>JABWTJ010000090.1:0-1200000 GCA_016801875.1 Solanum sitiens
AAATTTAATTAGGACGGAAAGTGTTATATTAAAGTTATTATTATTATATTTATACATGCCATGAGATCCATGAAGGAGCAAAGAAAGTGGAATTAGTCAAAGTTCATTAGAATAACAATTTCTACTAAATTAATCCTAGTCAATATATGTTGATAAATTTTAATATATATATTTTTTTTTACTCAAGAGGCCTCCTTTTGCAATTCCGTGAAATCAGTCATTCTCATGCTTTGAGGCTTCGACGTTTGGTGAACTATCTTTCAAGTTTTGTTGGTTCTCTACTCTAAGAAGAAATGAACGCTTTTGAAAAATAAGACCTGACTCATTTAACTTTTGACATCTAATAATAACAAAAATATCATATTATATATATTTTGGGACATCGAAATAATTAACTTTCGATTACCGTAGTTTATTATTACTTGCTAGTCTATGGTAGGAAAATAGGAGCTCGGAGCCTAACGAGACGCAATTTGAAGAGAAAATGCCTCGTAGAATTCCGAAAAATAGTATAGAGAGTCAATTCTATTTTATTTTTTTTGAATTCAAGTTTAATAATTAGCTAAATGACACTTAAAGTTACGAATAATATGAGACCAAGGAGGACAGTTTTGACCTTATTTTAAAAATAAATCTAATTTTATTATGTTATATAAATCAACTCTAATGATCACCAACACCCATTTTAGTTTATTGATTTGGTTATCATATTTTATGTAACACATACTTACATGTAGTAATTTATAACATAATATTATGTGTAAATTAGTAGGTGAAAATGTCACCGTCCGGGGGCCATCAACAACCCGTTCCGGCATATTGCGGTAGGTGAAATTTATTTTGTAGAAAAGGTCTTTAATACTTTTTTGAAGGTCAACTTTGAGTACCACCTAACTTTTGGACCCCAAATCCTCATCAAAGAACCACTTTCACCAACCACACCTCTTCATGTCCTCACATTTTTTTTCTTTTTTTCATGTTCGGAGTCCATATTAGAACTTCGACAAAATTCAAATCACACACTACAGGATTTATTCAATGATGGTTATAGCTGAAGTTCGAAGCTGAGATCTCTAATTAAATGTGGTAAAACAATTTTACCACAACACTACAATTTGTTATGGAGTCACATTTCTAATATTGAGTAGAAAAATATTTTTTTAAAATTCCATGAAACTACCCTTAAACAACCCTAAATTCCCATCAAGTCCTTCTCACCAACTCCCTAGTTTGGGTTCACGTCTTCAATAACACATACTCATATATATACTCCACCTTTGAACATTCATCTTCAGGACACCTAAAAAAGTCTTCAACACTTTTCCTTTATTGCTCTTAGCGTGCCGAAAATTTCAAACTATAGTACTACTTTTTTTTTTTTTTTGGTTCTTCTTCTCGTCAAGTCTCAAAAGCTAAGCAAAATGACAAATGTAACGATGGAGAACGAAACAAAACAACAAGATATAATTTTTCGATCGAAGCTCCCTGATATTTACATCCCTAATCATCTTCCGTTACACTCGTATTGTTTCGAAAATATTTCGGAATTTAAATCGCGCCCGTGTTTAATCGACGGGACGAATAATCAAATTTATACGTACGCTGATGTTGAGCTCAATTCGAGAAAAGTTGCTGCTGGTCTTCATAAACAATTTGGGATCCAACAAAAGGATACTATTATGATCTTATTGCCAAATTCACCAGAATTTGTGTACGCCTTCCTTGGTGCGTCGTACCTCGGCGCGATATCGACGATGGCTAATCCTTTGTTTACATCTGCTGAAGTTGTGAAGCAAGCTAAGGCTTCTAATGCTAAGATCATTGTCACTCAATCGTGTCATGTGAACAAGGTGAAGGATTATGCGTTGGAGAATGATGTAAAGATCGTGTGTATCGATCCGGCCCCTGAGGGTTGTGTTCACTTCTCCGAGTTGATTCAGGCCGATGAACACGATATCCCTGAGGTAATACTGTGCGATCATCTTATCTAAAAGTTTAAGTTAACTCAGATAAAAATGTTTTTTAGTTATGTAATTATGTCATGTTGAGACTTGTACTCTCCTTACGTACAAACTACAAACTAATTAATTCTTTTTCACTGGTCAAACACGTGAAGACGTTATTTTGCTTTTTTGGGTGATGATGTTGGTGAATAAACTGATGATTTGTGCATATTTTGATATCATGTTAGAATTGTATATCGGTATGAAATTCGATTACGTAAGTTGATTGTTCGTCCACATGCCATTTTCCGTGTAAGATGTGAGGGATTGGTTTGGTTACTTGGGGAATCCTAAGCAAAGTAATCTACGCAATTTATGGATTTAGTAGTAGGAATATTAATTAATTAGGTGCTTAATTATATAGTACTATATTATGTGGACAACATGCCTTGTTTTGGGGGTTGATTCTTTTTCACTAGTCAAACTTACGTGTGAATATTCTCTACTTTCTAGATTCTATTGAGATTTTTAATCTATTATGTTGAATTATACAATCATTTTTATTAAAAGATGTCTGAAACAGGTGGAAATCCAACCCGATGATGTGGTGGCGTTGCCGTATTCCTCCGGAACAACCGGTCTACCTAAAGGTGTCATGTTGACACACAAGGGACTAGTCACAAGTGTGGCACAACAAGTTGATGGTGAAAATCCAAACTTGTACATCCATAGTGAGGATGTATTGCTTTGTGTGTTGCCTTTGTTTCATATATATTCCCTCAATTCCGTTTTGCTATGTGGATTAAGAGTTGGAGCAGCAATTTTGATTATGCAAAAATTTGATATTGTTCCATTCTTGGAATTAATACAAAATTACAAGGTGACAATAGGGCCATTTGTGCCACCTATTGTTTTGGCTATTGCTAAGAGTCCTATGGTTGATAATTATGATTTATCATCAGTAAGAACCGTTATGTCTGGGGCTGCACCATTAGGAAAAGAACTTGAAGACACTGTTCGAGCCAAATTTCCTAATGCTAAACTTGGTCAAGTAAGATTCTTATTTCTTAGCAACTTCTTAATCACTAATATATTTTTATTTAATTATACATATATCAAGTTGTTCACATTAATTTAGGCTGGCGTTTGTTTCTATAGTAGTACTTATATATATGATTAGTTAATTGTTGATTTTGATTTGACTTGATCTAAGTTCAGATCTCAATGCACATTGGTGCTTAATTGCTGATTATTTTACACTAATTTTAGGGATTAATTAAGCTTAATTTCACAGCTTTTGTTTGGAATTTTCTATTTTTTTACCCTAGAAGTTTTTCTTGTGGTTGGTAAACGTCTAATCTCAAGTTGCTGAAAAGATCCAATCAATTAAAAAATATTGCAATGAAGCAACTCCACTTTTTTTTTATATATATATATATATATATATATATATATATATAAGACATAAAGAATATTTCAACCATCAAATCATTTATAATTTAATAGGTAATAAAAGGTAATTATATATAACACACTCGTTAGAGCTTAAATTGAGTATCATATTTTTACTTGTTCGATTTGAAAAAATTAAGAAATAATTTATCATTTAATTTATAATTTACCCTTTTATTTATTAGAAACATTTTCAAAATACTACATTTATTATATTTAGTAGGTCATTCTGTTTATTAAGTTTAAGGTTGTAACAAGTTCTTACAAGATAAGTAATATGTGAAATCACATTTTTGATATTGATATCCCAAGTCATATCTACCAAGGAAATGAACACTAATGAACAATTTTGTCAATTCAATTAAGACACAAATGATAGTGATTTTCCTAGTCATATTTTACAACAAAATAAGGTGACTTGATTAATATGAGTAATTATTTGATTTTGATTGTTTCTATTATATGTTTAGGGTTACGGAATGACAGAAGCCGGACCAGTGTTAGCTATGTGCTTGGCATTTGCTAAAGAACCCTTCGAAATTAAATCTGGAGCATGTGGCACTGTTGTTAGAAATGCTCAGATGAAAATTGTGGATCCCGATACTGGCAAATCTCTTCCTAGGAACCAATCCGGAGAGATTTGTATCAGAGGCGATCAAATTATGAAAGGCACGTTATCAAATGAACTATTAGTGATTTTTTTATGATAAAAAAATAATTTCGAATCATTATTTGCACAATAATTTCCCAAATAAAACTTCCATTCTTCCACTTTAGCACTTTAATGGGACTCAATATCTTCAATTGGGGCCAAAATATTATAAATGTGCAATTTTATATTTTTAAAATTATTTCCACTATTGATTTTATATATTTGGTACAACTAATCCATAAAGTGTATGTCACGACTCACAACAATCACCTCGAGTGATATTGTTGGGCCACTAACAAAAAAAAAATATTTAAATTATTATGTCGTGATGGAACATGAGTAATGAGTTTATATGATTTTTTTTTTTAGATATTCGATTGATATATAGTTGACTTGAACTTGAATTAAACTAATAGGAATATTGTATACAGGTTACCTAAATGATCCGGATTCCACTACGGGAACAATAGACAAAGAAGGATGGTTACATACAGGCGATATTGGTTATATTGACAATGATGATGAGCTTTTCATTGTGGATCGTTTAAAGGAATTGATAAAATACAAAGGATTTCAAGTGGCTCCTGCTGAACTTGAAGGCCTTCTCCTCAATCATCCCAATATTTCAGATGCAGCTGTCGTTCCGTAAGTCAATAATTATAATAAAATCGCACTATTGGCACAATGTTAATACATCGAACTTTCGAAATTCTAATAATTGTTTAAATTTGCGCAGAATGAAAGACGAGCAAGCAGGAGAAGTTCCAGTGGCGTTTGTTGTTAGATCAAATGGCTCCACAATTACTGAAGATGAAGTCAAAGAATTCATAACAAAGCAGGTTAGTATAATTCATTTATTCTCATTTGACGAATTTTGTCAAAATCGAGATTATTTTTTCATTTAGTTGGTTGACTATCTAAATTTTATCTTATTGGTGATTGTTCGTTTTTCTAACTTAGTCATTTCCTTTCCATTTTTTCCTTCACTTGCCCCTATGTGAATTTTTTTTTTAAAAAAAGATTAATTAATTGTGGTCCTTTACTTGATATAATTACTATGTACTTTTAGTAACATTTGTGTCATAAATGGGCTTTTCTAATTTTTGTTATTTTAAATTGATTTTTCAGGTGATATTCTATAAAAGGATAAAGAGGGTATTTTTTGTGGATGTTGTTCCTAAATCCCCATCGGGCAAAATCCTTAGAAAGGACTTGAGAGCTAAATTAGCTGCTGGATATCCAAATTAAATACTACTTTATACTTTAATGGTGATCGACAATAACTATAACCAGTATTTTTTTTTCATTATTAAAAGTTACATATTTTTGTTCTTTGAATTGTATTTGTACGTTCAACCACCTGCCTCTATACGGTTAAAATTAATTGACCAATTTGGCAAAAGGAGGAAAATGTATGTAAATTTGAGTGTAAGAGACTTTAATTTTTTTCAAATGTCTTTTATTATTGGTTTGATATCATATTGCATATTTGCATCTAGTCATTTACCAGTGTAACATACTAATTGGCAACAGGCCCGGGTTGATTTTCTAAAATAGTTACTCTCTCCGTTTAAAAAGAATGACATTATTTTCTTTTGAGTCATTTTAAAAAATAATGACTTCTTTTTTTTTTTTTTGGTAATAATTTTTTAAGTGGCATGCTTAAGGCCACAATAAAGTGTAATTTTGTAAATTTAACCTAACTTTAATTTATGATCACATGATCAAAAAAATTTTTTATTTTCTTAAACTCCGTGCCAAGTGAAATTAGACCATTCTCTGTTAAATGATTTGGACTGTTATTTTTAATGAATATGACAGCTAAAATGGAGGGGAAAAGTATCAAATCATAATGATAAGTATTAAGTTTTGACCTTTAAGGTTTTATCGAGTTATTGTAATATTCGAGAGAGAAGATAATATTTAGAGAAATCGAAAAGTTTGAAGAAGTTGTTTGGTTTTCCAATGAGACTAACTTCTTACTATTTAAATAACACTTCGAGGCCCTTCAATTGTTCATGTATAGAAATCAGATTAACTAACTCATCATTTTGATCAAATGGCAAATGAATCGGCCTTTGCTTTGTCTTGTGATGATTTTTACTTCTCATTACTTTTTGACGAAATCCAAAATGTCGAAAACTTATCAATATTAAATGATAAATATGCTGAACAACTCCAGGATCAAGAAATAATAATGAGTTCAATAATTTTCAATCAAAACTCGACAAACTCCCCTGCAGAGGAGAGTAATGTGTATCGTCATGAAATCGGCGAATCATCATTAAGTTTCTGCGAGATTTGTGCAGAGAGAAAAGAAATTGATGAAATGTTCACAATTAAATCTTGCAGCCATATTTTTTGTACTGATTGTATTAACAAGCACGTCTCAATAAAAATCCAGGACAAAATTCACGTTGTGACATGTCCTGGTGTAGCTTGCAGGGGAATTCTCGATTTTGAAACGTGCACTTCAATCATACCTAAAGATGTGCGTAATAGTTGGGACGAATTGTTGTGTGAATCGCTCATTCTTGCCTCGCAGAGATTTTACTGTCCATATAAAGATTGTTCGGCCATGCTAGTGAACGATTCGGATGAAATAGTTATGGAATCGGAGTGTCCTGTTTGTCGGAGATTGTTCTGCGCACAATGTTATGTGCCGTGGCATTGTGGAGTTCAATGCGAAGAGTTCCGGAGAATGAATGTGGAGGAAAGAGACAGAGAAGATTTAATGATGAAGGAATTAGCAAAGGCGAAACAGTGGACTAGATGTCCTTATTGCAGATTTTTCGTCGAGAAAACAGAGGGATGCTTGCATATGACTTGCAGATGTGGATCACAGTTTTGTTATAAATGTGGAATAACTTGGAGAAACAATCATGCTTGTTAATGCAGTACTTTTCTTTTCCAGATATAGGAGAAATGTTTAATAGGATGTTTATATGGTAGTTTTTTATTGAAAAGGGAAAAAATGCCTCAGTCTGGTTTGTGACTTTTTAATGTCTAGTTTATTTATATTATCTTCTTTTTATCTTTTTATAACAAGTAGCTCAGTTGGTCAATTATCTAAATTTTTATTTTATTGATGGGGATTTATTAATTGTCCATCATAATATAAGAAAAAAATAATAGAATCATACTTGGACCACTCGCTTCTCCAACCTTGCCCCTTTCTTACAACACCCTCAATTTACACCAATGTTCTAACTACTAACCATTTTCTTTTCCAATCGCTAACACTTCTAGTTCTATTAAATCATAATCTAAACATGCTTTTCACTTTAGATAATCCCAGATACCACTAACATCCTTTCTTACCAATCGATCATGTCACATTATAAAATTATCGTCACCTTATTCTACCCCAAGCCATATAGTTTCTCCTTACTTCAATCTCTAGTCTTATTCCATCCTCCTTGGATACTTACCCAAACAACGCCTCAACAATTCCCTCTCTTATTTCGACAAGTATACCTAATAACAAATCTACACTTCACCCCACACTCACATACATACACATGGATCCACCTACACTAGGTCATCTTTATATATGAACGAAATCATCACAAGTATATACACATCACATTATCGAAATATAACATATTTTGTCCTACCTTTTTGTCACAAGTAGTTGTTCTCTCACGGAACTCAAACCCAAACAGTTAGCTTGCCGGAACGTGACAATCTCATCTCAGTTATGTCGAAACGTGGCAACCGATCCAAAGTTAGCTTGCGAAACCTGATAATCCGATCCCAATTATGCCGAGACGTGGCAATTCGATCCAAAGTTAGCTTACCAGAACGTGGCAATTTGCTCCCCAATCACACATCATAATCACAATAACAATACATCATCAAAATCATACAATTACATAATAATTTCATGGATACATCATTCATCTATCTCAGTTTCAACATGTGTGATCAATATTGCAATATTCATATACCTACAAGTATCACCATGAAGCAAGAACATGCATACATCACCCAACCACGAAATCACAACTATCACCTACTAATTTTCCCCCGATTCTTATCACAAGAGTCCAAGTTCAACATTAGTGTTCGTCATTATGGTTTTAAACCTAACTTACTAAACATTCAACAACGAGTTACTTCGATAGGTTAAACCTAGCATAGACTGAAATTCATTTTCTTCTACCGGATACCCTTGTTTAATGAAGGACTTCTACTTAAGAAATTAACTAAGAAAACTCAATTCGTCATCAATTCGCTATATCAGGCACTAACCCCGAAAATGTTGCAAGTATATAACTTTTTCCATGGAATTTACTCAGTGCATGAAGGTTTACGCATATCTCCTACGATTGATTTCATATATTACACGATAAGCACAGATTTACAACTACTCAATGCATAAAACCTAACCTACTTGGGCGCAAAGCAATTTGTATGGAGTTTTGATTTCTTTCCCAACTTTTTGAATTCGCTACGATGAGTTTGACCAAGATTCCGCCTTCCTCATGCTAGAAAGCTCCCTCTCTTTCTTTCCCAAGTCTGGAATAACTTTTCTGGGATTTCTAGGATGATTTACGACCTTGGAAGATTTCGCCTACAACTCAAAATAATCGCGGATGAGAAGATCAATTTTGTAACACCAATTTAAGAAACCTCTCTCTCTCTTCCCTATTTTAAATTATTTCTCCTTCTAAAATTTTCATGATTTATTTATAATTTGAGTTTTTGATTTTGATTTTTCATGGATTTAGGATCCTTCTTTTAAAATGTAGAAGAAATTATTTTGTTTTCGTTTCTTTTATTAAGTTTGAACATATTTTTTAAATATACAATTAGTTCACTTTCATTTTGTTATTCTTGATTCCAACACTTAAAAAAAAAAATTAATGGGTACGTTTTTTTAAATAAATAAATAAATTAAATTGTACATGTTCTAAATTAGTTTATTAAAAAATTATTTATTCATAAAGTACATTTTGTTATTGATAATTTTTATTTCAACCATCCATTGAAAAAGGTTCAACAATTATAATGATGAAAAATGTTGTATAGATAAGTAAGAAGAAAGAGAAAGAAAAAAGAATATTAAAAAATAAACAGAAGTTAAAAAAAATAGGCAAGTCACTCTCTTTGAGAGAATGAAATACACTTTCTATGCAATTTAGCACTTGAGGTTTTTTTTATTCTATTTTAAAGTAATTTAAGGGTAATAGAATTCTCGTAAATAATATGTGTATAATTAAAAATTTAATAATAGATTGGAGAAGCGTTAATATCTTTTTGATTATATCATAAATCACCAATAAAGCTGGTAATATATATGGCTGTTGCAATGTCTATTTTTGACCAAATAAATTGTCTTTAATATATTTTATAACATTCACTCTGACACTTTATTTCTATTCCTTTTATGACATTGGCAGCTTATTTTCCTTCCAATATATAATCTTGTTTATGTAATATTAAATTGGGAAAATTATATATAATGATAAACTAATAAATTAAATTAGATGTTATAATCATATTTTAATTTAATTGTGCTCTGTAACAAACTGTTTGTCAGTCATCTCTCTCCCTCAAACTCTCGCTCATCACTCTCTCCCTCTCTCGCTCGCCACTCCCTCCCTCTCTCGCTCCCTCCCTCTCGCTTTTATACAAACACAAATGTATAAAATGTATTTGTGTTTGTATAAAGGGAGAAAAAATTGTATATATACATATTATTTCATCCTCCTCTCTTCCCTCTCTCAGATCTCGCTTGTCACCCTCGCCTTTATCACTTATACAAACATAAACGAAATGTATAAATTGTGTTTCTGTTTGTATAAAGCGAGAGAAAATTGTATATAACATGCAAATACATATATCTTCGTCCTATACACTTAATTATATAATACAAATATTCTCCTGCCAATTTTCTTTTGTCTTTCTCTCTTTCTCGTTCTATATATACACAAATTATGAGGGGGTAAACTCGCCGGAGAATGGTGTGGGGAGGAAGAAATCGATTCTTTGGCGTGTGGCCAATTAATAGGATTTGCCTTTTTATTATTCTGCTAACAACTTCCGGGTCATTTTCAGATGATTTTACATTTGAGCTAAATTTTCAAATTGGAATTTTTTTTTTATGCACAAGCCTAAACTATATATCACAAAATTAGAATTCTATTGATATTATTCTGGTAAAAGAAAAATATTACTATATTTACATGATAACTGCTGTAATGAATTTCATTGGTGATTAGAGGTCATGTCATTTGCTAGAAATTGGAAGAAATATATGCGTTGTGAAGAAAAATACCATTGATGATGCTCATTGTCTCTACAATTTTTTCCTATATTTTAATGGAATTGAATCGATAAGAATGATGCTATAGATGAGAATTTCATGTAATAATAAAGCAAAGTTGCCAAATATCGTAGAGAAGTTAGGGGTTTATAATGGAGTTATTGCAGGAGCAAATCTAGAGGCTAAATATATACATAAAAAAAATCACATATATATAAATTTTGAACTAATTGAACAGTAAATTAGAAATTGACTTAATAATAAAGGAATTCATATTTTTTTTTTAAGACTAACGTTTAAATCTCAAGCACTACGCTTGAAAACATGATAGAATAAAAGGAGGCAGGACACTTATTTTATAATGAGATGAGATGATGATGACAACTAGTAAAATTTTCCGCCTGAAATGATATCAATTAAGTAGTTTGTAGCATCTTTTTTAATTTAGTCGATACTACAAAAAAACTTAAGCAAGATGAAAGGACATTGTAGTCATTTCACTGTCTTAGTTAGTTATAATGAAGTTATTAGGAAGTTAGTTAGCTTGTTAATCGGTTAAGTGATTAACAAATAACAAGAATGATGGATCGAGAATATTATAACGTATAGAGAAAAAAAATTAAAATTCATAATCAAACACCTATTTTAATTTGAAAATATTTCAAATAAAGTAAAAATGTTTTTTATTTTCAATATGGCCAAACAAGTCCAATTGGAGATAATGAATCAAAAGCTTCTAAATTGACTTTTTTTTTATAAGTGTTATATTTAAACTATGTCTAATTTACGTTATAACTTTCAAAGCCCTAAACCCTCTAAACTAACATATTTTTATTAAGGGAAGTGCTAAATGGCCAGAATTTTGTGGTCAGAATTGATAAAAGACTAATTTAACCTTCTCCTCTTTCAAAGTAAATCAAGTCTTTATTACTACTATTTCCTAGACTTCTAGCAATACGTGTGAACAACAATTTTATGTTTAATGAATTAGAATTAATATTAATTGTGTGAAGAAAAATTTTATGAACTTTATAATGTGAGACCCATTACAATCCAACTTCACCTTCTTTTAATTCTTCCTAATTCTCTCTTTCTTTGTTCCTTTTTCTTCATCTTGTTTGTTATCCTTTCCCCATTCTTTTCCATTATATATAAAATTAAATTCTACAAAGTGTAATTCTACAAGATATATTTGCATACATTTTATCAATAATTTTCTAATTTTGAACTTGCAAAATAACATTCATTTATTTCTATTATATACAAATCATCCAATTCTAAAATCGAACACACACAAAAATATATATAATATCTAACTTCATACTACAATTTTTTTTGGGAATAATATCACATTTGTTTTCTTTGTTTTAATTTCTTTATAGTATATTTAATGCATTATCATACTAAATTTAAAATAATATGGTTTGATTATTTTTTTCTTCACTACTATACTCATTTGAATATTATATCTCATAATCGTCTTTTAAAATAAATAAAATATTTTTCATGATAATAACAAATCTTTTTTAATAAAGTTTGTATTTTAATGTGATAAATATGGAAAGACAAGTTTCATGGGAGAAATTTAATAATTAGATGAATTTTATGTATTAAAACATAAGAAATAATTTTCGTGTTATAATTTTTTTTGATATTTATAGTGAAAATATGGCATAACACTATAAGTAAGTTAATTACATTTAAGGTAATTTGGAAATTTCCTTTAATGTGATACTTCTCACAATGTTCAGTAATATCTCTGATACTTCTTACATATGAGTTTTTAAAAAATATTTTTATTTCAATGATTAATTTCAGTCTTAAACATCTATTTGTGGATTTATTTACTTATCATTATCCAAATATTTTGTTCAGTTAATAAGAAAAATATCTTTTTGTGTATGTGTATAATTCATTCTATATATTTTAAAAAATAAATATTGTTCAGTTAATTAAAAAATTGCACGTTTTAGTTGAAATAGTTGAATTTTTCTTTAAATATAATCAACTAAATAGATTAGACTATAATATAATGGATGTTTTTCAAGAGAAAAATAATATTATTTTGGTAATTAGATATTTCTAAAAATAATTGATGATAAGACATTTATAACTGTGTCACGAATAACACATTAAATTTTTATGGCCAAAAAGATTTTCCCATTAGGATATACATATTTAAAAAAAATTATTCATTTAATATAGATTTTTTTATCGAAGGAGACAATTATAATTCATGTTAATATATATATATATATATATATATATATATATATATATATATGTTTCTAAATATAATTCGAAAAATATTTCAATAACGATAATCAAAATTCAAAATACTTTAGAATTGATAAAAATTAACACATTATAGAACTATGTAATTTAATTTTTTAAAACATAATAATTAAATATGTAGGTTAATTTTCTTAAATATGTAATTTTAAATACGTGATTTTTTTTTAAAAAATATAATATTTAAATCTGAAGTTTAATTTTTTAAAACGTAATAATTAACAATTATCAAAACTATAACATTACTGTGTAACTATCTTGGTTTGTGTTGAAATAAGATCGACACTTATGAACCATATAATTTGTAATATTTCTTTACTATATCGATATCTACTTATTAAAGTATTTTGAAATTTGACTGTTATTATTGAACTATTTTACATTACATTTAAAAAGCATTTTAAATTTGAATTAAAAAAATTATTGAAAATTGAATTTAAATAATTATTTAAATAGATAACTTAAATTTATTCATAAAATAAATACGATAAAATTACTTAATTTAAAAATTCTTAATCTGTTTCAAAAAAATATTAATTTGAGAGAAAAAATATATATATTGTGACTACAACTACGTATACTTGATTTAACATATCATTTAACAAAACAACAAATAATACTAATAAAGAAAAATATATTTGTGATGAAACTTTGATCTAGTCCATGTTTAATAAATTTGTGTTGTCATTATCATCGGAGAATTAATAAATTTGTAAAATATTGGGATAATGGCAGCTCAAAACACATTAGACCTGATAATTGTCAATAGTTATAGAAATCATGTGTATATCTCATACATGTCGAACCAAAGAGAGTCAGATATTAATAGTATTGATGATTAATAGTATTAATCAAACAAAACTTACCTCCTATATTACGTAAATCTGATGAATTGTAAATCATTACTTATATTTATTACTAAAATGACCTCCAATTAAGTAATTTTTTTAATTATTATATTTAAATAAAATTAAACTATACATTTAAATAATTTTTAAATGTAATTTATAAAATGTTGAGATAATGATAATTCAAAATACATTAGATCCGGTAAATATCGATAATTATAGAAATCGTGTTTATAGTTCATATATGTCGTACTAAAGAGAACAAAATATTAATATTATTAATCATACATATTTTATCCCTACATTACGTCGTTTTGATAAATTTTAAATCATTACTTATATTTGTTACTAAAATGACCTTCAAATTCTAATTAAGTATTTTTTTAATTATTATGTTTGAATAAAATAAATTAGTGTTAAGTAAATTCAGTTAACACAAATATTTTGGCCATAATCTGTTGTAATATTAGTTAAGTGATTTTTTATTATAATACAACAACAAGAATATAATGTGATTCAAATTTTTTTTTTTTTTACTATTGATGCCATAATTGTTATTTTTAAAACATAATTGAAAACATTTTTTTATGGGTCATCCAATCTACTTAATGATCAATGTGCTCTTTGATAGAATTTGTAGTACATAAGGATTCCATAGTACATAATTGACTATGAAATTCTCAATAGTTGTTTTTAATATGTTGGAAATATGATAGAAGAATATGTGGGTCACAAGTTTGATACGTTATCACTTGTGTGAACCTCTCATGTATTCCGAGTGAATTGGTTGAGGTTGTTTCTCTCTGTATTTTGTACTCTCATATTTATATTGGATTGCTCATCTCCTTTGTGGACATAGGTCGATTGACCGAACCACGTTAAATCTTTGTGTCTTTTGGTTTATTTCTCGTCTGTCTTCTTACTCGTGGTCTTTCGAGGTTTGCTTTGCTAGCTTCCGCATGACACCTGCTTATTTTTCGGTCCTAACAAGTGATATCAGAGCCAGATTCAATGATGGAGTCAGGTTCAGTGGTTCGATAATCGATTATTGAACCAGGTTAGAAATAGGTGGCGGGTGCAGTTCTAGCCGCAACGTTTTTGACAGTAATGAAGATTTTTGTTGGAGAAATTGTTTCAGAGAGGTTCTCTGTGTTGAGACATAAATTTTGCGAAGGAGATTATGGAGAGAAGAAGCAAGTTGTTGAAGATTAAGTGAAGAAGGTGGACAAATTTATTTTGTCAGAAATTCAGGCCAAGGGGGAGATTTGTTGGGTTTTATTTGCCCTGATTTCTTACCATAAATAGGTTTTCCTTTTAGGAAAAAGTTTTGGATTGACTAATCCTTTTTCTGGTAGGAAAATGTTTAGGACTCTATAAATAGAGACATGTTCCTTCTAACTTAATCAGCATTCACAATGTAGTCTTAAGGGCTTTGAGAGTTTTGGTTAGGGGAAGAATTTGTGGGTCTTAAGCTTGATACGTTATCACTTGTGTGAACCTCCCATGTATTCCGAGTGAATTGGTTGAGATTGTTTCTCTCTGTATTTTGTACTCTCATATTTATAGTGGATTGCTCATCTCCTTTGTGGATGCAGGTCGATTGACCGAACCACGTTAAATCTTTGTGTCTTTTGATTTATTTCTCGTCTGTCTTCTTACTCGTGGTCTTTCGAGATTTGCTTTGCTAGCTTCCGCGTGACACCTGCTTATTTTTTGGTCCTAACAGAATATAGAGATCCAAGAATGACTTCCTCCAAGAATATATTTAATTTTAAGTTAAAAGGGTAAAAATGTTCAAAAAGAAACTATAATATAGTGTAAATGGGTCTTCTTACTATTCTGGCCAAATTATGACCAAAAATTTCTGTCCAAAAGGATTTTTCCTTTCCGAAATTACTCTAATGTCTTCTTAATTTATTTAGGCATGCTTCTTTGCGTTTATTAATGCACTTGTAAAATATAATTGATTTATTAATATTATATTATGATTAACATAAAAAATAATTATTTTAAAAAGCATAATTTCAAAGACCTTCCTCCAGATTTCGCTCTATAACACTCACCTCCCTTGTGGTTTACGATATTATATCTACCTCCGTGATTTCCATTTTTTTGTAACCATTCTTTAAACTTATTTAAAATAAATATAAATTAATTTAGATTTGATAATTTTTTCGCTATAATAGTTAAGGTATCTTTGTAAATAATTTTTCCAATACATGCTATATTTAATGCATGAAAATATTATATGTGTAATTATTGCAAGCATAATCAATGGCGAATTTAAAGTTAAAAAGTAGGGCACCGACATCCATGGTTTTCTTCTTAAAATTAGATATTTTATATATATATTTACTAAAATTTGTATAATATTATATTCTGGCACCCGTCTGACAACAAGTCTAAATGGTCCATGTGGTTAATTAATGTTGAGCTTTCGAAAAGAAGTCTAAATGTTTAGCAAAGTGTGAATGAGAAAAGAAAAGAGAGAATATGAAAAGTGAGGGAACTAATTTGGAGGTAAAATGAAAAGTTTTTTGCAAAGTGCAAATGAAAAGTCATTTCTCCATATCGGCAGAAGAAAGGGAAATTGTTGTCCTTATATAAAGAAACACTTCTTTTACTTCTTAAAGAGCTAAGAAGAAGGTGCCCCCTCGCGCCGTCGTCGCTCGGCTTCGACTTTTTGACAAAATTTATTTAATCAATTTTTGTTAATCAAATAAATCCGGTTAATATTATCTCTTATAAATGACTTTTGGACAAAATTTATTTAATCAATTTTTGTTAATCAAATAAATCCTGTTAATATTATCTCTTATAAATTAATTCAGAACGTTAGTTAATTAGTTAATTAACTGAATTAATTTGCATGTAACGGTAACATTTTGAAAAATTGTTACTCTTTCCGAAAAGTTATTACTTTTCAAAAAATCGTTACTTTCCCAACAGACAAATTTTTCGAAAAGTTGTTATAAATTAATTCAGAACGTTAGTTAATTAGTTAATTTATAGAATTAATTCACGTATAACGGTAACATTCTGAAAAGTTGTTACTCTTTCCGAAAAATTGTTATTTTCCGAAAAATTGTTACTTTTCCAACATACACATTTTTCGAAAAGTTATTATATACAATTTTTCGTAAATAGAGTAATATTAGGTCGAGTCCAATTTGAATAAATAGATTCTAATTTGTGTAGTTTCTCCCCATATAAATTGGATTACTACTTATGAACATTAAACTTGTCCATCTATGGTATTTCCAAATTCTTGTCCGTCTAAGAATATACTGCCTCACGTCTGCCTATATAAATCCCTTCCAAACCCTTACCAATTACCATTCTCCTCTGGTTATTCTTGCCCCCTTTGTAGCCTCTTTTTAACTATTTATATGGCGAACTTGTCAGAATTGCCATCTGACCTCATTAGTACAGTTGCCGAGCGTGTTAAAGTGATTGAAGATTTTATTGCTTTTGGTGCTGTTTGTATCTCATGTCGAACTGCTGCCACAAGAGATAATTTTGATGTATCCTCCCCACAAATTCCGTTGCTTATGCTAGCAGATAAAGATGATGATTATCGAGAATTTTACTCTCTTTCCAAACACAAAATTTCACGAATATTTCTCCCAGAAATTAGAGGGCGAAGATGTTTTCCATCAGAGGGAGGTTGGATGTTTACAGACTCATGTACAGGAGAATTTAACTTGTTTCATCCATTCTCCCGTACCCAAATTCAACTTCCTCCACAAAAAGCCCTAAAAGAGGCTTTACAGAAAGACGCAGAAATAACTCATTACACAATTGACAAAGCTGTCTTATCTATCAATCCTTCTCTTACATCAGATTATGTTCTCGTGATTTCCGATCTTACATATGGTAGAGGTGATCTCGCCTTTTGGCGACCGGGAGACGTCAACTGGACTAAAATTGTCATGAGAAGAAATGCTAGATTCAACAGTCTCTTTCACTATAAGGGTAAATTTTATGCTTTTAATTATGATGGCGAGTTATGGGTTTTTGATGTTCCTGGCTGTAGCGTTCCTCAACCAATTGTAGAGCCGCGTCGACTTACTCGTCTGAAAGATCCTATATTACGTCAACCGGATACTCAGTACTACTTTGTTGAGATATCGGGTGCACTGTTACTTCTTATTCGATATCTTTATGTCTATAATGCTAACTCAATCTTTGATTCATAATAAATTCCTCACGCTCGACTCAATTTTTGATTCATAATAAATTCCTCACCATCGAGCGTGGCTTACAACATTGTGCAATGTCTTTATTTCTACAATGCTGAGTCGATCTTTGCTTGTTAAAGTTTCAAGTGTTTATATGGAGTTCAAATTGTGTCTCAGGTGTGTGGAAACATGCCAAGAGTGAGGGACATGATGACCATGGGCTTCTTGTGAGTGAGAAGGCAAAGAAATATGCTATTGTCAAGGAGCTTGACAATGTTGTCAGCCTCAATGAGGGAACTATGGTTCTTCAATATGAAGTTCGCCTGCAGGAAGGACTTGAATGTGGTGGTGCTTATCTTAAATACCTCCGCCCCCAGGAGGCAGGGTTGGTTCCCAAGGATTTCAGCAACGAGTCTCCCTATACTATAATGTTTGGACCAGATAGATGTGGAGCCACAGACAAGATTCATTTCATCTTGAAACATAAGAATCCTAAGAGCGGGGAGTACATTGAACACCACCTTAAGTTTCCACCATCTGTACCTTCTGACAAACTAACCCATGTTTACACTGCGGTGTTGAAACCCAACAATGAGTTGTTAATCTTAGTTGACGGGGAACAGAAGAAGAAGGCTGACATACTCTCAGATTATGATATGGAGCCACCTCTTATTCCAGCAGAGACCATTCCAGACCCAGATGATAAGAAGCCTGAGGACTGGGATGAGAGGGAAAAAATTCCAGATCCAGATGCTACGAAACCAGATGATTGGGATGAGGATGCACCAATGGAGATTGAAGATGAGGATGCTGAGAAGCCTGAGGGATGGTTGGATGACGAGCCTGAAGAGATCGATGATCCTGAGGCAACAAAGCCTGAAGATTGGGTTGACGATGAAGATGGTGAATGGGAGGCTCCCAAAATTGACAACCCAAAATGTGAAGAAGTCCCTGGGTGTGGGGAGTGGACAAGACCAATGAAGAGAAATCCAGCATACAATGGAAAATGGTATGCTCCATTGATTGAGAATCCCAATTACAAGGGTGTTTGGAAGCCAAGAGATATTCCAAATCCCAACTACTTCAAACTCGACAGGCCCAATTTCGAGCCTATTGCAGCAATTGGCATTGAAATCTGGACAATGCAAGATGGTATATTATTTGACAATATCTTGATAGCAAGTGATGAGAAAGTTGCAGAATCATACAGGATGACAGCATGGAAGCCCAAGTTTGACATAGAGAAAGAGAAACAAAAGGCTGAGGAAGCAGCAAGCACTGGTGGGCTCAAAGGATTCCAGGTAATTGTTTACACTTTCTTCAAGATACATCCCATTGTTCTTGATTTTTCTTTTCATTCCATCACTTGATCTGAGATATATTTGGAACACTTGGCAGAAAATGGTACTTGATCTCCTCTACAAGGTGGCTGACATTCCCTTCTTGGGCGAACACAGGTCCAAAGTATTGGTGAGTGAGTGACCTGGTGTTTTGAGGTTGCATGTTGTTTCATTTTTGTATGTATGACTAATACATAACTTGTCTTGTAGGATCTTCTTGAGAAGGCTGAGAAACAGCCCAATCTCACAGTTGGTGCTGTCATTTCAATCATAATTATCATTTTCACAGTATTCTTGAAGCTCATCTTTGGTGGGACACAGCAGCAACCCGTAAGTCTGAACTCAGCCTCAACGCCCCCCAAAACCAGATACACACAGAAATAGGAAACGAATGAAACTTGTTTCGTGTCTGTTGGGTATGTATGTTTGATAAAATAACCACTTGTTGCTTTTGCAGGCAAAAGCTACTGGAAAGGCTAAGAAAAGTGACGGTGCTGAGGCATCAAGTTCAAACAAGGAAGGAGCCACGCAGAAGAAAGAAGACCAGAATGAGGACGCCGCTGCTCCTCGTAGGAGGACTAGACGTGAAAATTAGAGATGCTGAAACAGAGAATTGTTTCTGCTAGAAGGACTTAGATACTTGAGTTAGGTGTTATGCTCTTCTTTTGTTTCCCTTTACTACTGTTTTATTTTCTTATCCCTTCTTGCCTAATGGCCAGGCGAACAAACATTTCGCCAATTTTTGAGATTTTTCCTCTTTAGCAAGAAAAATGTATGACAAATGTAGATTTAGACAGATCCATATAATTTAGGCATCCTCCTTAGTTCTTGAACTAAAAGTCTTGATAAAGTTGCTTATATAGCTCTTGGATGCCTTTAGTTTATCAATCATACAACTATTCTTGATCCTTTCTTCTATTTGAAACGTCAACCCAGGGTTCGAAATTGAAATTTGCGTAGCACAAACAATTAGTGAGGGGTATCTACCACAAACTATTGGCAAGAGGTATATAGCCAAACTATCGACTTCTCAGAAGTGCTACAGAATGAAACGAATATACCAAAAAAGAATCTCCTTCAGCATAAACAAAAAGAAAGAGAAGTATTTTCTTCCTTTTTTCGATTCAACACAGCTTTGATTACTACAACTAGTGGTATACCTCTATTATAGCAAGTTAAAAGGACAACGCAGAGTGACATTTAACACCCTTGAGAGATTAGTAATCACGTAGTTGTCTTGCGGGTACAGTGGAAGTGGGTGGGTTTGGAATTGAATCATTTGGCCCAATGTCGTCAATTGGAGGGCGCTGCTTATGATGGTTGGTCACTGACTGATACGCCATTGCCAATGCTAAAGCCTGCGCATAAAAGGAACACACAAAATCAAGGTCATCAGTCTAGCAACAAGGACGGATTCAGGTTCTGAGCTGAACTCATTACTTCCCACGCGAATCATTGTGCGCGTTCACATATATACATACGACAAAATTAAATTCATTCTGACCAAGCTAGACTCTAGGATTCTAAATTTTCCTATATCCATAACATACAAGATAAGAGGATTAGAGCCTTACAACATGATCATGGTCAGGAGGAGCATAAATGCCAGTAGTTATTGTTGTCTTCCTGTGAGTATCATCAGACGGTGCATCGGATATCTTCTTAAAACCTGTTGGAATCACCATAACTGGCATACCCACAAGATTGCCCACACAAACTTTCTCCCAGTCACCCGAATCTCCAATAAATGCATCAACTGTGAAGTTCTCTTTCACTTCCTGAATCAATTTGTTTCGACCTCTCTGTGCCTGTGAAGTACAGTTTTGTTCTTTAACACTATACCAAATATTTGATTGGTAAAGTATATCGGGATCTATCCGAGGCAATGTGTTTTAACATCTAGAGAGCGATATTTTCTAGATTGTGACATATACCTGAATATAGTCTACAGCAGATATTACACGGGCACGACGAAGTTCAAGAGGCCATTGGTCTTGAGCTTCAAATTCATCATCCTGGTTCGAGCGCTGCCACTCGTCAAAATGAGCTAGCATGTCAACATCCATAGTGAAGCTAACAATACCTTGAGCACTATCAACAGTGTAATCCAGATTAAATGGAACCATATTCACTCCCTTCGATTTAAGTACACCAACAACCTGTAATTGACGTAATTAAACAGTCTAGTTAATTCGGTCTTTCAAAGAGGATAAAGAATCTAATTTGCATAGCGAATTTCTGTTAATGTAGAACCATCACTTACTTCCTTGTCAGCGTCTTCAAGATACCCAACGGTGAATTTTGTAATGTCAACTGAAAATGGATCACCTAACATGATGTCCCTGGATGAAAGATCATCTGGATCCTTTCCCCGGATGGCATCGAGAACAACCGCACAATCTGCAGCACTTCTGCAGAGAGGGCCTAGTTTGTCCTAATGACCAGCCAGATTCAAGTGTCAGCACCTCTACAGTAAAAGATAAAAACACATACAAAAGGAATCAAATTTTGTGGAAGTGATACGATACCAAGCTTTCCGATAAGCTCATAACTCCAGTACGACCAACAGCTCCAAAAGTGGGCCGCAATGCAGTAACACCACACCTAGTAGCTGGGTAGGTAATAGACCCAACAGTTTCTGAACCAATTGCAAATGGAACTATACCTGCAATGCGAAGACACCTTTGTAAGTCAAAGCAATATACTCTGCCTACTAATCTTATTCGGTACAACCGCCCATTCTATCTCTTGTCATGGTATTTATAAGAAAAAACACAAAGTTGTTGACTCATCATCTGCATCACCATTGAGATACTGCATTTACTTTTCTCGTTGTTAGTCATATGTATAGAACTGGCCATAGTATGCAATATCTTTTAGATTCCTTTTATCTTAATCACGAATGGCTAAAAGTTGGTACAAATCCATTCTTTCACCCGTGCAGATAACGAAACAGATGTAGGTACTAAGTCACTTAAATTGGGACGGAGGGAGTATTAGAGAAAGCTAACTCAACATACCTGCTGAGGTGCTGGAAGCTGGCCCTGCTGATGAACCAGTAGAAAATTCTTCGATATTCCAGGGGTTTCTTGTTCTACCACCGAACCAGATATCGTCATAAGCTAAAGAACCAGAGACTAATTTTGCAACAAGAACTGCACCAGCAGATTTCAGCCTGCATCAACCGTATCTACAAATTATTATACAAACATATGTACAATATAGGCTTGCTTCGGGATGTGGCCTCGACATTTGTTGATTTGTAAGTACCTCTTATAAACCCAAGCTTCGACATCAATTACTTGATCTTTGAAAGATTTGGAACCCCACGTTGTGGGATAGTCTGGTACTGCAATAATGTCCTTCAGACCATACGGAATCCCATGAAGAGGACCTATAAAAGAACAGAATGGTCATTCGAACTGAAATTTCAATATTATCTCTCTCCAGACACCTCACTCCATAAAAACAAATGTTAGAAGATCTTCTCGTGACATCCAAAAACTAAAATGTGGAGAGGACGCGGAAGGGGACTAAGGGGAAGAGAGGAAAGTGGACTTCTACCCAAATATTTTCCTTTTGCAAGCACTTGATCAGCCTCTTTCGCTTGTTGAAATGCTAATTCTTCAGTAATTGTGATAACAGATTCAAGGACAGGGCCGTACCTGCGAGCTCCGGCATAACACATCATTTTCAGAATCAAATGATTTAATACCATGCAAATCAGATAAACAAAAGCAAAGCATTCATTCAACATACCTTTTTAATCTGTTCAGAAAAATTCGAGTGAGTTCCTCGGATGTAATCAGTTTTTCCTTGAGAAGTTGCCCGAGTTCAAGAATCTGATAAAAAATTTCATATAATAAAATTAAACTAGGAAACATTGGTGCAACATGGTTACGATAACAAAGCTATTTAGGGTGCACGTACACTCATGAAAGCAATATCCTCATCATTTTTCGGCCTTTGAATGCCAGAGCACACAGGGTAATTGAACTTGTCCGTTGCTTGCTTTGCTTCTTGGGATTTCCACGCAGAATTGAAAACTAAAGGAGACGGGTCACGCAAACCTCCATTCTCAGTAGCAACTAACTTCCGGTTCGATCTTATTATAGGAATGTTAAAATCTTTTGCGCCCTTTTGTACTTCAAGCTTCTGAAAAGAAAGAATCAGCAACAGACACAAAAATAGCCTTACTCAGTATTCCAATTAAGGGCAAGAGTACTAACAAGCTAATTTGCTCAGGCTCTCCAAAAATGTTGGGAGCACTCGATGTCAGATCCTCCAAAAAAATGTGCTACTTTTGGAGGATCCAAAACACAACGCTAGACATTTATGAATAATGCGTGCAACACAGCTAACAAATTGTTTAGTGAATTTAACTCCGTCACAGTACCTTACAGTCATTGAAAAAGCCAGCATCCAACATGTCGAATCCACATTTACATACCGGAAACTCATTTTTGGCTTGTTCCAAGTGTTCGCCGCAGTTTTTAGGACCTAACTTCCCACTGTCCTGAGCAATGACTACAGATTATCAAACAGAAAGTAGCAAACAAATAACAAAGATTACTATCTTTATCGTGGATTACGAATTCGAATGTACTACCTTGAGGTGATGTCCCGGGAATAAACCCGGGTGCTCTGTGGTAAAATTTTGTGGAACATTCTATAAATTCTCACCTGCTTTACAAATGTTAGTTTTGAGGAAAGTCATAGCTTTGATGATTAAAGATGATGCACAAATCAACCATTTTTTCACTAATCACATTTTTGTGAAAAACATATTATGGCGTTTGTCTGCATTATACCTTACTCTCCAAACAACAAAAAAATAAGAGAACACAAACAAACATTTATTTTCCAAAAAAACTATTTTTGTGAAAAACATATTCCTTCATACCAAACAGCAAACATACCCTAAAAATCTATCTGATATTTCAGTTCTTGAAGTACTAAACTATATTCAGCAATTTCTAACCTATGTTAATTATCCACGCGCTAAAAAAGTTATTTTGCACCTCACACACACTACATGACTACAATAAAATCAGTTATTTAGTGGCAATAAATTTTCCTTGCCACAAATACATTTAGTAGCAATTGAGTTGATACCATTTATATAGTGTGCTGACTATAAATACTCATATTGCTAAATTAATATAATGACAATTATATAATTACCGCTAAATAATTGCTGCGAAATTCCGTATTTGTTGCATTGACGAACGACACTACTTATCTAGACCTAAAAAAATTACTAGTTCTCTAGAGGCTTAAATTTTTTTCTACCAACTTGTGAGACAAAAAAGAAGCCTCACACAACTAGCATATAGCTGTGTGAGTTGTGCATAACTAGGAGTGACAATTGGGTGGGTTGGACTAAATTTGAACGGGTCAAAATGAGTCAACACAATAAACGGGTCAGACCCAACCTGCCCCAAATTTGCTGGGCCAAAATGGGTTAGGTAACAGGTTAGTAATCATAACCCTTCTTACTAAATTTTAATAGCTTTATTTGTTATTTTATAAGTTGTTAATACCTAATAAAGTTATTATTTTTTCTTTATTATAGCTATATATAACATATAAAATAAAATAAAAAAATATTTTGACAAAATTTCTTCAAAATCAATTTAAGTTACATATCAATCCAATTTTTAATGTCGTAAAATGAATTGAGCTAACAAACGTGTAGGTCAATACTCAACCCAAACCTAAATGAATTGGGTTGGATTGGACGGATTGAGTTTGATTTTACTATGCCTAGGCACAACTACAGCGGAAATTAAACAAGTTGCATATAATACAGTAGTAATCAGTGCGTTAACAAAACTATCATGTTAAATTGGTAATGATTAAAAAGTACTGTACCATTTTAAATAAACACTCAAAAAAAAAATGGAACAGCAGAAACACAATTTTGAATTAAGCAAGAGATGATAAAAAAAACAGGGAGAAGAGGCAGAGTGTACCATATTTGTGGGAAAATGCTGGAAAAACCAAATATTGTAATGGGGATGATGATGAAGAAATTGGAATATCAATTTTTTTTTTTTTGAGACAATTGGACGTAGCAATTAACAATGTAAACACAAAAAAAAAAAAAACATTAAACGTGGATATATAATGGAAAAGAACAACGGTGACAAAAGTCGCATGGGCAGCTCGCCACGTAATTAGCCATGAGGACGAGACCGTTCTTTTCACCGATGCGTGTGAATTCATACGTCTGTTCTTGCGGTGCTATCTAAAATTTATAAAAAAAAATGCTTCTCTTTTTCGGCTGGTGTATTCTTACGGTCGGTTTGATCACGTGAGATCAAATTAAAGAAAATTATATAATTTAGTAAATTTATATAATTTAATTATTTATCATATATATTTATTATTTACTATAATTATTATGTGATTAATATTACACATTAATTATGTGAGATGTCTTCAAGTTTGTATATGTATAATTCGCCAGAATATACAAATAC
Organism: Solanum sitiens; assembly: GCA_016801875.1. Taxonomy (NCBI): domain Eukaryota; kingdom Viridiplantae; phylum Streptophyta; class Magnoliopsida; order Solanales; family Solanaceae; genus Solanum; species Solanum sitiens. The sequence goes on from JABWTJ010000090.1 coordinate 25,465, forward strand.
ATATGTATAATATAATTATCTAACCGATATATATAACAATTCACCTCCCTCCTCCCTCTTCCCTCCTCCCTCTCCCAATCTCGCTTGCCATATATACAATTGCATGTGTATAATATACAGTTATCTAACCGATATACATAACAATTCACCTCCCTCCTCCCTCTCTCAATCTCGCTTGCCATATATACAAATGCATATGTATAATATGCAATTATCTAACCGATATACATTTACAATTCACCTCTCTCTCATTCTCTGCCCTCTCATGCTTGCCTCTCTCCTCACTCTCCCAGTCTCGCTCGTTTGTCTTCTCACTTTCAAAATCTCGCTTGTTATATAATATAAGCAAATACATATGTATAATATACAGTTTATCTAACCGATATACATATACAATTCACTTTTCTTCCACACTTTTCCCTCTTGCCGCTCTCCTCTCTCTCCCAGTTTCGCTCGCTTCTCTCATTCCTATAACATCTAACTACGAATTGTAATCATCAAAACATAGATATGAAAAGTAATTATGCTATTTTTTAGTGGTTATATGTGAAAGTTTCTTATATAAAATAATATAAGATTAAAATTAAATTTTTGTTTGGACATATATTTTTGAATTTTTAAATAATATTTTTTACTCTAAACCTAAAAATTCTAGAAGTTTTGAAAATCAATTCAAAAAAATGCTCCAAATTTTTATACAATCTTATTAAATACTCATTTCGTCTCAATTTTTGTGACACTTTTCAAATTTTGAGATTCAATTAAGTCTATCTTGACATTAAATTTTTCATATATCTTTTAAATATTTTGAATTGTCAATGATTGTGATTTATAGTATTTTTTACGTAGCTTATAAATATACTCTAAAATTCATTTTGAAAAATTTAAAGATTTCATAAGCAAAATTTCAATCAAAACTTAAACTGTACTTCAACTTTCAAAAATAAATACCAGAAAAAGTAAGCAAAAATTCATAATAAAGTGTAATACACTATCACAAAAATATTACTGTGGACATTTAATATCGTTTAAGATAAATCAACATACATATATCCTTTTGTAACCATCCAAAAAAAAAAATTATCCTTTTGTAAAAGGAACATATTGAAATAAAGGATTATTTGAATTGGTAATCCAATCCAGTACTGGTGGGGTGGACCTACACAAAAATAATTGCTTTTCGTATAACAATACAAAACCCAACTATTAAAAAAATCTGCAAGATTTTCTATACAAAATAGGTAGTGGATATATATGCTTCTTTTTTTAAAAATGGTTCTTATCTGTTTGTTTTGATCCTTTGGTTGTCCATGATTTGTCAAAAATTTTCTTTATGGAAATCAAACTTTGTTGATGTCTTGTGGGAAAAATCTAAGGCCAGTTGTCCAAGCTGTTTCGTCAGTGCTGGTGCCCCACAGTAGAAAACTCCTGCAAATTTTAAAAAAATATGTACTTACTTTGTTTAAGTGTCTATTTGTATAATTCAAAGTTGAAAGGACATATATATCAGCGGCATAATAGACCCTTAACTTTGCGTCGGTTGACAACTATAATCCTTAACTTTGATGTGCATGAGTAGACACTTAAACTTGTATAAAATTCAACAAATAGACACAGGTGTCCTACATGGCATGATACACGTAAAACACAAATTTTCCATGTTGGGTGCCATGTAAGACGAATGTGTCAATTTGTTCAATTTTATACAAATTTAAGTGTCTACTTGTCACATCTAAAGTTTAGAGTCATAATTGCCAAAAACTGATGTCAAGTTTAAGGTTATATTTATGTATCATGTCTATATCAGCTGAGGTCAAATTAAAGGACGTGTTTACTTATTATGCCAATAGTTGAAAATTTTAAAATTATAGGAAGTCTCAAGTACATACCAACTCTTGCATCAGTGTGATTAAGAGCAATGCGTTTGTAGACATCTCTCCAATTAGGTCTAGCAAAATGAGTCTTAACTCTAGTTCCAGATACAATGTCTACACCATTTTTAGCATGATTGATGGATTGAAGCATCGCGATGAGAGCAGAGCGAGCATCACCTTCTTCATAAACACTTGTACAATAATTATGCATCTCGATTATTTCAGCACAATCCATTTCAGCTAACTCATTCATTAAACCCTTGAACCAATCAAATGAACCTTGTTCTCTAGTAACCCAATAAAAATATACTCTCTTGAAGTTTGATCCTGATCCTGATTTTTTCTTTTGTTCTGTGCTATCCAAATCATGATCATACTCTTCTTCCTTCATGTTGTTCACTATGTCTTTAACAATACTTATCATAGGTGTGGCTCCAATTCCTAAACCTACCAACAAAAGCACCTCATATTCCTTATAGTCTTGTGCTGGTGCTCCATATGGTCCATCAATTAACACTTTTGGGTAACTAAAATAATAACACGTGATCATATATAATCAGCTATGTTAATAGTTTTACTATCGTCTAGTAGAGTGTATTAGAAAAACTAATGCATGTATTAGCTTTGTGTATTAGTAGTACCTTGTTTAGTGCTTTTTTTCAACCTATGTATATCTATTGTGTATTGAGTTGTATATTATTAATACATGAAAACTCGTAGTATAAATCATGAAATGATTTTTAATGCATGCATTAGCACTTATTGCCTCTCAAAACTTTTTTTACATCTTTTCCATCATAATTGTGGAGGGTATCTTTGTAAATAAATATTTTTATGTAATATATGTTATTTTTTTACAACAGACGAAACAAATCAAACAATATATAATTAATGTGAGCATTACTAATATCCTCGTTTGTTTTTTTAACTTATTGGTAAAGGGAGAAAAATTAATTTCCCACACACACAACGCCCTATTTTACATGATACTTTTTTATTTCACATGGTACTTTTTTAAAAAAAAAATATAACTTATAATCTAAAATAATTCTTAGATATCTGTGTGATGGCAAATCATTTCATCAAAGGTATTTTAAAGTAAGTTTTTTTCTTATTATAGTAATCAAGGTGACATTTTTTTTGGGATAAACTAAAAAAGAAAAAGGTATCACATAAAATGAACAAGGGGAATAATGTGGAAAAAAATATTTATTAAAGATTGGTAATAATTTTAATACAATGTTTTGATGAAAAATTTAAGCATTAAAATGTTAATTAGAGCAAATTACATTGCTTAGAGTTGGAATATATGTAAACAAAAATTATTTCCATTTATAAGTAATGGAAAAGGTTCCCAATTTTTTTGGTAAAAAAAGAAAATAGTTTTCTGTCATATCATACAGATTCTATACAAATCTTGTCCATTATGATCATGAAAAATTTAAATTAATAAGTTAACCTAACACTCTAGTACCTCACAGAGAGTCAACCTATTTTAAAAAGTCAGTAGTATTTGAATATATAATAGAACAGCGAATATTATGGCTTTGTCAAAACGGAATATATTGTTTGATTGGAACAAGCTATCTCAGGATTAGTTATTATGGGGTTAGCTATTTTCATATAATTTATCCCATCATGCATATAATTTATCCAATTACTATAATATAAATAGTGGAATAAGTAATCCTTAACATGACAATCAAATAAAATATAAAAAATTTATCTCATCACTATTTATTTTTATCCGTCCTCCAAACTAATCGAAAATGAAGGTCTAACTAACTAATGCGCTGTTAAAGTGAATCAATTTTTTTAATGGAAAAAAGACTCACTTTATGTTGTCTTGCACGTAGGCGGCTTTAACGAGTCCACTTGGCTGGCACGCACATATAATATAATAAAATAAAAATGTATGTTATGATTAAGAAAAAGTTCAATAATTGAGTATTAAGAATAGTGGAAACATTACTTTAATAATGCTTACCTCTGAGAAAACATCTCTTAGTTTTGTAGTCCAATCACCAACAGTTCGAATATGTACACTTAGATACTCATCTCCCGGCGCTGAAGTTATAGAAAATGGGTGCCTGGTATATATATAATATAAATATGTAACATGTGCCAAATCACAATGACAGTATGTATATTGAGCTAAAACAAAGAAATTCAACCAAATACTGGTAAACATGAGAGTAACTGTACTTAAAGACTCTTTTACGATTGTCAAATGCCTCCCTCGTCATCTAATTAGTGAACGAGATCCATATAGTGTCTTTTGTACAACTAATGTAAATTAATTAAACATATTTTTACACCATCAGACCATTTTTACCTGTATCTTATTTTCAAGATTTGAAATTTATATTTTAAGAAAATTTATTCAAGAAAAGAAAAGGAACAATAACACAATTAAGAAACACATGACACTTAATTAGTAATAATTTATTTATTAAGCATCACCTACCATTCAAATGGTGAAACTGCAGCGCAGTTGACAAACATGTATTGCCCACTTTTATAATTGAAGCCCTGTGGCTTTGACATTTGAAGTGTCAATACATTTCCAGGATACATAGCCACCTAGCTCCATATTAAGTGTAAATTTATCATTTGTCTAAACAACTTTGATATTATCAAGAATTATAACTAAATTATATGTATAGATTTGGACTCAACTTACTTTTAATATTTTAACATCCTTGACGCTTGACCTGAATGCCCTTAGTAATCTTTCACCAGAATAAAGTATGATTGGTATAGCCAAGTACATCCATGTCTGCCAGTATACGCTCGCATTGTAAGTTGATTTAATAGTTGTTAGCGTATAAAAGTTAAATTCATTAAGAAATTATTGTTGATTTTCACAAATGTATATTCAAGGATGAGTACACTGACCGTCTTCTTGTACCATTCTTTGGTTAAGTAAAGCTCGATACCATGGACTATGAGGAGAGAATAAACAATGACGAAGAGGTGATGGGAGTACCAGAAGGCATTGAAACCTGTGAGCTTGTTCAATGGTCTTGGTAAACGAATTTTGTTCCTTCTAAATCGTTGGCTTGCTAGAGTGAAAGCTATTGACATCAATACCACCATTATGATCCCGGACACTCCTTCCACTCCCTTCACAAAATGCCAATAGTTATTTGGTTGATCTCCAAAGTATGGCTTCATTGGTTTATACTTTTCCGGGCTAGCATTTAGAAGCCGAGGAAAATCACAAGTCATATGAGCAAGTACGTGTATTCCAACAGCAAGTGCAATAGCCCCTGCCACCATCTATACAAAGGGAGAGAGAAAAACAACAATTATTCCATATCTAGTTTTTCTTGTGTAAGTTTGTCCACATAATCGGGTCTTAAACCCAGTGGCAGAGCCAGAATTTTCATTCAGAGGTATCAAAGTAAACACATACAGCAGCCTCGTAGCAAGGTGAGAATCAGCTTAAATTGGAAGAAGAGAAAAAGAAGAATAGCTTACTTTGTGAAAATTGATGTTATCATCAAAGGGAACAGCACCACCTAATTTAGTCTTGTTTCGAAGCCAAGTGATAGTGTTTCTGCAGACTGGGAGTAAAATCAGTGCCATGTTTAGCTTAAGTACCTCGGCAGCCCCTTTCGCCACACAAACACAATGACCCATGACATCAAATGCTGCTTTGTTTCTGTACTGGACATATTTGTAAACAAATAGTCCAGCCATGACACTAATCCATAATAACAGTACCCAAACTCTTCGCCAATTGTCTAACAAAAAGTACTTCAAATTGTTATACCATCTTTTTATGGGATTAGTCTCCAATGTTGGCTTAAGCTTCATGCTTAGCATATGACTTAAGTTCCTATTCAATCCTTTTCCTCCATCTGATTGAATTGGAGCTTGTAATAAAAGCATTTCCAAGTTCTCAAGCTGTTGAATCGAATCAGATGATAAATAGTTGAAATGATATTTATTTTCAAATTGAGATCATTGAACATGAAATATAACTAGTCTAACCATGATGTATCCTTTGTGTTCGCGATCCAACTCTTCCATGATCAATGCTGCGTATTCTGCAGCTTGTTTTTGGATATTTGACAGCTTGTTAGCTGATGCGCTTAGGCAAATAATCTGCCAGGATAGATTTGTTTTATCAACTTTTTATGTGGAAGTTTATTCGCACACCCAAAAGATCATTGTATTACTAGATAAAATACATAAATATATGGAATCACAAATACCTCTCTGACTTCTTCTTCAGTAAGTCTACCATCTGCATCTTTATCAACCCTGCATTACATTCTCACAAAAAGCAGAATCCAAAAATTAATTGATTTGATTGAACAACTACTCGATCAAAATATGTAATGTTAATATTTTATTACTTACATGTCAAAAAAGGTTCGAAGGCGGGAATCAAAGCTTTGGTTAGCAATTTGTTCCCAAAACTCTTTAAGCTGTTCTTTGCTGATGCAACCACTTGTTATATTTCTCCTCCGAGCCAACGCATCAAAAAGCTCTAATGCAAATCCATCAGATTCCTTGTTCATACCTATCATTGAAAATCAATAACAACAACATATCCAGTGAAATACCACGAGTAATTATTTACTATATAATTAGTAGTACATACTTTTAGGTAACTTAATACACTGTCAGTGTATAGAAGTTAAACTCGGATCCTTTTACCTATGCATTCTCCAAATTTTGCTTTAGGTAGTAAGCTATCTGAGGTGGCAGTAAGCTCATCGAAGCGCTGTTGGACGGTGTCCCATCCAGAGCCACCATCAGTCTTACTGATAAATTTGAAGCCTTTGAGAGCATTCTGAGCTGCTGTTGAACTCCTATCAATTGTCCGAGGAGGATGCGGTTGTCTCTTAAAAGAAGGCAACCGCATCCTATTCGAAAGAGTTCTGACGATTGTGGCCCCAAAGCTGCGCTTTTTCTGCAGGTTTTTGCCTTGTGCCTCAAGCTCTGCTTCCTCTGCTTTAGCCTTAGTGGCATTTTTGACACTGTGGACTGCCACTGTGTCGTCGCGGATATCAAGGGTGACTTCGGCATACTTGTCATCGTTAGACTTGGTGATGTTGGAAGGACTACTGATCTCCCTGTCAGAGTGGTGATCTTCTGAATTTTGCATTTTGATGACTGACAGAATTTTGGGGAATGAAGAAATTGATGAGCAAAACTGGAGGTGTATGTACCGTATATATATATGGATGACAAAAAGAAGACAAAAGCTTAGCATCTATGACGCGAGCATATGCGCTTGCGCTTGTCATCGCACTAGATACCAATGGCGGAGCCTGGAATTTATTAAAGGATATCCAGAAATAGCAGCTTGTTATGTTAAGGGTGTCCTAAATATGTTATTTAATCATTTCCTATATCATTTTACTTATATATATGCTATTTTTTTCGACAATTGGACACCCTTTCCTCTATGTGGCTACGCCACTACTAGATACGTTGATCAGTTCTGGGTGGCTCGAAGTGTTGAAAAAATACATGTGTCTTAAGCCTCCAAATTTAAGGAACCTCATTTTTATTAATAATACGTTATAAGTTATTATTTTTTAACAAATATTGAATACTAGTTGTAGAAAAAGTAAATATATCATGAAAAATGAAGGAATTATTAGACTTTGACATATTTGAAGTACTATATCTAATGAAAAATAATTTAAAATAAGAATGTTTATATTATCGGATGAAAACTAGAATAAATGAAATATATAAAAGTTATTCACAATTTAAGTTTAAGACCACATTTAATTTTTGTTTTTAGGCCACTAATACGCTTAAGCCGCCCTGGATCGGTTGATGTAATGGTTATCTATAACTTTGATGATTTATATATATAGTGTTAGTATATAAAGACGAGAAAACACCCTTCAATCTATGTGAATTATTATTTATATTTTTAAATTATTTATAATTTTAAATATTTTTTTATTTAACTAATTGAATTTAAATATATTCGATTTTATCATATAAGTGAAATACACTTCTAATTTCTAACCAAGTCTAGGCGTTTTCAATAATATTCTTTACATTATTGTCGTATATTATTTAATTTCATTTATTTATGTCAGGTACATATACGTCCATAAATCACATGTTTTATGTTTAGTATTACGCATTGGTTATTCTCAAACCACAGTATTATTTTATATATAATATAACATATAATACTCCAGCAGGGCTATTGTGATTATTCCACTTAAATTGACATTTGGACAACTATATATATGCTTGCAGTCTGCATATATAATTTGTGCGTAAATATATAAAATTTTCATATATCTGAGTGTTAAAATAGATATCTGAGGATTCAAATAACTCATTGATTTAGTTTGAAACTGATTTATAATTGTTACTTAAAATCGTTTGATGTAACTTTTTTTCTATGTATATATTTTATAACTCTATTATTCTTATAATTTTAGGGCCTATATGATGAATTGAATTTGAACTTTAACATACTTCCTCCGTTTCAAAAAAATATCTCTATTTCCTTTTTAGTCAGTTTAATGACCTATTTTCTTTTTTGGCTACACTTTAGCTTTAACTTTCCACGTAGCATGTTTAAAACCATAAGATTAATGGGCATTTTGGTACATTTGACATAACTTTAATTTAGAACCACAAGATTAAAAAGTTCTTTTTCTATTCTTAAACTCTGTTTCAAATCAAACTAGGTTATCTTTTTTTAAACGGACAGATTATAATAAGGAAAAAGAGTGTATTACATGTTATGTTGGGGCCTTCTTTGCAAGTTGTAATCCTGCGTGACATTTACTTACCACGACATAACATCACAAGATAGGACCCGCATGCATACACAAGTTTTTCTAAATTTAAAAAAAAACGTGGTCATTAATTTCAGCTATGTTAAATTGAAATAATATTCCTTCCGTCTCTTTTTACTAATTAACTTTTATCTTTGCATACTTATAAGAAAATAATTATTATTATAATGAATCTATTCCTGTAAATTGAAATGATCTTAAATATATTTATTAACTATATTTTTTAAAGACATTAACTCAATATTAATAAATATAAGTTATAATGGGAAGAAAGATAATTATTCTTTTTTAATTTGTTAAAAACAACAAACAAAAGGAGAAATCAAATTAGAAAATATTTGATAAGTAAATAGGAATATAATGATAATAAAAACCAATTCTTTTTAGTATTATTTCAATGTGTTTAATCTCTCGATTATTTTATAATTTCACCTACTTCAAGTAATAATAATTGAACCACCAATGCATGTCATAAATAGGGAAAAAACGAGTTAATTGCTCCTTACCTTTCTAGATTTCTGTGTTCTTAAAAGTGAATTTTTAAAATCTTAACCGACAGTAATATCATAAAAATTAACCCATTTTTATGAAATTAATGAATTTATGAATATTTTATCACTTTATTACAATTAATGTTCTATTCATTTTTACATCGAACATCAGGTGTGATTTGGCCGTGATAATAATAATAATAATAATAATATATATAGTATAATTTTTTTATTCCGTTAAAAAATAAATTTGACAGTTTTCACTTTATTTTTTGTTATTATACATATATGACGCATTCTATGTTTACCTTGCATATCTTCGTATACGAAAGAAAGGAACTCGTTTAGTAGTGCCAATCAATCTGAAAGAGAGGTTAAGTTTACTGGAAGTAATACTGATATGGTATAATTAAATGTGTAACTAATTGATTTTTCTTGATATGAAATTTTAAATATTTTCAGATCTATTTTATAATATAAACTATAATATTGTGCTTACAATCATTTCGATGAACTTTAGAAAAGGCAATTCATTTTAAAAAAGGAAAAGAGATAAAGATGGGGCTAATTTATTATTTTTTGATAGCTTAGACTTTTGCACTTCAATTATTGAACTCATCTTAGAGAGAAAGGAGGAATTTTATTTTTTTTTCGGATATCTATGCGTTATTTGAAATCTCTTAGATGTGAAATATAATATCTTTTATTAAAAAACGTATACTAATAAAAAACGAATATGTAGAAGACTACAAAATCAATTGGACCGAATCGCTTTAGAAATGGTTCTTAAGTCTTTAAAAAGGATTTTTTTAAAAAATTTTACTAAAAAAAGGAAATTAGGGTTTGGATCTTCAACTTCATTTCTATCTAGTTGATACATTAAATTGGCCCAGCCAATTTTTAAAAATTAAATCTCTTTTATATGATTGACGAATTGTAAATTTGTAATACTGAACCAAGATTTATCATTCACACCAACAAAATAATAGTGATTGGCAAATTCTTGATTTTTTTTTTAAAAAAAAAGGAGTACATAACATCTAAATAATGTTATTTCCATCAATTGCACAAACCATAATTAGTGGTATCTTATACCAATATTCAATTGAAATGAGAGGAATTAAATCGATTTGGATAGAATATAGAATAATCAATGATACCAAGTTGAATTCTCTCTTTAATTTAAAAATACTAGTCGTCCTAGAATTATTAAAATATTGTACGAAAGAAGGAATATTAGACATTAACTGGTGAAAAATAATCCCTTTAACGAAGTTATGTCACAATAATAATCATGATAATATATGCAGAGTCCATGTTCGAATCCAAATAAAAAAATAATTATTTTTGAAGGACAACTTTACCTGAAACATGTGCTTGTGAACTACTTTTCATGGATAACTGATATTGTAACAATAATAATAACAATAACAATAACAATAACATATTAAATATATTTCTACAAATGAAATTTGGACATAATAGAATATATGCAGAGCTTATCTTCAATTTATGAAATAAAAAAAGTTATTTTCAATAGACCTTCTAAACATATTTTTTTTTTTAAAAATATAAGAATTACGTTATGATATAAATATTGAAAGAAACAAAAAATATTGATAAAATAGATAAATGTGAGTGAGATATGGAAAATGCACATTAGGTATGTTTTATGATGGGATGTTGCAAATATGCTTGACAGACTGATGTTGGAGCCATATGTATTATGTACAACGTCTGTAATTATTTGATGAATACTCACAATTAGGAAGCCCATCTTCTTTAAACACTCACAATTAGGAAATTACAGTCAATAACTTTGAATCACAAATTAATTAGAAAGGCATGTTTTGATTTTGAATGTCTAATTCAAAAGCAAAACAATCATGGTATATAATATGGTATGACTTAGATCTATTTAGAATTAAAAGTAATCGGAGATACTATACATATAAATGGTAAATATTGTATGATTTACATCTATTTAGAATTAAAAGTACTCGGAAATACTATACATGTAAATGGTGATATAATCAAGTGAAGTCTTATTTCTATTTTGAAATATTTCTAATACTTATAAAATATTTTAATAGTTTATATAACAATCAACTTATTGAAAAAAGTTTCAAAACTATAATCAATAAAATTCATACATGTATATTAATGTGTTACAAAAGATTAGATTGATGGACTATATTGATAATTGAAAAAATAAATATTGAAATATAATTAACCATTTGTCATATACTTTAAGAAATTATGAGAAACACAAAATATATAAGAAATTTTGTTTGAAGTGCTCGAGTCTAACGGTGCGAAAAGTTCTTTATTATTGCATAGGCTCCCTGATAAGGTCAAACACTAACTTTTTTTCGAATGTGATTTATATGTCCAATTGGAAACATGTCAAAAAAAAAAAAGTTAAAAATATATTTGCAGACATGTGGTGGGTTTAATAGGTAAATATGCCCAAGAAAAGTTTTATAGGTAAAACATTGTATGTTTCCATTTAGTGTTTTTGAAATTTGACCACATGAAATTAATAAAAATTCTTTAAATTAAAACAATATATTTAATTACTATTTGGGCTATGCCTAATATTTTAAATTTTGCAGCCCCTTTTATTAATAAAACTCAAATACAAAATTCAGAAACTTAAAAATAAAAAACGCAACCTGAAGAGTCTAGAAATAGTTCAATTCAAGTCTAATTACTAGATTTAGAGAGTTGTATTTCCATATCAATGACAATATACTCATGTCTAATATGATAAGTAATAACTTTTGATTACTATTTCATAATTATTATCAATCCTTCAAAAAGAAAATATATATATATATATATATATATATATACGGATAGTCATAAAATATCATATAGAAGCATAAGCTAGATTTGGTTCACCAATAATAGTGGGCAACAAATTTTTCTTTAGTCTCTATCAAAAGCACCAAATTTATCTTCAATCTCAATCAAGGGAAGTAATGACATTCTTAGAAAGTTTGAACCTAAAACACTTGAATCTATTACATTATTAGATTCGTGTAATTTTAAAATTGTGATATCGAATATCAAATCGTGACTGAGTGGAGAAAGAATGAAACTTAATCATTATTAAAAAATTTTTGATCCGTCTAAATCATCACATAACAAATACAAACATAAGCAATACAAATTTTTTAGAGATCGAATTATGCGAATAATAAAGTTTTATTAATTAATCTTCTATTTACTCATTGTAACTCGAATATAGATTCATTGACTAGCAATACATTGTTACTTTGTATTATTAAGCTCTTGAGCTCTGTTACTCATTGTTGTAATTAATATCAATAAGATCAAGCTTATTCGATCAATCATTGACACCGGATCTCATACTCCGTCTATTTATTTAACTTATTATATTGTTTCAGTTATATATTTTTTATTTCTTTCGTCTTGTTTTAACTCCTTTCCAAGTGTGTATTTGAATAAATAGAGAGCATAAGTAATGGAGAGGATATTCATCCGTTAATTATCGTATATATTCATATCATGGATTTTGATCCTTTTAATTTGTGTTTTTTTTAGCTTTACGAATTTAACGGTACCATTTAAAGAAATTACGCGGATAAGCAAACTTCTACAATTTAATTACTCATCATAGCTATAGTTTGCTATAATTACCACTCGCGACTAACATTATAAATTAATTACGTGGGCTGACTTCGAATTTGTATAATCAGTCATGTTTGTATATGTATAATTCGCCAGGATATACAAATAAATATGTATAATATATAATTTTTTAGCCTATATACATATACAATTCACCTCTCTCCCACTCTCTGCCCTCTCTCGCTCGCCTCTCTCCTCCCTCTGTCAATCTCGCTCGCCTCTATCCTCCCTCCTCCCTCTCCCAATCTCGCTTGCCATTTATACAAATATATATGTATAATATACAATTCTATACATATACAATTTACCTCTCTCCCACTTTCTGCCCTCTCTCACTCTCCTCTCTCCTCCCTCTCTCGATCTCGCTTGCCGCTCTCCTCTCTCTCCCAGTATCGCTCGCCTCTCTTCTCTCTCTCCCAATCTCTCTTGCCATATATACAATTACATATGTATAATATACAATTATCTAACCAATATACATATACAATTCACCTTTCTCCCACTCTTTTCCCCCTCTCTCTCCTCTCTCCTCTCTCTCCCAGTCCCTCTCGCCTCTCTCCTCTATATAACATGTAGCTACAAATTGTAATTATCAAACTATAGCTATGGAAAGTAATTAATTATTTTTAAGTGGCTATATGTGAAAGTTCCCTTTTAAAGAATATATAATCTGCCAATTTGGTTAATAAAATTTCTTTATTTTACAAGAAGAAGAAAAAAACTTGAAATCTATTCCTGTAATATTTTATCATACACTATTTTAAACAGATTTTTTATTTTTTACCAATAGCTAGATAATTTTAAAGCGGCTTTATTATGATTTTTTTTAATTTTATTTTTACAAAGTGAGGGTAAAAGGTAGATTTGTAATTTGAAAAATTCAATGAAGTCCTAAAGGAGAGACAAACAAGATCAGAAAGAACCGAATTAATCCACAAACAACTTGAAGTACATTCCACAGTATAGTTACGGATTAGATTAAGTTAATTTTAAGATTATTTTCGTAATTTAGCTTGCATAGATTCATGTTGTTATAAATATATTTATATTCGATTAAATGTCAAATTAATATTATTTTTTTAAAAAAAAAAGAAAAGAAAAAGTGAAGAGTTAATAATCATCTCTCTTTTTCTTTCTCTACAGTATTCTTTCTGCTTGCTTTATATTTTATACACACATAGATCGAGTATAGAAGTAATTTTCAGCCTATATTTAAATATGAGGAAAAAGAGAAATAAAAGAACAAATAAAATCAAGACGTAGAGTTCAGAGTAAGTTATATTTTGCATAAATAATAGTGTCATATTTCATATTTGAAAAGAATAATGTATTATGTTGATTCACATAACTAATACACACTAATTCCAAAAATTATATATTATTTTATGTAGAATTGTTGATGAAATAATTTTTGCATAACTAATTAATTTTTATATAAAATAACATTTTTCTTAAATCTTAATTGATCTCTCGATTAATAATACATAAGGGGAGATAAAATCAAATTTAATCCGTTTAATTCATTGAATTCGTACTCGTTCATTTACTAGCTCAATCCAATTCAATATATTAAATATTGAACTGATATATAGTCCAAATTGACTTGAGAGAAATGTTGTCAAAATATTTTAAATTTTAAAATACGTTAATTAGGTACTTAAATATTGTAAAAGAACAATAAAACAATTAAAAACCTAATAAAAATTGAGTTGAGTTAGGTCTTGATCCATTTTATAACTCATTATCCACTATCTTGATTCTTGACCCGTTTATGGTCTTGACTCATTATGACTCGTTCAAATTTGATTCACCTCGCCCAACTGTCACCCTTTGTCAAAAATTCTTATTAACTACTCATATCAATTTGTATGACCCATTTCCTTTTTAGTCCATCTAAAAAAATATAACATATTTTTATATTTACTAATATTTTGACTTTAAAATGTTCATTTTATCCTTAATGAATCTTTTATAATTATAAAAACTTTTTCTTTTACCAATTTTCTACCACAAATTCCAATTTTTAATTTTTTTTATATCAAATTAAATTATATCACATATATTAAAATTGGGTCCCGCAGTTAGAGCTGTCAAAATGAGTTGACCCAACTCAACCTAATTCAACCATGATGGGATAGGGAGTTAAATGGGCCCCGATAAAATAACAGCCCTACCCCGCTCTAAGCGGGCCACAGGTTGACCCTTCAATCAAAAAATGAACAATATTGATATCTTAGAAAGAGTATCGAACATTGATGTTTGATGAATACGACATCAATACATACATAAATTCATCCATAAATTATGTGTACTTCAGTGAGTACTTACATAAAAGCCAAATTACAACATTCATAAGATTCATCCAAACGAAAAAATATTACATGATTACTATTTTCATAAACGAGACAGTAAAGGAGAAGTGAAAAATTTGGTGTAAAAACAAAAGTAAAAGAAATAAAAGATTCATAGTTATAATGAATCAATGGATGTAGGATAATAAGAGCATTTAGTGAGCTAATGACCCTAAAATGTAAAAGATATGCAAAGAAGTTAGACTTGATTTTATATTATTAATTTTAAAATATTATTGACAAAATCTTAACAAATAAATCACCACTTAAAATACAGAAAAAATGACAGAAATCTCTTCTTCAAGTTCTCTTATTACCATTATCCCCTACTAGTTTTACAAATCTCCAAATCTCTCATTTTTACGCATCAGATTAATGTATCAGTGCATCAAATTAATGTATCGCGCACAATTAGATTAATGTATCTTGCGCTTCAGAATAGTGTATCATGTATAAAATGTACATCATATTCGTGTATCATGTATAAAATATAATGTATCTTATTTAACGATTAATGTATCTCGTGCATCAAATTAATGTATCAGCGCTTATATTATTGTATCAGTTTGAGAGATTTCTGTAATTATAAATTTATAAGGAATAAATAATAATTTATCTTAAAAGTATGTTATTTATGTCTTTTGTCCAAAAATATATATAATAAATATTAATTTACAGCTCATAGAGTGACCTTTAAGGCTTACTGATTGAACCTACGAGGCTAGCGAACCAAATAAAGGTAGGTAAAAAGTCTCATTCTTAAGTAGAAGGAAAAATTAAGCCTAAGTTTACTTATTCCAGAAATTATATTGAATCGACCTAGCGGGTCAAACCCATTTTAACAGCTCTACCCGGTTCATCAAAAGATAGAATAGAGTGATCTGCTGGGCTAAGTTTGATCAACAAAGACAAAAGGAGGACCACAGATTTGTGCGTGTCAAGTTGTTGATATATAAATACTTATTATAAAGTCAATAATAGGTGGCTTCCCATTTTAATGGCGGATATTACTAGAACAAGCAATCTGATTCATTTTCTAGCCCCCATAGCTTCATTTTCTTAAATATCTTTTGGTCTACTATATATCTTAAGATAAGAATAGGAATAAAGTTTTACGCATCTTCTTCTTTCTTGATATTATTGAACTGAAATGGCTGTGGCTATGGTTTCTTGTGGAATCCCCACTAGTTTAAAACTTATAGAGAAGCAACCCATTTCAATTCCAGGCTTCTTTAATTGCTCTTTAGCTTTGAATCCAGTCCAAAAACTGCACATTACACCCAAGAGGTAAGCTACATTTTTCTCTGAATTTGGTTTAATTCATCTTTAGCTGATTTGCTTTCTATTGTTTGTGGAATCTTATTTTCTCCCAATTTTTATAAATATTTTCTAGTCGTCAACTAATTCATTTAACCTAATCACAAAATTTGAAATGCCGCTAAATAAATTATGTACTCTTTGATTGAGATCATCTGTAGTTGGTACTTTCTCAAGGACTGGTTGAATTTGTGAGATAAATTGGTCAATTAGGAAAGGGCAATTTTTATTTTTATTTTTTGAATTGCGGGTAGAGAAGGGAAATCAGGAGGGGATTACAAGATGGGGAATCGAGCTATCTATAGTCAACCAACTGAGATACTTAGATAATAGTATTTGAATTAGATCTATGGACTTCCTAAAGTTTAGTAATTATATGGACTTGGAATTACTGTAGTATTAGATGGGCAACAATTGAAAGTAATATACTTTGTTTTTCCAGATTAGCTTTATCTGGGAGTACAATTATTCCGAAAGCATCGGCTACAGCTGTGGAGGTATCTTAAGCATATTAGCTGATTATAGTAATTGTTCCTTGCTATTTAATTTTTGTATCTGAGATTGAGATGTTTGTTTTTTGATTCATGTAATAACTGGTCAAGCAGGATGGAAGTTCACAAGAGACTGCTCCAGTTCCAACACCCAAAGTTGTAATCGATTTGGATTCAGATCCAGAAGCAACGATCGTAGAGGTTACCTTTGGGGATCGCCTTGGGGCACTTCTCGACACAGTAAGAATCTGTTACTTTTATGGTTTAAGTGTTTGAGTGATATTGCTGCCAGTTCTGGTTTTGATTTGCAAAATGTATTTCAGATGAATGCATTAAAAAACCTTGGGCTGAATGTTGTCAAGGCTAATGTCTGTCTTGATTCATCGGGGAAGCATAACACATTCGCCATCACAAAAGCGTAAGTTCATGTTGTTGGTTCCTTGATGCTGCTAGGTGATTTTTATGTTCCTCTTATACTTAACCTTTGTATGCTATCAGTCACCAGATATCTGAAAACACTTTTGAATGAATCTTTTGTTATGCGTCTAACAACTTTAGTTCCCTGATTGAAATTCTGATTGTTTCACTATTGGGACTTGTTTCTAGTTCTACGGGTAGGAAGGTCGATGATCCAGAGCTGCTTGAAGCAATTCGTTTGACGATCATCAATAATATGATGGAATACCACCCGGTAGAACTTCAATAAGTTATTGAGCATCAGTTGCTTGATCTGGTACCTCCTGAGGGATTCATATATAGCTGCTGCTTCTTACTGCATAATTTCTGGTGCAGGAATCTAGCTCCAGATTAGCTATGGGAGAAGCTTTCGGTGTTTTTCAACCATATCAGAAGGTTGTTAATAGCCTATATATGCTGTCCTTGCCTCCAGTGTGTGTATACGCCGTTAACTAGATTATGCACATCTGTATTGGTTATTTTGAACATGTGGGAGACAATGTGGGATTGGGGGTTGTTTTCTGAATGTGCGAGGTTCCTGCTAGTCCTTGCATCGTAGTAACGACTAATAGCTTTCTTTCTAGTACAAATTTGATAACAGAAACCAAGGCTTGATTTACATTAACTTTCATATCAATCATTTCACTTAAATCTTACTTTGTTGTTTGTGCTGAAAATTTTCAGATTGACGTGGACATAGCGACCCATATCCATGTTTACGATGATGCTCCTGAAAGAAGGTGAGGTCATATTTCCCTTTCTTGGTTTTGATCAGTACATACTGATACTGCTAGCTAGACTTAATAATCAACCTCACTAAGTGATCCATTTAGTGCACAACTTGAAGAGAATAGTGAAATGCCTCTATTTTGCAGTTTACTCTGTGTAGAGACAGCAGACAGACCTGGACTGATAGTTGATCTTGTCAAGACCATTACTGACATAAATGTTGATGTTGAATCAGGAGAGTTCGATACTGAGGTGAGATTATTTCAGGAGGTTTTCCCAATCATTTCACTAAACTGTTTAGGTAGTGGTTGTGCCGTCTAAGAAGTATTAACCTGCAGTAGTTAGCATAGAGTTGAAAAGTTTCATTTTGGTGTAGGGATTGCTTGCTAAGGCAAAATTTCATGTCAACTACAAGGGCAAAGCGTTGATCAAGCCCCTTCAACAGGTAACCGATGCTAAGTTACAAGCAATATACAATTTCTTTCATTAGACCTTGGTACTTTGAAGAAAGTTATTGACAATTTTCAGTCTTGAACCTTGTAGGTTCTTGCGAATAGCCTGCGTTATTTCTTGAGGAGACCAACAACAGAGGATGCAAGTTTTTAATACAATGCTGAAAAGTGAGAAATTGTCAACAGGGTTAACCAAGTACTTTCAATTTCCAAGATCATGAAGCTTGCTGATTTTAGCAGCACCGATCCATTCTAAGGTGTAAACAGAGAAAATATGCATGAAACTCAGAATCATAGCTTCAATACTGCTGTAACAATGTAGATTGGTACCATTTATACATTAATGATATAAGTTTTCAGAACAGGAAAACAAAAACAATTATCAGTCATCCTTCATCCTTCATCCTTCATCCCAGCAATTTGAGCTATCAGCTTCATTAACACAAAGGTGGAACAGATGATTGTCCTACCTACCAATTCAATCGAACTTACACAGCCTCTCTATCTCACAGGTAGGTTTAATGTTTGCGTACATACTACCATCCTCAGACCTCACTTGTGAGATTACATTGGTATGTTGTTGTTGATGGCTCTCTAGTAAGCAAAGTCGCGGAAATACTTGAAATGAGAAAAAAAAAAAAAACTGGACTTATCTTTGCATAAATATCAATCAATCATGGTTCCTCATTTACTTTGACTTGAAATGAGAAAAATTTGGACTAATCTTGCATAAATATCAATTAATCATGGTTCCTACTTTACTTTCAAACAATAATGATTATGTTCTTGATGTGATTTGCAATTTTCCATGTTAGCTACACCAACCTAGAATATTACCTACTACCAAAGATATGATGTAGTCGATGGACCTCTAAGTCGTGTGAATTCAGAATAGTTAGATTTCAATGTGGGTGCTTAATGCATATTACTTAGTGTAGTAAATTCAAAATAGTTAGATTTTAATGTGGATGCTTAATACACATTACTCAGTGTAGTGTCATAAGTGAGTTATGAAGAGGAGGGGGTGGGGGGATTTTGGATTGTGGCTGAAATTTGTTCACTCTAGATGAAGTGATGATAATGCATGTGAGCACTTAACTAGGAGTGGAAAAAGAAATTTTCATAATGCAACCATATTTCCATTGTCCAGTTAGGTGTGTGGACCAGTTAGATGGATAAGGATATCAAAAATCATTGCACAACTCATTATTTAGCAAAATGGATATTCACTATTCACTTCAGCAGTAGTGGATCATGACATATCAAAAAAAAAAAAAACAACTCTTTTTAGGAGTTTTAATTTTCTTGAGGATATGAAATGTTGTTCGAAGGAGTAATCTCATTCACAACATGTAATTAATTAAGTCAATTATCGACTAAAATTTTGTTAATGGCCTTTCCACAATGCAAGGACTAGCTAAAAGTGTATTACGCTCATGATAAACATTATTTAATTATATAATTTCTCACCTTTCCCACCTGTGTATTAATTTATTTGAAAGTAATTTAACTATAATCAATATTTACTTTATTTATTGTTGATAAGATGAATGTAGTCACAAATTTGTTACCAGATTTTTACTAATAATCTTTATTTTTTAAAACTTTGTGACTAGTTGATCAAACTTGGATATATAATTAAGTTGGACGAGACTCGTACCGTTAGTTTGCTTACAAGGTCAGGTTCAAAGCCCCATAATGTTTGAAACAACCAATTTATTATTTTATTTTATTTTCCCTTTTTCTGGTTGAAATTTCTGGAAATAAAAAGAATAAATAAATTTGCCGATGATATTAGCCATTAGGGGTGTAAAAATTAGTCAATTTATACCTGATTCGCCCTATTTGCTCAAGTTTGGACAGGTTAATAACTCGTCCAATTCAACAGCTTATATATAGCTAAATAATTCAAGGAGAAATTGTTATTTTTTTAAATATTTTATAAGAAAAAACACTATTTTTAATTCCTCAATTATAGATAAATTCTTATTTTTCCCATTTCTAGAAGGGAACAATTCAATTATGAAGACGTCACACGAATAACAATAATTCTGTAAATTCAAATTTCAATGACTAGACATTTCTACACCTCCCAAATCCCATTATCTATGTGCCCCCCCCCAAAAAAATAGAACTCTGTTAATGGTAGGAAGTAACAAATATTTCATAAAATTAAAGATATACAAAATTAATTCGAATATCATAGCTAAAAAGGAAAAAAATTATATAATCGTTACAAGTAGATAGGGGATAAAGAAAAAGGATATAGATATGGTCTAGAAGTTAATTTTATCTAGTATACTTCCATATCCTGTGGAACTAACATTATCATATTATGGTCCATCATTCTTCTATGTTGATGGAAGATTTTTTTTTTTTTTGTAAAAATGGATAGATCCTTAGCCTTTTTCTTGGGAAACTAAATTATCCATAACCAATTAATTAACTACCCTTTACTTGTAAGTATATTGAACTACTATAAATATGAAAAAGCCTTTGGCTAGCTAGCAAATACATCACTTCAAAATACAACAAATTGGTCAGCAGTGAATAAGTAAAAAAAATGGCAACTGCAGCAGCCGGTAGAGGAGCACAGTCAATGAATTTCATGTATATCAAGTAAGCTTACAGAAAATTTCAACCAAAACTTTTTTTTAAAAAAAGGGAATGAAC
The DNA here is from genome assembly GCA_016801875.1 of Solanum sitiens. NCBI lineage: Eukaryota > Viridiplantae > Streptophyta > Magnoliopsida > Solanales > Solanaceae > Solanum > Solanum sitiens. The sequence continues at coordinate 46,750 of JABWTJ010000090.1, forward strand.
ACATTCATTTAGCTCAGTGGCGAAACTAAGAATTTTACTGATGTTGTTCAAAATTTTAATATGTATTTCTAAAAAGTTGGTATGACCTATATATACGGTATTATTTTCTAGGGAAAAGAGTCTGATATATCCTTAGCTTTGTTATTTAGAGCTGATATATTCTTGTTATGAAAGTGGTTCTCATATATACACCTATTGTTATACAAAGACTCACATATTCTTTTTTTCCTTCTAGAGAAAGTGAAAAAATTATTTTTAATTTAATCTTTTAGTTATTTTTTTGAAAGAAATATAATTCATATGAGGTATATTTGATCCTCCTCACACATATTTTTCTTGACTTTTTTTTGTTTCAACGACTAATTTTATTTGTTATTTTGATGGTAGATTTATTTATGTCTCACTAATTTTCTTTTAAAATTTATTATACATGCCCCATTTTTTAAAATTTAATTTTTACAAATACAAAAACTAAATTTAAATATAGACGCAAAAAATATAGTTTTGATTTTTTCTCTTTACACCAAACAATGAAATAAAAGAAAGATAAGAAATTCGAATAATGATAATCAAAGAAGTCAAAAAATAATTTTGTATGAAAAATATTAAAATATACCTTGAACTTTGTTAGAATGATCATATATGAACCCTACATGATTTTTTCTAAAATTCAAAACTATTCTTTTTTTCACTTTCGTCAGATGAAGGGTATATGTGAGATCCTTTTGTAACGATAAGGGTATACGTGAATCATTTGTATAGTAATAAGGGTATATGAGAACCACTTTCATAACGACAGGTATATCAACTCTATATGACAAAGTCGAGGGATATACCAGATCCTTTTCCTTATTTTCTACATATACAATATAATTTTCGACAAAGAGCGTTTGTACGCTCCTGATTTACCTAGGTTTCTTTCTAGGGGGAAGATTACAGTAAGAATTTCAATGAAAACGTGCAATTTTTGGAAATACATAATATTTTCTCCGTTTAAAAAAGAATGATTTTATTTCCTTTTTAGTCTGTTTCAAAAAGAATGTACCCTTTCCTTTTTTAGCAACACTTTAACTTTGACTTTCCACGTGGCATGTTTAAGACCACAAGATTAAAGGGCATTTTAGTAAATTTGACATGACTTTAATTTAGGACCACAAGATTAAAAAGTCTTCTTTCTTTTCTTATACTCCGTTCCAAGTCAAACTAGATCATTTTTTTTAAAACGGAGAGAGTATTATAAATCAATAGTACACAGATATTTTCTTAATATTAATTTCAGCTAATAAAATTAAGTTGAAATTTTGTGGCCATATATATGTAACGCTTGTCAGAAACATGTGACGTTGCGTGTGTGAATTATGATCATTTGTCCAATGAATCAGACTGTTCTATCTCATATAATTAATCTAGCAATATTATGTTCACACGTTTTAATTAAATTGAATTGAACGAATCATAATGAAATGATAAATATTTTGTCCATTCATATCCAATGAAAGATTACTTGGGGGCCGATGAGATGGACTGGCTACACAAATTATCATAATCTAACTTGTTATAAACTCTAATACTTAAAGTAATAACGTATTACTTAAGTATTTCTAAAAACATGAACGTAATATAACTAGTTTCAATATTTTTGTATGAAAATTATCATAAGATTAGCTAATACATTAAATTAAATATGAGATAAAGCTAAACTTATTTTTTAAAGATATTAAAAAATTTTCTTATATCACATATCAAACGAACATGCAGCACGAGTCTTATAATGCGTTGTACACAGGCCAATCCTGCGTAAAGCGTACCACCGAAAAAGCACATCACCGGAGATGATTAGCGATACAGTTAAATTGAACGGTGAAGATCAAGTGAAGAGTGTGATGAAAAATAATCATGATGATAGTTGGTGGGTCCCAGATGACCGCACTGGAATATTTTATCCAAAGGGTCAACAAAAAGTCATTGAAGATGTTCCTTCTGCTGCAGCAAAGGATTATGGAGCTGTTAATTGGTTTTCTAATCATGAAGATTATCTATAATTATTAATTAATTAATTAATTTGTTGCAAAATGTAATTTGCTTCTACCTCTAAATATGTTGTATCCTCCTATTGTTTAAGTTGCTTTGTTTTTATAAACAATCATGTCAAAATTTATAAATAATATTATCTTATCTGAATTGACATCAAACTAATGTTGGAAAAAATTATGAATATTATATATAGCAGAATTATTTGTTAATTTCATTCACGCTAGGTTTACGTGAGGTCCAATTTAAGTGATGTTTTAAAAAATGTATTTTTTGGTATTTGTGTATTATATTATTAATTCAATAAATATTATTTTAAAGTTTACTTTAATCAATTCCCAATAAATTTCTTGTCATTCGCTCCTCTTCCCTTTCTTTAAAATCTCGCTGCTACTCTCCTTTTTTTTAACCTTCTCTCGCTCGCCTCTCTTACTTTATACAAACACATATGTATAGTTTGTGTTTGCATAAAACGAGAGAGATTATATATACAAATATTTATACATATGATCTCTTCGTCCTATACACTTATAATTATACAAATAAAAATCTTTCCTTCCTCCGTTTTCTTTTGCCTTTCTCTCTCCCTCGCTTTATACAAACACAAATTATACAAAATATAAATGTTCGTATAATTTGTGTTTGTATAAAGCGAGAGAGATTTGATACACAAATATAAATGTTTTAACCCGATTCAATTGTATACAAATTCAGATTTTATGCAAATATACAAACACAATCAATGATAAATATAGTAGTTACATATATACAATTATCTAACCAATATACATATATAATTCACGCCTCTCGCTCTCTCCGAATCTCGCTCGCCACTCTAGCGTAGCACAAAGAACATATACATATACAAACATAATTTTCATACAAAATGCCACAACTTTTATACAAATTTTCGCGGTTTATACAAATAAGATGTTCCATATCAAATATAATTTGGCTATGAAGCTCAAATAACAAATCTATAGCTATAAAACGCTAATATAAGTTATGTTTACTATTCCTAAAATTTACTCTTAAAAATATGTCTAAAAACATGTTGATTATCTTAATTGGGATAACAAAAGACTTGTCATATTAGTATTTTTATGAAAAAGAATCATACTCCCTCCGTCCACATTTGTTTGTCATAATTTCTATTTTTAGAGTCAAACTATAAGAATTTTGACCAATATTTTAAGATGTATTTTTTCATCATATTGATATGCAAAAAAATAGTACTTTTCATTTAGTTTTTAAATATCTAATTATTTTGTTTAAAATATCGACTTAATGTAATCTAATTTAACTTTGAAAATTAGTCAAATTAACTTTCGAAAAGAGTAACATGACAAATAAAAATGAACGGAGAGAGTCTTATATAAGAATTCAGTGTAAGTAACTTTAAATATATTATTATTAATTATTAAGTAGGTCGAACTTAGAAAATGGAAAGGAAATTCATATTTTAAATACCACAAGATTGCTCGTGGTATGGGAGGAACCTAGAGATAATGCTTTAACTGTATAGCACACATAATTGTTTGGGTAATGGAGCAACCACACTCTTTTGTTTTGATAGTTAACACTCATTCGTCCACAATTTTTATTTTTTTGTCAAAGGAGGTGAAATTTTATGCGATTAATTAAAGTTTAAAGTAAATATCAAACACAATAAAAACATATCACTTTCCAAGTGAGAACATATTTATATATCTTTGATATGCCTCAAGTTGTCAAAGAAAACTCAATTTTGAACTTGCTCATCTAAGATATTTAGGTCTCGACAAAAGTTTTTGTCTTATAATTCGACAAAGACATAACAATTTAGGTCCATCAGTGTTTTTATTACGGGTTTTGGCCTTATTACAATGCATGTGTAATTTAAAATATTGTCATAATTACTTTCATTTTTTTTCATGAAAGAAAAATATAATTAATTTTAGTATTATCATATATAGATCAATCGACCAAATTAATATTATAAATTCATTTTTATAATTTTTTTTCATTTGGTTTATCACTATCAAAAATTATAAATTATAAACTTCCGCAAAAACGTTAACGTTTAAATACACTATGGGGAGGCTGATATAATGGATTGATGAGTCAATATCCAATTTCTATAAGGGTGGTTTTTGATGTGGTTGAAGCAGAGACCAACATCTTTTGGATAACATATGTCATTGGAGTAATTTCTAGATTAACCAAAATGATTAATCAAACTTCACATATTTAATTATAAAAAACTTAATAATTTTTACATCGACTGCAAATTTAATTAGGACGGAAAGTGTTATATTAAAGTTATTATTATTATATTTATACATGCCATGAGATCCATGAAGGAGCAAAGAAAGTGGAATTAGTCAAAGTTCATTAGAATAACAATTTCTACTAAATTAATCCTAGTCAATATATGTTGATAAATTTTAATATATATATTTTTTTTTACTCAAGAGGCCTCCTTTTGCAATTCCGTGAAATCAGTCATTCTCATGCTTTGAGGCTTCGACGTTTGGTGAACTATCTTTCAAGTTTTGTTGGTTCTCTACTCTAAGAAGAAATGAACGCTTTTGAAAAATAAGACCTGACTCATTTAACTTTTGACATCTAATAATAACAAAAATATCATATTATATATATTTTGGGACATCGAAATAATTAACTTTCGATTACCGTAGTTTATTATTACTTGCTAGTCTATGGTAGGAAAATAGGAGCTCGGAGCCTAACGAGACGCAATTTGAAGAGAAAATGCCTCGTAGAATTCCGAAAAATAGTATAGAGAGTCAATTCTATTTTATTTTTTTTGAATTCAAGTTTAATAATTAGCTAAATGACACTTAAAGTTACGAATAATATGAGACCAAGGAGGACAGTTTTGACCTTATTTTAAAAATAAATCTAATTTTATTATGTTATATAAATCAACTCTAATGATCACCAACACCCATTTTAGTTTATTGATTTGGTTATCATATTTTATGTAACACATACTTACATGTAGTAATTTATAACATAATATTATGTGTAAATTAGTAGGTGAAAATGTCACCGTCCGGGGGCCATCAACAACCCGTTCCGGCATATTGCGGTAGGTGAAATTTATTTTGTAGAAAAGGTCTTTAATACTTTTTTGAAGGTCAACTTTGAGTACCACCTAACTTTTGGACCCCAAATCCTCATCAAAGAACCACTTTCACCAACCACACCTCTTCATGTCCTCACATTTTTTTTCTTTTTTTCATGTTCGGAGTCCATATTAGAACTTCGACAAAATTCAAATCACACACTACAGGATTTATTCAATGATGGTTATAGCTGAAGTTCGAAGCTGAGATCTCTAATTAAATGTGGTAAAACAATTTTACCACAACACTACAATTTGTTATGGAGTCACATTTCTAATATTGAGTAGAAAAATATTTTTTTAAAATTCCATGAAACTACCCTTAAACAACCCTAAATTCCCATCAAGTCCTTCTCACCAACTCCCTAGTTTGGGTTCACGTCTTCAATAACACATACTCATATATATACTCCACCTTTGAACATTCATCTTCAGGACACCTAAAAAAGTCTTCAACACTTTTCCTTTATTGCTCTTAGCGTGCCGAAAATTTCAAACTATAGTACTACTTTTTTTTTTTTTTTGGTTCTTCTTCTCGTCAAGTCTCAAAAGCTAAGCAAAATGACAAATGTAACGATGGAGAACGAAACAAAACAACAAGATATAATTTTTCGATCGAAGCTCCCTGATATTTACATCCCTAATCATCTTCCGTTACACTCGTATTGTTTCGAAAATATTTCGGAATTTAAATCGCGCCCGTGTTTAATCGACGGGACGAATAATCAAATTTATACGTACGCTGATGTTGAGCTCAATTCGAGAAAAGTTGCTGCTGGTCTTCATAAACAATTTGGGATCCAACAAAAGGATACTATTATGATCTTATTGCCAAATTCACCAGAATTTGTGTACGCCTTCCTTGGTGCGTCGTACCTCGGCGCGATATCGACGATGGCTAATCCTTTGTTTACATCTGCTGAAGTTGTGAAGCAAGCTAAGGCTTCTAATGCTAAGATCATTGTCACTCAATCGTGTCATGTGAACAAGGTGAAGGATTATGCGTTGGAGAATGATGTAAAGATCGTGTGTATCGATCCGGCCCCTGAGGGTTGTGTTCACTTCTCCGAGTTGATTCAGGCCGATGAACACGATATCCCTGAGGTAATACTGTGCGATCATCTTATCTAAAAGTTTAAGTTAACTCAGATAAAAATGTTTTTTAGTTATGTAATTATGTCATGTTGAGACTTGTACTCTCCTTACGTACAAACTACAAACTAATTAATTCTTTTTCACTGGTCAAACACGTGAAGACGTTATTTTGCTTTTTTGGGTGATGATGTTGGTGAATAAACTGATGATTTGTGCATATTTTGATATCATGTTAGAATTGTATATCGGTATGAAATTCGATTACGTAAGTTGATTGTTCGTCCACATGCCATTTTCCGTGTAAGATGTGAGGGATTGGTTTGGTTACTTGGGGAATCCTAAGCAAAGTAATCTACGCAATTTATGGATTTAGTAGTAGGAATATTAATTAATTAGGTGCTTAATTATATAGTACTATATTATGTGGACAACATGCCTTGTTTTGGGGGTTGATTCTTTTTCACTAGTCAAACTTACGTGTGAATATTCTCTACTTTCTAGATTCTATTGAGATTTTTAATCTATTATGTTGAATTATACAATCATTTTTATTAAAAGATGTCTGAAACAGGTGGAAATCCAACCCGATGATGTGGTGGCGTTGCCGTATTCCTCCGGAACAACCGGTCTACCTAAAGGTGTCATGTTGACACACAAGGGACTAGTCACAAGTGTGGCACAACAAGTTGATGGTGAAAATCCAAACTTGTACATCCATAGTGAGGATGTATTGCTTTGTGTGTTGCCTTTGTTTCATATATATTCCCTCAATTCCGTTTTGCTATGTGGATTAAGAGTTGGAGCAGCAATTTTGATTATGCAAAAATTTGATATTGTTCCATTCTTGGAATTAATACAAAATTACAAGGTGACAATAGGGCCATTTGTGCCACCTATTGTTTTGGCTATTGCTAAGAGTCCTATGGTTGATAATTATGATTTATCATCAGTAAGAACCGTTATGTCTGGGGCTGCACCATTAGGAAAAGAACTTGAAGACACTGTTCGAGCCAAATTTCCTAATGCTAAACTTGGTCAAGTAAGATTCTTATTTCTTAGCAACTTCTTAATCACTAATATATTTTTATTTAATTATACATATATCAAGTTGTTCACATTAATTTAGGCTGGCGTTTGTTTCTATAGTAGTACTTATATATATGATTAGTTAATTGTTGATTTTGATTTGACTTGATCTAAGTTCAGATCTCAATGCACATTGGTGCTTAATTGCTGATTATTTTACACTAATTTTAGGGATTAATTAAGCTTAATTTCACAGCTTTTGTTTGGAATTTTCTATTTTTTTACCCTAGAAGTTTTTCTTGTGGTTGGTAAACGTCTAATCTCAAGTTGCTGAAAAGATCCAATCAATTAAAAAATATTGCAATGAAGCAACTCCACTTTTTTTTTATATATATATATATATATATATATATATATATATAAGACATAAAGAATATTTCAACCATCAAATCATTTATAATTTAATAGGTAATAAAAGGTAATTATATATAACACACTCGTTAGAGCTTAAATTGAGTATCATATTTTTACTTGTTCGATTTGAAAAAATTAAGAAATAATTTATCATTTAATTTATAATTTACCCTTTTATTTATTAGAAACATTTTCAAAATACTACATTTATTATATTTAGTAGGTCATTCTGTTTATTAAGTTTAAGGTTGTAACAAGTTCTTACAAGATAAGTAATATGTGAAATCACATTTTTGATATTGATATCCCAAGTCATATCTACCAAGGAAATGAACACTAATGAACAATTTTGTCAATTCAATTAAGACACAAATGATAGTGATTTTCCTAGTCATATTTTACAACAAAATAAGGTGACTTGATTAATATGAGTAATTATTTGATTTTGATTGTTTCTATTATATGTTTAGGGTTACGGAATGACAGAAGCCGGACCAGTGTTAGCTATGTGCTTGGCATTTGCTAAAGAACCCTTCGAAATTAAATCTGGAGCATGTGGCACTGTTGTTAGAAATGCTCAGATGAAAATTGTGGATCCCGATACTGGCAAATCTCTTCCTAGGAACCAATCCGGAGAGATTTGTATCAGAGGCGATCAAATTATGAAAGGCACGTTATCAAATGAACTATTAGTGATTTTTTTATGATAAAAAAATAATTTCGAATCATTATTTGCACAATAATTTCCCAAATAAAACTTCCATTCTTCCACTTTAGCACTTTAATGGGACTCAATATCTTCAATTGGGGCCAAAATATTATAAATGTGCAATTTTATATTTTTAAAATTATTTCCACTATTGATTTTATATATTTGGTACAACTAATCCATAAAGTGTATGTCACGACTCACAACAATCACCTCGAGTGATATTGTTGGGCCACTAACAAAAAAAAAATATTTAAATTATTATGTCGTGATGGAACATGAGTAATGAGTTTATATGATTTTTTTTTTTAGATATTCGATTGATATATAGTTGACTTGAACTTGAATTAAACTAATAGGAATATTGTATACAGGTTACCTAAATGATCCGGATTCCACTACGGGAACAATAGACAAAGAAGGATGGTTACATACAGGCGATATTGGTTATATTGACAATGATGATGAGCTTTTCATTGTGGATCGTTTAAAGGAATTGATAAAATACAAAGGATTTCAAGTGGCTCCTGCTGAACTTGAAGGCCTTCTCCTCAATCATCCCAATATTTCAGATGCAGCTGTCGTTCCGTAAGTCAATAATTATAATAAAATCGCACTATTGGCACAATGTTAATACATCGAACTTTCGAAATTCTAATAATTGTTTAAATTTGCGCAGAATGAAAGACGAGCAAGCAGGAGAAGTTCCAGTGGCGTTTGTTGTTAGATCAAATGGCTCCACAATTACTGAAGATGAAGTCAAAGAATTCATAACAAAGCAGGTTAGTATAATTCATTTATTCTCATTTGACGAATTTTGTCAAAATCGAGATTATTTTTTCATTTAGTTGGTTGACTATCTAAATTTTATCTTATTGGTGATTGTTCGTTTTTCTAACTTAGTCATTTCCTTTCCATTTTTTCCTTCACTTGCCCCTATGTGAATTTTTTTTTTAAAAAAAGATTAATTAATTGTGGTCCTTTACTTGATATAATTACTATGTACTTTTAGTAACATTTGTGTCATAAATGGGCTTTTCTAATTTTTGTTATTTTAAATTGATTTTTCAGGTGATATTCTATAAAAGGATAAAGAGGGTATTTTTTGTGGATGTTGTTCCTAAATCCCCATCGGGCAAAATCCTTAGAAAGGACTTGAGAGCTAAATTAGCTGCTGGATATCCAAATTAAATACTACTTTATACTTTAATGGTGATCGACAATAACTATAACCAGTATTTTTTTTTCATTATTAAAAGTTACATATTTTTGTTCTTTGAATTGTATTTGTACGTTCAACCACCTGCCTCTATACGGTTAAAATTAATTGACCAATTTGGCAAAAGGAGGAAAATGTATGTAAATTTGAGTGTAAGAGACTTTAATTTTTTTCAAATGTCTTTTATTATTGGTTTGATATCATATTGCATATTTGCATCTAGTCATTTACCAGTGTAACATACTAATTGGCAACAGGCCCGGGTTGATTTTCTAAAATAGTTACTCTCTCCGTTTAAAAAGAATGACATTATTTTCTTTTGAGTCATTTTAAAAAATAATGACTTCTTTTTTTTTTTTTGGTAATAATTTTTTAAGTGGCATGCTTAAGGCCACAATAAAGTGTAATTTTGTAAATTTAACCTAACTTTAATTTATGATCACATGATCAAAAAATTTTTTTATTTTCTTAAACTCCGTGCCAAGTGAAATTAGACCATTCTCTGTTAAATGATTTGGACTGTTATTTTTAATGAATATGACAGCTAAAATGGAGGGGAAAAGTATCAAATCATAATGATAAGTATTAAGTTTTGACCTTTAAGGTTTTATCGAGTTATTGTAATATTCGAGAGAGAAGATAATATTTAGAGAAATCGAAAAGTTTGAAGAAGTTGTTTGGTTTTCCAATGAGACTAACTTCTTACTATTTAAATAACACTTCGAGGCCCTTCAATTGTTCATGTATAGAAATCAGATTAACTAACTCATCATTTTGATCAAATGGCAAATGAATCGGCCTTTGCTTTGTCTTGTGATGATTTTTACTTCTCATTACTTTTTGACGAAATCCAAAATGTCGAAAACTTATCAATATTAAATGATAAATATGCTGAACAACTCCAGGATCAAGAAATAATAATGAGTTCAATAATTTTCAATCAAAACTCGACAAACTCCCCTGCAGAGGAGAGTAATGTGTATCGTCATGAAATCGGCGAATCATCATTAAGTTTCTGCGAGATTTGTGCAGAGAGAAAAGAAATTGATGAAATGTTCACAATTAAATCTTGCAGCCATATTTTTTGTACTGATTGTATTAACAAGCACGTCTCAATAAAAATCCAGGACAAAATTCACGTTGTGACATGTCCTGGTGTAGCTTGCAGGGGAATTCTCGATTTTGAAACGTGCACTTCAATCATACCTAAAGATGTGCGTAATAGTTGGGACGAATTGTTGTGTGAATCGCTCATTCTTGCCTCGCAGAGATTTTACTGTCCATATAAAGATTGTTCGGCCATGCTAGTGAACGATTCGGATGAAATAGTTATGGAATCGGAGTGTCCTGTTTGTCGGAGATTGTTCTGCGCACAATGTTATGTGCCGTGGCATTGTGGAGTTCAATGCGAAGAGTTCCGGAGAATGAATGTGGAGGAAAGAGACAGAGAAGATTTAATGATGAAGGAATTAGCAAAGGCGAAACAGTGGACTAGATGTCCTTATTGCAGATTTTTCGTCGAGAAAACAGAGGGATGCTTGCATATGACTTGCAGATGTGGATCACAGTTTTGTTATAAATGTGGAATAACTTGGAGAAACAATCATGCTTGTTAATGCAGTACTTTTCTTTTCCAGATATAGGAGAAATGTTTAATAGGATGTTTATATGGTAGTTTTTTATTGAAAAGGGAAAAAATGCCTCAGTCTGGTTTGTGACTTTTTAATGTCTAGTTTATTTATATTATCTTCTTTTTATCTTTTTATAACAAGTAGCTCAGTTGGTCAATTATCTAAATTTTTATTTTATTGATGGGGATTTATTAATTGTCCATCATAATATAAGAAAAAAATAATAGAATCATACTTGGACCACTCGCTTCTCCAACCTTGCCCCTTTCTTACAACACCCTCAATTTACACCAATGTTCTAACTACTAACCATTTTCTTTTCCAATCGCTAACACTTCTAGTTCTATTAAATCATAATCTAAACATGCTTTTCACTTTAGATAATCCCAGATACCACTAACATCCTTTCTTACCAATCGATCATGTCACATTATAAAATTATCGTCACCTTATTCTACCCCAAGCCATATAGTTTCTCCTTACTTCAATCTCTAGTCTTATTCCATCCTCCTTGGATACTTACCCAAACAACGCCTCAACAATTCCCTCTCTTATTTCGACAAGTATACCTAATAACAAATCTACACTTCACCCCACACTCACATACATACACATGGATCCACCTACACTAGGTCATCTTTATATATGAACGAAATCATCACAAGTATATACACATCACATTATCGAAATATAACATATTTTGTCCTACCTTTTTGTCACAAGTAGTTGTTCTCTCACGGAACTCAAACCCAAACAGTTAGCTTGCCGGAACGTGACAATCTCATCTCAGTTATGTCGAAACGTGGCAACCGATCCAAAGTTAGCTTGCGAAACCTGATAATCCGATCCCAATTATGCCGAGACGTGGCAATTCGATCCAAAGTTAGCTTACCAGAACGTGGCAATTTGCTCCCCAATCACACATCATAATCACAATAACAATACATCATCAAAATCATACAATTACATAATAATTTCATGGATACATCATTCATCTATCTCAGTTTCAACATGTGTGATCAATATTGCAATATTCATATACCTACAAGTATCACCATGAAGCAAGAACATGCATACATCACCCAACCACGAAATCACAACTATCACCTACTAATTTTCCCCCGATTCTTATCACAAGAGTCCAAGTTCAACATTAGTGTTCGTCATTATGGTTTTAAACCTAACTTACTAAACATTCAACAACGAGTTACTTCGATAGGTTAAACCTAGCATAGACTGAAATTCATTTTCTTCTACCGGATACCCTTGTTTAATGAAGGACTTCTACTTAAGAAATTAACTAAGAAAACTCAATTCGTCATCAATTCGCTATATCAGGCACTAACCCCGAAAATGTTGCAAGTATATAACTTTTTCCATGGAATTTACTCAGTGCATGAAGGTTTACGCATATCTCCTACGATTGATTTCATATATTACACGATAAGCACAGATTTACAACTACTCAATGCATAAAACCTAACCTACTTGGGCGCAAAGCAATTTGTATGGAGTTTTGATTTCTTTCCCAACTTTTTGAATTCGCTACGATGAGTTTGACCAAGATTTCGCCTACAACTCAAAATAATCGCGGATGAGAAGATCAATTTTGTAACACCAATTTAAGAAACCTCTCTCTCTCTTCCCTATTTTTAATTATTTCTCCTTCTAAAATTTTCATGATTTATTTATAATTTGAGTTTTTGATTTTGATTTTTCATGGATTTAGGATCCTTCTTTTAAAATGTAGAAGAAATTATTTTGTTTTCGTTTCTTTTATTAAGTTTGAACATATTTTTTAAATATACAATTAGTTCACTTTCATTTTGTTATTCTTGATTCCAACACTTAAAAAAAAAAATTAATGGGTACGTTTTTTTAAATAAATAAATAAATTAAATTGTACATGTTCTAAATTAGTTTATTAAAAAATTATTTATTCATAAAGTACATTTTGTTATTGATAATTTTTATTTCAACCATCCATTGAAAAAGGTTCAACAATTATAATGATGAAAAATGTTGTATAGATAAGTAAGAAGAAAGAGAAAGAAAAAAGAATATTAAAAAATAAACAGAAGTTAAAAAAAATAGGCAAGTCACTCTCTTTGAGAGAATGAAATACACTTTCTATGCAATTTAGCACTTGAGGTTTTTTTTATTCTATTTTAAAGTAATTTAAGGGTAATAGAATTCTCGTAAATAATATGTGTATAATTAAAAATTTAATAATAGATTGGAGAAGCGTTAATATCTTTTTGATTATATCATAAATCACCAATAAAGCTGGTAATATATATGGCTGTTGCAATGTCTATTTTTGACCAAATAAATTGTCTTTAATATATTTTATAACATTCACTCTGACACTTTATTTCTATTCCTTTTATGACATTGGCAGCTTATTTTCCTTCCAATATATAATCTTGTTTATGTAATATTAAATTGGGAAAATTATATATAATGATAAACTAATAAATTAAATTAGATGTTATAATCATATTTAATTTAATTGTGCTCTGTAACAAACTGTTTGTCAGTCATCTCTCTCCCTCAAACTCTCGCTCATCACTCTCTCCCTCTCTCGCTCGCCACTCCCTCCCTCTCTCGCTCCCTCCCTCTCGCTTTTATACAAACACAAATGTATAAAATGTATTTGTGTTTGTATAAAGGGAGAAAAATTGTATATATACATATTATTTCATCCTCCTCTCTTCCCTCTCTCAGATCTCGCTTGTCACCCTCGCCTTTATCACTTATACAAACATAAACGAAATGTATAAATTGTGTTTCTGTTTGTATAAAGCGAGAGAAAATTGTATATAACATGCAAATACATATATCTTCGTCCTATACACTTAATTATATAATACAAATATTCTCCTGCCAATTTTCTTTTGTCTTTCTCTCTTTCTCGTTCTATATATACACAAATTATGAGGGGGTAAACTCGCCGGAGAATGGTGTGGGGAGGAAGAAATCGATTCTTTGGCGTGTGGCCAATTAATAGGATTTGCCTTTTTATTATTCTGCTAACAACTTCCGGGTCATTTTCAGATGATTTTACATTTGAGCTAAATTTTCAAATTGGAATTTTTTTTTTATGCACAAGCCTAAACTATATATCACAAAATTAGAATTCTATTGATATTATTCTGGTAAAAGAAAAATATTACTATATTTACATGATAACTGCTGTAATGAATTTCATTGGTGATTAGAGGTCATGTCATTTGCTAGAAATTGGAAGAAATATATGCGTTGTGAAGAAAAATACCATTGATGATGCTCATTGTCTCTACAATTTTTTCCTATATTTTAATGGAATTGAATCGATAAGAATGATGCTATAGATGAGAATTTCATGTAATAATAAAGCAAAGTTGCCAAATATCGTAGAGAAGTTAGGGGTTTATAATGGAGTTATTGCAGGAGCAAATCTAGAGGCTAAATATATACATAAAAAAAATCACATATATATAAATTTTGAACTAATTGAACAGTAAATTAGAAATTGACTTAATAATAAAGGAATTCATATTTTTTTTTTAAGACTAACGTTTAAATCTCAAGCACTACGCTTGAAAACATGATAGAATAAAAGGAGGCAGGACACTTATTTTATAATGAGATGAGATGATGATGACAACTAGTAAAATTTTCCGCCTGAAATGATATCAATTAAGTAGTTTGTAGCATCTTTTTTAATTTAGTCGATACTACAAAAAAACTTAAGCAAGATGAAAGGACATTGTAGTCATTTCACTGTCTTAGTTAGTTATAATGAAGTTATTAGGAAGTTAGTTAGCTTGTTAATCGGTTAAGTGATTAACAAATAACAAGAATGATGGATCGAGAATATTATAACGTATAGAGAAAAAAAATTAAAATTCATAATCAAACACCTATTTTAATTTGAAAATATTTCAAATAAAGTAAAAATGTTTTTTATTTTCAATATGGCCAAACAAGTCCAATTGGAGATAATGAATCAAAAGCTTCTAAATTGACTTTTTTTTTATAAGTGTTATATTTAAACTATGTCTAATTTACGTTATAACTTTCAAAGCCCTAAACCCTCTAAACTAACATATTTTTATTAAGGGAAGTGCTAAATGGCCAGAATTTTGTGGTCAGAATTGATAAAAGACTAATTTAACCTTCTCCTCTTTCAAAGTAAATCAAGTCTTTATTACTACTATTTCCTAGACTTCTAGCAATACGTGTGAACAACAATTTTATGTTTAATGAATTAAAATTAATATTAATTGTGTGAAGAAAAATTTTATGAACTTTATAATGTGAGACCCATTACAATCCAACTTCACCTTCTTTTAATTCTTCCTAATTCTCTCTTTCTTTGTTCCTTTTTCTTCATCTTGTTTGTTATCCTTTCCCCATTCTTTTCCATTATATATAAAATTAAATTCTACAAAGTGTAATTCTACAAGATATATTTGCATACATTTTATCAATAATTTTCTAATTTTGAACTTGCAAAATAACATTCATTTATTTCTATTATATACAAATCATCCAATTCTAAAATCGAACACACACAAAAATATATATAATATCTAACTTCATACTACAATTTTTTTTGGGAATAATATCACATTTGTTTTCTTTGTTTTAATTTCTTTATAGTATATTTAATGCATTATCATACTAAATTTAAAATAATATGGTTTGATTATTTTTTTCTTCACTACTATACTCATTTGAATATTATATCTCATAATCGTCTTTTAAAATAAATAAAATATTTTTCATGATAATAACAAATCTTTTTTAATAAAGTTTGTATTTTAATGTGATAAATATGGAAAGACAAGTTTCATGGGAGAAATTTAATAATTAGATGAATTTTATGTATTAAAACATAAGAAATAATTTTCGTGTTATAATTTTTTTTGATATTTATAGTGAAAATATGGCATAACACTATAAGTAAGTTAATTACATTTAAGGTAATTTGGAAATTTCCTTTAATGTGATACTTCTCACAATGTTCAGTAATATCTCTGATACTTCTTACATATGAGTTTTTAAAAAATATTTTTATTTCAATGATTAATTTCAGTCTTAAACATCTATTTGTGGATTTATTTACTTATCATTATCCAAATATTTTGTTCAGTTAATAAGAAAAATATCTTTTTGTGTATGTGTATAATTCATTCTATATATTTTAAAAAATAAATATTGTTCAGTTAATTAAAAAATTGCACGTTTTAGTTGAAATAGTTGAATTTTTCTTTAAATATAATCAACTAAATAGATTAGACTATAATATAATGGATGTTTTTCAAGAGAAAAATAATATTATTTTGGTAATTAGATATTTCTAAAAATAATTGATGATAAGACATTTATAACTGTGTCACGAATAACACATTAAATTTTTATGGCCAAAAAGATTTTCCCATTAGGATATACATATTTAAAAAAAATTATTCATTTAATATAGATTTTTTTATCGAAGGAGACAATTATAATTCATGTTAATATATATATATATATATATATATATATATATATATATATATGTTTCTAAATATAATTCGAAAAATATTTCAATAACGATAATCAAAATTCAAAATACTTTAGAATTGATAAAAATTAACACATTATAGAACTATGTAATTTAATTTTTTAAAACATAATAATTAAATATGTAGGTTAATTTTCTTAAATATGTAATTTTAAATACGTGATTTTTTTTTAAAAAATATAATATTTAAATCTGAAGTTTAATTTTTTAAAACGTAATAATTAACAATTATCAAAACTATAACATTACTGTGTAACTATCTTGGTTTGTGTTGAAATAAGATCGACACTTATGAACCATATAATTTGTAATATTTCTTTACTATATCGATATCTACTTATTAAAGTATTTTGAAATTTGACTGTTATTATTGAACTATTTTACATTACATTTAAAAAGCATTTTAAATTTGAATTAAAAAAATTATTGAAAATTGAATTTAAATAATTATTTAAATAGATAACTTAAATTTATTCATAAAATAAATACGATAAAATTACTTAATTTAAAAATTCTTAATCTGTTTCAAAAAAATATTAATTTGAGAGAAAAAATATATATATTGTGACTACAACTACGTATACTTGATTTAACATATCATTTAACAAAACAACAAATAATACTAATAAAGAAAAATATATTTGTGATGAAACTTTGATCTAGTCCATGTTTAATAAATTTGTGTTGTCATTATCATCGGAGAATTAATAAATTTGTAAAATATTGGGATAATGGCAGCTCAAAACACATTAGACCTGATAATTGTCAATAGTTATAGAAATCATGTGTATATCTCATACATGTCGAACCAAAGAGAGTCAGATATTAATAGTATTGATGATTAATAGTATTAATCAAACAAAACTTACCTCCTATATTACGTAAATCTGATGAATTGTAAATCATTACTTATATTTATTACTAAAATGACCTCCAATTAAGTAATTTTTTTAATTATTATATTTAAATAAAATTAAACTATACATTTAAATAATTTTTAAATGTAATTTATAAAATGTTGAGATAATGATAATTCAAAATACATTAGATCCGGTAAATATCGATAATTATAGAAATCGTGTTTATAGTTCATATATGTCGTACTAAAGAGAACAAAATATTAATATTATTAATCATACATATTTTATCCCTACATTACGTCGTTTTGATAAATTTTAAATCATTACTTATATTTGTTACTAAAATGACCTTCAAATTCTAATTAAGTATTTTTTTAATTATTATGTTTGAATAAAATAAATTAGTGTTAAGTAAATTCAGTTAACACAAATATTTTGGCCATAATCTGTTGTAATATTAGTTAAGTGATTTTTTATTATAATACAACAACAAGAATATAATGTGATTCAAATTTTTTTTTTTTTTACTATTGATGCCATAATTGTTATTTTTAAAACATAATTGAAAACATTTTTTTATGGGTTATCCAATCTACTTAATGATCAATGTGCTCTTTGATAGAATTTGTAGTACATAAGGATTCCATAGTACATAATTGACTATGAAATTCTCAATAGTTGTTTTTAATATGTTGGAAATATGATAGAAGAATATGTGGGTCACAAGTTTGATACGTTATCACTTGTGTGAACCTCTCATGTATTCCGAGTGAATTGGTTGAGGTTGTTTCTCTCTGTATTTTGTACTCTCATATTTATATTGGATTGCTCATCTCCTTTGTGGACATAGGTCGATTGACCGAACCACGTTAAATCTTTGTGTCTTTTGGTTTATTTCTCGTCTGTCTTCTTACTCGTGGTCTTTCGAGGTTTGCTTTGCTAGCTTCCGCATGACACCTGCTTATTTTTCGGTCCTAACAAGTGATATCAGAGCCAGATTCAATGATGGAGTCAGGTTCAGTGGTTCGATAATCGATTATTGAACCAGGTTAGAAATAGGTGGCGGGTGCAGTTCTAGCCGCAACGTTTTTGACAGTAATGAAGATTTTTGTTGGAGAAATTGTTTCAGAGAGGTTCTCTGTGTTGAGACATAAATTTTGCGAAGGAGATTATGGAGAGAAGAAGCAAGTTGTTGAAGATTAAGTGAAGAAGGTGGACAAATTTATTTTGTCAGAAATTCAGGCCAAGGGGGAGATTTGTTGGGTTTTATTTGCCCTGATTTCTTACCATAAATAGGTTTTCCTTTTAGGAAAAAGTTTTGGATTGACTAATCCTTTTTCTGGTAGGAAAAGGTTTAGGACTCTATAAATAGAGACATGTTCCTTCTAACTTAATCAGCATTCACAATGTAGTCTTAAGGGCTTTGAGAGTTTTGGTTAGGGGAAGAATTTGTGGGTCTTAAGCTTGATACGTTATCACTTGTGTGAACCTCCCATGTATTCCGAGTGAATTGGTTGAGATTGTTTCTCTCTGTATTTTGTACTCTCATATTTATAGTGGATTGCTCATCTCCTTTGTGGATGCAGGTCGATTGACCGAACCACGTTAAATCTTTGTGTCTTTTGATTTATTTCTCGTCTGTCTTCTTACTCGTGGTCTTTCGAGATTTGCTTTGCTAGCTTCCGCGTGACACCTGCTTATTTTTTGGTCCTAACAGAATATAGAGATCCAAGAATGACTTCCTCCAAGAATATATTTAATTTTAAGTTAAAAGGGTAAAAATGTTCAAAAAGAAACTATAATATAGTGTAAATGGGTCTTCTTACTATTCTGGCCAAATTATGACCAAAAATTTCTGTCCAAAAGGATTTTTCCTTTCCGAAATTACTCTAATGTCTTCTTAATTTATTTAGGCATGCTTCTTTGCGTTTATTAATGCACTTGTAAAATATAATTGATTTATTAATATTATATTATGATTAACATAAAAAATAATTATTTTAAAAAGCATAATTTCAAAGACCTTCCTCCAGATTTCGCTCTATAACACTCACCTCCCTTGTGGTTTACGATATTATATCTACCTCCGTGATTTCCATTTTTTTGTAACCATTCTTTAAACTTATTTAAAATAAATATAAATTAATTTAGATTTGATAATTTTTTCGCTATAATAGTTAAGGTATCTTTGTAAATAATTTTTCCAATACATGCTATATTTAATGCATGAAAATATTATATGTGTAATTATTGCAAGCATAATCAATGGCGAATTTAAAGTTAAAAAGTAGGGCACCGACATCCATGGTTTTCTTCTTAAAATTAGATATTTTATATATATATTTACTAAAATTTGTATAATATTATATTCTGGCACCCGTCTGACAACAAGTCTAAATGGTCCATGTGGTTAATTAATGTTGAGCTTTCGAAAAGAAGTCTAAATGTTTAGCAAAGTGTGAATGAGAAAAGAAAAGAGAGAATATGAAAAGTGAGGGAACTAATTTGGAGGTAAAATGAAAAGTTTTTTGCAAAGTGCAAATGAAAAGTCATTTCTCCATATCGGCAGAAGAAAGGGAAATTGTTGTCCTTATATAAAGAAACACTTCTTTTACTTCTTAAAGAGCTAAGAAGAAGGTGCCCCCTCGCGCCGTCGTCGCTCGGCTTCGACTTTTTGACAAAATTTATTTAATCAATTTTTGTTAATCAAATAAATCCGGTTAATATTATCTCTTATAAATGACTTTTGGACAAAATTTATTTAATCAATTTTTGTTAATCAAATAAATCCTGTTAATATTATCTCTTATAAATTAATTCAGAACGTTAGTTAATTAGTTAATTAACTGAATTAATTTGCATGTAACGGTAACATTTTGAAAAATTGTTACTCTTTCCGAAAAGTTATTACTTTTCAAAAAATCGTTACTTTCCCAACAGACAAATTTTTCGAAAAGTTGTTATAAATTAATTCAGAACGTTAGTTAATTAGTTAATTTATAGAATTAATTCACGTATAACGGTAACATTCTGAAAAGTTGTTACTCTTTCCGAAAAATTGTTATTTTCCGAAAAATTGTTACTTTTCCAACATACACATTTTTCGAAAAGTTATTATATACAATTTTTCGTAAATAGAGTAATATTAGGTCGAGTCCAATTTGAATAAATAGATTCTAATTTGTGTAGTTTCTCCCCATATAAATTGGATTACTACTTATGAACATTAAACTTGTCCATCTATGGTATTTCCAAATTCTTGTCCGTCTAAGAATATACTGCCTCACGTCTGCCTATATAAATCCCTTCCAAACCCTTACCAATTACCATTCTCCTCTGGTTATTCTTGCCCCCTTTGTAGCCTCTTTTTAACTATTTATATGGCGAACTTGTCAGAATTGCCATCTGACCTCATTAGTACAGTTGCCGAGCGTGTTAAAGTGATTGAAGATTTTATTGCTTTTGGTGCTGTTTGTATCTCATGTCGAACTGCTGCCACAAGAGATAATTTTGATGTATCCTCCCCACAAATTCCGTTGCTTATGCTAGCAGATAAAGATGATGATTATCGAGAATTTTACTCTCTTTCCAAACACAAAATTTCACGAATATTTCTCCCAGAAATTAGAGGGCGAAGATGTTTTCCATCAGAGGGAGGTTGGATGTTTACAGACTCATGTACAGGAGAATTTAACTTGTTTCATCCATTCTCCCGTACCCAAATTCAACTTCCTCCACAAAAAGCCCTAAAAGAGGCTTTACAGAAAGACGCAGAAATAACTCATTACACAATTGACAAAGCTGTCTTATCTATCAATCCTTCTCTTACATCAGATTATGTTCTCGTGATTTCCGATCTTACATATGGTAGAGGTGATCTCGCCTTTTGGCGACCGGGAGACGTCAACTGGACTAAAATTGTCATGAGAAGAAATGCTAGATTCAACAGTCTCTTTCACTATAAGGGTAAATTTTATGCTTTTAATTATGATGGCGAGTTATGGGTTTTTGATGTTCCTGGCTGTAGCGTTCCTCAACCAATTGTAGAGCCGCGTCGACTTACTCGTCTGAAAGATCCTATATTACGTCAACCGGATACTCAGTACTACTTTGTTGAGATATCGGGTGCACTGTTACTTCTTATTCGATTTTTGAATAACACATATACTAGTGATTATGAAACCATTAAGTTTAAGGTATTTGAAATAGATGTAATCAATGATCAATTGAACGAGATTAATACTTCGGGAGATTCAACAATTTTTTTGGGACGGAATGGAGCAACTGCTATGGTTACAGGGCTGAAACCTAATCACATTTATTTCACAGATGATGTATTTGAGAGCTATTTCGCCTTGGAAGCAGGTGGTGGAAAAGATATGGGGGTTTACAATTTTGAAAAGGGAAAGGTTGAATCTTTTTATTCTGGGGTGTCATTAAGTCCTGTTTGCCCGCCAACATGGGTTAACCCATCATTCGGATCATAATGCGGTTTTACTCACCATCATATGGCAGCTCTCTTTGTTTTGGTTTTTTAGCTAGTTATTTATCATTGTTTTTAACAAATTATCATCATAAAGTTAAATTAATCTATTTATTTTCCTTCATTTTAATATGTTGTTTGAATGTTATCATATTTAAGTAATTCTAGTTATGATTTCTCAAAATGGTTCAGGCTTATGAGATACAGTTTGCAGATATTAGCTCTACATTTGATTCTTGCATCCCATTTTGCTAGTTACGAAGTTTAGTAACTTTAATGAATTTGCTTTGGTCCATGCTTCAATTTGTAAACTGCAGTAAGTATCATATTAACAACTGAAACTTTTTAATAATTGATCTTACTAACAACACCCTCTAAGATTAAAATCTTGTAGACATCTATAGTTTACTAAGATAAGTCGTTTGCTTTCCTTACAAGCATCTATGAGTTCTTGTTCTCCTGATTGTTCTCTGTTCCTTCCTCATTTTCTGCCTTTCTGGCTGTCTAATGCAACCATAGACCCTGCCATATGTATCTAACTTCTTTTCTGCAAATTATCCTGAGTTTGAGCATGCAATATGTACTGCAGTCCATCCACAGCCAAGCCACTTTTGATGGTGCTTTTGTTTTCCTTATTGGTAAGTCCTCTTACTGCTGTTCCCTAACTGTTTCTCTTTGCAAGCTATATCGTGATCTTACTGAAAACTACTATCCCTATTTCCATCAATTGCAGGTTACTACTCTGATTAACATGCTTGAGGAGTTCTATCAGTTGATTCACTCTACTAATCTTCCCGTCATTGCTTCTCCTTCATACTGGAATTTCCAGTTCCCTCAACATAGGTACTCTGCTCTAGTGCTTTCAGTGTAATCTCCAGCCCATATACGTTAGAGAATGTACTTTCCATGTAATGTTCATATATTGTTATTACCAGATATTTTCTCTTTTTCCATTGCCTGTTTTTTTTTAAAAAAAATTTGTCCAAGGTTTTTCCCATGGGCTTCTGATATTATGTTTCTAAACTGTGAATCCATAAGTTGGACTAACTGGTAAGTGCACCAGTAATTTCCTTTTCCATATTTACGTCTGATCACTCTTTCCAATATGTCATCTCTAGCTACCATCTTTAAGCCTCTAAAGCCATTTAATTGGAGACTCTTATTGTGTAGTCTCAAATTCTTTACTTGGAGAATGTTTCTCTTTTGCTATTCATTGTTGTTTTCCATATCATTAGGACCAATAAAACCCAAGTCCATGACTTCACAATTATCCATATAACAACTAAAGTCCTGGCTATTAGTCATCCTGTGAGGTCTGCCCCCGAATTTCTCATCAGGTTCAAGAATGACATTAAAATCAGCAGTGGTACAACAAGGACCTGTGGCAACTGGCAACTTGATGAACTCTTTCTATATCAGCCCAAAGATCTTTCCTCTCAGCAGATGTGCACTTAGCATAGACAGCAGTAACAAATACATCACTGCTAATATTAGCATGGTGCATTTTGATAATAATTTGTTGATCTGAGTTGTCAATTACAGAAGTCTGATACTGCCAGTGCACAACAGCCATATTTGTCCATTAGAGTTAACAATACAGTGTTGATATCCAAGATATCTCATGTGCATATGAATATTGTTTATGCTCAGGATTGGCTCTGAGAGGGCCACAAAATCCACTTTGTAATACTTGATCAGCTTCTTATGTCTGGGTAACACATTTTTGGTTCTCACTACCCTGATGTTCCAGTAAATGACACTAAATATATAAGTTTATCGAGACTGTTTTTGTATCCCTAGACTTGGCAGGGTTGTTACCATTTCCTTGCTCATCTTGTCATACTTCTTGTTTTTGTTTTTTCCTTTGATAACTGGAGAAAAGCCTTGATTGTCAACGTCCTCCTTGTAATGCATTTCTGTTTGTATGCGTTCATCAGGAACCATAACAGTGACTCTATTAAGAGATGTGACCTGTAGTTGAATTTCAGCATGTTTTCTGTTCCTCCCTCTCTTCTCTTGTTATTTTTAATCTGCTCATCGCTTGATCTGGTTTCAATTTGTGGTGTTGTTTCTTTTATGATCTTGCCAACTTTGTCATGGTTTGAAACTTGTTCAGCATTTAGGGCAGTCACTAATTTTTTGTTAAATTTGTCCCGGATTGAAACCTTTCCAGTGTCGAAGTCAGCTACCAAGTTAATGTTGACTCTGTCTTGGTTTAACACAAATTTGGAGTTGAGGTCAACCACCAAATTCAATCCCGGCATGGCATTGATAACAGAAGTTAAGCTTAGAACTTTGAATCTTGTTAGTGTTATCAACAAATGTATCAGTACCTTAATATCGTCAGTTTTGTTTTCTTGTTCCTGGCAGATTCTTGAAGACTGTTACCGCAGGTGCTAGCTTTGGCTTCATTGATCTCACCATTGTCATCCTTTCGAACCATCTCCTGGTTATTCTCATTGTGCTCCACAACTTCTGCGTCTATTTTCTTTTACTCAACTTGCTCTTTGTCGTCGTTATTTTCTTTAGGAGTATTCCCATCGTCCTGAGTACCGTCATTATTTTCAGAAATGATAGTTCTTTTCTTGCTCTTAACAGTGTGTTGTACTGAACATGGTTTGACAATGACTTTGGGTTTTTTCTTATACATTTTCTTTTTTCTAGCATTGCCTTCTTTTTTGGTTCTATCTCTGATGGAGGGATTTTCTGTGGCAGAGATCATCTGGTTATTAACCTCATTGATAGTACTACTTCTTGTGCCTTGGTTGACTGTCTCCTTTTCCTCATTATCTTTGTAGTCATCTATACCAGCTTCATGAATGTCCTCATGGTCCTACTTCGTAGTATCATCAGTAGCAATTTGCTCCTTATTATTTTTTAACTCTTCCTCTTTTTTCTTCAGCTTGCTTCTTCATTTCCATCCCTCTACATTTGATCATCAAGTGGCCAAGTTTTTTATAATACTTGCAATACTTTGGAATGCCCTCGTATTCTAATTTTTGCTCATAGCCAGTTTGATGAGTCAAACCAACATAGACAGATTGCTTTAACATATCTATTTTGACACGCACTCTGGCCATGCTCAGCCTTGTTCTTCCTCTAGCGGCTGTATCCATTTCCAGGGGAGTTCCAACCGCACTAACAATTTGTTTAATAAAATGCCATGTGTGTAGATGGAATGGAAGTTCAGGGAGGAGTACCCATACCGGAGCAATAGAAAGGTCCTCCTCCGGTCTCCTTTGTTACTTGTTTAGGTACTAGTTTTCTTTTAAATTTGCTGGCACTTCGTGAATGTTTTGCACCTTTAGGTCCCTTAGTAGTTGGTACAAAGTACAGACTTGCTTAAGTGGTTTCCTTGGATATTAATTTGGTAAATGATGCTCTTTATTTTCCAACTCTGGCGTCTGCTGCAACAATTTTTGAAATTGCAGTAAGCTAGAGTTCTTTCATTGTTTCCTGAATCTTCTGAAAACCCTAGTAAGGGCACACTATTTTTGAGAAAATTTAAATTGAATCACCTTGATAATTTCTGCATGACATTAACATGCCTAATTTTTTGGGAACCTTTTTGTTTTGGAAATATTCTTGCTCTCAAGTCTTAATGTTTGCGCGAACCTCGACTAATTCCATGGGATACCTGTCACCTTCCACTAGCAACATATACCAGGTAACTTTGTCCCCACCAAGACTTAGACAGATGCATGGAAAAAATCACCTAGTATTTTTTTCTCTGCTGGATTTTGAACCTGAGACTTTATGGTTCTCAACCACATCATTGACCAGTATTCTAATAACTATCGGGCAAGTATATAGCAACTACGCTTCAATCACAAGCTAGCTTTATATGTATTATCTTTATCAAGAAGTTTAAATGTATGACATCACTATCGATGTTATGAAGCTGAGCTTTAAGGTTAATGTATTTTAAAGCTGTCCAATCCTCTTCTGTATCAGTTCAATCAAAATCTCTCAAAGCAGTGAATAAGCTATGACCTTACTTAGGAATGTAGCAATTGGGGAGAATTCCAATGCTGAAATGGAAGCCTGAGTGCCAATAAGATGAGCTAAGCTAACGAAGTGTTTGGCTTTGGATGGGAAGTGTTCCAACTTGAATTGTTCAGAGATGGAGGCATTTTTGCAGATAGGGTGAGCTGATGTTGACTTTAACTGCATTGTTTAACAGGTGTATAGAAGAATTCTACAGCAGTTATTATGTGCATTTTTTGATTTCTTGCTTATAGCAAAGACTTCTATTAATAGATGTTTTGACTCCAAGAATGATGAACTGAAAGACATTGGTGAGTTTATCCGTGCATTGAGCATCTTCCACCATATGCAAATTCATTATGTGTATTTAGGCATGTTTATTCCATTAGTCTTTGTTTGAAGAAATCATAGATGTGCAATCCTTTTCTATATGACATATGCAAACAGGCTCCTATTAGTGAAACAAGTGTGATATCTGATGAAAGTAGATAAACATTTAATTTATTTCAATTTTGTTTTTTTTCATCAGGTGAACGAGATGACAATGGTGCAACTACAAAAGTCAGGCTTGGAGCTTTCTGACGATTAGGAAAAGCTAATATCGATCCGTTCGCGAGTTAGCTCATCTTGCATACCTATGGAACCTTTACGGTTCTTCCTTATAGATAGATATTCATCTGACGTAATGATCAAAAGATAATACTAGCTAGTGTATCCTAGACTTCCGGATACATCAATGGACATTTGGATACACAAGGAGGGGTGTATTCAGAGAGGGGACGAATGTATCAGTGACGTACGTATCAGCGAGATGTATTCGGGGTTTTTGATTATTTTATTTTTTAAAAATGAGGAAATTTTAGAAATTATGATAAAATAAGATGCATTTAGGTATGTTTTTTCTAGATTGTAATTTTAAGAAAATGGTTCATGATGGGTCGCTGTTTCTTTCTAAGCCAACGCTCTAACTGGACTGAGTTGTCACACTCGCTTACTGTTGGGCTGATTACCGTGGCTTTGGACCAAATCATCACGCTTGAATACAATATATATTTAAGATAAATCATACCTAATTGACTCGCATGTGTACATACATATATCTAGCGAAATAAATGTTGCATGAAAGATAGATAATTTGAAAAATAAAGCGATAGCACCTAATGAGATCCTGAACTAGTGAAATTATGTTGTTTGCTCATTAAATGTTACATCATTTGAGTTATCCGTAAGACTATATACTTAAAAGGTTCAAAAATATAATCTAATCTACTTTTACTTTATTTGTATTATGTGATCTTTTAACAAAGAGAAATATAATCAAACCTCTTGATCATCAATACATATATGTATATGAAATAAGTTATTCTATCACTACAATTATGAACAATGAGATAAACAATCTAAAGAATACATGATATCCTCCAACAAAACACAAGATAAAATAATTTTATATCTTATTTTCACATGATAACTTAAATGTATAAACCAAAATCCATAGAAGAAATTGATTAAAACGTGGAGTTAAGACCCCATTGCCGACAGTACGGGAAAGTTGTAATAAATAATAGAACCTCAAAAGACTCCACGTATCCTTCAATACACAAAAATATCTTACTTCTTATCACTCCTTTCTTTTTCAATTTCTTTGATTAGCAATCTTGGTCTGATTAGTTGACCCCATCTCCAAACCTACTCACACCAAATATAACAAAATTAAACTGCCAATGTTATAATTTTAAAAAAAAAGATGTTAGTATTTATTTCACTATATTTGGGGGTAACTAACGCAGGTAAATACTGTTTATAAGAAAAAGGCTCACTAATAATGTTCGAGGCACAAAAATCTAAAGAGTCAAACCGTCCAAACCACACAAATTTTCTAATTATAATATATAATATAAAGGTGCCATTTTCTTCTTTCTTTCCCACTGAAAACATGACATGTGTTGTATCAAAAGAAGTCAAAAGACTAGCACTAGCACAAAATTCTCCCTCCATCCCAAAAAGATCTATCTCTTCCATTCATTTTTATTTATTATGTTATATTTTAAAAATTAATTTAATTAATTTATATTAATTTAATTTTAAATAAAATATTTAAATATTTAAAAATTATATGAAAAATATTATAAATTACAATCTTTTTACATATCAATGAAAAAATACATTATAATATGTTAATCCAAATTTTTATAATTTAACTCTAAAAAAAGAAAATCATGACAATTAAAAAATATCTTCAATATTTTTTCAAAATAAAAATATTTAGAAACTATAACAATTCAAAATATTTCAAAGGTAATCTGACGGTCCAAATAAATAATTAACTAAGACAATCCCGCGCAGCCACAATACAAG
This sequence comes from Solanum sitiens, assembly GCA_016801875.1. Taxonomy (NCBI): domain Eukaryota; kingdom Viridiplantae; phylum Streptophyta; class Magnoliopsida; order Solanales; family Solanaceae; genus Solanum; species Solanum sitiens. Next base: position 75,244 of record JABWTJ010000090.1, read on the forward strand.
TGACTCGTGGCAATAAAATATCTCTTACACAAGCACTGTGACGGTCGCGTCGGTGAATATTTTTTGTTTCTTTAGTGAAAAAAATCAAATCCAAAGTGGGGTAAATTTTTGTCTGCAGAGTTGATAGAAGATTCAAAGTTATACGTACCTATTTTCCTATATATATATATATATTTGTCAATATCACTAATTAAACTGCTTTTGTGAAACCCCACATCAAGAGTGGAAGCAAAACACATTACTCCTTTATTAATCTCCAGTCATTTCATTCTTTATTGCAACAAAGAGCACTATAAACCCTTTAATTTTCAACCAAACATACAAGTAAAGGAGAGGAGATGGAGGATTTGTGGCAAAAAATGGTCTTTCCGGTTAGACGTGTTTGGGGTGCTGTTTCAGCTCGTGTCAAGCCTCGTAAAGATGGTTAGTCATAAAAACTTACTGGTATTCGGTGTTTTTCTTACTCTTGATTTTGATGAACATATAAGAAGACGTTACATATGGATGAACTAGTTTTTTTCAAAACCTCTCCCCCTGTTTTTTCTACCATCTAACTTTTTAGAAGACGTGTTTGTTTTAGACACTATCACATAAATTGGGACGGAGGAATATAAGTAATGACTAAGATGCAATGAATTGGAGAGTCTAAGGGAAGAGTGAAAAACATAGAGGGAATAGCTTTATGGATTACTTACTTTTTGTTTACATCAGGTGCTGGATTATTGAAGCTTCAAGGCGATATACAGTCCTGTGGATATGAGGATGTACAGGTGATGTGGGAAATGCTTGGAGGGATGGAGTCAGAGTTGACATCTCGGCACATTAAGCGTAAAGCGCCAACGGTTGTTTAGGAATTTTGAACGGTTAGCGCTAAACCATCCTCCTCTCCAGATCACACCATTGAGAGATGGTATGCTGCACTGCAGAAATAAGAGTATCTGAAGAGTGAAGAGATGTATGTTACTTATATTTCTCAAGCCCCTGGGTAGATATGGGGACTTTCATGACAACATTATTCAGTTGTAAATATACCGTCGCCCTGATGATGTATGAAAATTCGGCACTAAATAAAGAATGAGAACTATGAAGAGCTCATTTTTTCCTACTTTCTTTGCTTAAGTTTGAAATACAGAAACAAAAGAATACTAGAAGAATGAAACTCATACCTGTTTTGGTGGCCATATAGACACAACTCTAATAAATTGGAGGGCAATGTTATTCAAACAGGCCCATCCACAAGTTCACATCTGAAAAAAGAATCAAATTAATATTTCTTAGATGGACCATAAATAACAGAAATTTTAATGTTATGCTGCAATCACCACTGGAAGGTCGATTGTATATGGTATGAATTATGGCTATCCCCTTTACTGATGTAGCCAGCATAGTTGCAACAATTGCGTGTAATCTATAACTCAAAACAATTCTGTTATGAAACATAAACAGGACTAAGTGGATAAGTCGTGGCCAATAGAGAAGGCCTGAAAGTATTGAAACAATTAAAAATAAACCTAGATCCCAGCTGATAATTAAGCATAGGCAATTATGGTACCTTTAGGACCAATAAATTTACTGCACTTTTGACATACAAAACCCAGATACAGAAAGGCAAGAGAGAGCAGATTTGGGATACACTCCAGGAGACAATTTCAATATCAATCTTACCCCTTCCCTCACTCTTCGCAATCTCATAGCTACCGCTAACCAAGACACTGATAAAACATATTCTATGATTCGGCATTACTGTTCATAAAAATTACAAGGAATCCACATAAGATTCAGAAGGGTACTCTTCTTGCTACACTTTATCTCTATTTCTCTTCACCCGTTTTATGCTACCATCCAACATAAGTACGTAATCCAAGCACATTCAACTAAAAAATTGATTCCTTCCAATTCAAAGTGTTATTCTGATTGCAGTGCGCCCTAATCTGTCAAGAGGTAAATCAGACAAATATGCTGAATAAATCTATTAAAACGTTTAAGGTCCAAGTACAATTGAACAGGAGATACTCACAGCTACTAGCTATAAGGTTAAAGCCTCTCAGCTACTGTGCCCCAAGTAAATTCCCATCCACCTTAACCTGAACATTTACTGGGGTCGGGATAAGAGAGTGGTAGTTCAAATCTTTTAAACATCAAACCAAGTAAGCAACATGCCACTGCGTAACTAGCTTGGACAAGAGCAAGACGGAGGGCCAGCTTATGACAGTTAAAACTGGGCTGTTGATATTTCAGTCTTTTAAATACATCAGCAGCTAACTAATACAGAAGGCAACATAACATGGATCCCTAGCAACAAGGGTCTGTTCACAATGAGATCATGCTACGAAATTTTAACAAAAGCGGACAGATTACTAAGTCTTTTGCCGTGGAAACAGATCTGGAGATCTAAAGCTCCATTCAAGGTAGCTTGCTTTAAATGGTTGTGTAAAGAAGCTTGTCTCACTCGTGAGAATCTCCAAAAAGAGGCTCTTACCTATGTAGCAAGTGCTTTCTGTGTGAGAGAGATTCAGAGTTATTATGCAATTGTGGAAGCCTAAGATTTATTGGATTGAGATAGATCATGCCAGGATCAACAAATGATCTACTACAGTGCTGGTCAGAAAAGGCCTAAGGAAGAGGAAGCTACTGTGGTGGAATACTATACATGCATGTATTTGGTGGACTGTATGCGCGGTAAGAAATAGAAGATGTTCAGAAGATTCTGCAAGCTCCGCCAACAAGATAAAGTCTAATTGTATATTTTTGTTTCGCTTATGGCGTAGGATGGAACACATAATTGAGGCTGAAACAGTTCTACAAACATTAGATCCCTACAAGATTATATGGGGGCACACTTTTGTTGTTTGTTCTTTTCCTAGATTGCACTAGCACTTCCTTTGCATTGTTCTAATTTATAAATTTACTTTACCTACTAAAACAATGTAATGTTAAAGTGATTCATAGCATATCAAAATTGGATATGCAAGACTGAACAATGCTGGAACCAGTAGAAGGATGGTTTTACTAAAAGGAAAGGTTGTTGAAAAGCCTGATGAATCTACAGAAATGACCTCAGTGTCCGGAAGGCAATGTGTAAATTGAAATACTATCAACAGATACGACCTCAGTGTGTCTGGAAGGAACTATCATGCTTAGTCATACAATCTCTCCATTTCCTCCATGTACGATGCAAGTGGTAAATTGAAATACTACCAACAGATATGACCTCAGTGTTGTCTGGAAGGAACTATCATGCTTAGCCAGACAGCTATTTGTCTCTCCATTTCCTCCATGTAGGATGCAAGGTGTACATTGAAATACTAAACCCATAAAGAAGGAATCTAATTGGAGAAGTAGATAAAAAGGAAGACAAACCTCAACAGGAATATCAAGCATCCCTAAACAAAAAATGTAAAGAAGAATATTGCTCTTTTTTTTGGGAGTATAATGTAATTCAAGGTGGAGAGCATGGATTGGTAGGTAATGTGATTAATTGGTTAAGAAAATTAATAGGCTAATGATGTCAGTGGTAAGTTTCTGTCATATCTTTTAATTAGATTAGCTTTCTACATATTACATAACCAATACCTATGTACTCGGCCCATTGGACATTACATAGAATCGAACACTTCTATATTAATGTTTCTCAATTCTCAAATGCAAAATTGTTCCTTTTCATGCTGCAGGAGTCCATTGAATCAATGAAAGGGTTAGCAGGCACCCTAAAGAAAATTAACGAAGAAGCTTGAAGTACTTTTGTTGAACTCATACATGGAGATACATGCAAAAAATTATAGGTACTGGAGGACGCAAGTGATTCCGCACTTTCTCGCCCTCAAAGACAAGCAACCAACAAGAGATGTCTAGTAAACTTGACACTTCTCTTTCCTAACTGCTTCCTTCCACCAGCCCACCTCACTCCCAAAAAGAGACTTGTTCATTTCAAAGGTTGGCTAGAGGGAAGAGAAAAATAGACATAATCTAATCATTATGAGCTTGAAACAGAACCAAAAAGAAAATGAACTTGAACAGCTTCAAGGTTGGTGAAGCCTCTACTACCAAGGAACGATTTTGTGCCATGTTCTGATGGCTACAAGACTCAAAATGTCCTTTAGGTTCACCCGTTACAATTGAGGGAACACTAACATCTAAATGGAAACAAAGATCAATGCAGAACAAACACTAAATTAATGAAGTGCATTTGCAGGATAAAATCTTACATCCCAGTCCTTCCTCACATATCTTATAGCACAAGACTATCTCCAAATCCTGACAACTTGCCTAACTTTTCTTCACAATATAAGACCCAAATGAATCCTCTAACACTCCAAATTCTGCCCCAACCACCTGTAGAAACCAGTTCAAACACTAGATCAACTATTAAGCAGAATATGCCAACATATTACTTTCTAAATTTTTTTGGTCTCAGCTATTACTTTGTTCCTGACCCTTAATAACCTAATTGGCCTCCTGTTCTACTGCTCTTAGCATGTCAACAGAAACTTTTTTTTTTTGAAACTGGCAACTTTTTCTATATATGTTAGAATCCGAATCTTACAAGAGTTGTAGAAGCCCCATATTTACAAAGTACAACCTACATCTATGATTCTATGATCCTATGTCTATAATGAGTCTAAAACATTAATGATGGAGACCGGATCATTTAAAAGTAACTGATTACACCAAAAACACAGTAGCAAGATGCAATTAAGCTTAATCTGTTGCATACTGTTCTCTAATGCTCTCAGAACACCTAGAATTCCTCTCCTTCCATATTGTCCACCAAATGCTTGTTGGGACTATCCTCCACCTGCCTCTATTCTTGGCCAACAACCTAGCTTGTTCCCAACTTGTTAAGGCCTCTGTAATTTTCCTAGGATGCTCCATGCTATTCCTATGAGGTTCAAAAAACATCTCCATAGTTGTCCTATGATTCTATTGTGAAATTAGGTCTTAGGCCTAAATCACACCCCAAAAGCTAGCTCAAAGGGAGGAGGATTGCCCAAGCCTTATAAGGAATCCACCATCTCATTAACCACCGATGTGGGACTTTTGTCATTCTTTAACACCCCACCTCACGCCCAGTGCTTAGCATCTGGTGCATGACAATTTTGATTTTGGGGTCCCCAACATCGGGTGAGACGGGCTCTGCTCTGAAACCATGTGAAATTAGGTCTTAGGTCTACTCACACCCCAAAAGCTAGCTCAAAGGGAAGAGGATTGCCCAAACCTTATAAGGAGTCTGCCCATCTCATTAACCACCGATGTGGGACTTTTGTCATTCTTTAACAAATGTCGGAATATATGATTCACAGTTTCTGCCTGCTCCCCACAAAAGAAGCACCGAGGGCTTAAAATTATCCCTCTTTTCATTAGATTCTCTTGGGTAAGCACTGCCTCCTTTGCCAAAAGCCACACAAAGCATGCCACTTTATATGGTATTTTGGTTTTTCAAATGTTCTTCCATGGCCAACTGTTTGGCTGTTGGTTGTGGTACATTTTCTTGTATACTTTGCTCACTTTGTATGTGCCTTTTTCATCTCCCGTCCACCCTAGTTCATCTTCATCTGTTCCCACCCACTAAAATGCTCAATCTTGTTGATGAAATCTGCCATTCTTGGTATTTCCCAATCATTGAGTTGCCTTCTGAAGTTGAATCTCCATCCCTCTGTTGTCCATAATTCTGCCATGGTACTCTGTTGGTGTAGTACTAATGAGTAAATATCTGGAAAAAAACTTTCTAAATTGCCTTCTTACTGGCATTCATCTTTCCAGAACCTAGTTTTAGCCCCATTGTTTACCTTGATCTTGAAGAAGCACTTCAGTTCATTCCAGAGATCTCTGATGGATCTCCATAAGTTTACTCCATAAGGAGTTGTAATTTCTGTAGTCATCCATTTGTCTTCCTCCTCATACTTAGCTTCTATGACTCTTCCCCATAGTGTTGCTTTATCATTGGCATACTTACATAGCCATTTCATTCTGAGCGTCTTACTATTAGTAACCAGATTCTTTATCCTCAAATCTCCAAACTTCTTGTCGATTATCCGAGATTCCCATTTGACCAAGTTGTAGCTTTTCGTGTCTTTATTTCCTTGCCACAAAAACTTCATCCTGATTCTGTCTAGCCAACTAATGATTTTTGCTGGTATTTTATCCCCAAACCTCCAAACTTCTTGTCGATTATCAGAGATTCCCATTGACCAAGTGGTAGCTTTTCCTGTCTTTATTTCCTTGCCACAAAAACTTCTTCCTGATTCTGTCTAGCCTACTAATGATTTTTGCTGGTTTAGGGAACAAGGACATCATATAAGATGGCAAGGAATCTAACACGGAGTTGATGAGGGTTAATCTACCCCCTAGTGATAAGTACTGTCTTTTCCACCTTGCCAATTTCTTCTCACATTTTTCAACCACATTGTTCCAGATTTCGTTAAGACTTTTGAGTTTGCTCCTTAAGGCATACCCAAGTACATTGTTGGCAGACTACCAATCTCTCCTCCCATAATTGCATTTAGGGATTGCATGGTTGTGACCTCATTGATCGGATAAAGAAAGCTCTTTCCCCAATTGATGTGCAATCCTGACATCCCTTCAAAGAGAACCAATATCACCCTCAAAATTTTGATTTGTTCTTCATCTGCATCACAAAAAATGAGGGTATCATTTGCATACTGCAAATGAGTCACCTCCAGATTATCCCTTCCTTCTCTTGCTACATTGAAACCTCTCAACCACCCATTCATATTTGTTGTTTTGACCATGTTGTTGAGACCTTCCATTGCTAATAAAAATAAGAATGGTGACTAAGGGTCACCTTGCCTTAGACCCTTCCTGTTTGGTGAGCCATTGATGATAATTGAAAAACTCACCGTGGATATGCAAAATTTTACCCAGTTTATCCACTTTTGTCCAAACCCCATCCTATTTAGCACTCCCAATAGATAGGCCCAATAGACATGGTCATAGGCTTTCTCTATGTCAAGTTTGCAAAGAATCCCTGGTTTTCCTTGCTTCTGTCTGGATCCCACTGCTTCATTAGCTACCAAAAACGCATCCATGATTTGCCTTCCTATAATAAAGGCCATTGTTGTGAGTCCACTAGTTTCCTTTTAACCTCTCTGTGAGTACTTTAGAGAAGCTTTTGTATATACTACCTATCTAACTTATTGGCCTGAATTCCTTTAGCTCTTTGACACCTTTCTTCTTTGGAATGAGTGTAATAAAGGAAGCATTGAAGCTCCTTTCAAACATGTCCTGCTCATGAAAATTACGAAAAGCATTCCAAAGAAGAAACTTAGAAATCCAACTAGCACATCTCTTAAGAGATGAGACAAGTTACTTCTGATAACTTAAAAACTTTATTTCAATATTCACTGGATCAAAAAGTTGTGGATCATATTTCCCGAAATACACAAACACACAAATAGTATGTGGTTATATATCTTAACAGGTCAATGGAAACTTTTTAGTTTCTATTTCAGAAAAATGGGAACATTTTAGCTTACAATGTGTTAATCTGATGTTTAGGTGCAAAAGCCTACGTATTATTCTTATTGCCTTAGTGACAATACTTTTAATTTAAAAGGCAAGATTTTATTGAAAAAGTACCAAGCTGGTACAAAAGGAAACAGGATTCATAATGCAAAGTGGGATGGTCTTCCAAAGGGAACCCTTTGAAATTTCCAGGTTTCCAATAGACTCCTTACATCTCTGAGCATTACCCAAAAGATGCCATGAAAGTTTAGAAATAGGTTCCAATATTGTCTACAGAAACTGCAATGAAGAAATAGATGATCTATGAATTCCAGGTCATCTTCATATAAGAAGCATCTGTAGCACAAAGAAAACCCCTCTTCTGCAGATTGTTTTGAGTTAAATATGCCACCAGGGTTGCAGTCCATCCCAAACAAGCCACCTTGACTGCAGCTTTTGTTGTCCAAATCATCTTCCAAACCCAAGTATTATCCCAATTACCTCTCCTTTAACAGTGTAGTCTAGCATCTTTTAACTGAAAAAAATTATCTTTATTGACTGTCCACATCAAAGAATCCACCTGACTCTGATCAAGCTGGACTGAGTTCAGTTGTTGAAGTATCTGAAAAGTCCTCCAGTTCCCAGTCATTCTTCCAAAATTGATCTGCCAACCTGAATCTGAATAAAATCCAGCAATAGTACAACTCTTATTGATGGAACAATTACAAGATAGGGAATCTATTCTTCAGGCTTTCATCTCCCACCCAAACATCTGTCCAGAAATTTATTTTGCACTCATTCTCAACCTTCAATTTAGCATATTTCATATACTCTTTCCCAGAGCCTACAAATATCCTTCCAAAATCCACTTTTAGCATTTGATTGAAGCAGAGGAGAACTCCACCTAACCTTTTTACTATATATATAGGATCAGCTTCTACCAGATATCATTACCATCCATGCAGTATCTCCAAAGCCATTTGAATAACAAACTCTTATTGTGTAATTTTAAATGCCAGACCTCCAACCCTCCACCTTTCTTTTCTCCTAGTGAAAATATTATACATGTTCCTACATTGTCTTTGCCTACTTTTCCATTTCTGTAAGCAGCACTCTACGAAGCTAATACAAGTATTGATATATATTCAAATGGCTTTGCAGTATCTCCAAAGCCATTTGAAGAACAAACTCTTATTGTGTAATTTTAAATTCCAGACCTCCAACCCTCCACCTTTCTTTTCTCCTAGTGACAATATTATACATGTTCCTACATTATCTTTGCCTACTTTTCCATTTCTGTAAGCAGCACTGTACGAAGCTAATACAAGTATTGATATATTTTCACTTCCTTTGCTTATTAATAACTCATGTTATAAATTGCCAATTTGTGATGGTTCATATATTCTTTGGGCATCTATTACTTGGATCATATTTGCAAATTATTTACATACTCAAACAAATAGAAATTTGTGGGGTGCAAATTTCTTTTAAGAAGATAAATGTCAATTATATACTTGAGTTCCTGCAAACTGAAAAGGATATCTCATTTTTATTCCTTTTTTTTTTCTTTTTGAAGTAGTAGCACTATTGATGTAAAAAAAAAAACGCTAAGAAAGTGCTGCTTACATTCAAACTAAAGGCAAAAAACTAGCAAAAAAGAGCTAGTAACTAAAGGGAGGAGCACCCAGTCTATGTTGTACAAAGGATTCTCCAAACTAAAGTGGAAATCTCTTTTTTATTCATAATTACCTCGACCATTGGAGCAAAAAATATTTACATCCCATCAATTATACTTCCACGAAACAATTGAAGGACGGGAAGACTTGAAAAGATAAATCCCTAACTGGCAAATTCACAGAACAAAAATAATGGTTGATCATTGGAAGGCAGTGTAGTGAACTTACTGGTGTCCAGATTCTGTACAGCTTAGAAACATGGCTATCAATGTGGAAGGCCTGCCTGTATTTGGAAAAGTACATAAGAAAGAGATAATGGGTGAAAGATGCTACACATAAAGACCGTGAACTAAGAAAAAGGAAACAAATGCTTATATGCAAATGTATATATAGTGTTTCTATATATAATGCATCCATACAGACGTGTGTGTGTGCATGAGCGTGTGTGTAAAGGAAGTAGTAATCATTTAGGTTTCCAGAAAAGTTATGCATTAGTTCTCAATTCAGGTTGCCAAAGCAAAGATATGTAAAAGCAGTGAGGTAAAAATATAAACTTATTTCTGACCTTTACACTTTCTGGTAGGTATACTTGTTCTATAACCAGCATCAATTTCAGTCCAGCAAGAGGGACTAATATTTTCTTTATTTCCAACCTTTTATTGCGTTTCCACAACAAGTTACTTTGTTTACTTGCCTATCAGTTTTTCTTTTTTACTCTCATTCTGTCAACCTACCACTGATACCTATGATTTTCCGTAGGATTCAGCAAATTATCCAATTGAGATATGATTTGAACTTGTTGTCAAGACCGCATTAAATAAAGAGCAATGATACATCTTTGAGAGTTAAAATACAATGAGACAAAAAACTATATATGTGATTAAAGAAAATATATGAGTTGAGACATGATAACAAAAGTAACAGCTAAAGCTTTCAATCACACAACACCTCTCAGTCACTGATCAATTCTATAGTATGAAAAATCCTGAGTACTAAGTAAATTTAGTTTAACATAACTCCAGAGTGACTGGAAACTTCCTAAATTTTAGTGAAAAAGAAGAAGAAGAATACAATACAGCAACGTAACTCAGGAACTTGAACGGAAACACAGAATCTTTTAGGAAATGGACCAATAGAATCTGCAATATGTTAAAGCCAGTACATAAGTTATTACACAGTTACCAATTAGTAGTAAAATAGGATTGCATCTCTCTGAAGTATTCAACGAGCCTATTCCTCGTCATGGACTAGGACAAACAGAGTTGGATGCTTTACTGTATCTGTACAAAGCTGTCATCAATCCTACTGGTTATGCAAATATATTACAGCAGTACAGCTAATATGCTTCACGTGAAAAGAGGTACATAACATTAACCCCACAATTTATAAGCAAATTGAAAGAACAGATACTTGGTGCTTCTAGCAATTAAGAAGAACAAAGAAGTTAATGAAGTTAAATGGCAAGTCGAGTAAATTGAGAGGTAATTCAGCTTGCATGACCCTGTTGCGGAGTCTCAAACAATGAAGTTCTAGTTCTTTGGTGTAATTAAGAAAGTAAAGAGGATAGGCACAAAAATCAGCCATAGGCATATGAACTTTAATTCCAAAATAAAAATCTATAAGCTCAATTAAGCTACTGGAAAAATGTATTGTTAATGTTGAGGTTCCAATCAAATTTGATGTTGAACATACATACACATTCAGCTAGTGCATCATTCAGTTTCACCTTTCAGCTGAAGTACTAGGCTAAACATTTATTCCTGCAAAACTGTTCTAAATTTGCTCATTGACCATAAATTACAGGAGAATGCAGATACCCAGAGAAAATTATGCTAATGATACAACAGTGCAACCAACAGGGGCATTCTTTTTTCAAGTCCCTTCCAGTGGTTGCTAACGAATGGGATGCCTCTGGCCAAAATTAAGGCCATGCAGCAGGTCAAACAAAGATTCCTAGATCTTGCCCTTATCACCATGAAAGAGACAAGTTTGACATCAACAGCTGTTTACTGGATCAAAAGGCCGTAAAGAGAACTGTAGCAGAGTGACTACATAAAACTTGGAAAGAACTGTGCCCTCTGATCCAGCTGGGACTGGTAAAAGCTTGACCTGAAGACAGCGAAGTGCACATGTCTTATTCCTCAACTGCATGTGTTATTTTCTCCAGCAGCAGTGGCCAGTCTTCACCAAGTTGCCGGGGGTTCAGTTCCATGACAACCCTAAAATCTTGCAATGATACCAGGTTGCCAGGAGCACGTTCATTCACAGCTTCTGACAATCTACCACCATTCATCTGTAAATGATGACCTGGTCTGAGACCATTAACTAGCTTCATATAAGTCTGCTGCTTCTTGGTGTTGTTTGTTGTAGGCTCATGCCCTGACCTTGCTCCCACAAATTGGAGACAAGATTTGATTAAACCTTTTAAGTAAGAATCCAAACCATTGTTCAACAGATTGGCACAATCCGTGGTCACCCCATCAAGGCCCTGTTCTGCAGAAATCTGCTCCATGCGTTCCCTCAGAGTTACACTGTCCAACAAAGCACCAAAACTAGAAGAGCTAACACATCTACTACTTGCTGCTAAAGATACTGATCTACGTGCTCCACCTACACTAACGGGGCAAAATGGAACCCCAAGAGGAGCTTGGAGTCGACTCCTAGCATGCATCTCTTTTCCATCATCTCTAGATTTGTCTGTTTTGTTCTGTAAAGATACTGAATTTTGCAGTGATCTCTTCATAACAGAAAATTTGGCAGTTTCTTGATTGAATCCCTGTCTTTCATCATCTGTTTGCTGCATGATTCCTTGATATTGATGCACTGCTCCCTTGACATTAGGTGGATTCAAATCCCCATTTTCCTTAATAATTTCGAAATCACTCGATTCCATCGTAGTCACTTGTTGAAAAGTAAAACTATTCTTCCCATTTGATCCAAGCACACTACGACGATCCCCAGCCCTACGATCACGATATCCTGTCCTGGCCTTCCGAGGAGATAATGGCAGCACGACACCATTGGACAAACCCGGTTGACCTGAAGCCTGGTTTGAGGAAACATGCACTCCATTTTGGTCATAAGCATCATCTAAGGGCTGTTTACTGCCAACCGCTACACCAGGCTTCACAATACCCCCTTCATTAATTGGCGGAGGAACTTTTGCACTACAGGCATTTCTCAGAATAGAATGAATAAACTGATTATGCAACGGAATGGTTTCTCTCCCCAAGATCCTAAAACAAAGTTTATTGAACTCAGCCTTGCTTATCTTCAAGCTCAATAGCCTACTTAAGTAATGAAAGTACTGCTTTGAACCCTCTGGTCCAAGTTTCATCACTATCTGAGCTTTCAATTCAGAAAGATTAATCCGGGAATGCTGGTGTGGCGGTTGCATCTCCGTCAATACATATATTCCACCAAAAACAAGCCAAAAATTCAACTTTTCCACTGCTCAAACAAACAGGAGGCCAATGGTAAGAACCCAATTCACCACTAAACTAGGGTTTTGCCATAATTCCACAAACACATAACAGAAACAACATTAAATCCCCATCCCAGCATTGCCCAATCAAAACCCATCTCAAATCCTCTAACTTTTAACAGTTTAAGGATAGGAGGGGTTGAGTTCCAAATCAGAGATCCAAATTTTCAACTAATTCTCCCTCCAAAAATCCCAATCCCAAAAAAAAAAAAAAAACTTAAATTCCACGTTCAAGAAACCTCAAACCCAATATCCAAAATCAAAACTTTAACACAGCGAAACCCTCCATTTCCATCAAAATACAAATATCCCCTGAAATTCGAAGTAAACCCTTAGCTTTATTCCCAATTCAATAAACTCCAATCCCCAATAATTCACCTAAAATAAACCCAAAATGCCACCTCCTGCTTAAATACCAAACTTGAAGTTACCCACTTCAACTTCAAATATATTCTGCAGCAAATTGGGTTCAAAAAAAAAAAAAAGATTCAGCTTACCCGGCTACAAAAATTGAAGTTCTCAAACCCAACGAAGTAAATTGGCTTACCTTATTTAGCTCCCTGAAACTGATTCAAAATTCAGATTCAGAAAAAAACAAATGCTTCTCCCACTCTTATTTGTTCATTGAAACCCATACAGCTTCTTCTTCCATTGCTCCACAACATTGTTCCGCATTTTGATTTTCCCTTTTTTGCTCTGTTAATTGTAAAAATTCACCGTTTTGAATCAGAAATTGGAAGACCCAACTCCCTTCTTTATTTCTCTGATCGATATATACTCGCCTTCTTCCTTCTCTCTGAATCGGACTCTTTTTTTCGTTTTTTTCTTTTCTGTCTGATTAAATTTCTTTTTTCTTCTTTTTCTGCTATTTTTTTCTGAATTATATACTGAATAAAATTTATTTATTTATTTTCGTTAATTGATATTAAAAAAAATTCACTGCCCACGCTCTCATTCTCTCTTGTTACAACACGCGAGTGGTGATTAGGTATTTAGTGAGGCGTGCGCGTTTGTAACAATTATTGAGAGTGGGTGTGATTCTTTTAAATGATTTTTTTTGCATTTTAATTACTCTTTTGTTTAGAGTTTTGAGTATTATGAGTACAATTTTGAGGAAAATATTGTGTTTAAACTAATTTTGAAAAATGATTTTGTTAGAACAAGTGTATATTGGAGGATTCATTATTTTAATTTTTACTTTAAACTTTATATTAAAAATTATTGTAGATTATCAAAATTATGTCTGTAACGATATAATCATTAAAAAAATTAAAATATTATCAAAATTGTATCGGTAATGATGTTACTATAAAATTTGGTGTAACACCTGATTCATTTACCATTTAAATTTAGGAAAATAATAATTTTTATCTTAATTTTTTGTAATTATTTGTATGTTTTCCATTAAATATTGCTTTAAAAATAACTTCATTACAATGTTTAAGCTACCATTTTAAAAAATGATATTGTTAGAACAAGTGTATATTGGAGGATTAATTATTTTACCTTAAACTTTATTTTTAAAAATATATTAGATTGTCAAAATTGCATTAGTAACGATATTACTATAAAAAAAAATTAAAAGATCATCCAAAATTACATTTGCAGTGACAACGCGATAGATGATTCATTTACCAATCAAATTAGGAAAACAATTAAATTTAGGAAAAACTTTTTATAATATTATTTGTTTGTTCTCCATTAAAAGATCATTTTAAAAATAACCTCATGACATTGTTTAAGCTACTTTTTAAAAATGATGTTGTACGAACAAATGTATTGGAGAATTAATATTCTTATATTAAATTTAAGAAATATTGTAGAAATGTATTAGATTAAATAGACTATAATAGTATGTTCATTTTTAAACACATCAAAAAGATTATCAAAAATGCACACATGTCATTTTGCTATTCCTTCCATTTCAAAAAGAATGTCTCTATTTTTTAAAAAGAATGACCCTTTTTCTTTTTTATCAACACTTTAACTTTAACTTTTCACGTGGCATGTTTAAGACCACAAGATTAAAGTTTATTTTGGGACATTTGATATAACTTTAATTTAAAACCACAAGATTAAAAAGTCTTTTTTCTTTTCTTAAACTCCGATCCAAGTCAAACTAGGTCATCCTTTTTAAAACGGAGAGAGTATTTTTTTTGTAAAAAAAAACTCCCAATGATTATTTACTAATTAAATTTGGGGGGAGATCAAATTTTCCCATGAATTTTTTTAATATTACATTATTACTTATTCATGTTAACCTCATCACTATTAAACTTATCATATATTTTTAACGAGGTTTCAGCTGATATACATATGTGCTAACTATTTTAAATTACCACATAAATGTAATATGTGCAAAAATAAAAAGGAGAGAAACCTAAACTTACCTTTAAATTTGTGAATTAATCATCCATACCAAATCTAATTTATATTGTACTTTTAAAATAGTTCAAATCTAACATGAAGTAATATTTTTTTTTCGAACTCTATATCGAAAATATTTGAGTTGAATGTACCTAGTGTTTATGAGTTGCATCCGGCCATGGACATATGTAGAAGGGTGCATGACAAGTTTAACTAAGACAATGCATATTACTTACTATACTTCAAAATCACTTAAATTGACTCTCATGAATCAAAACCTGATAAATATAAAATAAAGAAAGAAATAACTAAGATCGATCGAAATAGAAATAGTATAACATGAAGGGTGCCGGGAGGCGCTGGTCCCTCTTACTACTAATAGAAAAAGAATTAGGGAGGCCGTCAAATGTTGGAGAGATTGAAGGTAGATTGGACTCTTCAAATTCACATACTACTCATATACGTGTTTCATAAAAAATTATGAGCGAGATTCAAAGCATGATTTTCAATTCTCTACGGACCGATCAATTTGGTTAGACAACAAAATCTAAATAGAAAAATTCCTCCCTCCTTTATCAAAAACTTTGTAACCACATCAATGTTTGGAAAAATCAGCACACCATATTAACTTGGATCACTAATCGGCATCAAACAACTTAGCTTTGTAAAATTGGCACCCTGTACCTGTAGCCTCATATACACATTTTTGTATATCAATCTATACAATAATGTATATACTCGTTTATCTCCTCATATGATACATATATCCATGAAAACTTGTGTGATGTACACTGATATATGCACAATATAAAATGTGATGTATTAACAAATGTGGCTTCATGATAAATCTTATATTATTATCAGATTGACAAATTCAAAAATTTCAAGCAAAAACTATACTACAAGCAGTAAGATTTCCCCCCTAGATATGAACTAAAGATGGAAAAATAAAGCGGCGCTGTAAAATATGAAAAATAGATCCAATTACTTTGACTTTCGTGTCAAAGAGGTGTTACTACAAAAATAATTTATTGCCTCTGATTCAATTTATTCAATTAGTTTAATTCAACACAAAATTTAAGAAAGATATGATTGACTTTTAAATATTATGGTCTACAATAGGTCATAATTATTTGTGAGGTTGTGTATCATTTTATTATGGATACAAATTAACATTTAAAATTTGAATTATTACTATATGTAGAAATATGGTAGTATTTTGGGACTGACTAAAAAAAAAAATCGTATAAATTAGATCAAATGAAGTATTAATTCTGGAGTTAGAATTAATTTTATCGTTCATTTTTTTTTGTCATGCTATCAAGATTCAAGGAAGGTCAGGCTCCATCTCATATGTCCAGTGGGTGTGTGGAGTCTCCCATATCAATTGGTGATAGAATTAATTATCTTTTTATATGGTTTTGAAGAAATTCTCGATGAACAAATCTATTTTTACATTTCACTGGTCCACATTAACCTAATTTTGTAACAGCTAACATTGGTCCATTCATTCACACAAGCTGCACAAAATACCACTTTTTTCCTAATCAAATTAGGTAAACAAAAATAGGATTGAGTAACCAAAGTCGAAGCACATTTATAGTCATTTGGTGTGAAAGATAAGAATAAATAGTCCTAGGATAAAATTTTACTGTTTTACTTGATTGTCATATTCGGGATAACTTATCGGCTTATCCCATCATATACCATAGTAATGGGATAAATTATCACAGGATAATTAATCTTGAGATAACTTGTTTTCAACCAAACGATCTGGAATACAATGCGATGATCTTTGTCTATTTTTGTTCTTGTTGAGTATCCCCACTGAGAGCTCTTGTTACTTCTATTATTGACATTTTTACCTAAACAAAACAATTACGTGCTAAAATCAATATTAATGACATGACAATTACTAAACTTGAGGAAGAACTAGGGAAGGTATATTTGTCCTATAATACTTTTAAAAGGTCTCATTACACGAGATAAAACCAAAAGACTTGTCTTCCTCATTTGGCACTTTTGTGTGCAGATAATTAAGAACTAAACTGAATCTCAGTTTGATAACTTACATACCATGGAGATATCACAAAGTTGGAGCAAAATTAGTCCTCAGCTCCATAGCTCACACTCCTTGGAGATTTCACAAGGTACGTTGAAGCAAAACTCATCATCTATATGATTCTAGTGTTATAATAATTAAAAAGATCTAGTTAATCCATATCAAGACTTCTTTTGGGGGGCTTAAATTAATTCGGATTCACCATGAAAAATCCCACTTTTGATGGAAGGTGCTTCCACTAGAGGCAATTTAATTCCCCATATTCGAATTTAGAGAATTCTGATTAAGAAAGGAAAGGATAGTATTATGTCCCATGCCACAATCTTTATTGGTCATTTCAAAACTCACTTTACTTTTAATTTTATATTTTATATAATTATAGATTTATAGTACCTGAAATAATTTGGACGTGCCTCAACTAATTTTACGAATATGTGCTACCTCTAACCATTCTTTTAACACACAATATTTTCCTGCTAAGTAAGTTAAAAATGTTTTGTTGATGAATGATGAAGTTATCTAATTGGACATCAGAATTGTAGTCTTTTTTTTCCCCTTGAAATCTGTGACAATGGTGAGCAGGAGAAAGAGGGCATCTACTAGCAGTGGAAATGAATAATATTAAAGGTGCAGCAGAAACTAAGATTGAGGTTAGGGGACTGAACAAGGTATCAGATAAGGGTGATTCTATACTGAAGAGTGTTAGAGTTGACATAACAAGAGGAGTAATCATGGGGATTATTGGCCCCAGTGGTAGCGGAAAATCAACAATTTTACGAGCGCTAAATCGATTATGGGAACCCCCTAAGAGCACTGTTTTTCTTGATGGTACTGATATTTGTGATCTGGATGTGCTCTGTCTTCGTCGAAAGGTTGGCATGTTGTTCCAGCTTCCAGTACTTTTTGAAGGTATGGTTGTTAAATTGCTAAGATCAAACTAAAAACGCGAACCTATTAGTAAACTAGACAGACTTGAACTTGACCAATTTGAAAGATCATACTTTGTGTCTGATACAATCACCGTAACTACTGATGCTTGATTCATGAATCTGTAGGTACAGTGGCAGATAATATACGTTACGGGCCAAAACTCAAGGGAAAGAAACTAAGTGATAATGAGGTTTACAAGTTGCTGACTTTGGCTGATCTAGACTCATCTTTCTTCAACAAGTCAGGTGGGGAACTATCTGTTGGCCAAGCACAGAGAGTTGCACTTGCCAGGACCTTAGCTAATGAACCAGAGGTGACTGAAACACAAATATCTCTCATTTTAAAACTGGAAAGAGGACTCTATCTGACTTATTGTTCCATCGTTTCTAAGGTTCTGCTATTGGATGAGCCAACAAGTGCATTAGATCCAATATCAACACAGAATATCGAGGACGTTCTAGTAAAGCTCAAGAAGGATCAGAAGATGACAATTGTGATAGTTTCTCATAGCATCAAGCAAATACAGAGAATAGCTGATATAGTGTGCCTGCTGGTTGATGGGGAGATTGTGGAAATTATAAAGCCTGATCAACTCTCTGAAGCTAAGCATCCCATGGCACTAAGATTTCTTCAACTCAGCTCCTAGTGTTTTTTAGGCGAAAAGTAGAACCAGGGACAAGGAAAATATAGTTGTAGCAGGTAACAACTATACATTAAAGGGGCTGTTAAATACCTCGTGGCATGAACTAGTGGAGAAGCATGATAATGGTTAGCAAGAGAGATTCAAGTTAACAAAATATGGAAGAATCTCTCAACCCACTTGAGTAACCAGTGTTAACTGTTAACTGTCGTGTAGAAATACATTTTAATGAAAAAGGTATTTTAAATTGCAAAGACTACCACCTCCCACGACAATCTTTCCAATGGGGCAACCAAGAAAAACGGGGCAAATTCTTGTAAAGGTTTTAAATAGAAATATGAATTAATATCACCAAGGATGATATTCTCTAAAACTTCAACATGTACTCAAATCATCCAAGAATAAGCAGAAACAAGTATTAAAAAAAAAAGAAGGAAAAAGGCAACCCTAGTGCTGGAGTGCAACTCAGTTGGATAGCAGCCCATACCTTCACCCTAAAAGTGGGATGAAATTTAAACCTGTTAACTCTGGTATCTCATTTACAAAGTCAGTTATCTCCTACACTTTGATGTAGACTTCGCGCAAATTTGTCACTTTGGGCTTTTGTTTTCTGTTTTATATTTTTGAAGCTCTTCCTGGGAACGCTCGAGCCTACATATCAAGTAAACAGACGCTTCAAGACTACTATTTATAGTATCCAAAATTAACAGGCAAGATTAATGTATAATCATAATCATAATACCTCCAACGTAAATCAGCAACTTCACGATGTAAATCCTTCTCCCTGTCAAGAGCTGCCTCCAACTACAGAGAAAGAGAGAAGGGTGTTATATAGTACGTTGGATCCCCCAAGAAATGAAGAAACGAGAGAAATTATAGAATAGTAATTCCTGGTTATGGTTGAATTTGCGGAGGATGTCGCAACAAGATTAGTACAAATCCATACCAGTGATTTCTCTACTCCAGCTGAATTTGATGGAATACATCCTGCATCCATGGCAAGGTTAGCTGAACAGATGAAGTTAGACCTTTTATATAGATAAGATACACAAAAATTCAAGAGGCATTAGTTGCTGCACCTGTGGAGTCGGCCACTTGCCTCATTGCACTAAGAATACTCTCCTGTTAGAGTAAAAACAGTTTTACAAAGTTTCTAAGCAGAACAGAAAATGTTAGCAAGTCATAATTTTAGATCCATTCTTACTCTTCCAATAATAGTTGCCTGTAAAGCATTCTGCAACACTGGGAATATGGACTGGGAAGAATGATTAGCTGGTGTAGGATCAGGTGTCAATGGTTGAGTAGCAGTTAGATTTTCTGGAGTCGCCTGCATAATCCATAACTTCTTTTCATAAAAACAATAAAGAAAATGGAAAAGAGAAAGTGAAGAAAAGATCAGTGGTTTACTAGACTTCAAGAATTAGCAATTAGTTTTATGTTTATGTTTATAGCCCTTTATCTTATATGTTTCTGACTCATCATACATTACCAAGCAATTTGCATACTCTACCACTGCATTAATAACAATCCCAAAGCTCAAATTTCAAAATATTAAATAATTTGATGCAATGGAATTAATTAAACAGCCCTGAAGAATGAATTAAATGTTATAATATCAGTGGAAATTATGAACAGACATGCTTGTCACTGATGAGAATTACATTCACTACTCCAGAGCTCAAATGATATGCAAACTTAATCTAGCAACACAGTCCTTATCAATGACGAGAACAACATTAGCCAATACAAAATTTGAGAGATTCTTGAATACTTTGAACCAGTGGCTGAGCCAGAATTATGAGTAAGGGGGTTCAAAAATTGAAGAAATAGACACACGAAGTAGCTGAAGAGGGTTCGACATCTACTACATATACCTAAACAATTATTTTAACCATGTAAAAATAATATAATTTTCCGCCAAAGGTAATGTGACTCCGCCACTGCTTCGAACATCCACTAAAGCATAGATACCAAATGAGATTACTTATATCATATCTGTTTACCAGCTAAGAAAACTATTCTTAGAGAGAGAACAAAAGACGGAGAGGGAGAGGGTCCGGGGGAGGGAATGCTGTCAAAAACCACCTCCATGCTGTTGCACTTTTGGAAATGAATTAATTGCAGAAAAAGATGTAAGAAACGATTCCCCAGTTCAAGGGAGATTCAGCATTGTTATTAAGATAAAGTTAAGTGCTCTATATTCACCTTTTCCTCCGAGGTAACTTTAAATCGTCCTTTCTGCTGAACAACTTGATACTTAGTCTTCTCCTCACAATCTTCACCGCTACCGGCTAAATACAGTCTTTATTTAGCAAGCAAATATTAAACAAATAAATGCCAGAATGTACTCAGATGAAAGTGTGCTTATCAGATCAATAATACATGCTGTATCATTATAACTTGCCTGAAGTTCTTGAATGTTTACTAGATACTTCAGCTGGCAAATCATCAGCTGTTTGAGGAAAAGCCACATTGCAACTGGATACATTTTGGGATGAACTTTTGTCACTAAATACAGAAAAGAAAAGACAAATTTAGAAACTCAGCAGAAAAAAAGTGGTACCACAGAAAATGGTTGCTTATCAAACTAAAGAAATAAGCAGATAGAAAATGACTTTAAGTAAAAGGAAGTAGGAAATCGATGTACTTAATTTGTATACCGACAAGAATTTCGCAGTTCACAAAAGCATATCAAAATAAATTGATTAAAGAAAATTGTAAATAAATTGTCCCATGCATTTCACCTTTTTACCTACTTAATTGCCTGAAATCAGTAATTTAGCAAAGAAACTAGCTTTAATCCAATGAAAATCACTCTGGAAAGTAGTCTGAGCTTCAGCCTAACAAGTGAAGACAACTTCAACTGAAAATTTTCTGATATTTTAAGCATTTGGTAATGGCCTCTGATTTGCTGCCTAATCATTACAGTGGTAGATCAATAATTGGTATAACCTTTTTTTATCATAGTTCACAAAATCCAAGGCTTGATGATGTTAGAGCCTTAGAGGTGCTCGAGGCTCACAAGCATTACAAGGATTTGGTGGTAAGATATTGTTGCAAGAGGGATATGAAATGTGGTACGAAATCCGCTAGTCAGCTATACACTGCAAACTATACACTGCAAACTTTCCCGATGTTGGAGAAAGCAATTTGGAAACCATATTTTATTTCCTTATCTAGCAGGGAATGGATATCCAAGAGTCACTTGTATCCTCTATTCAAATGTATTAAGATCAGAGCAGAAGCCCAGTCAAAGTAGTCACTTTTGGAAAAACAAAGAGCTGATACTTAATAAGTCAAGAAATATAAAATGCTGAAGCTAATAGATGCTACAACATTAAGGTTTAAAATTCACAGGGAAAATGTTTAGCATCCTCACACTGGAGATAGACCACCTCGGCGAAATAGTCAAGGGAGTTTTGAGATAATTAATGTCATACCTTTGACAAGAATTTATGGGAATTCCCTCAAATGTTTCTGCATGAATCTTTTGTTCACCTTTTCCCACAAAATTCATCTCCTCTTGGCATGGAGAAGAATTTTGTGAAATTTGAGCTTCATGGAATGGACTAGCAATGCTTAAATCATCATCAACCTTCTCATTTTTATGTCTGAAAAGATGAAATAGGTATAGTTAAGCATCTTAGCAACAGTAATAATGCCACCGTATAATATAAAGGTCCTCTGAATTAGGAAAAAGCATGACGCAAGAGCAGCTTCTTAGAGTCTCAACATAAGATTGTTTACCTGCTATAATCCACGGTGCGTTCAGCAGGCGAAGGAGGAGCAGATGGATTGTTACCATCCTGTTGAGAGATGTATTATTAGGAGGAGAGACCAAAAATAGCTCCCTATCATATAAAACCAAAGGGAACATTGACATACATATCCTGTAGCATCTGAACTTTGACTTCCAAAGGAGACTTGATACTGAAGCTTTGGAAGTTCTGGCGAAGATAACTGATATCGAAGCCGGTTTCCTTGGTTGTCAAGCCCTGCGAGCGCATCTGAACTCCCACCGTGGTCATTCTCACCAACAATTTCCTCATCTGGAATCTAAAAGTAAAAGGAGGAAAAAATGATATTGGTTGCAAACTTGCATATCCCTTGCTTTTAGAGGGGGGGGGGGGGGGGGGGGAATCCACGAAGGATAATCCAGATGTGAAGTCGTCTTCTAGCAGTTGCGAAGGTGAATCATTAATTTTTAAAAGACTTGACAAATTTGTGTTTGAGAAAACCTGAGTGCACTATGCCCTCTTCACGTCACATGCATTTCTTATCCAAAATCAAGGCTAAAGCACACTTGTATGAAAAATTTTATTAGTACAAGTGCAATAAAAAGGTTCAAATACCAAGGAAGCCTGTGCCTTCAAATCTTCAACATCAAAGCTCCAGCAGCTAATCCCACGTTTATATTCATTCTGCACATGATGTTGAAGCAGAGTAAGGTTCAAATTATGATGTTAAAAGGGACTTTCAAAACATGTACCTTAACTATAGACCAGAAAACAAGAAAAATGGCAGGGAACAGTTACGATTTTAAGTTTGTTTCTTTTCTTTGCTTTAAGCGTAATTCTTCATATTTATTGTATCAGACGTAGTTAAGCTCTTTTCTATTTTACTGTCAGCTAGAAGTTGTATCTTAGATAGATCTCTGTCTGGGTTGAATTATCAAATAGTAACCTCCAAGTTAATAAAAGGCTTTTCCCATAAAGTGGCAATACTAAAATTCTCGTGAAGCTTTTTCTGGGAAAACATAGGTGTGGTATTGTTTAAATTCCTAGAAGTACATCTATTGGAACTGTGTGGAAAATGATGTTATATTAGGCACAAAGTATAGCAAAATACTATGTATGCCGAACTAAATAAAATACCTCAATCTCTTTTCCCAGCAAACTGCCAGTATCCTGTTTTAAGTCTAAATCACTAAAAAGTAGTATTACATAAGTTCATCTGCTATATCAAATTAACCCAGTGAGTTGTATGAGTTACCACTTGTACTTCTGATTTTCTCCTTTTCTGTTTTGTTACATATTTGCGACAATTAAGAACTTTTAATAGAAAAGGGACCATCTAATTGTCAAATGCAAGCCTAGCATATATATACATGTATGTGGGTGTGAATAAAAACAAGCAGGATACTGAATACATACTCTAGAAACTGTGTGTATACCAATCATATATTATTTGCTCATGTAGGTCTAAGAATCCTTATGATTATAGAATCACAAATGCCACTTCTAATATATAATATCATAGTATACATATATCAAACCATCAGAGTCGTCAACTAGTGATATGGCTATGGTTATGGCGCACCAACCTGTGACATTTCTTCTTTCTGCCCATCTGCCATCTTCTTTTGTGCTAGCAATTCTTCTTCTTTCCTCTACAAATAAGAAAAGGTGGTTGTATCCATAGAAATACTGAGGTTATGCTGTCATTTAGATGGAAACATATATGACCTCAAAAAGTTAGGGAATTATGAATCTTATTGTGGAATGGCAACAGACCTTCAATTCTTGCATGCGATCACCAAGAGATGGCAAGCCTTCCAACAATGTTCTTGCTACATAATCATTGGACCTAGCTTTTTTAAAGAAAGGATGCTTCAACAACTTTTTGGCTGTAGGCCTTTTTGAAGGATCTTTTACCAAGCAACTAGCAATCATTTGCCTAAAGGACTGAGAAGGAAAAAAGAATAGCACAGATGTTAACAACATTATTGAAGGATAAACATTGATAGTATGATAAATACCTTCGAGAACTTCCTGTCCCTCTCAGAATCAAGGCGTGGAGGTTCATTTTTCAATGTCATTAGCAACACCTGCAAAGTGAAAAACATGCAATGCATTTGTGGTCAGAAAGGTTCCACAAGGAAAGGATATATAGGATGTGACTGTCAGTACCTTCATTGGAGGGTATTTTGAGAAAGGAGCATGTCCATGAGCAAGCTCTAAAGCAGTTATGCCAAAAGACCAAATATCAGCTCTGTGGGGAACCATTCAAAATATATATTTTAAAAACAAAATACTTCCAATAAATAATTTAAAAGTACAAGAAAATCAGAATATTCAAATACACAGAAATGATACTTGAAATCGTAACCATGCACTTGCTCCATGACCTCCGGTGCCATCCTGTAAAAGAAATATAAAACTATGGAGAAACAACAACTTGTAATTTGAATCTGAACTTATCAGTTTTTTTAATGTCCAAGTTTCTGAATGTGCACAATGTACACACATCTATTGCAAAATATTCTGAGTGTTATGTATACACATGCCAATGTTCTTCAACACTTAATCAACTATTATATGCATTACATAGGCTGAATAGGGAAGAAGACAGAAGCAATCTCTGAATTAAAGCATACCAACAAGGAGTTCCAGCAAATGTATTCCGCATATGCTGCCTGTCACCTGAATCAAACATGTAGGCCGATACACCGAAATCTCCCAACTTTATTCCACCACGTGAATCAATGAGAATATTTCCAGCCTACAATAACCATACAAGTATGGTGACCTCAAGTTCAAAATGTTCCAGAAAAGTAATTGTCCTGAACAGCTTAGTGATGTTCAACTGTCCATGTGGTTAAAATTACCACTAGTAGTAAAGAATTTGTCCTTTGTTATATTTGCATGCGATGTAAAACACAAAACATATCATAAATATTCTTTGTTGGTTCCATGTCCAAACTCCAAAGAGATCCTCAAATGAAATTAATTAGCAAGTTGCAATAGAAGTCCAATAGACACCCTATGTAATACAGCAGAAGAATTCTAACACAGAAATCTCATGCTTGAAGATGTATCTCATCAAATTCTTTAAAAATAGGCTGAAGAAAAGAAACTTATGTAACAGATGGACTTACTTTGACATCCCGATGAATGTAGCCATGATCATGAAGGTATTCTAAACCCTTTAGCACTTCACGTAGAATTGTTGCAATGACAACCTCTCCAAAACCATCTGGATAAGCAGACTTCAGTATGTGGAGACAGGAACCTTGAGCCATGTAAGGCATGACAACCCATAGATTGTAATCACAGACAAAGGAGCAGTATGATTTAAGAACATTGGGATGATCAACTAGGACCATTATTTGTGCTTCCCGTGACACAGAGTTCTGGAAATAAATGTGAAAAATAAATTCAACCAATTTGTTTCATCATATAATCAAATTATCAGCAACCATAATGCAAACAACTGATAATATCTAGTAATCTATTTCACAAGATTATTCATCCAAATACAAAGAAAATGCATCACATTCAATCCTCAAATTTCACCAAGATGATAAGAACTATACAATTATGGATTCACATGAAAAAGCAAAGATCAAGGAGCTCTTATGCTAGGCGATAATTCCAAAACAGAGCTTTTTGATAGCACAACTTATTCTTCTAATCATGCTTTTAAATTACCATTGGTCTCCATACAAACTAAGACAGACCTCTTTCAAGGTGTAAATCTTTCTTAGCTGCTTCCACTTGTTAGGATTAAGTCATAACCTCATCAATCCTTCTTTTGAAAAGCAAAAACATAATTTCGTAACAATTCACTAGAAAACCTTATATTCCTCCAAACCATTGATATAACACCTTTATGAGTAGTTATTTCAGTACTGAAAAAACACAAGTTGCCAAAGCTCAATAAAACTTCAGAACTCAAAAACTTTGAAAGTATTCTGGAGATTGAACGTACATAATATATATATATATATATAAATATATAACTTGATAACCGAAGTATACCAAAAAAACTAGCAAGCATCCAATACTTCATATTGAGGCAATAAGTAGTAAAAAAAAAAGCTGAAAATTTGTACCAGATCACATTTATCACGCTCGAAATCTAGGATTTTGATTGCAACGATCTCATTGAGAGGAATACAAAGAGCGCGATGAACCAAAGCGCTAACTCCTTTCCCTATTTCCTCATAGAGTGTATATTGTTCGGATCCAATCGGATATTGTGTTCGCTTTGCGCTTGGTTTCTTCGGTAAATTTGTTTTCTTCTCCATTGTTCAAAAACTCAGTTCTTCACTTGACCTATTGAACGTCAAAAACACAAAATTGCAGCTTGCATGAAATCCAGAAAATCACAGATTCTACGTATACAAAGAACTTCAAAATTCAATGCAGAGAAATTGAAGTTTGAAGCACTACAAATAATCAAAATCGAAGAAAAACAAAATAGTTACGGCGATTTAGTTCATATCAGCAGACTCTGCGCCCCGATTTTGTTTGCGATTTAGTTCCGTATACCGGTATACGTGTTATGTGTATCCCATCTGAATAGGTACTCTTTTGTTTTTTTTACTCTTTTGTTTTTTTTTGGTTAAAAGAAATCATGTAAATATAATTAAAATTGTGTTTTGGTTATTATCGGTAAAAGTTAAAGGCTTATGTGTTTGTACTTAAAAATCTTTTAATAGGTAAACGGCTTATTTTCATAAACAGTTTGTTAAAATAATTTTTCTGAAAAATGTTTTCTAAAAAAATAATAATTTGTGCTTGACTAATTAGTTTAAAAAGTGCTTCTTATAAGCAAATTGTGTTTGGCTAATTTCTTTTTTTTTAATCTTAGGAGAATCAAATTATGATTCAGGGCAATTATTAATGTACTTTTAATATTAAGATTATTTTATAGAGAAAAACTAGTTTAAACATCTATGACAAAAAGAAAGTTAAATTTTAAACTAGTTTAAATATCTATTAAAAAAAATATATCTTTATCAAATTAAATGTTTATATTCAAATTTCAGTCCATATTAACATTTTTAAAGGGATGAAATCTTTAGTTATTTTTTAATATTGTTGTTACCTTCTTTTTGTTTTCTAATTCTGCAAAATAAGAGATAAAATAATGATACCTAAACATAAAATTGAATACAAAATTTATCATATAAAAATAAAAAATAAATTATTAAATGGAACTTAATCAAAATATGAGCTATGTTAATTAATTAATCACATATGTATAAGTTAGTATATGCATATGGAAGGGACATTTTTCTGGGGGGTTTTAAAGTTGAAATATTAGCTATATTTCAAGTCCCAACAGCGGAAAAATTGATTCTGCTTCTATTTAAAAGCATTTTTACAAGTTTGCCAAACATCTATTTTTATTTTTATTTTTTAAAAGGGTGTTCTTCTCCCAAAATAAGTGTTTTTGGGCTCCTAATAACAATGTCAAACAGACTCAAAGTTTTACTCATTCAGACTCTTTTAAAGATATTTTTAAAAATAATAATAATTATGGTCCATATTTTTTTCTTCAAAAAACCAAATCAAATCTTTCTCATTCTCCAATTTTATTAGTTATCCAAATTTTTTCTCTTAAACTTGTAATTTTTATTCTTGCGCCTTATTTATCAAGAATTGATAGAATTCATTGCAAAAATTTTATTTGATCAAAATGTAAATCAACTTCATAAATACGTTGTTGAAATCGGAGGATGGTACCTTTATAAATATGTTCTAAATCATTATGTGTCATGTTCATTATTTACTTTATTGAAGAATACATGGACAATATTAATTTTTTTTTTTAAACAAAATGGTGACTACACTTCTTTTCTAAGCAAACTACGTAATAATAATTAATTATGTTTTAATTACTTAAATTCACGATAGTTTTAAATATTACATCATGCATCATATTTCGTTCTTTGGAATTATGTATATTAACTCGACATTTGACGAATTTAAAAGGTGAGATATATATTTCATTCATTTGAATAAAATGATTATAACTGATTTTCTTAATAAAAAAGTAATTGACTACTCTGACAGATTTTCAACATCCCAACGTATCTACTATATCATGCTTTTCAAAAATATAGAATTTAGAAAATCAAAATAATTATAAACCTCATCTTCTTGGCAGTAAATTAGTCATTATTGGAGTGAGATTGTATTGTGAAATTCTTGAATAAAAGAAAATGAGAGATAATTGAATGATAAAAATGGGAAGAGAGAATTAAGAGATTGTGGTTAATTTGAAGTGAAGGGTAAAGAAGATAGTCATTTCTAATTTTAAGGTATGTGAAAATCAGATTGTTATCTTCAATAATGTATGATACAACAAATATTAAAAAAATGTTAATATATATAATGTTAGTATATATGGTAATGATAATAAGGTAGTTTATTTTTTTATAAGAATTATTTTTATTATTATTATTATTTATATATGTAGTCCATGTAGTTCTATTTTATTTTTATCAAATTTAAAATATTTATTTATAATCCAAATATCTTAACGTTTATCAAAGAATGACATTTTTTCTAATATTTTTGTTAATGTAATAATATTTAACTACTAATTTATTTGAATTACAATCTTTATTGTGTTTATTATTATTATTATTATTATTATTAATGTTATAATATATCTATATTCAAATGTTTAAAAACAAACTATCTTAATTATTCATATGTGTATACAAGTCTATTTTTTACCATAAATTTTTCATATATCTTTTAAATATTTTGAATTGTTAATTATTGTGACTTATAGTATTTTTTATGTAGTTTACAAATATACAAGTATTATTTTTAAAAAATTGAAGTTTTCATACGTAAATTTATAGTCAAACTTAAACTGTTTGACAGATGAATAATAGAGGTAGTAAAAAATTAACAATGAGTATATTAGTCAACTTAAAGGAACTATGGGTGTAGTACTCATTATAATTTATGGAGGCATTAATTAGTTTTAGTTATATAATAATGAAGCATCATCAAGGCTTAATGTTTTTCTTAAACAAGAGTTGTGGGTGTTTTGGGTGCGAGAACACAGTTTTCTTTTGGTAGCTAAAAATAACATGAATTAACTATGGTGTAATGGTGCTATTAATGATATGAGACATTTTTTTAGGAAAATTATACTCGTTTTACTATTTTTTATCTATAGTTTTAGTGGCTATAAATACTCGATTGATAAGTCAGTGACAATTAATTAATTTGTAAATAATTGTTGGTGTAAAATTTTATTCGGAGAAAGCTTTACAGTATGCAAACTAAATTTTCACATTGATATGTAGTTAAAAATAAAATTAAGTATATATTTATATAGTAATATTTTCAATGGTGAGAAACCTTTTTAGGAAAATTACGGTTTGTTATACTTTTATATGTAGCTTTCATGGTTATAGATACTCAATTGATGAAACGGTGACACACACATTACGTTTAAGGAAAATGAAACTATATATAATAATTTATGTTCATGGGGTGCCAACAAAATTTACATAGTGATATAGTTGAAAAGATAATGAAACTATATATATTAATTAGGAGAATTATATATATTTTTAATAGAGTTAGACTTTTAGGAAAAATCACTTAAACTTAATCTAAAGATAAATGATATCACATATATATTAAGAGGAGTCCGGAGCCTAAAGGGTACAAAATATTAACAAAAATTCCAAAACGGTATATAAAATTTTATATTAACCAAAACGGCAAAATCGCTGCAGAGGCAGCGATTTACTCCACCGGAAAAAGCAAAATCGCTGCATGCAGCGATTTTGCAAAATGTGATTTTTTTTTTAAAAAAATGAAATCGCTACCTAGGCAGCGATTTTAATTATTTTTTAAAATATAAGGAAGCAACGATTTTCAAAAAAAAAAAATCTTTTTTTTTTACAAAATCGCTGCCTAGGCAGCGATTTTAGAAAAAAAAATTTTTTTTTGGTAAATTGCTTTTTTTTTTTAAAAAATCGCTTCCTAGGCAGCGATTTTTCTTTTTTTTTTAAAAAAAATAATAATTATAAATCGCTGCCTAGGCAGCGATTTTAAAAAAAAAAAATTTTTTTTTTAAAATATGGAAATCGCTGCCTAGGCAGCGATTTTATAATTTTTTTTTTTTTAAAGATTGTTGGAAAATTGAAAAAGTATAATGCAATATGAATGAGCAATTCATCAATTTATAACAAAGTAAAAATATTGACACTATTTGCACGTGAACTGTATTCAACAATTTATAATAAAACAAAAACTACACTATTTGTATGTGAATTCAATCAATCCATAAAAAAATAAAAATTACACTATTTGCATGTGAATATACAGTCAATTTATAACAAAATAAAAATTACACTATTTACATGTGAAATACAATTCAATCAATTTATAACAAAATAAAAATATAATATGTGACTTTTACACTATTTGCATGTGAATTGACACAATTTTTTATAAATGCATGTGAATTTTTTAAAAATGTTTGAATATTTTTGTAAGAATTTGACATGTCACCTTTTTTTTTAAGTTGACATGTGATTATCTTTAAAAAAAAAATTAAAATATATATATATAAATTTAATTATTTAAATTTAGAATTCTATTTGAATTCAAACATCATTTAAATTTAAATAAAAAATTTTTTTTTTAAAAAAAAATGTTAAATCGCTGCCTAGGCAGCGATTTTAAGAATTTTTTTTTTTTTTTTATAAATCGCTGCCAAGGCAGCGATTTAACATTTTTTTAAAGATTTCTTTTTTTTAAAATCGCTACCTAGGCAGCGATTTACCAAAAAAAATTTTTTTTTTTTTAAAATCGCTGCCTAGGCAGCGATTTACCAAAAAAAATTATAAATCGCTGCCTAGGCAGCGATATTTTTAAAAAAAAAAATTAAAATCGCTGCCTAGGTAGCGATTTCATTTTTTTAAAAAAAAAATTCACATTTTGCAAAATCGCTGCAGAGAGTAAATCGCTGCCTCTGCAGCGATTTTGCCGTTTTGGTTAATATAAAATTTTATATACCGTTTTGAAATTTTTGTTAATATTTTGTACCCTTTAGGCTCCGGACTCATATTAAGAGTATGTTGAATTGTTTTAGTTCGACTATCAATGTATATATATATATAAGTTGATCGATGATTTTCTTAAAGAAGATTACCAAAATCGATAAATTCATAGACGTTGCGTTGATTCTAATTCTAGATAAAAAATAATAATTAGTTATTCTACAATCTTTCAATAAGTTGTGGGAATTAGTTTATTTTATTACCAATAAGTTGTGGGAATTATTTTATTTTATTACTAAGCACATAAAATATATTTTTTTATTCTGAAATTAGTAATTTTTGAATTATTGATATCAAAATTATGATATTTTTCTATGTATCACTGTGTCGTGGATGACAATCTATAATTAATCTCGAAATTAAACATCCATATGACACATTTGTCTTTCTATCAAAATTTCTCTTCATTTTTTTTTGAAGAAAGATTTTAATGTGAACATAGAAATGAGAATTTATAACATTTTGTTCTCCATTAAAAGTATGAAATGAATTTGTGGCACGCAAATAAATTATCGTATTTTGTTTTCTATTAAAAAGTAGAAAAAATAAGTCCATAGTGCGCGAATTAAGGTTAATTAAATTCCATTAAACCTTACAAACATAAATAATCTTGTGAGAAATAAAAATAATAATTATAAAGCTTGAATGCAGAGTTTATTCGATACCATTTTTTCCTTTATTAAGTTAGATATTTAAAAATCATCAATATGCTTTTTTGTGCTTAAGCATCATTTATTTTAATTAAAACGGAGGGAGTAATTTTTTTAAAAAATAAATCTATTTATGTGCTTCTTAATTCTAAAATAACTGATGCTAAGTGAAGTTGAAGAAAATTAATTAATTATTATACTAACATAAAACAAATACTTTTTTTAATATACATAACAATTAGAAAGAAATAAAGTAAGTGAATACTGGTAGACTTAGCCATGAAATCCGTAAACAAATAGAAAGAACAGAGACAAAAGTAAACTTAAGGAACATACAAAAAGATAAAAATTATTAGAAATAATATTCGAAAAAAACAAAAATCTTATAATACAATTACTCCACAAAATTGATTACAAGCCTAATTAGTAACACAGTGTGGTTCAACAAAGAGGAAAAGTAGTGGTATCTAAGGAAGCAAAAAAGATACGAGCTCCTAGAGAGATAAAATAGAATCACAAACATCATATTACAAAATGTTTCTTGTGTATTATATATGATGGTAGTGTTTGGTGAAGAACCTCAAATTCCAAGAGATTGCAAGTATTCCTCAAATGACTCATCTGGGGGCGACCTATCGTGTAATATGTCATACAACCCATCCAATCCATCCAAATCAAAATCAAAATCAAAATCAAGATTAGTTCCCTCAATTTTCACTTCATTACTTTGATTTTGGTAAACATTCGTAGAGGCTTGATCAGTGGGACCCACAAACACCCCTTCTCCCATTAGCACGATATTGTCCTGATGTGGCGTTGAGTTAGTATTTGATGTTTGGTCAAACTCAGGTGGCGTTGAGTTAGTATTTGATGTTTGGACAATCTTAGGTGGTGTTGAGTTAGTATTTGATATTTGGCCAATCTCTAGTGGTGTTGAGTTAGTATTTGATGTTGAGCCTATCTCAAGTGGTGTTGGGCTAGTATTTGATCTATGGCCAATCTCAGGTGGTGTTGAATTGGTATTTGATGTTTGGCCAATCTCAAACAGTGTTGGGTTAGTATATGACATTTGGCCAATCTCGAACGTTGTTGACTTAGTATTTGATGTTTCGCCAATCTCGTAAGTGGTTCCCATACCATCCAACATTAATGTAGCATGTCTATCACGTAGATAATTCGAATTCATGGTTGTATCATGTGGCTGATCAGATGTGATTGGGGCTTTCAATTTTCGCTTTAGTGATGGTTGTGGTTCTCCATTGTTATGTTCACTCGTGAAGAGATTAGGTCCAGCTGAAGTTTGCTTTTTGATTTCTGATTTTTTCTTATAAATTCTGCAGGCTGCCATATCCGCGTACTGCAAGTAATACAAAGTAAAGATAATCTTAGTAATCTATGTTTTGGTTAGCAATATGAAAAGATTTGCATAATTAAGATCTACGTAAAAAAAAATTACTTAACAGACAAATTAAAGAGAGGGTATACATACATATTCATCCTCTTTTGATGATATTGAGGGATCGACGAGCTTGTTAGAAATTACATACTCGTGCATTATCCAATCTGCGGGGATATCCACTTTGTCACCTTCTGGATTTTTAAAATAATACTTAAGTGTGGTCTTTTTACCCAACTCAGACCCATCTTGAGAGACTACTATAGTTTTTTGGCTCGTTGATTTCCAATATCCTCTTCCGTCTCTTGTAACTCGAGAAGTATTTTTTGTTCCATTTACATATTTTCTATCTCTCTTCGTGAAGAAGTACGTATAATTCCCGTCCATATTAACTCCTGCAAAAGTTATATCAGGTTGAAGTTTGAGTTAAAACTTACATATATGAAAAAATGATGTTGTATTAGGTTGAAGTTTTACAATTCCAAATGAATTTGAAACAAGTTTACAGTCTAAAAAATAATTATAATAGGTTGGAATTTTAAGTTACTTATCCATACTCATTTAGGTCATTCATTTTAAGGGGAAAAAAAAAGAATTCTCACGTTTTAAGTTTACTTACTCAAACTCACATATGCCATTTATTTTATATAAAAAGAAAAGCCATTATATGAATTTGAAACCAGTTTAAAATAACAAAGAGGAGGTTGGTCTCCTACTGTATTTTATAATAGAATAAATTTCAATAGTTAGGCATATTTTATAAATCAATTTTTTTATAAATAAAAAAACGGATTCATGATTATCATTATAATTATTTTTTAAACCCAAGTATAAATCAAATGTTTTAGTTTCTTAATATATTATTTCACGATTTCAAATTGGTTAACAAGTTCAAAAAATACAAGGTACATACATATATTATAATATATGTACAGTCCGAAGTAAAAAAGATAACTTTTTTCCTTCGGTATATCAAAAAAAAAATTAAATCAAAAGGGCAAAAACGAAAGGGAGCAATATCTTTAGTACAAAATTACCATTTAAGTCAATTAAAAGAAATTAAAATGAGCAGCGATTTTATCACAAATATTTATTTTTTAAAACTAAAATCGTTACATTTTTTCAAAAAAAAAAACTATAATTGCTGCTTCAGCAGAGATTTTCCTCAATTTTTTTAATAATCGGTGCTTTGGCCAATTGTTCAAAAAAAAATTGTGTGTATCAACTGCCTGTTGTTCAAGTAATAAATTTTTTTTTTTAAAAGTTTGAGGAAACTCGCTGCATGAATAATTTTAAAAAATAATTTATTTTTTATACGAAATCGCTGCTGGGGCAGCTACTTTATTTTTTTTAACGGCATAAACGGAGTCAATTTTGTACTAAAGATATCTCTTTCTTAAGAGCGATTTTGCCCCTTTGGTTTAAATTATTTTTGATATACCGTTTATGTTTTTTGAAAGAACAAAAAATTGTTTTTTTTCACTCCAGACTCTACATATATAAGTCATGCATAAAAAAGAAGCTCAAGTTATGATACCTGGAAGGTAATGAGGGTCACATTCGTAGAGATCGATTACAGGTATTATTCCGGGCAGGATATAGTTTCCGGTGACATGACGAAAAAGATAATATTGCAGTATCTCTTCATCAGAAGGACTAAACTTGAAACCCGGTGGAATTTGTTGCTTCCATTCTTCTTCTCCAGACATTATATACGTTTCTTTTTTCTTACAAATTTGCCCTAGCTATATGATCGGTAACTTCTAATATGTGTTATTTTTATTTAGATTTCTTCTTGTCTTTTTATAGATTGAGGGGGTAAAATTTAGGAAATTATGTATTCTACTAGATTTAGACTTCCTAATTCTAGTATATTTGAGTTATAAACTTTACCTTGTTTTAGATGGTTTAGATAATAAAATATCTTTTAACCATCCCAGTGTGGTAGTAACTTTTCCTTGTTTTAGATGGGTTAGATGATAAAAATATCTTTTAACCATCCCAGTGTGATTACCATTTACCACGGTAGTAACTTTAACCTAGTTTTAGATGGTTTAGATAATAAATATTTTTTAACCATCCCAGAGTGATTACCACCGTAGTAACCAACCCACGGTCCAGAACTCAGTAAGAAAAAGTAGAAAACTCACCGATGGATGCAGCAGCGTAACAACAATAAGCATGAAGATGAATATAAGAGTCATCACAATAAAGAGCAAAGTTAGCCATGTAACCTGTGAGTGAAGCGACGAGCAGTGCAATGTACCTGCAAAATTTTTAGGCAACACAAAAACAACCAACAGGGGGTGAGAGAAAACAGAGAGGGAGAAGAGATATTAGAGTCGAAAAGAGAGTGAGAATAAGCAAAAACGACATTTCATATACAATTCAACTAACCACAACTGCTCATCATATTCAACCCACTTGTCATTCCAACTATACACAAAATCCAACAAGAGTACAACTTGCACAAGGAGAAATAGCCCAGAACCAAACTTCAAAACCGTCTCCGTTTACACAAACAACTTTCAGGTGCAAATCCAATAAGATGAAAGGATACAGATGGGTTGGGTGTTCGGTTGGTTCGGTTCGATTTTGAGTTAATGAGATTACACTGAGTGTTGAACAAATTTACCTCCTATTCAATTTCTATCAGCAATCCACACATGTGCTAGGAAAATTTTGCTTAGTATACTAACTTCTATCAGCAATTCAACATTAAGCAAACTTGCCATTTGCCAACGTCCAAGCCCATATGAAGTGCCGACTCGTTCTCTCTTGTTGAACTGACAAAAAAACCAACCGAAGACAGCACACACTACACAGGCATCAAGAGGCATCAAGCCATCTACAACACAACAACCAACACATAGAAGAACCAGAGAGAGGACGTAGGCGGAGTCTCAGTCAGACAGTCACTATGTCTACACTTGACAAGTGACGAGAACAGAGGACGGACGGAGGCAATGGACTATCGGACGAGTGTCATGAGATGGGTCGATGAGAGTCATTGTTGTCTCGTCGAAATGTGAGTTGTGAGAGTGTAGTATTTAGGGATTTCAATTTTCAGTCATGAGAGTTTCATTTTAGGGATTCCGAATTGAGAATTGGGTAATTCGTAAGTGTGGGAGCTACAGTGGGTCACTCCAAATGCCAAATTGTCCAAATTTTAATGGGCTATTGACATTGGATAGGTGGGGCTGTAAGTGTAGAATAGGGTTAATGTATTAAATATCAGTTTTTCGGTTAAACTAAATTAATTTTGTTAAAAACTGAAAACGGAATAACTGAAATCTTAAAACTGAAAATCGAAACCGACCGATCAAACCGAAAAACCAAAACCGATATCTAGAATGGTAGCACATTTGTGATCCTAATCAAAGGGACAAAATCGAGCCGGATTCCACCAGAGCACAAAGCACAAAGCATAAAGACAAGGTTCAAGGAGTACTTTGTAGACACAAATGTAGAAGTAAAGAAACTGTACAACTACCTTAGGAAGGATAATGCTTACCATAGTAGCTGATGATCCCATTTGGAAGGAAAAACATAAATATGACCAAAAGGCACCAGCAAATAATTTTCATCATCCAACCACCATGGTGAACACCTTCTTATGGGTCTTTCTGGCTCTTTACACCAATCATCAAGATTGCCAAAATAGTGAAAAAAGAGAAAGGTCCCCAGGCTAACTCGCAGTACAGCATCTGTTTCAAACCACTCCCTGCTTGGTGTTGTGTGAAAGCTATTAATCCGTGCAATAAAATTGATATGTAAATCTAATCTTGAACAAGTAAAAATGTCTCTCTCCAATAAAGAAAAATTATTAGCCAAATCAAGGTCAAGTTTCCACACAATCATCTTGATTCAGTTAGCAAGAAATTAACAATGAGCTATGAGAAGATGTTCACAGCCATTAACTCAGGCTGAAACAAATAACTAGATACAAACATAAAGTCAAGCGCGCCAAAACAGAGTTCTTATGCTCTGACAAAATGATTGTTTGAACTAACAATATAGCATTGTCAAGGTTTCAGATTTAGTAAAATCTAGCATATTTTAGTCTTTTTGGGTAGCCAAAAATACGTTGTTTACAGTTCCAAGCCGATCGATAATGAGCCTGCACCTTTGCTTGGTTCACGATAAAAAATTTAAACTCGTGACATGATACCTCTTGCAATGCATCCCTCTTGCTATTGAACCAAAGCCCTAGGGGCAAATACTTCAGCTTTTCCAAAACTCATAATATTGAAGATTCCAACTACAGAGCCACTCGGAAAAGCGAACCCAGAAAAGCAACAAAATAAAACAATGCATGGAACATACTCTTCAATAAGCCAGGCAAACTGAAAATATAAAGAATTAAAAGCAAAGCCAAATCTAATCAAGCACTAATAATGTAACATTTCAAAGTCATTCACATGGCTGAAAGGGAAAACAGATAGAAACATAACTCCAGCACAAACAAAACAAAACATGTGAAGCCTTTTCATCACTAAAATCCAACAAACATAGCTGAAAAGTAAACCCAAATAGGCAGAGATAGCAACAAAGCAAGTAAAATAACAATCCATAAACAAGTGCAATCAAAAGAGATTTACCTGGGATTTTCTCCATGAGAGGAGCAGCAACCTCCCTAAGAATCCAGGACACAACGAGTGAGAGAGCAAAAAGTCCATAGTATGCAAATCCTAGCTGAATGCCGGCTTATCCCTGACACCGCCGTCCGGCAAGAAGTTGCCCACATCGTTAATTCAGTCCTTTATGCATTATCCGACTCAAATAATCGCCCAAAATTGCAAACTCAAACCCTAAATTCCAAAAATGAATCCGTAAGCTCACTATTTACTCCCCTTCATCAATGAGAATAATAAAAAATTGAGAAAACTGTCGAGAAAAGATTAATCTATGAATTCAAAAAAATGTCAGGATAAATGTCAGGATGATTACCAAAAAAGGGGAGTTCTAGGCACCTCCCTCTGTGACAAAACTTGTCAGATGCATGCATACACAACATTTTTTTTAATTTTTTTTTTTTGCAAATGCATACACAGAATGAGGAAGTTTTCCTATTATTGTAAATTTTTGGGTTCAGAAAAATAATTAAACACTCTTAATATAATATTTACAGAGAAGGTCAAAGATACACTTAAACTATCTGAAATAGCTCATATATATACTTAAACCATATTTCGGCTCAAAATTACTCTTTCGTCAAACTATTGGGTCAAAAGTGTCCTTCTTATTAACGAAAGTTGTTAAATGTCATGTCAACGCCACATGGATGCCACATGACACGCCAATAGAGTTCCACTGCCACATAGGCAAAAAGTAAAAGGGTCAAAAGTACCCTTAAACTATCTGAAATAGCTCATATATACCCTTAAACTATATTTCGGCTCAAAACTATCCTTCCCGTCAAACTATTGAGTCAAAAATGACCTTCTTATTAGCGGAAGTTGTTAAATGCCACATGGATGCCACATTGCACGCCAATAGGGTCCCACTGTCACATTGACTAAATCCCTAAATCTTAATTATTCGTTTTCCCCTCATTTCATTATTTTTCATAAACGATTTCACCCCTTCTCCCTCCTTTTGCAGCTAGGGTTTCACAGTTTTCTTCGTCATTGGGTTTGTAAGTGGATATTCGTGGTTGTAGGTTAGTAAAACTTTTTTCTTCTTTTATTGTGTTTACAACCACGAAATTCACTTTAAAACTCAGCTCCAAAGAAAGTTATGAAAACCTTAGCCGCGAAATGAGGGAAAAGTTGTGAAATCCTAACTATCATACTTTGAAATCGTAAACATAATAAAATAAGAAAAAATATTTACTAACCAACAACCATGAATATCCACTTTGAAACTCAGCCTCGAAGAAAGCTACGAACCCCTAGCCGCAAAATAAGCAAAAAATTGTGAAATCCTAACTATCATACTTTGAAATCGTAAACATATTAAATAAGAAAAAAGATTTACTAACGTACAACCATTAATATCCACTTTGAAACCCAACCACAAAGAAAACTGTGAAATCATAGCTGCGAAATAACAGAGAACGAGTGAATCATTTCGGGAAAATAATGAAATGAAGGGGGGGAGATCAGTAATTAGGATTTAGAGATTTAGTCTATGTGGCGGTGGAACCTTATTGGCATGCAATGTGGCATTCAAATGGCATTTAACAAGTTCCGTTAATAAGAAGGGTACTTTTGACCAATAATTTGACGCGAAGGGTAGTTTTGAGCCGAAATATAGTTTAAGGGTAAATATGAGGTATTTCGGATAGTTTAAGGTATTTTTTACCCTTTTCTGTTTAGTTTACGTGGCAGTGGAACCCTATTAGCATGCAATGTGGCATCCACATGGCATTTAACAACTTTTGTTAATAAGAAGGGTACTTTTGACCCAATCGTATGACGGGAAGGATAGTTTTGAGCCGAAATATAATTTAAGGATAAATTTGAGCTATTTTGAATAGTTTAGGGGTATTTTTGAGCCTTTTCCGTAATATTTATACTAAGCTACTATAATAATTCATGACAGGAAACAGTACAGTAATTTTGGGGGTTAGAGATTTTAAAATTATTATATAATTATTATATTTAATTAATTCACTTTTCTGGAGTTTGATTTTGATATTTTGTGATATGATAATTTGGTAATCATAATTAATTTGTTCAACTTATTCGATTAATATATACTTGTATAATAGAGTTTTATGACTTGAAAAATTCAAAAAGTATAGTCTCAATTAAATCATACTAACACATTACATATGTAGAAATCTAGATGCAAAAGAAAATACAAAAAAATCTTTTTGTTAATCAATTAAATTTAAGATACATTTTAATCAAAATAGAGTGTATGTGTTATATAGTGTGTATGTGTTATTTATTTAACTATATACTTTGTTATAGTATTTGATATTTCGGTATATTATTCGTACATAACAAATACCATATCGAATATCAAAAAAATTAAAATATATATCATAACAAACACTATAATATCAAATCACAATATCAAAAAATTTAGTATAATATAATAATTCAGTATATACATTATACCATACCATACTCACGCCTCAATTAACATAGTATTTTTAATGAAATAGAATGTGATATAAATATATATATTAGTAAGGAAAAATAAATTACTTTGTCCATTCTAATTTTATGTGATACTTTTTGTTTCCCAAGATCTAATTTAACTAAATTTTGAAGCTAAAATTCAGGCATAATATGGAAATATACCTTTTAAGTTGGGTATGCGGGAATTTTCTGAATTTGTTTGGATATATATAATTTGAACACTCTCAATTACAAATGAATGAGATAGCCCAGCGGCAGCTAAGCTCACCGTTATGCATAATGTCCCGGGTTTGAATCCTTGGGATGGCATTTTATTTATTTTATTTTGTTGGCTTATTTATATGTTTATACTTTTATTTTCCGAACCTCCTGAACGAAAATCCTAGGTCCGCCACTGTGCATAAAATAGACACTTAAATTTGTATAAAGTTGAACAAGTAGATAAACAACTTCTATATGTCACAATACACATT
Organism: Solanum sitiens; assembly: GCA_016801875.1. Lineage (NCBI taxonomy): Eukaryota > Viridiplantae > Streptophyta > Magnoliopsida > Solanales > Solanaceae > Solanum > Solanum sitiens. The sequence continues at coordinate 116,303 of JABWTJ010000090.1, forward strand.
AGACATCATATATAAAGTCATATAGAATGCATGAATTGCCACGTAGGCAGAGGCGGAGCCATAATTTTCAATAAGGGAGTTCAAAATCTGTAGAAATAGACACATGAAGTAGTCGAAGGGGGTTTGACGTCTACTATGTATACATATAAAATTATTTTAACCATGTATAAATAATATAATTTTCCGCCGAAGGGGCGAACCCCCTTCGTACAAGGTGGCTCCGCCCCTGCACGTAGGACTTCAAGTTATAGAGTGTGTGTCTACTTCTTCAATTTTATAAAAGTTTAAGTATTTGTTTGTGTACACCTAAAATTGAAGGACATAAATGTAAAATAAGGTCAAATTAACTCCTAAAATTCTATTAGATCAACTCAATATTTAAAATTAATACACAAAGTGTTCCCGTAATATAATATATCCTCTGTCTATTGTCAATTGTCATGTTGCGTTTTTCAAAAGTCAATTTGACTAATTTTCAAAGTTAAATTATATTATATCAATTCGATATTTTAAACAAGAAATTCAGATATTCAAAGAACGAAAAGTACTATAAATTGTAACTTTTTGTATATTAATATGATTAAAAAAAATATAATGTTAGTCAAAGTTTTTATAGTTTGACTCTAAACTATGACAATTAAAAATGGATGGAGAGAGTATAAAGTATTTAAGGACAAAAATATAGTACTCCATTCATCTACTTTTAATTGTCATGATTTCCATTATTAGAAACAAACGATAAGAATTTTAACTAACATTTTACGATGTATTTTTTTATCATATTAATATAAAAAAATTACAATATATAATACTTTTCGTAAAACTTTTGAATATCTAAATTTTTATTTATAAAATTAAAATAATATAATTTAATTTAACTTTAAAAATTAGTCTATTCAGCTTTAGAAAATCACGAACATAATAAATTAAAGTGGACATGAAATACTAATTGGTCAACTCATAAACTCTGTGAGCCTCATTCATCTAAACATTAAAATTAAACAACCACATCCAACATGCATATGCATGGACAAAAATAATTACTCCTTATATAGATCTAAAGAAAACCAAATAATTACTAAGAAACATAAATAATACTACTCTATACCCTTAATTTATCTCCTCTACTAAATAATTAATTCTTCAAAATATCAAAACTAAGAAACAATTTATATACCCTTCACGTAACCGATTGTGGTGCAATAGTGAGATTGCTCCAACTTTAATCATAGGTCTCGAGTTCGAGTTCGAGTTCTGAATATGGAGAAAAAGATAAAAATTCCTCAAGTTGATGACATTCAAACATCATAGGCAACACAAATGACTCTAAATCTCCAAAAATAATATGACTATCCTCCACAAAGCTACTACTGGAATCTTGGCAGTCAAAGTACGTTTGTATGTCATCTGGGAAAGTAGTACTCCTCCGACATTTCTCCACCTCCGGTGGTGTCTCCGGGCAGTCTACGACGGACGACGATGTTTTTTCTTCTTTGTTTGTGTTGGGCATGGGAATATTCATGTCATTAGGGTTTGGACCTGAACAGTTGTTGTAACGGCTGATGTCAAAATTTGTAACAGCGTTTGGTCCACGGTACTGTATAGCTGCCATATCATATGCCATTGCTGCTTCCTCTTCACTAGCTGCATGCATCTTAATAGTATTAATAACCGAGCAAAGTAGTAAAAACATCCTTGAACTAGGCGCAAATTATAAGTTTCGTTCCGAATTATAAACCGTCTTAAAAACACCACTCTATTTAATTACTTCCTCCGTCCGCAATTGTTTGTCTTGTTAAGGTCATGCACACCTCTCAAAGAAAATTTAATACAAGGTGTAATTTGACTAATATGACCATACTATATCAAGAATATCAAAAGTCTACATAACTTTTCAATTGAACTACACTATCATTAATTAAGGGCAAATTTGGAAAAAAAATAACTAATTATTTCTTAATTATTTAAATTGACAATTAATCTTTGACATTTATTTATAGTATACCTGCCAAATAATTGTACACGGAGGGAGTAATTAAACTTAAATACACCTCTTATAGGAGCATGGTGCTCTTAATAAAAAGTCGAAAGAGCTTAATTAAATAGCAGATCCCGTTGAAAGTTGGTAATCTAATATACCCAACGACCAACTAATATAATTAATCTTAGTTGTTCTTCTCTAATTTGACTTTTTACTTTATTCTGTATCTATTTCTATATTTTGATTCTTTTGTGATTGTTAACCTTGAATTAGAGCCCGTTTGGATTGACTTAAAAGGTAGCTTTCAAGTTAAAAATAAAAAATCAAATTGAAATGACTTTTAAGTCAAAAAATAAAAAATAGGGGGAGACCTACTTTTGATTTCTAAACTTATGTTAAGTCATCTTTAACTTATTTTAAGTCATTTTTGACTTATTTTAAGTTATTTTTTATATTTGTAAAACACTTTTAGAATTCAAAAACTGACTTAAAATAGGTTTGACCGACTTTTAAGTCAATCCAAACGAGCTCTTAATATATAGGCCCTGAAATAGTAACTAAGGTAATTGAACGTACCCCATTTGGCTATATATAATTTCAATTTATGAGGCATTTTTCATTTTTCGAGAGTTAAACGGTTTAAGTTTGACTAGTAATTTACTCATGGAATCTTCAAAATTTTTGAAATGAAATTTATATATTTATTTATACTACGTAAAAAGTAATATAAGTCATAATAATTGACAACTCAAAATAGTTAAAATATGCATGAAAAATTTAAGATCAAAGAAAAAAATTATTTGAATCTCTTAATTAAAAAAATATCACATAAATTGAGACGGAGAAAGTATTACTATATAAGCTGTAGGTCCATGCAGTAACATATGGCAATCAAATAAACTCCCTCCGGTAAATATTATCTGTGCATTACTTTGGATTTTACGTATCTTTTAAAAGATAATGATTGATATAGTTTTATCACAATATTTATATTAATTGATGTTAACGTAAGTACCATATGTTCCAAGGTAGAGATACTTATTTCCAAACACCCTGCCAATGCGAGCCTCCCATCGTCCATTGTGGTGGTGTCTACAAATATGCATGAGTAATACAAAAGTTGGTTACACAAAGAACTGAAGTAATAAATCATACATTATTAAAGAAAGAAAATAAATAGATTTTTATGTTAATTTTTTTTTTTTACTTTTATATGGTGTTATTGTGAGCACACGTTTACAAGAGGCGTGAAAACTGAAAAGCATTGTATTAAAAAGCTCAAAGTCAAGATTAGGACGACATATCAAATGGCACAAAAATTATGGGAAATGTTAGCTACAAGTTTGACTAAATAGGCTTTTCGATTATCTGATACGTCCCGTGTTTCACTCATGTTATTCCCAATATTTAAATAATTTATAAATTAAATCACAATATAATAAAATTATTATTTAATTTATTAAAATATAATAAATTAAACATAAACAAATAAATATATATTTATTCAAAGATAAATTATATTATTTTTATTATAATTTCTAACTCCGTCGTTATCCCTAAACCCTCTTAGATGGCTGGCCAAAACATGTAATAACTTCCCTTTCGTTTTTTTCAATTTAAAGGGTGGGCCTGTCTATGGCTTTAATAAAAGTGCAGAACTTTTAGACCACCGCAACATGACTTTTTGAGACAAAGTTTCAAGTGACGAATATTTGGTTGGATACCATGCATAATACTTCCCCCGTTTTATAAAAAATAACCTAATTTTATTTGATACAGAATTTAAGTAAATAAAGAAGATTTTTAAATTTAATAGTTTTAAATTAAAGTTATATCAAATGTATAAAATTGTCTTTAATCTTGTGATCTTAAAGATGGTGAAAAACTAAAGTAAATATATTAAAATAAAAGGAAGAGATATTTTTTTTTAAATAAATTTAAAAAGAAATAAATCCTTCATTTGAAATGGAGGAAGTATGGAAATTCCCTTTGATTTCAATTCCTTTGTTTATTTTGTTTTTTGAGAAGATTCAAATATTCTTTATTTTTAAATTTATATATCAACTACCAAGTTAGTCAAAATCAAAAAATAAATTAGAACGAATGTAGTGTACACAGGAACATGACATGAGAATATTCACTCACAATCAACTCTAGCCAAGAAAATGTATATAAGCCTAGCATGTACGTATTACTTTTTCATTTATTTTTATTTGTCTACTATATTAAAAATATGTATTTATTTTTATTAGTCAAATTTGAAAAACTAAGAAACAATAATCATTTACCCATATACATTTCTCAAAGCATTGAATTTATTATATTTAAAGAGTTATATAATAAAATTGTTATTCTATTTTTTGTACGTGTCAAGTTGATATTGAACAAATAAAAATTAAAAAAGTTACGAGACTAACTTTATTTTTTTTCCAAAATGTTGATTAATTAATACGTACCTAGCTACTCCTCTATATCTCGAGACTCCTCTTGAAAATCCACTACTTTTCCTTCAATAAAAAAAACACTCATTACTTAAATTAGTACAAAAATATAATTAGAAGCATTGTTTTTCTATACATACCTTCTCAAAGAACCAATATATTCTTCTCTTGATTGAGTTTCCATTTCTTTAATCTCTTTTTCATACGTAGAAACCTACATTAATTATTATCCATAACCAAAGAAAATACAAATAAGAAATGGGATTAGTGATCATAGAACATAAATTTGCACTAACAAAGATTAACATATTGAGTATATATAATTAAAATAGAAGATGAAAGATTATATAAATTACAGAGAAATTAAGGATTGTGTGTTGACCCCAATACTTTAATGCTGCCAAGTCATATGCATGTGCAGCTGCTTCTTCCTCATTGTAGGCCCCTTCAAAAAATAAGATAAGATTTCATTCAATTTTGGCAAGCAGCTAGCAAAACTTAATTTCTTTTTTAAACAAATTTAATTAAAGAAATGGTAATATTTCATTGAAATATTGCTTAATAATTCCAAAACAGAAATTAAATTTTTATTTGAATGATAATGATACAAAACTTACCCAAATATACTGAATTTTAATTGGATGTCATCACAACCACCATTTAAGCAAGAGCAACAAAAAGAAAAAAAAAACTCCGATCAGATGTGTTCAACAATATCACATAACAAAATAATTATCACTAAATAGGAAACTAATTACAAATTAACAAATAGTTAAACTAAATACATCATATCAAATTATCAATATAATTATTTTTTCCCTTTATCGATTATAGCAGGTAAACTTTCTTATTTTCGATATTATAGAGAAATCAAACGGACCAAAAAAAAATAAAAACAAACCTTGTCTTCCTTTTTTAGTCTGCGATTCGTTCCAACAATTTTTATCCCATAAATGAGCTTCATATCGACCCGTCCATCTGTGCCTAATGGAAAAAAAAAATATACAGCAAACTTATCATCGTCATAAAATGAATATATGTATAAGTATGTGTATATATATATATACCTGGTGACACCTCTGTAGATTGAACTACGTCGTTGAGGCGGCGAGTCTCTGGGTTTTCGCTTCCTCTTCCCTTTAGAAATGCTAGTATCAGTATCCTTGTTGCTTACACAAGTGTTTCGTTTACTAAGTTTTGAGGTTTTCGCCATGTATATTATTTGAAAGTTTGCCCAAATATAGTGAAGTAAATAGACAAAAAGGAGTATACAAAGTGGAATAAATATAGTGGGGTTTATGTTTGTATATTATATAGAGAGAGAATGGATGGCCGGCGCTCTATCGATGATAGTACGTTTATTTGTGTTTGTCTCTCTCATTCTTCATCGTATCGAAAATAAAATGTATCACTCCTTTCGTTTTTTTAAAAAAAATGATCTTTTTTTTTTTAATCTATTTAAAAAATAATAATTTTTTTTTTTTTTGTAACATTTTAATTTCAGCTTTCCACATGACATGTTTAAGGCCACAAGACCAAAGAACAATTTTGTACATATGACTTAACTTTAATTTAGGACCACAAATTCAATAGTCTTTTGATGTATTCTTAAATTTCGTGTCAAGTCAAATTAAGTCATTTCTTATAAAACGAAAGAAGTATCTATTAGTATAATAATATTGATCTGATAATATAAAAAGTATTTAGTTAGGTAACAAACTAGAAGATTCGGGGTAAAGTTTCAACTGTCAAACATTTTGCACGTTTCCGACTTTTTTTGCAGACATTTTTTTTTTTGAAAACCGGCCACTCACTTCCAAACTAAGAATATGATATATTGAATGAGATGGTAAAAGAGATAAGGACTAAAATGGTTGAGCTAAATAGTAAGGATCCACTAGTGAGTTAAGGATTGGTGGCGTGTGTTGATGCAAGTAAAATTAAAGTGACTAGTCGTTGATCCACTTCTCTCTTGGCCCTTATTGACACATCGTTGTCCTCAATTATTTATATTTTACTAATTACTTCCATGTTATGGTTGGGTCCTACTCCTATCCTAAGTCAAGGTACATCGTTTACGATGCGTTCAGTATTGATGAATTCGCTTCTCAAAAATATTTATATATAATCTAGATAAAGATAAAAATCATGGAAATGAAGTGAATATACAAATAAAAAGAAGAAAAAAGTGTGAGTAGTTCATTTTCCTCGTTAGAAGTTAATCACGTGCTCTGAATAGACAATCGAACAAACCCAATCGGGCTAGCAAATTTCCCGAGGATGACTTGGACGATCACATGATCGGATCCTCTAATATTAATGATGACGGAGTCAAAAAATTTCACCAATAGAATTTAAAATATAAAGTTAAGTTCATACTCCTTAACTAAAATTAATATATATATATATATATATATATATATATATATATATATATATATATATATATATATAATAATTTTAATCATATAAAATAGTATAAATTTTTAAATTTACTTGTCTCCGACCCTAACTGGACGGTACATGGTGGACCACGCCAAATGTATAGAAATATGTAAATATTGAACAATTAAAATGTAACTCTCTTACAATAATATTGAAAAGGAAAACTTCAAAAGTATTACTACTATTTCTTGAGCTGATTTATTGGGGGTTTAGGAAGATCTGGACTTCAAAATGCTATTGGCCCAACACAGCTTTTTTGTTCATGGGCCTCCCAACCAATGCCGGACTGAGCCAGAGTGTGTCACAAATAGAGTACTCAAACGGGTCAGCTCAGTCCTACCAACCTAAGCCTCGAGGGTCAAAGAATTTGATGGATTAGGACGGATCGATCTTTTATTTGAAAAAGCCTGAAAATGATTATTCCAACTCAATCCTAGAAGGGTCGACTATGGCAGACTAGCCTTTTCGTTTTTTCCAAACTTAAAATTCTATAAGGGGAAGTTTGACATTGTCCTAGGATAAATAGTCCATGTAGTATGTTTGGTAAGAATTTGGGTGTATGTATAACTAATTCATGGATTAGTTATACACCCTACATGGTATTAAGTTTTTAACATATCTACCGAAATTATATGAAAGTACATACTAATTACAATCATAACATATACTATACATATGATTATTGGTGCTTTCAACTACAATCTCACATCTGAAATATATAATATCAAGAAAATAAAAAAATTTCATTCAAATATAACAAACAATGATGTTAGTTTCAAGAATTCTAGCAATTAAAGAATATAATAATAATTTTATTTTTAAACAAATAAATAAGTAACGAAATTTTTAAAAAATAAACTTGTAAATTAAAAGATAATCATGCCTTACAACTAGTTATTATTTTTATTTTAATTAAATTTATTTGTTTGGTCCATGGATTAATCTTAACCCGACCTTGATCAAGCTGGAGGAATCGGAGCCCAAAGCTTATTTGAATCGGGCTTATAAACTTTAATACGTTTGAAAATTACACAATTAAGCAAACATATACTATTTAATTAACATAACTATAATTTGCATTGATTACAATTCGAAACTTACTTCTAGCTATAATTATATTCTCTCCCGCCTCTCTCCCATCTCCATAGAATATCGTCCGCCACTCTTCTCTTTTTTCAATCATCTCTCCCTTGCCTCTCTCCTTTTCCTTCCCAGTCTCTCTCGCTTCACTTCTGTCAATCTCTCTCTCACTTTATACAAACACAAAATACATATCTCTCCATCCTATACACTTATAATTATACAAAACAAATCTTTCTTTGAACATATCTCTTTGCCTTTCTCTTTCTCGCTTTATATAGACACAAATTATACAAATACACTGTATACTTTGTGGTTATATAAAGCGAGTACAAATAACTTGATTCAATTGTTACGAATTTAAATTGTATGCAGATATACAAATACAATGATTAATACATATACATAGTAGTTACACATATACAATTATATAATCGATTTATATATACAGTTCACCTCTACTCTCTGCCCTCTCACTCGCCACTCTCCTCATTATAACATGTAACTACACATCTAAACAATAGCTATAAAATAGTACTATTTTTGAGTGACTATATGTTCCCTATCGACAGGAGATAAGTCCAATTTAACTGTGGTAGTCAGTAGTCACGTAGCAAGGATGCAGGGAGGCTACTAGCGTCGGAGTCATCAATTCTAAGGAGAAAAAGGTTGGTGAAGGTAGAGAGAGAAAAATGCACGAAACGAAGAGAGAAATTAAAGCATGTAATTTTAGACCTTCATTATTATATTCAGTCGAACTAAAAAACTTAGCAGTGAAGTCAACACATCGATTTGCCCGGTTGCTCGGCCCGCGTTTTTCTTCTTCATCGTGTTTCACATTACGTCAAGTTGACTTCACCGGTTTCCGATACCCAATGTACCTGAATTCAGTTCATCATCTTTCTCGAATTCCAAATCCTCTTTTGATCACTCGATAATCCTCCAGTACTGTGCAGAGACTAAATTTTCAGATCTGAATCTCGTCAGTTGTCATCGGAGCCACTTTAGTCATGGGCCAAGAAGATGCGGTTTCATTTGAAGGCCAACTTCACAGAGACGAGAAGCCGAAAGATAGAATCTCAGGTCTGATTTCTCGGCAATTTTATTGGTTAAGAAAGCTAATTGAGGAGCTACACTGGAGCTTTGTTTCATCTGTGGTTATTTTGTATGGGATAAATCAGGGTATGAGTTTGGGGCTGAGCCGAATTAGTACGCAGTATTATATGAAAGATGAGCAGAAGTTACAGCCATCTGAAGCACAAGTTTATGGTGGAATAATTCAATTGCCTTGGGTTGTAAAGCCTCTTTGGGGACTTTTAACTGATACTCTTCCTATTTTAGGATATAGGAGGCGGCCATACTTCATTCTTGGTGGTAAGTTCATGATTTGCAAATGAAATCTGTTTTAACTTTTAGCTTAAATAAGTCAATTTTGTGCTTTATGCTTTTGCAATAGTCTATCTAGTGGATTATGCTAGCTGGCAATGTCATTTAGCAGAGCAATTTCGTTTGGAAGTTGATGTAAATCTTCACGTTGACTATTCAATCATTTTATTTTTTTTTGTGATTCCTCTTTCAAGATTTGAGTTGTGAGCACTTGTGTTTGTTTGCTTAGACAAGACTTTTCAATCATTAAGTAACCATATTTTGATTAATTTTCTTTTTGGCTCAATCTGTTTCTTGTTTCTGTATTCAACATTTATGATTTTATCCTTCGTATAGTAATGGTAGTATAATAACACTGAAATATGTCTCACCATTGATCAGTAGTGAAACTATCTACTTAGGAGCAATTGCAATGACTAGCTGAAATTCCTACAGTGTTAGGGGTTCCTTATGGCTTTAAAGCTATATTTGATGAATGATTTATTATGCTATTATATGCATTACAAATATGACTTGACTAGACCTTTGTCTTCGTGTGTTAACTTTCCTGTATCTGTGATACACCAAGGAGCTTCAATCTTGTCCCAAGCTGCCAACATTTTGGTGATATGAGTTGTTCATACTAGCTGTACAATACTAACAATAGTTTTCAGAAACGGGTCCTTCTCTGGAATAAATGGTATTGATGATGCTTAATACATCATTAATATGATGTCACTGGGAGATGGAAGAATGATTATGTGTTTTTACGATAGTGACACTTCTCATTGCCTTCTTATTGTGTTCCTATCACCAATAAGAAAAATAGTGTGAGAGAGACGCAACTGTGCTCTCTGCTCCTTGTTTAAGAAATTCTAATGGATGGGTAAGAAGCTATCTCTTTACCCGTGCTCGTCCAGATCAAGGAGGCCTTCAAAAAAAAATTGAATGCTAAGAATTAGAGGTCAGACCGACTCTAGTTTTATGGAACTTGCTCATGGAAGTTGTGAGCTTCAAAAAATAAGAATATTTGTCCAATTCATATGCTCTTTGGGATGATAAGAAGAATTTAGATTACAATTGAAGATCTTCCTTCTTAATGAAGAGTACAAGCAAAGACTTTGTATGCAATTAGAAGGAAAAAGAGAGGGGGGGGGGGGGGGAAACAACAGATATGACTGTGAGAAAAGCATAGGGGAGGAAAGAAGATAAAGTGAATATGTACCTTGGTTTGAATTCCTGGGTCTGGAATGAGTTTGCTATTCACTAACTGACCTAAAATGCAATTCAGCGGGTATAGCTTCTTTACATCATACATTAATATAGACTGTTTGAGAGGTTAGTAGAGAACATTGTTAAGAAAGAGAATTGAGATCACATTTTTCTTAATTTGAGTTTTCTTTAGTATCATAAATTGTTACTCCCTCCGTTTCAAAAAGATTGGCCTAGTTTGACTTGAAACGGAGTTTAAGAAAAGAAAGAAGACTTTTTAATCTTGTGGTTCTAAATTAAAGTTATGTCAAATGTACCAAAATGCCCTTTAATCTTGTGGTCTTAAACATGTCACGTGGAAAGTTAAAGTAAATTGTTGCCAAAAAAGGAAAGGGGTCATTCTTTGTGAAACAAACTAAAAAGGAAATAGTGACATTCTTTTTGAAATGGAGGGAGTATTACATTTTAAACCAACAGGATCACAACTTGGATTGCTAAAATGTAGCAATACCAACTTGCACTTGTAATGTTTGTCTATAGAAATGGCTCAATGAACTTGATTCACAAAGGCCGGGAGGTTAGTGCATCATGGGTAACTTTGGTAAACTTTTGGTGCTTGGAGAGTAATATAGTTACAAGAAGAAAACATTAACACCGGAAAGGGGGAGAGAAGTCATTGTCTCATGGCTCAAGTAGTTCAATTCCTTCTTGTCAAGAGTTATTTTCCTCTCTTTCTTTACACCACTTTCTGCTTAATTGGCTTGTGAAAATTGGGGTTCAGCTGTTCAAATTTGCCAACATCTAAACTAAACTTTTGGTTCTGTATAAGGGTAGTGCTTCTAATACATTTGCAACTAAAAAATTAATGTATCTCCCAAATACAAAATGCGGGTGATATAAGTTCATTCGGGGTGTTTATATGCTTTGTCAGACATAAGTAGACTTCATTAGATTACATTCCACAAAACAGTCCTTGAACAGCAAAGATATGCAAAAGTTTCTGAGGCCATTCATTATAAGAAATATATTTGATATTTCTCCATTTGGTTTAGTTTACCGAAGAAACGAGAGATAAAGTTCCAAATTTTTGGTTTCTGAAAAATCAGCTGAATGACTGTGACTAGCACAGAAATAGGTAGTAAAGTCTCAACATTGAATTATCTATTTGCTGTTAAAGAAAATCAGTCACATCGTGTGTAGGTGAGTATTAAATATTATTTTTCAAATTTTCGTTTGTTGGATGCTCTCTTTCCAGCAAAACAGCCTTGCAGCAGTCAATTGTGCTGGGAGAATGAGGTAATTATGTGAACTCTCCAAAGCATGAAGTAGAACCATTCAAGTCATTAGTCTAGTTACTTTATTGTAAAACCTATGTAAAGCCAAGTGTGAAGGATGACATTAATAAGACGAAGAACCATGTTTACGTTTTTTTGTCTTATACATGGAATCAAAAGAAAACAACTCCTTGGTGCTTTTTCTAGTTTTTGTCAGCTGGTCTTAGTTTGATGTACTTTATTTAACCGCTTATGAATTCAATAATCTCTAACTTCCAGATGCCGTGTAATTGAAATGGGAAACAGAAAATCATTCTTATGACTTACCTCCCTTTGTTCTTTAGGTTTCATTGGTGTTGTCGCTATGCTTAGTCTGTCAATCAACCAGAACTTACACCTCGCATTTGCTTTGTTGTGCCTAATGGCTGGCAGTGCGGGAGTGGCAATAGCAGATGTGACTATTGATGCTTGTGTGACGGAGAACAGCATAAGCCATCCTTCTCTTGCTAGTGACATGCAAAGCTTGTGTGGTCTGAGCTCGTCAGTGGGGCAACTGATTGGGTATGCAATCAGTGGGTTTTTGGTACATCTAATTGGATCCAAGGTTTGTTGACTGAGTTCTTTGTTCTGTATGCAGTATTCTTTCGTCTTTTCGTTGAGGTTTGAAATTGATCAAATCATTTGTTAAGCCTGAGACTCTTACATTAAATTAGGGCAGTGCTATCTCAACAAATTTATCACTTCCTGAATCATATCGGCAACTTAAACTACTATAGATTACTTTTTGATCATACTGAACCATCGTGCTGCATGATTAGCTGACTGTTCAAATACCAGTCGCTGTTTTACTGTCACTGGTATATTTCCCTGTTTACTGATAATAATGTTACTCTGGGCAGGGAGTATTTGGAGTTTTAAGCATCCCTGCTGGACTTGTCATTTTGGTAGGAATGATGACACGTGAAGCTCATGTACACAACGTTGCATATAAGCGTGTAAGTTGCCTTCGCTCATCTTAGAAATCTTTCATCTTCTTTTAGTTGTCTCAGAGGCGGATCTAGGATTGAAATTTAATTGTTCAACTTTTAAGATTCTTAGTAGTGTACTCATGGTACTGTTAAAATTATGGTTTCTGATCTAATATTTCTTGATATATTAGTAGGATTTTACATATATATTCACACTCCTTATCGACATTTATGAGTTCAGATGAACCTGTAGCCAAAGGGCTACATCCGCCCCTGATTTGTCTCATCTATTTATGTTTCTGAGGCAGGCAAGTCAAAAGTTCATGGATGCTGGTAAGGCTATGTGGATGGCACTGAAATGCGAGAATGTTTGGAGGCCATGTATATACATGTACATTTCTCTAGCATTGAGTTTGCATATTCATGAGGGAATGTTTTACTGGTATACAGATGCAAAGGATGGCCCATCTTTCTCAAAGGTATTTGTATTATATCTCTACAACCTATTGTTGACAACTTTGAAAATGATTCAAGACCCAACTTCCAGCTCGTTATTTGAAAATTAGTCATTATCTTCTTTTCGAGTTGGAAAAGATCATCTCAACACAGAAGTGTGAATTGTATTGGTATGTCTCTGCAGGAGATGGTAGGGTCCGTATCTTCTGTTGGTGCGGTGGGCTCTCTTCTTGGTGTTCTCCTCTACCAGAATGCATTTAAAAACCATCCCTTTCGTGGTGTACTTTTCTGGACTCAGTTACTATATGGTGCTTCGGGGCTGGTAGATTTAATATTGGTCTCACGTGTAAACTTAAAGTTTGGTATCCCTGATTATGTTGTTGTTGTAAGCGATGCAGCATTCTCTCACATGATTGGGCGTCTCAAATGGATGCCTCTCCTTGTACTCAGTTCGAAGCTTTGCCCCTCAGGCATTGAAGGAACTTTTTTTGCTTTGCTAATGTCAATTGATCATATTGGTATGCTCACAGCATCCTGGGGTGGAGGCCTCTTACTTCATGCCTTCAATGTTACAAGAACACAGTTTGACAACCTTTGGATAGTAATAGTAATCCGGAGCATTTTAAGAGTACTTCCAGTTTTCATTCTGTTTTTGATACCCAGTAGTGATCCAAAAGCTTCTATTCTCCCATCCGAGATGTTGAAGAGTAAAAAGGGAGATGATATGTTGGAAAATCAGAACATGGAAATGGCTCCTCTAGTGAGCAGTGTCGATCAGCATTTAGTGGATACATGATCACAACACAAATAGCAAAACTGGAATCGCACATGTGCTGTTGAATTTTTATGCGCGCAGCATGACAGAAACTATACAAGATGGATGTACCAGCTTTACGGTAAAAAGAAGTTGAGTTGACTGAGCCAAGTTATTCATCCGGTAAGGCTTAGATTTGTTGTATACTTTGAGGAAAAATTGACCTTTGTGAAATTGTATGTACCAATATTTTGTAGTTTCTTGGAATCTTTTTGTCAGTACAGTTGGCTTTGGTCTTACTGTTATAGCTAGAGGAGCAGAAAGAATCTTTTGTTGGCTGGTGGGCTTAAGATTAACCATTTCTTTGTACTTTAAAAGAGGACAGATATCATTCTCTTCCCATAACCCAAGGGGCCATCAGCCATGTACTCAGAAAACAGAAGAAAGAAAAAAAGGAAACAACGACGGACTCGGTTATCGAGACATTCCCTGTGTTGGCATAATGCATGTTTTTATATGCTTGTAAAACTGTTTGAGTATGCCAAATTGTGACTTAACCTCATCTGCACAATATTCTTGAAGTTTACGAGATGATTAAGCATCAAACAAAACAGAACTTCATCATCTTTTTGTCAGTAGGACTAGTATTGTACAGTATGGCAACAATGTAAAAACATAACATATCATATGACTTATAAGAATTTTACTTATAGGAAAATATAAAAAATACATAGCTCCATTGAAACATTTTAAAACCTGTTTATATTAGAAAAAAATAATCACTCTTAAAATTTCATTGCCAAAAAGTCACATTATTGACTTCTTGTATCTGCATGATGAAAACTCAGAAACTACACGTCTGTTTTGCAAATCCAACTTGTGACTGTTTTATATCATATATAACCCTAGTATTCTTCTGCTGATAATTTCCAATAATTCCAATCTCATCATCATATTGGAGGCTTGCTAGAGCCAAACAGACTTGTGATGCATCACTTTTTACAATAAAAAGAACCCCAGTAACATCAACTTCCATCTCAGCACCACCCTCAAACTGCATTTTAACAGTGGGAATGTTCACTTCTTCATATGCAGAAAGATCAAAACAAGTATCAAGAATGGAAACTCCTTGTTTAAAAGGGTACCCTGAAAATTGTTTCAAGAACTCTGCTTTAACAGCTTTGTATATTGTTGGTGGGAGCCTTGTGATAACTGTACCAGAATCAATGATCATCCCAGTTTTCCCAAAAGCTGAATCTTGAATAGCCACCCCACCGATAGTAACCCCGGTTAGATTGAGAAAATAGAAGGTAACAAGCTGTGGATTTGCTAACATTCTAGTGTAGGAAATAGGTGTAGAGTTTTTGAAAATTGTAGTGTTACTGTCACCTCCTAATACTAATGAGCCTGAGGACTTAGCTTCAGCTGAAGGCAAACAATAGGAGAAAACACCACCAAAAGTCTCAAATGTTTGAGATATCAAAGAAAGATCACTTCTTCCAAGTCCCATAAGCCCTGAGGCTAAACCAAATAGACCTTTGTTATTCCTTCCACAACCAAAGACAAAATTCTCAACAGATGTGCTTCCAAGAACCAAATGATCTTGACCAAGTTCGCCTCGAGTGTAGGATCCATCACCATAGTTGACAACATAATCACAATCTTGTAAATCATTACCACATGACCCTGAATTTCCAGTTGCAGACTGAAGAGTTTGACAAACCGACGAGTTGCATATAACTTTGTGATAAGTAGGAGAAACAGAGGGGTTAAACAGAGGTTCTGGTTGATTGTAACATAGTCTACAAGGTTGACACTGAATCCATGTGAGATCACTTCCTGTGTCCACAATTACTGTCGTGTTTCGACCACCTAACGTTACTGTGACAATGTAGTTTAGACTATGCAGTTTGACACCAGAAGAAATAGGAATTTTGGTTTGTGATGATAAAGTTTCAATTTTTCCAGAAATGATGTTCTTGATACTGGCTTGTATTGACCGAACTCGAATATCATCATCAATTATCAGTTGTTTCTGATGATTTCTCTTCATGTTGGTAACTGATCCAGAGCAGTAATCTTTGTGCTGCATTTCCAATATTGTTGCTCCATTTTCACTTTCTGAAGAAGAAAAGAAGATAACAACACAGTTCAAATAGGTTATTACTGTAGTACAGAGTTTTAAGAACCTAAAGATTGGCTTGTATAACAACATCCCATATTAATAGAATCACATAGAAAACATTGTAAATACTCCCTCAATTCACTTTTACTTCTCACATTGGACTTTGCACGTATCTTAAGAAACAATGATTGATATGAGTATTTTACGATATGTAATCAATGTTAAGGATAAAACCTAAAAAAAATATGTTTTCAGTTGATATGCTGTAAAAGCGAAAAGTGTACTTTTAATATAATGGACAAGTAAAAATGACTAGTTTGTATTCCATTACTATCATTTTGCCTAGTGAAGAATAAATTAAAGTGGAAATGGTGGGGGTGTTGAAGGTGATATATATAGCATATAAAAGCATGAAAAGAATCAAAACTATTAGGAGATCCCCATAAAAGTGTTGATAATATCAAAACAAAAAAATTAAATGCCTTCTAATAATAAAATAAATGATCAATATGATTAGCTAGCTAGCTAGCTCTACAATCTTGTTTATGCAAAAACTCACTTGATTTTTGAGAATAACAACTTGGGCTATTGCTTTGATGTGCTCTTTGAAGTCTTTTGAGGTGAAGCCTTTGTTTATTGTTTGCATTACTTGAAGTGAGCAAAATGAAAAGAAGAAGAAAAACTAAATATGGCCAAAGAGACATTGTTTATTAAAGTTTGCAACTTTTTTTAAAGATGGAAGGTATTTAGGAATGAAGGGAAAATAAAAGAAGATGGGAAGAATGAGAAGAGAGAATGGAGG
The DNA here is from genome assembly GCA_016801875.1 of Solanum sitiens. Classification (NCBI taxonomy): domain Eukaryota; kingdom Viridiplantae; phylum Streptophyta; class Magnoliopsida; order Solanales; family Solanaceae; genus Solanum; species Solanum sitiens. Next base: position 133,206 of record JABWTJ010000090.1, read on the forward strand.
GAGAGAGTATACAGTGTGGATGAGATTCTTAAGAGTTGGAATTAAGCATGAGAACAAAAAAATAAAGGCCGGTGATCACAGACTGCAGAGTCAGAATTTAAAGTTTATGAGTTTTAAAATTTACTAGGTATAAACCCATCACTCATTTTCGTTAATGCTATTGGAATTTAATATTTATGCATATTTGATGAATTTTTTAATACAAATATGTAGTATCTCGAATAATTAGTATATACTAATTAGGAAACTTACTAGTTTCTCCCTAGCGAAAATGGATCTACAACAACTACGACACGTGTCACACTGATCATCATGAATCCTCACGAATGAACTCCCTTTAGCCACAACCTAGATATCCTCACTAGATGGAGATTGTAAACCCTAGCCATCATACTAACGTAAAAATTCTTGTTCTTTGATTCTTTCAACACGCATAATAGTGTATTTATACAATATATATTTCCTAACATAATATATGATCTAAGCAAAAGCTACTGAGTTCGTCTAAACCTGTATCTAACATGATACCTCCGGCCCCGGCTGACTAGGAGCTAGGACCCACAAATGCATGAAAAATTATTGAGAGTTCACGTGCAGATATTGGGGAAGACAAAGTTAATTGTGTATATTAGCAATTTCATGGGTTTGCTTAGATAAAAGAGAGTACTCTCACTGTCCCTTCACGGTATCAACTGTGACAATACACACTACCAAAGTGAAACAATGCAGTGTGGAGTTTTGAAAGAAAACAAAAATAGGCAGTGGAGTGGAGTTACTTATGTTGGTGTTGTCAATTTTTTTGTGTCTTAATTTGTCCCTTTTCCTAATCCTGCGTTTTCAAAGGTGTTCAAAATCTGTAGAAATAGACATATAAAGTAGCCGAAGGGGGTTCGACATATACTATATATACATAAAATTATTTTAACCATATATAAATAATATAATTTTTCGCTGAAGGGGTTCGGATGAACCCCCTTAGTACAAGGTGGCTCCGCTCCTAATGCCGGCCACACCAAGAGTCTTTCGGTAATATGTGGAAATAGTCACTGAACATTTTTTGACTGAAAATTTAGTGGGGAAATACTGAATTTTTAGCACTGGCCTCTCTTTTGATCAAATTAAAAGGCTCAAGTATGTCATAGAACTTTGAAAAAAGACTCATCTATACCATCCGTTAAAAGTTTGGTTCATCTATGTGATTTGTGTTTAAGAAAAGGCTCATACGTGCCATTATTTATTAACTGAATTGGCATAGATGAGCCAAACTTTTAATGGATGGCATAGATAAACTTTTTTCTCAAAATTTAATGACATATTTGAGTTTGTTTCTTTTAAAAAATAATTTAATTAATGATGCGGCAGAATTATAATTGATTGCGTGTAAAAAATAGTTTTATAAAATCAAAACTATTTTTTATTAACAATAATGGCATGAATGAGCTTTTTCGACGAGCCTTTTCAATGAATCCAATAAGATACTAGTAAGTTGACAAGTCTTTGTCGCTCAAAGCAAGTTGCCATATATATATATATATATATATATATATATATATATATAAACGAAAAAGAGGAACACGCACGATCACATCAAACTTCTACCTCTAATTCACATCAAAATTCTTTTTCTTGTTTCGGCTGGTGTCGAGTCCTTATTAAAGTTATGATTAAATTTAGATTGGGTATGGAAGGAACTTTTTGGAGATGATGGTTCTAATATAATTTTCTTCATATTCAGGGCTCGAACCTAAGACTTTTGATTAAGGATGATGTAGACTCACAACTGCACCACAATCCATGTTAGTCACAACAAAATTGATCATATACCGTAATCTTTTTGTTTTGTATTACTTGACCCTGGTTGATTTACGATTTACCATATGCCTCTAAAAAGTTTTAATTAAAAGTCTATGTTATTAAATTATCTTTATTAATTATGTTTTGAAACTGAAAGGAAAAAAAAGTCTTTTCATTTACTAAAATAAACTAATAAAATGAAATATTTATTTTAAATATAGAAGACAAATAAAATTAAATGAAGGGACTAGCTTCATTATCTCAAAGTAAAATATGACAATTCTATTGTTTACAAGTTATTAGTTAGAGAAACATCATTAGCTTTGGTACAATTTTCATCACTCCTACCTTATTTAATTATGCATGTATAAGTCTTTCAAAATTAGTAGAATTTGTTTGTGTTCAATTGATCACAAATTATGTCGATTTGTCATGACTTCAGTACAATATACATATTATTATCTTGTTCAATTATTAATAAATTTTTGCTGAAGTGATTGAATTTGTGTGTGCAATTGTTCACAAGTTTTGACGGGCACATTGTGATTTTAGTACGTATTGGGGCCTTAATTAAATTCAAATTGCGCATTGATAGGACTCATTTAGAGGTACTTTCAACAAAAAATAAAAAAATTATTGTGAGAACTCAAATCCGAAAATTCTGGGTTAATGTAATACTTTGTGCAAATTTTCGAAAGACATATATTTGCACTATAGTTATGAATTGGGCCTGTAAGGGTTTATCGCCAAGGTTGTTTTAGTTCCTTCTACAACAACCATAAAATAGTATAGGATCATTTAAATATATAGCTAAATGTGATTGTTGATTGAGTCTATTAATTATCGAATTGTAAATATGCTAAATGAATAACTGAACAAATGAAATTCCGATTAATTAATTAGTGATTATTAACAATTTAATTATTGAATTATTCGATAAGAAAATGTGAACGACCAACCTGTTCCTTTAGATGTTTCTTCATTTCCTTTATGTTTTCATTTGTAAGTAAGCACACTTTCTTCAATAATTGGTAATTTGTGTCAAATTAATTAAGTGTAAGTTTTAGGTTTAGCAAACATAAAAATTATATTTGTAAGTTATAGTTATGATTTGCATAATTGTGTTTTTATAATAAATTTTATGTTTGCTAGGGAGCATTAAATTTGTATAAATAACGCATGTGGCTTTTAATTAATTTGTATAAAATCACAGGCATCTGAATTGTATAATCGCAACGATTTGTATAAGATCAGACGTCTATGCCTATGAAAATTGTGTTTGTATATGTATATGTTCTTTATGTTTGTATATATGTATAAAATTTGAATGTATACAATTGAATCGAAATAAAATATTTGTATATCAAATATCTCTCCCGCCTTATACAACACAAATAATACATAGTAATTTGTATAAAGCGAGAAAGGCAAAAGAGAACTGGTAACGGAAGATCTGTTTTTGTATAATTATAAGTGTATCACACAAAAATATATGCATTTGTATTTGTATATATTTTTTTCTCTCGCTAATTTATACACACAGAAATACAATTTATACATTTGTGTTTTGTATAAGGTGAGAGAGGCAAGAGAATTGGCGAACTAGATCTGAGAGAGTGGCGAGCGAGATTACTGGGGAGTGAGGTGACGGCAAAGTGTTTACTACATATTAAAATTAAATGAAACTGTGTTTATAGCATTTTGGTTTGGATTAATAGTTAATTTGCTATTTTATATAATTTTCTCAATTAATTATCTTCGACATTCACAGGGGCGGACCCACCTTGGCCGAAAAATTACATTGTAGGTAGAGGTCAAATTTTGAATTAATAGTTTGCTATTGACACTTCTTGATAGAAATAAAAAGTTCAGTCTATTGGTTAAGTTTTTGCAAAAACTCCTAAAGGTTTGTGTTCAACCCGATTGGGTTCATATTAATTTTTTTCCTTCCTTTAATCATTGACACCCCTTTATGAAATTCGGTTGCTAAAAATATGATACGCAATAAGGTGGATTTCACTCTTAGCTATAAGCTGAAATTTAAGTAAAACATATTGTTGTAAAGTTACTTGTGCACATCTAAAATTAGATGTTACAAATATTTATTGATATTAATTTAATTAATAACAAACTATTATATTACGTCTAAATTAAAACAGAAAGAGCAATATACTATCATTTATTTTGAATTTTCAACGTTTTTTCGTCAAAGAATTTTCTCCATCTAAGAGTACATCATTCACCTCCTTATCAATAATTATTTCAAACAAATAGTAATTTAGTACATTATTTATAATCATAGTCTGACATATTGGGTCCTAAGATCATTTCATTAATTTTGTTGGCTCATTAGTCTTACTAGTACGTAACATATATATACAAGCAACTTGTCATCATTAATAAGCAACTTGTCCATCATTAGTTCATTTTTATCTCTTTTTTATATTAGATGATGACATTATAGGTGTTGACTCTTTTGAAGTAGTCTCAATCAATTTGATGACATTTTTACTCTAAGAAAAATGTCAAATATGGAAACGTGAGTGAATGATTTTTTAACTCTCCTTAAATGTGTTTTGAGTGAATAATATGTGATATACCTAAATGAATTTAAAGTATTGATTGATTTGTTAACTTTACTTTAGCGTAATTCAAAAATCCCTCAATTAAAAATATTTCTTTTAGAAGTATCATTTAATTTTATTTTATAACACAAAAGCCTATCAAATAAGGATAATTCTCTTACAAAAATCACTCAAATAATCATTTAAGATATTATCTCAAAGTAACTTTTCATATAATATAAAATTTGCAATTTTAAGTAAATAAATAATTACTTACTATAATAGCTGTTAGCGGAAACGTGAAACTAAAGAACAAGGAAGAACAACAATATTTAACGTGGTTCGGATCAAAATGATCCTATGTCCACCAAAGAACAACTGCACTGATATTTATTTCACTCTACAAAGAATACAAGTGAAATACTACAAGAGAGAGAACACAAATGCCTTAGAAGGTGAGAAGGCAAGTGAGAGGATGATTTGAAAATGAATTAAGAGCTACCTATTATAGGAATAAATTCATCCTATTGATGTCATCCATGACATCACTATGTGTCAAAATTGTCAAGGTTAAGATAGCAAACCATTTTATGGTTTGCCTAACTTTCACCTACCAAGATACAATCTTTGACTTGTATTTTGTACTAATTATCTTCCTACCAAATATTCATATTAATTCATCTTCCATTTAGTTTGATTCCACAAGAACCAAAACCAACTTTTCAATCTCCACCTTGGTTTGTGTTCCAAGCATGCGTATAAACAACTCCGGATTGAGGCATTTGTAACTCTGAAAGCTTGAAATGAGAAGCTAAAGGTGTACTTACAGGCTTGCTCAAATGCATATTGAATCTTTCAAGAACTTTTCGGATGTACCTCTTCTGAGAAAGATGTACAACACTATTTTCTCTTGAAATTTCCATTCCAAGGATTTTCTTTGCAACTCCTAGATCCTTCATGTCAAATTCCTTGCTCAACAGTTTCTTCAAAATATTTATCTCTGTGATGTTGTTAGCCGCAATAAGCATATCATCAACATACAACAATAGATAAATCATAGAGTTACCAGACATCTTCTTGTGATACACACAACTATCAAATGCACTCCTCGAAAATCCATGTGTAGTCATGAATGCATCAAACCTCTTGTACCACTGTCTAGGGGATTGCTTCAAACCATACAAAGACTTCTTTAGTTGACATACATGGTCTTCTTTTCCTTCAGCTAGAAAACCGTCAGGCTGATCCATATAGATTGTTTCTTCTAGATCACCATGTAAGAAAGCGGTTTTGACATCAAGCTGTTGAAGCTCTAAATCAAATTGTGCAACCAATGCTAGTAGCACGCGAATTGAGCTATGTTTCACGACTGGAGAAAAGATCCCATTGTAGTCAATTCCCTCCTTCTGACTGAAACCCTTTGCAACCAATCTCGCCTTGAACCTAGCAGCTTCCACTTCTGGAATACCTTCTTTCTTTCTGTAGACCCATTTGCATCCAACTGTCCTCATCCCTTTTGGCCTTTTAACTAAGACCGATGTCTCATTTTTGTGAAGAGACTCCATCTCTTCCATCATGGCTAACTGCCATTGTGCAGCATCTTTGCAAGAAGTTGCTTCAACATACGAAGAGGGCTCGAGATCCTGAATCTCTTCTTCTGCAGCTACGAACGCATGTGCAATCAGATTTTCTTGCTCTATAAGACGTTCCGGTTTCCGTATCTGCCTTTTGTCCCTTCCCTTCGCAATTGTGTATGGTTCATTGGAAGCAAGTTCTTTAAGATCTGCATCTTTTAACTCATCAATTTGAGTCTCTTGATCCCGTTCCTTGGTAAGCTCCACCGGTAGCTCCACCTGCTCATTGTTCTCGTTTCTAGATAACTCCACAGAAACTTTACGAGGATCAAGTATAGAGGATTCATCAAAGGTAACATCTCTACTAACTACAAATTTGAGTAAAGACAAACACCATAGTTTGTACCCTTTTACTCCATCTACATACCCTACGAATATGGCCTTTTTAGCCCTTGGTTCAAGCTTACCTTCATTAACATGATAATAAGCTGGACACCCAAATATTCGCAAGTATGAATAGTTAGAGGGTTCACCTGACCAGACCTCATTCGGAGTCTTAAAGTCAATCGCTGATGCTGGAGACCGATTGACAATATGAGAAGCAGTATGAACTGCTTCAGCCCAAAATACTTTGGACATCTTAGCTTGTAAGAGCATACAACGAGCCTTCTCAAGAAGAGTTCTGTTCATTCTCTCGGCAACTCCATTCTGCTGTGGTGTGTGCCTGACCGTCTTATGCCTTGCGATCCCATGAACCTTGCAGAAATTATTGAACTCTTCACTGCAAAACTCCAAGCCATTGTCCGTGCGAAGATACTTGATTTTCCTCTCCATTTGATTTTCAACCCAAATCTTCCACTCTTTAAATGCTTCAAAAGCATCACCTTTTGTCTTCAGGAAGCGCACCCAAACCTTTCGTGAAAAATCATCAATGAATGTGAGAAGATACCTCTTTCCTCCCTTCGATGGAAGCTTAGAGGGACCCCATAAATCTGAATGGATGTAGTCTAGCACCCCTCCCGTCTTGTGCTTGCCAGTGCTGAAGCTGACCTTTTTCTGCTTCCCTAAGACGCAGTGCTCACAAAATTCAAGTGTGCTGATCTTCTCACCATTCAAAAGGTTGCGGTTGCTCAACATCTCCAATCCTCGTGCGCTCATATGGCCTAGTCTCATGTGCCATAATTTTGCCTTGTCATCATTAGATAACTGCACTGTAGATGCATTTACAGAGCCAATAATGGTGCTTCCCGCAAGTGTGTAGAGGCCATCCTCTAGGTTGGCCTTCAACATGACTAAAGACCCTTTAGTCACTTTCATAGTTCCTCCTTCACTCATGTACTTATAGCCTTGTTTATCTAAAGTACCCAGGGAGATCAAATTCTTCTTTAGATCAGGAACATGACGGACTTCTGTAATAGTCCTCACGATTCCATCATGGCAGCGAACATGAACTGAACCAATGCCAACTATTTTACAAGTTGCATTATTGCCCATTAATACCGTTCCTCTGCTTGTTTCATAGCTGCTGAACCAATCTTTTCGGAATGTCATATGCAGAGTACAACCAGAGTCTAAGACCCATTTGTTGTCATAGACTCCACTATTGCATGATGTTGTTAGTACATAATCATCATCATTATCATGTACTTGCTCAACAATGGATGCACTCGCCTTTTCTTTGGACTTCGACATAGGGCAATCTCGTTCAAAGTGCCCCTTTTTGTGACATCCCCAACATTCCGCATTCTTTTTGTTCACACGAGACTTTGATCTGTACTTCGATTTGCTCCTTCCCTTTTGGCTAGTATGACCTCTTACAAAGAGTCCACTAGCTTCATCATTTTTGTCTCCTTCAAAATGCATCCACACATCACAAGAGTTTAGTGCTTGCCGCACTTGCTCAAGTTTAATAGGTTGTTTGCTATACATTATTGAATTCTCAATATCACGATATTTTGAAGTCAATGAAAATAGCAAAGAACATGCAAGCGTCTCCTCGTCCTTTTTAATTCCAGCAGTTTGTAAGTCCATCACAAGTTTATTGAACGCATCTAGATGGTCTTGCAACAAAGTACCTGAATTCATCTTAAATGTATGAAGACGCCGTTGTAACAACATCCTTGTTGTCACTGACTGGTCCTGGTAAAGCCCTTCCAGCTTTTTCCATAACTCTTTGGCCGTCTCTTCGGTACTTGTACTCACTTCACAAAGTACGTTAGGTGCAAGGGACAGTTGGATTGCACTCAATGCATCTCCTTCAATCTTTTCCTTGTCGGAATCCGATATCTTATCGGGGTACTTTCCGTCAATAGCATGGATTGAACCTTCCCTCCGCAGTAACGCTATCATCTGGATTTTCCAGATATTGAAGTTGTTGCGCCCACTAAATCTATCAATTTCAAACTTCATGGAACTCATTTTTTTTTTACTTGTTCTTCCTTTTCTACTACAATGTATTTGGAACTACAGAAAACCAAAGTAATTCTTTTCTGATGTGGAAGTTCAGACTGTGCTGCAACCACAGAGCATACTCAGACAGAACCTTGGCTCTGATACCAATTGTTAGCGGAAACATGAAACTAAAGAACAAGGAAGAACAACAATATTTAACGTGGTTCGGATCAAAATGATCCTATGTCCACCAAAGAACAACTGCACTGATATTTATTTCACTCTACAAAGAATACAAGTGAAATACTACAAGAGAGAGAACACAAATGCCTTAGAAGGTGAGAAGGCAAGTGAGAGGATGATTTGAAAATGAATTAAGAGCTACCTATTTATAGGAATAAATTCATCCTATTGATGTCATCCATGACATCACTATGTGTCAAAATTGTCAAGGTTAAGATAGCAAACCATTTTATGGTTTGCCTAACTTTCACCTACCAAGATACAATCTTTGACTTGTATTTTGTACTAATTATCTTCCTACCAAATATTCATATTAATTCATCTTCCATTTAGTTTGATTCCACAAGAACCAAAACCAACTTTTCAATAGCTAAAAAAATGAATGTAATAGTAAAGCCCTAAATATCTGTATCTCATATTAGTTGATAAATACTTATTATTTATCAAAATCAAAGAAGAATTGATTAAAAGGAAAACTTTTTTTGGCCAGAATGATATTTTATTTATATTATTTTAGCTTTTTAAATATTTTTATCCTTTTAACTTTAATACCTTTTAATTAAAAAATGAAAAAAAGAGTTAGTTTATTTTAAAATGAAAAAAATATCATAAACATTTTCAATTTTGGACAAATTTTCTGACCACTTAGCATTATCTTAAAAAAATAATTTTGCCCTAATATTATTTGTTCGTGAAAGTGAAAAATATCTATTTCATAGCTTAGAATTATAAGATTATTAGTTTAACCTTATTTTGAATATTATAAGATATTTTCTCTATAAAATCAACAACATCAATTAACTATGGTTTAATTTTTAATTTTTTTTTAAATAACTCATAATTTATGTAATTAGTTCAAATCAATTTTGAGCTAAACCGTGATGACAACGAATATAAGATCAAAAGATTTAATTTTTTAATACAATTATGTAAAAATAAACGGATAGGTATGTGCATCAAATTTTAGATGTGAAGAAAATCCTTAATAATGAGCGTTTTTCTCAAATGAGGATCTCTATTATGAATAATGGACACTAAATCTCTTATATTATAATGTAAGTGGAAAGGTGTTTAGTCTAAAGTTGGATTACAAAAATACCCTCCAACTTCTTAATTATAATTATCATATTATTACTATTAATTAGTTTCTTATTATTCCATAAGTGTAAAATTATTAAAGTTGAATGACTTTTTAGCTCTTTAAGAATTACCATTAAAGTTGACTAAATTCTTTAACTCTTCAAGAAATTACTATTAAAGTTGAATGGTTTTTTAGCTCTACAAGAAATCACTATACTTATAAGCTACATTCCAACATTTTTGTACAAACAACTATAACCTACATGTCCCTTTCTTCAATTACTATCACCTTTATACTCTTTTAAGCAATATAATTTTCATAATAAATTACAATCTAAATATGAAAGCAAATGAAAAGACAATTATTCATTAATAATAATATTTTAAAAGAAACTGCTTTCTATATTTCATATTAAGTTAATTTTTGAGGCATGTTTCACTTTTCAAATTAACTTAATTATTTAATTTTCAAAACTATTTTGGAGTGTCTTCCAGTTTTACACTTCATTAGCTAGTATTGGAATTATTGATTAATAAATATTTAGTTACTCCATTTTAATCATAAATTTGACAATAATTAACAAGGATAAAAGTGAAAAACTAAGTTCAATTTATATTTTATTACTTTTCTTAAAGATTGTGAAACATCTCAAAAATTATTTAATATGAAATGGAGGGAGTAACATATATTTCCAACAATTCATATTTTTTTTTTTCCTCAAATACATATTTTCTCTTACACGTCTTCTAATGACAATACTTTTAGTTTGTTAAAGAAAACGTAAAACTCTTATCATATGTTCTTTCAAGCATTTTTTTTCTCTTACACGTTCTCTTTTAATGACAATACTGTACTTTAAATTTGATAGAGAGCATAAAGCTCTTATCATATGTTCTTTCAAGCATTACTTTACATTTAATTTCTTTATTTAATCTTTTGCTATCTTTGAAATAATATTCTTAAATTGATGTTTAAGTGTTTGATCTCTCACATGAAAACATAATGCTAACATTTTACTCTATGAACTTGCGATGTAATTGATGCGTTTGCAGACTGTTGAATAGAACTTTTAGTAGAAATTGACCAATACAAATAAGGTATGTGGCATGTCTCTCCGATAATTTTTGCAAATTTTAACCCAAGTAATTTTTAATAAATTTGATTAACATTAGATTTTAGTAAATTAATGCATGTGTATTTTACAAGTAGAGCTTCCTTGATAGCTTTAGTTTGACAATGACTTATTGAAATTATATTTTGCTTAGTCTACTAGCTTTTGAGGTGATAACTAATGTTTTTCCCTCAACAACATCGAGCAAAAGAAATCGAGAAAATCTCTGAAGCAGATATTTCATTTTTGATTTTAAGTTAAGTAGAGTAGTAAATAGCTTGGCGGATTTCAGCGCATGCTGCATTGAGAATCTTCAAAGAAATTCAATTTTTAGACGGGCATCTTAAAATAAGAAAGGTTTGTTCCTGATCCGAAAAGTTTTACATTTTTCAAAGTATTTAGTCATTTAATTAAAGTTATTATAGGTAAAAAAAAAATTCCTTTCTTGATTTGTCTAAATAAACAGGTAATTTGTGACAACTATAAAGGAAAAATAGACAAGCAACTAAAAACCAAAAGAACATTAGTTAACGGTGAATTTTTTTAATTCCTAACATGTTATCAATTCTTTTTAAAAAAATTCAGTACTAAATCCACCAATATTTCCATTTTAAAACTCAAAACCATTATGAATGAAAAATTTATTATGATAATAATAACGAACAAACATTCACGCCATCAGAAATCACTCCTTTTATTTCAAAAAGAATGTTCTAGTTTGACTCGAAAGAAAGTTTAAAAAAAGAAAGAAGACTTTTAAATCTTGTGATTCTAAATTAAAGTTATGATAAATTTATTAAATATTCTTTAATTTTGTGGTCTTAAACATGTCATGTGGAAAATTAAAATTAAAGTGTTGCTAAAAAAAAAAAAAAAAATTTTAAATATATTAAAAAGGAAATGATTATTTTTTTTTAGATGGGAGAGTAATAAATAAAAAAATATAGGGAAAAAATATATAGGGTGTAAAAATCACACATTATTGGTGTTAAAAAGAAACAGCGTGTGTTTTTAAGGCCGCCGAAATTTTTATCATGTGGGCACGTGCCGACACGCGTGTTTTTTCCTTAATCCACAAGACGACAAAAAAGAGAATTATCCAAATATTATCCCATTTGTGAAGCATCCAATTCAGCCTCTTACGTGTCGATCACTTAAATCACAATTCAAAGTCCTTCTCTTAATAGCCGGTAATCGTACAATACACGAACCTTTTAGGATCTGTGGGCGCCCACCATTTTATATCAGGGCGTGCATCGATTAGTTCGATTTAATTTTATGTATTATTACTTTAATTTATTGATTTTTGGTTTTTAAATATGATAATCTAATAATAATTTAATAAGATACTTTATCAATTTTTAATTTATCTATTTTTATCGTTATTGATTTACCCAATAAAAAATATCCGTAAAATATTATATGACTTTTCACTACTCTAAATATTTTGATATAGTGAGACAAGAAAAATATTGCATCAATAAGAGAAAATATAATTAAAAAACTATATTAACATGTCATGATCATTAAAAATATAAAATGAAATTTCTTATGGTAATCAAATTAAGACCTTTACAAACTTGCAAAAGCTACGATCTATAATTACAAAATAAAACTAAAAATCAAATAGTTATAATTGTGAACCTATTATGAAGTGGTAGAGTACTAATAATTTGATATTGTTATAATGTTTATTATATATTAAATTATTATCATCTAATATTTAGGAAGAGTAAAATTGTAAATTATTATCGTTTTATTGGGTTATTCGGTAATCGATATTGAACCAATAACTCAATAATTTTTTTTTAAAAATCCAATAATTTTTTTTTCGATTCGATTTTCACACTTCCCTAATTATATATGACATGATACTATTTCAACTTATTAAAGATACGACTTGATGAATGAAAAGATGATTTTATATGACATGATGCTATTTCAATTTATTAAAGATATGACCTTGAACGAGACATAGTAGAGGACAAGAATTAGGGTAGGAATAAGTTAGATATCATTGTTTCATTTATTCTTCTAGATTATTAGTCGTTATATTATATTTATAGTTTATTATTCTTTAAGTTTGGTTATCATATTGATTATGAATTGGTAATTGTTTTATTCTTGTTAAAATTATTATTTAAGATAATTTAATAGAGTTTTCATGATACTTTCTCAGTAGTTTCTATTTTTTTTGAGTCAAATGTCTATCAAAAATAACTTTTTTATTTTTAAAATGGTGATCAATATAAATTTTGTCAAACTCAAATTTAAAAAATTACATTAAATATATTATTATTATTCTACCTTCCAAATTGGTTAAGAACTACCCAAATCACTTTCCATAACTAAGACTATATTATACTATCAATTAATATGAATATTATTATAAATATTAGCATTAAATGAAGTGACAAATAAAGAGAACTGGGGGAGTACATTGTACTTCTGTCCTAACTTATATTTTAATATTTACATCTTAGTCCTAATGACATTAGTTTACGCAAATGAAAAAACTTAAACAAATATTCCTATTTTTAATTTAATTTATTTTTCCAAATGGTCAATCTGTTTACGCAAACAAGCGTCACTTTATGTTTCGATTGACGCAATGATTTTTGCAAAATAAACATGTAAAATTCATCCTATTTTTCGAAGAACTTTGACTCTAAAATATATATATTTACAAATTTATAGGGTATCTAGAACTATAAAATTTAAATATTGTTTAAAAAGTTAAATACATATTTTTAAATTAGGTTATTTAAATATATATTTGAGTTTTAGGATTGGAAAAATATCAACCTAAAAAATTACTCAAAATCACTTTTTCAAGTTATAAATTCATTTTCTGGAACTATTTTAAAAAAATCAATCTAGTTGTCAAATGTTATTTTAAGAATTTTCCTTAAATAAAATAGTATAACGTATCTCACAAATTAAGATTTAAACAAGATACATTGTATATAAACCTTATCATAACTATTTTGAAAATGATAATATTATTTCTATTAGACCATCGAGTCAAACACCCCTCCCTTTGGTCTAACACAAACAGCCTAATTTTAAAAAATCAATCCAGTAATTAAATGTTGTTATAATTTTTTTTCTTAAATAAAACAACATAATATAACTAACATAATCTCGAGTTAAGATTTAAATTAAGATACATTGTATATAGACGTTATCATAATTATCTTGAAAATAAAAATATTATTTTTAATAGACCATTGAATCAAAACCCCTCCCTTTGGTCCAACACAATAATTCTAATTTTGAGAAGGATAAAGAAATTCATTTTAAGTAATGAATTGAATATAACATGCTTTATTTAATAAGATATTTTATTCCCTCATGCCATAAAGTAAATTAAATCACACACATTTTATAAATTAAAATCTTAATTGAAACTCAAAGAGTTTGACTTATTTAAAATGAAATATCATGACAAGTAATTTATGATGGAGGGATTTGGCAAAATTTAGTAAGCAAGGGACTATAAAAATAAATACTGTAAATGTTTTTTCCGTAATATAAAAGAAAAGTGAAGTAATTGTCTGCTAGTAGTAGCCAAAACACAAATTGCTTTCTCTTTCATCTCATAAGCGTGACTTTCACTGGAATTTTCCAACTCTACTCAGCACGGCTCTGATATTTTTGGTATTTGTCTTACTCACTCAATCTGAAACTTTTTTTTTGTCGTTTTCTCATGCATCCCTCGAGGAATTACACCGGCGAAGCGCCGTCGGAGTTGCGCTGGCAGAAGGGGAAAATGTTGCCGGTGAAGAGGGAGGTAGACCTTGAAAACTTTTCAGATGAAGAACGCTGCAAACTCGACAAGCGATTCAAGCTTTCCTCTTCTCTGCAAGTAGGTTTTTCTCTGTTTCTCTTTGTTGTTCTAATTTTAAAGCGATGTTTCTCTATTTGATCAGTAGAATTTTGTGCATTTTTTTTTTGTTTTAACACTTTTGTCTGTGTGCATCTTGTTTATCTATTACGTTATGCTCTTAATATGACTACACATAGAGTTTATGGTGTTAATTTGACTTACTATTGAATTGCATAAAAAATTTAGGGACTTACCAAATTGAGAAGTGCTTGGTAATAAATGAAGTAAAGGAATATGAATAACCATTTTAGAAATGTTTATAGGAAAATTATCAATTACCAAATTGGGAATAAGAACTTGGCTTATCAGTATTGATACCTTGATATTAATTAAGGAGATTCCAGTGAATTTACATCTATTGTTATCTTCTGAGGCATTTCCTTCAAAGTGTTCTGGAAAACAATTATCGGAAAAACCTCTCTATCGCCCGAAGGTAGGGGTAAGGTCTGCGTGTACACCATATCGATAGGACTATACTGAGTATGCAATTGTATTATCTTCTCTGAGATCTAAATCAAGGATATTTTGCAGCAGCAACTGGGTGAAGGAGCTTGTAATTTTCCTGTTTCATCATCGTTCATGTCGGTAGATGAACCCAGTCCATTAGGTTTGCGGCTAAAAAAGACCCCATCACTGGTGGATATGTTCCAAACGATGCTTGGGGGCACCTCCATGGTGGAAAGTCTTGGGAAGAAGGAGCAGAAAAGAAGCACTGCAATGATAGAAAAGCTCAAGGCCTCGAATTTTCCTGGTTCAGTTCTGAGAATTGGAACCTGGGAGGTATACACAGTTCTTTTTTTTTGATGATTTGTAAATAATGTTCAGTCTGAATGTTCCACAAGTGAATGGAATTCTTTTGTCTCTACAGTATAAGTCGAGATATGAAGGAGATTTGGTTGCAAAATGTTACTTTGCCAAGCATAAACTTGTATGGGAAGTCCTTGATGGTGGTCTCAAGAATAAGATAGAGATCCAGTGGTCTGATATTATAGGGTTGAAGGCAAATTACCCAGATGATGCACCAGGAACCTTGGATATAGTGGTAAGGGGTAAAACAATTTTGTTTTTGCTGTTGTCTTTATGGAGTTATTTCCTTAACTGCATTAGCAGAATAGGCTCCAGTGTTGCTCTCCTTGTGAACCTTAGTTGATGAGGTTGCTATGTATCCTTGTACAGCTGGCAAGGCAACCTCTTTTCTTTAGGGAGACAGATCCACAACCCAGAAAGCACACACTTTGGCAAGCAACTTCAGATTTTACTGACGGACAGGCTAGCATACACAGGTCTTACTATTATCCCTGTAGTTCTTTTCTTCCTCAAGTAATAATTACGCCATTGTTACTTGTTAGTCGTTACCCAATTTTATCTTATTTTCTTGACATCTCCTTGGACATCTATTGTCTAGCCTTTTCCCCTTCCTTTTTCCCCCACTTTGGCGAGTATTTTAAATCACTTGTTTGATCAACTTAGTTGATGAATGAAAATAATGAGAGAAAACTAAATCCAGAAGAGGTTTGCCCAGCATGACTCAACTCTATTGACAGAGTAAAGTGCTCTAGATGCTTCGTGGCTATCACAGGGATTCATATGATAAGTAGTGGTCTTATTAGATTTGGAATTTCATCTAGCAAGCAGTAATTGTTGATATGGGAAGGCCAAGAAACACCATTTTCTTAATTTGAACTTTTTAAAATGGCTTGGGGTGGGGGTTTGGGAAGGATGAGAAGACTGTAGAATACATTATTCATGCAGAAACTCTCTCTTTCCTATCTAGTTTATTTTACGTTAGGAGAGGCGAGACAGAAACTTTTGATCGAGGCTTAGTGATTTTTGAAGAGGAGAGAGGCAATACTAGAAAGATGAGGTAGAGTGGGTTGCTTGTGCACTCAATTTAGTGCCTAATGGTTAATGCTTGTAGGGATGGCAACATGGTGGGGCAGGTTAAGGTTATGCGGGAAGTATGGGTTTAAACTTATGGGTAGTGGGTGGGTTCAAGCGTGTTTTTTAAAACTTCAAAGCCGTTGAGGGTTAGCACTTTGGACCAATTACAAATTAGCTAAATCTCTGCAACTACAATCAATCACTTATTGCAGATGTCTGGACTTGCAAAATGTTAACATATGAATGATGATTTTCAAACACTTTTTATTACTCTGCCAAGGAACAGAGTAATTCATTTTTATATGTTAATTGAAAACATGAAGAAGTTAGCAATTTTTAGGAGGCACTGAGGCAATACTCAGTCAGGGAGGTGGGGGCAAACTGAAGAACAGAAGTGAGAAAATATAAATGAAATGAATGCATTATTCTTCATCGAATTTATTCATCCAAGTGTTGAATGGAAGAGGTTGACATTTCTTATGATATTTTTTGCTTATGGTCGGGTTTATTATCTTAGTTCCAAACCAATCTTTAAGATGTAATAACAGTTCATTTATTCACATTCTTGTGTAATAAACATAACATGGGACAAATATTTTGAACTATCCCATGCTTAGAATTAAGTGGCTATGTGGCAGGGCAGATTTATGTGGGTTGGGGGGGGGGGAGGTAGGGGTAGTGGCAGGGACAGGTTTGAAATAGAAAGTTTTCTATGCGGAGCGGTGCGGCATGGGTTGAAGTCTTTCGGGTGAATGCTGAACCTGCACGGCAACCTCCCTGCCTTTCCCCGTTGCTATTCTACTTAATGATTCTCCTTGTGGCCTAATGCAGTTTTGAAAGAGCATTTTAGTGTTGCAACCGAATGGAATGTCTCAGTTTGAATCTAAAATGCCCAACTAAATTTCCCAAATTCAGTTTAATCTGTTGTAAAAAGCTAATTTTTGAAGCATGTTGCACCTATAGTAGCTTTTATATTGCATCATAGTGATTGCAAGTATGTTGGGTTTTTAAGTTCTGCTGGTTGTAGGGTGTGTTTGGTCTGTTTACAATTTCTAGGATTTCCTTGCTTGTCTTAATGTGGTTCAGTTTTGATGTTAAAACTCTTCAAATTTTCTTTGGTTGTAGGCGACATTACTTAGAGTGTCCGCATGGATTGTTGGGAAAGCATATTGAAAAGCTTGTGCAATGTGATCCTCGTCTCAACTTTCTGAGTCAACAAGCAGAGATGACTCTAGATTCTCCTTATTTTGAATCCCAGATGTCAGGTTTTGAAGACACACATGAAAGGGACAGTGAGTTTGATCTGAACACACATGAAAGGGACAGTGAGTTTGATCTGAATAATGAAGGGAGTCCGAATTTTATTGACTATACTTCACCTTCTGGAGCTCAGTGTTCCTCCAAAAGTAAGCAAGATCCTAGACCTTTGGAATGTATTCACCAAGAAAAGCCATCCCCAAGATCAGGTAATTACGTATTTTATCTGAGAAGTGTATTTAAGTTTTCTTGAATTGAGTTCTATGGTGAGTATGTCTTTGAAGGTGCCGATGATCATCCCTTATCCCCCACCTTTTTGAAAAAGTGACAAATTGATCGTCATTTTCTTTTCAAAGAGTGGAGAGGAAGTTCGCTACCCATTTCCTTGATTTTATTGTAGTCGTGTCTTGGTGTTACAGTTGTGTGTTTCTTGAACATAATCCACATTGAGGGGGTTGTCTCTGTTCAAAAAGAGGAATATGACCATATTGCAGAATCGGGTTATGGACATGTTATCCTATGTTGAAGTAGGGGTGGCAATTTGAGCCCATATTAGTGAAATGAAATCATTTTGTCCATATTAAATTAAATGGATCATTCATATTTTCTTAAATGGGTTAATATGGTCTTCAACTTATTTAAGCTCATACAAATATGAATAAAATAGGTTAACATGAAAATCCATATTCAACCCATATAAGTGAGAAATGAAACAATTTTTTTTTAATTTTTGGAAAACAAAAAGAATTAGGAGTCGGTTGAAAAAAAAGTTTTTTTTTGTTTTTCGAATTATTTTTTTTAGGGGTAGGTTCGTGGAAGGTCGGGGGGGGGGGGGGGGGGGCGCCCGGTATAGGGGGTAAATTTATTTTTTTTTTGAAAAAATAGTTTTTTTTTGTTTTTCGGAAACAAATTTTTTTAGGGGTAGGTTGGTGGAAGGTCGGGGGGGACGCCCGGGAGAGGGGGTAAATTTTTTTTTTTTTTTTTGAAAGAACAGATTTTTTCTTGTTTTTCGAAAACAAAATTTTTTAGGGGTAGGTTGGTGGAAGGTCGGGGTCGGGGGTCGGGGGGATGCCCAAGTAGAGGGGTAAATTTTTTTTTGAAGAAATACATTTTTCTTGTTTTTCGAAAACAAAATTTTTTTAGGGGTAGGTTGGTGGAAGGTCGGGGTCGGGGGGGGGGGATGCCCGGGAGAGGGGGTAAATTTTTTTTTTTTTTTGATAAAACAGATTTTTCTTGTTTTTCGAAAACAAAATTTTTTTAGGGGTAGTTTGGTGGAAGGTCGGCGGGGATGCCTGTAGAGAGGGGTAATTTATCTTTTTTTGAAAAATAAATTTATTTAAATGGGCTAGAACCACTTTGCCCAAACCATATTTGACCATATTATATTTGGATGGATTGTAATCCAAACCATTTTTTCTCAATCCATATTCAACCCATCTAAATCCAATCCAATCCAACCATTTGCCACCCCTATGTTGAAGTATATTGTTCTCAACCATTCTATGGCCTATTCTAAGTGATCAGGATTGGCTTCTATATTGCTATCTGAATGTATATTGTTCTCGTTAGTGTGCTGTTTCTCTTGGATTTGTTTTTTATTTTGCTGTAACTTCACATTCAACATGCTGTTATTGATACAGGGGCGAGTGAAGATGTGGAAAGTAGGGAAGTGGAGCAACGGAAAGGGCTCAGTAACCTCAATCAACTCAGAGTGTCTGGAATACATCCCTCCGTGTCAATGAGTGATTTAGTGAGCCAGCTTGAGCAACGTGTATCAGAGCAGACGACATCTAAAGTCATCAACCACGCCAGTGATGAACGACCAAGCTCGGAAATCCTGGAAGAGATCTCCCAATCCTTGCTTAGTGACACTCAAAATGTGTCATCGTCAGATGAGAAATCTCTTATGTCAAGGGTTAATTCTCTGTGCTGCCTTCTCCAAAAGGATCCTGCAACAGCTCAAGCGAGTGAGAACTGTGGTGATGTGGTTAATAAAATAAATTTCATTCCCACCGCACCGCTTGGAAGAAAAGATATAGAAGATCCTTCTATGCCAGAGGATGAATCAACTGATCTCTCTGGTTGCAAGCCGACTTCAACAATGTCAAGGAAGGACTCTGTTGGTGATTTGTTACTGAATCTTCCTAGGATAGCATCACTGCCCCACTTTTTGTTCTTATGCGATGATTCTGCAGGTAACCAGGCTAGATAGTCTTAGCTCAAGTCTACATCAGGTAATCATTGCAAAGGATGGCTGTAGTTCTCTTGCATATATTGAAAAACTATGTTAGCAACAGTACTGTGTTCAGCTTAGGACTTGAAACTTTGATGCATCATTATAGAACTGTTCATGGATAGAATTTGACCGTTTTCGTGCTTTTGTACAAAACATAGTTCTGTGAAAGTTTAATTTTCCAATGCTTTGCTGTTTGTCACTACTGCATTATTTTGCCAAGTATAAAGTTACAGTGAACATGATATTCAGATCTTGCCCAGTGAACGCAGGATAAAACATGAGAATTAGACCACACAGGACAAGATTTTAACGTGCACGAGAAAAAACCGAAATTCTGGAACGGTTTTGAGATGCCCTGTAGTTTATTCGGGGATTAGTTGTTCTGGAATTGTAGTGTTAATTTTCATCTCTCATTGGGAATGAATTATCAATCTTGGGATAACTTGTTACGAGTCCTTGATGTACATTCGAAGTGGTACTAACAAAAATAAAATGAAATCCAACCACCCACTAGGTTATAGAGACTGACATTGCATGTTGACCATAGAATGTCGAATCGAGTCAAGATTATACTGTTACACAAGTGGAATCAGTCAACTTATTAGACCCAGTATGAACTAAATATTCATAGTCAATGCCAACCACTTTAGACATTTCAGTATGAATTTTTTGTATTCCGTACCTATATCGGAGTTTGATAAATTAGGATTCTTCTTGTGTAGGGCCCATTTGAGAGAAAACACTCCTTATCAAAGATTTTTCAATATTGAAAGTTTGAACCTGAAATCTATAGTTAATAAACAACCATAAACTAAAGGAAACAAACTTGATCATGAAAGGAAAATTATACGTGCCAACCTATTGCCAAAAAAAAAAAAAAGAACTGATTGACCTTAAAATGGATTTATATTTAATTTTTGTCCTTCAGCAATTGAACTTATGCCTAATAGAGCAAAAGTTCGTTAAAACCCAAACTACTCTATCCGTCAAAGTTTTGAATAGATTGCACATTTATTGAAGAAAAATCGAGGTACCTTAACAAAAAAAAAATACTACATATTTATGATTGCTCAAGGAAAATACTACAACTAAAAAGGGACAAAAAGAGTAATTAAAGACATTCATGTATTAGAGTGTCAAAGGGAAATCATAGTGAAATATATTACAGTGTTGTCACGTTTTTGTAGTAATATATTTTACTTGATCAAGCACGTACAAATTAATTAAATAAAATTCCATTATCATACTCAAGTAGCAACTAGCTAGCTTAATTAATCTGAGTCCGAAGCCTATTGGGTAAAAAATGTTAACAAAAATTTCAAAACGTTTATGAATTTTTTTTTTAGCCAAAACGGCAAAATCGCTCACGAAGTAGCGATTTTGTCCGTGGAAAAAGCAAAATCGCTGCTATAGCAGCGATTTGTTAAATTTGATTTTTTTTTTAAGAAAAACAAAATTTAAACAAAATTGCTCCCAAAGGAGCGATTTATCAAAATAAAAATATTTTTTAATAATTTTTTTCATTTGTCGCTGCCTCAGCAGCGACTTAAAGTTCTTTTTTTTAATTACTTTTTGCTTCTTTTTTAAAAAAAGAAATGGTTTAAATAATAAAAAAAAAATCAAATCAAATCGCTGCCAAGGCAGCGATTTTTAATTTATTTTTTTTATTTTTTTTTTAAAATCAAATCGCTAAATTTTTTTTTTTATTTATTTGATTTTTATAAAAAATATTTAATTAAAAATCGGATTTAAAAAAAAAATTGATTTAAACCATTTTTTTTAAAAAAAGAAGCAAAAATTAATTTAAAATTTTTTTACTTTAAGTCGCTGCTAAGGCAGCGACAAATGAAAAAAATTATTAAATTTTTTTTTTTTGATAAATCGCTCCCAAAGGGCTCGATTTTGTTTAAATTTTTTTTTTTTTTAAAAAAAAAAATCAAATTTAACAAATCGCTGCTATAGCAGCGATTTTGTTTTTTCCGCGGACAAAATCCTACTTCGTGAGCGATTTGCTGTTTTGGTTAAAAAAAAAATTCATATACTGTTTTGGAATTTTTGTTAACATTTTTCACCCTTTAGGCTCCGGACTCTAATTAATCTTAGCTTGCATGTATGCTATCTTCAAAATCGAACCAATTAGTTGTAGCAGCACCCACGACTTGAAAAACTAGCCCCGGTTTTCAAGATCGATGAAAACAAATGGCCAGTGGATGGGGCTGGCCTTGGAGGTGGTGGAGGGGACTTTGAACTTCTTCCTAAACTATTTCCTTTGTTGGGAGCATCCCAATAATAGACAGCCAATTCATTATTATTAGCAAAACCAAAAGTAGAGATTTGCTTGGAATTTGGTGATGGTTTAGGTGGTGGTGGAGATGAAATTGATGGCCTCCCAATTATTTTCTTTGTCATGAGGTTTTGTGTATTGATTGTATGATCATCATCAAGACTTGCTAAAATTCTAGCTTCACTTCTTTGTTGGAAACAAAAGAATGTTGTCATGAGAATGAATGTACAAGTAATGATTATTTGCATGTTTCTCAATTTTAGTAATAACACACTACTATATTGAGTTACTTATGGGTCAAGTACAAAGGAGTATTTATAGATGTTGTTTTGAAGGGAGTAGGTATTGGTCAAAAGAGTAGGTTTAGGTTCACATTCACGAGGTCTCAAGTTCAAATCTAATAACTTTAATAATTGTGTGAAATAAAGTTTTAGACCTGACTCACACCCCAAAAGCTAGTTCAAAGGGAGGAAGATTGCCCAAGCCTTATTAAGGAGTCCACGCATCTCATTAACCACCGATGTGAAACTTTTGTCATTCTTTAACACCCATCTCACGCCCGGTGCTTAGCATCTGATGCCTGAGCAATTTTTAATTTTGAGGGTCCCAACATCGAGTGAGACGGGTCCTGCTCTGATACCATATGAAATTAGGATTTTAGTAAAAGGTAGCAAATATCATGTAGAATTAATTGAGATGTGCATACAAGCTCGAATGGTTAGTTAAAAAAAAAAAAGTAGGTGTGTAGTGTGAAATGATTAAACTTCATTCAAACCATTTCTTAAATTAAATCCATGCTCAAGAAAGAGGTAAGGAGTCAAAATCTTGTATTTTTCTTTAGTGAAAATTAGATATACAACATTTTTTATAATAATATTCTCAAGCTATAGTATTATAGTTTAACTTTCAATATATAACATTTAATATCTCAGGTTATAGCATATTATTAGAAAATAAATGTTGATTTTAAATAATTGAAGACATTTGTTTTAAAAAGAAAAAAAGAAAAAAAAACGTTACTGTATTTGATTGAAAAGTAGCATGATTTATGAGATTTAAATTAATTTCAATTAATAATTGATAATTAACAAATTAGCACATATTAAGGAAAGTAGCAAGATTCTTGTGATTTAAAATAAAATCAATCATATTTAAAAAAAAAAAAGAATAAAAGAAAAAATTGTTACTGTTTTTTAATTAGAAAATAGCAAGATTCTTGTGATTTAAAATAAAATCAATTAATAATAGATAATAACTAATTAGCACATATTAAGGAATTAAAAAAAAAAGATTATTATGTTTCCTTAAAATGCTCAAATAAGTTGAAATCAAATTAAAATCTGATTTTATTTCTTAAAACGCTCAAATAAATTAAAATCAAATTAAAATCTTATTTTTTTTATATCGCATTTCTCTCTCTTGTTTACAGATTGTAATTTTTACAATATTACAATAACTAAATAAAGTTATAATTTTTAAAGAAATTAGTAGAGTATAGAAAATTCATACTTGGAACATCAATGCATATCTCAGTTCATACAACATTTATACACAAGTTATACAAACTAATATATCAATTCATACATCAATTCACATAGAAATCATACAATATTATTACATACTACGATTGTTAAAAGTCTACTCTGTGACTTTCAAACTACAAAATAATACTCATATAATACTAATATGTCAATTCATACAGAATATAAAAACGGTTGAACATCTCTTCCACAAAGGAGATTTTGCACAAAGAATATGGGAAGAGTTTGCAGGAAAAATCTCAATCAAATACAAGAACAACTCATTAAGGAACCTAATCATAGAATGCTGGAACTTCACGACAAAAAACACTATGGCATCATGCATCTTAAAGATCATGCCTTCCATAGTGTTATGAGAATTATGGAGATCCAGGTGTATCTCTAAATTAGGCACAGAAAAGCCTTCCATTCTTAGATCAAAGTCCCTGATTGCATACAATATTCATCAACTTATCAAAGCTAAATTCAAAGGAATCCATTTTTTTTTATTTCGTCAACAAAGTTAAAATCAGATTCTGAAGATGTTCGAATTTCTTTTCCCTTCCTCTTCTTCCCTCTTTCCTTTGCCTCGTTTTTTGTTTTTGTTTTTTTGAAGCTTCGATTTAACAGAACTACCCGTCTCTTTTCCAGTGGATTTGTGCGGTTGAGTTTGGGTCAAAATATTGAACGAAGGAACATGAAAATCATCAGATGATGATTCCTCAACCAATCTTCTACTTTGACGGGGTGTTCTACTAATTTTCTTCGACATTCTATACGAACTTAACGAAAAATAATTTATGAAGTTTCTAAAAACTTAAAATATTAATGAATTGTTTTGTGGAATAGAAATTGTGGATCTTTGAGTTGTGGGTTTGGGGAAGAAATTAATTTGTGAGGCTTGATGGGGATGGGGATGAATCAAGCGTCATGGGGAAGATGGTGACTGAGGCGTGTTGGGGAAGGAGAATGTTGTTCGTGTATAGGGTTTAATGTCTAAAATTTAGTTTTTGATTTCAAAAAGGTAACTGTAAATTTATTATTTATTTTTAAAAAATTAAAAGGTAATTGTACTGTGTGATTAACATTAATTTATTATTTATTTTAAAAAAGGTAAATGTAAACTATTAAGAGTTTGTTTTAAAAAAGGTAACTGTAAAAATAAAAATAAATATTTAAACATATTAATTAGTATTTAAATAATTATTTATAATTTATTTTTAATTAAATATATTTTTAATTGATATGCTATCACTCGATAAGAATCTGCTATAAGTGATTTATTTTTAAAAAATATGTTTATAACTCGATATATATAATTTTAAATGTGTATGGGGTGTTATTTTTCTATCAAAAAAGAATGACAGCTTCTTATAATTGAAAATAATTTTATTTTTGATAATCTCATTTACCTTCAATGAAAATTATTAGAAGTCGTACTATAAATGATCTAAAGAATACCGTTTTGAACCACACATTCCAATAATCTTCAATTTTTTCTAAACTTTGTGTTAAATCAAATAGTGTCGTGCACATAGATTTGTGACGAAGGGAGTATATTATTAAATATTGATCAAATATTTACAAACCTGAATAAACGTCGATCTCAAAATGAAAATAAATATACATTCTGGTTTGATAACAATACTGGATTATTTTATTAATTATAAGTTAAAAACCATATATCACTCCCTCAAATTACGTTGTTAATACTCCATTACAAGACGTCTATTACACATATTATTGTTGAGCTAATTAACTCATCAAGTGAACTAAAACCATATTATACATGTAGCTAGCTACTTTTATAACATAAAATAAAAAAATACTATACTTAATAGTGAACTTATATTATATTATAAAGTCACGATGCTAGCTTAATAGGAAGCTTGAAGTGGGAAAGTAGAAGAAGAGGATGTGATAATGATCTGCCTTTGCTCATCTTGTGGCTCTGGTGGTGGTGGTGAAGCTACATGATCGTGCCTCCCACCAACAGTAATTATGAGCGGCGTTGCAACGGTGTCATGATGATGAGGAGTAGTACTAATTGTTGTGAGTTGACCAATAATTGGATCATTCTTGGGAGAAGGAGGTGGTAATACACAATCATGTCTTCCATTAACTATTTCTTGATGTGTTGGTGAAGATGATGTTGGTGGTGGAGGTGTTTTATATGGTGCCCTTCCATAATTACCACTTTCCAACTTCAACTTCATCAACATCTCATCATCATGATAATTTCCTGAACCAACCAAGTAAGCAACATTTATTTATTAACTTCTCAAGTTAATTAATAAGAGAAGGGAAGCCTTGGAGCAACGCTAACACTAAGATTATCTCTGCATGACCTATAAGATAAATGAAGCAAATCTCTAATGCTATATTAAGGTAGATTGTCTATGTCACACTTTGAAATGAGATTTTTTGAACCGTGCTAATAATGGATGCTTGGTGCACTGAACTGAAAGAGTATATAGATTAGGTTGATTAATTCCCTCAAGTAGATGTAGATTAATTTTAGCTCAAATCATATATAAGTATGAGAAAAGAAGTGTTTCATAAAAAAAAGTGGGCATATTATCTTCTAATTACAACGTTATAAATTTATATTAATTACTTTCTCATCCATGCAGCCCACCATAACATTAATTTTCAAGTGGATTAACTAAAAAGAATTAATGAATACTAATGTTTAAGTAAATATAATAGAGTAGCTAACTAAAGAATAATTAAATTAGTACCTAGTAAATTTCTTGCTTGAGCTCCTACGAAAATGAGAAAGCTGATAATTATAAGAAAGAAGAAAGCTCTGAAGAAGAGAATCATTTTAGCTACTGATGATTTTTCTTATTTGTTCCTTAAAAAAATACCTCTATTTCATGTCTCCATTTATAGACAAAAAACAAAAGTAAAAAAAGTTAATGTGCGTAGTGCATTACCACCAAATTAACCTTAGCTTCTTTATTCCTACTGATGTTAACTTTCAAGTAAAATAATATTATTAATTAGTAGTAAACAATAATAAGTCTATAACAGGATCTAATGCTGCAAATTAAAAACACACATTTTTTTTATTGTTCCTATTGCGTTGGTATAATTAATAGTATTTCGCACTGAACGGCTCAGTTCTGTTAGCTACTGTTAGTTCAGTTTAGTTACG
The DNA here is from genome assembly GCA_016801875.1 of Solanum sitiens. NCBI lineage: Eukaryota > Viridiplantae > Streptophyta > Magnoliopsida > Solanales > Solanaceae > Solanum > Solanum sitiens. The sequence goes on from JABWTJ010000090.1 coordinate 160,191, forward strand.
ATACTATATCAGTCATTATTTATTTATATTACGTTATTAGTGTTTGTTTAGGAGTCTTCTTATTCTCTATGTAATTCTATTTAATACTCTTTTAAGTTCATTAATTAATAAAGTATTTTCTTTCCGCATTTACTTCGTGTTTATATGGTATTAAGGCTCTATAAGCTCTAACGAGAACGATCAATTTTTTTTTCTTTTGTGCGTTTCAATTACCCATTAAACTCAGTGGTGGTCACCAACTTCTCGACATGGAAAGCACAATTCTCCATGCTAATATATGGCTACAACCTCTTTGGTGAGTCTATTAATATTAAGTTAGAATTAGTCGCTAAACAGGAATTTTTACTAAGGAATTTAAAATATGAATAAGTGAAACACATAAAGAAGTTAAAAAAGGTTTAAATTGTATTGATTTGATCTAAACATGCGATATCGATAAGTTTTTACCCACTTTTTTATACCTATTGTTTCTCTCTATTATACCATACTTTTATATCTATTATTTCTCTCTATTACCATTTATATCATAAAATCCTATTCTAAACAACTATAATTAGAATGAATAAAAACATTTGATCATTTTCCCAATATAAATACACATACACATCGAAAAACTCGTGTTGGTAGCTAGTGATTAAAGGCATACTTAAACCAATTTTATTACGGCAAGCTATATATATATATATATATATATATATATATATATATATATATATATATATATATATATATATATATATATATTTGCATGACAAATACAAATCATATTGCAAAATTCAAAAGACAAATTTGAACCCCAAAAAGTAAAAGTTGTCAGCATCATTAAAGTTGAAGTCATTATATTATAGTGGTGAGTCTGAGTCTTCCTTTCACGTTTTTTAGTACAAGAAAACTGGCCGCCAATATGATAGAGTCAATTGACACGTGAAAAATTACTTCATTATTTACACTTGTCATTCACTAATGTTCATCAACTATTAAAACATATGTTCAATGTTCTCTCCATTTTCACCTATTACACCTATATATGTTAGGTCTAATTCAATCGACCTACCTTATCAAAAGCAAATTAATTTGGTGAAGTTTATAAAAATTAAGAATTTATACATTGGGTCTTCGAAAGAAAAAAAGTCGTAAATTTCACTAAAAGTTATTCGTAAATTTCACTTATACACCCCTAATTTTGCAAATTACCTCAAAAGACTTTTCATGTTTCGCTTTTCAACTTCTGTCTTAAAACACTTATCATGTTTCCTTTTTCAACTTCTGTCCTAAAACACTTGGCATGTTTCCTTTTTCAACTTCTGTCCTAAAACACTTGTCATGTTTCGCTTTTTAACTTCTGTCCTAAAACACTTGTCATGTTTCGTTTTTCAAGTGTCAAAAGATATGATTGATCATACAATTTATAACACTTTAAGTATAGTTTTCGAATATCAAAATTTAATTTTAACTTTAAAAATATTAAAAGATTCATCAAGTTGGCTTTCGAGAAATAAAGACTCAATATTTTAAAACAAAATAGAATATAAAGCATTTATAATCGGAGAGGAGGGAAGGTTTCTAAAGTTCTCTCTTATATAATTAACCAAAATTTTCCTTTTTGTCGCACTCATCAATTAAATTTTTATTAATTAGGCTCTGTTCATATAATTTATTTATTTTTCCTGATAGATTATGGCATCATATCAAAGATTATAATTAATGGAAACATGCCACGCTCCACAAATATAGTTGCTTAAATTAGTATAAAGCAAAAGTAGTTGCACTAAATCTCAAAAAGAGATGGACCAACAAAACATCATAATACATGACATGCAAATATTAAGAATAAACTAAATATATTACTTATAATTTATGTCAAATCAGATACTATGTTTACAAAGGCTAAGATAGTATTTCCTAAGTTTAAAAAAGGATGACCTAGTTTAATTTGGAACGGAGTTTAAGAAAATAAAGAAGATTTTTTAATCTTGTGATTCTAAATTAAAGTTATGTCAAATGTACTAAAATGATCTTTAATCTTATGATTTTAAACAAGGCACGTGAAAAGTTAAAGTTAAAGTGTTGCCAAAAAAGAAAATAGGTCATTCTTTTTTAAACAAACTAAAAAGGAAATAGGAACATCCTTTTTTAAACGGAAGAGTAATTAATTAATTTTTGGGGCTATTCGTGGGCAAATGAAATGTTTGCATAGCCATTAAGGAGTAAATAATTATTAACACAAGATACCAACTCCACTTAGCAACATGAATTAGGTAAAATAATTAATTTAATTACTTAGAAATGTATATGGCTGTGGCTTTCTTCTTCCCTACATTGTAGGCCATTTGCTAAAGCATATAGCACTTAGTTGAAAGAAATTCAAAATATGGAAGAAAAGCTGCATATTGGAATTAATTCACATTTTGCGTTTGTGGTCCTTAATTCCGCACTATCCAATTCTATTTATTACGGTAGTGCATCTGAGTTCATTCAGAACTTCTTCTTTGAAAAATTACGTAATGGTGAAAATCTTAGTTGAATTAGGACCTAGCTAGTGTTCAATAACGAAGTATTAAAAGCGTGTTTGGTATTTTTAGTGTTTGATAAGTAAAAAAAAAATATTAACCAACATGGGTTTTGGTGCACTGGTGGGAGTGCTCTACCCTGGGAACAGGTCTTAGAGAAGTAGATGACTCGGTCTTAACCAGAGGTCTCGGGTTCGAGCCCTTATATGGAGAAAATCCTGTTGGGAGCACCACCCCAAATGAGCCCTGCAGTGCGCGATCTGAATTTAGTCGAAGCTCCGATATAGACTCCCAACACCGGGTGAGAAACCCAAAAAAAAAAGTAAAAAACATATTATTCTAACAATATCAAAATGTGATATAGAAATACACTAGGGTAAAATAAGGTGGGAGTGTGAGTGAAGTTCTAACTTTATTGTTTTCCAAAATATTCTGATCAAACTCACATGAAAAAATTGAAAAAAATATTAAAAACAATACTTTTCATATTCCGTGATGATTAGAGTTATACATGTATTAGTACTACATGAATTAATTATGAGAGAATCTATGTATTATTTTGTGTAGGTATTAATTATGCAATGATTAATTATTTATATATTAGTTATTACATTTTCTATCCTGCATAAAATAATATATAAATTTTCTTATAACTTATACATATATTAGGAATATAGATTTCTAAATTATAAATCAAAAATCGTATTAATTTTATATTGAACAATTTACTTCTTATAATCTACCTACGCAACTTATAAATTATATGATAATTTATACATATATTTTTCATTCTAGAAATTAATTTAGACAAAAGTTATTCCACTACTAAGTTGACTTTGAAAGTTTGACAAATTATCCCCTAATTTTGATAAAAGAAGGAAGAAGAGATAGCCAAGTTTGGGCTCTTATTGGACTATATTTCAGTCTCAATGTTAATGGGCTTACAGTACAATTGGGCTAATAAAAGCCCAACAACATCGTTATCGTTTTTGGTCGGTGATGGGATCTCTTCAGACAGCTATGTTGCGTTGGATTAATATTTTATGTAAACAAATTGATATAAGATTGTAACAAGACACAAATTACTGAAATTAAAATATTATCATGATAGTAATATATACACTATTATTTAAAAGAAAAATCAAGTAGTGATGATTTGCCTTGTTGTTAGAGGGAAGTATATAATATAGTAATATTTGTTTGGAGATTCTATATAGTAGCTAGAAGGTAAAAGATTAACTCTGTTGCTTATCGAATATTATATATAAGTTTTTAGATATTCATGTTAGGTGTGTGTAAAAGATAGCTGAAAAGAAAAGTAACGTATTTATAAGTTGCTTGATCCTCATAATTAATAACGCGTGATCTTTTAATAAAATCGTACGTAACCTAAAACCATGCTAAAAGTATCTTTAGTTAAGTTGTTTTAACTAAACAATTTACATGATCAAATGCTGATGAGATGTGAACATAATGAATATAATGCAAACTTCATGAACTTTTATTAGGTTCAATTGGGTAGTTTTTTTTTTATAACCTAAAAATCAATCTAGATACGTCAACTGTTTAAGATCAAATATAATTCTAGAAATTTTATGAACAAATTACATTTGATTAACCAACAAAAATATACTTTCAATGTTGTTAAACAAGTCTCAAATAAATAAAATATTTATTTGAGACTTTTACCTAAACAAGACTCTAATAACAAGTTGAATTAGTTAACTTACATGCCTTAATTTAGTAACGTGAGAGACTTAAAAGTTTTCTAAACAAAAGGGTACACATGACAGTTATTCCAGTTAGCAATTTTTTTTTTTGTTTTGCTTCTTTCGTCTTTTTTTCTTCAAAAAAACACAAACTTTAGTCTTTTACATATATATATTAATAAAACTAACCTAAAATTTAAAAAAAAATAAAAAAATATCAGCCCGAACATATAGTATAACTTCTTTTCTTTGCCCATTTTGTTGTGTAATACGTAACTTGATTGCCAAATTATTTTTTTTTTGTCGTAAGCCCTAATCTAATCTCTTTTGTTATTTTAAGTTTCCTTCATATTTTCTTGTTTGTTTTGTTGCAAAGCAAAAAAGAAAAAAGAAAAAAAAAACTGGTAATTGAAGTAGAAAATTTGATGGAGCAAGGAATGGGAAGTAAGAAAAAGATTGAAGTTGAAGAGGTAAAGAATGTAAATGAATTTGGTGATGGGGTTTCATGGTATAGAGGAGCAATGCTAGGGAAAGGAAGTTTTGGGTATGTTTATCTTGCTAATTTGAAGAACCCCAACTCGAAAAATCGATACTTTCCATCAGTTATGGCTGTGAAATCGGCTGAAGTATCTGTTTCAGGTTCAATTCAGAAGGAAAGGGAAGTTTTAAGCAATATCAAGGGTTGTCCTTACGTAATTCGATGCTTTGGGGATGAAACTACGACTGGTAATAATGGTGTGATGGTGTACAATTTGTTGCTCGAGTATGGCTCTGGTGGAACCCTAGCTGAGAGGATCAACAAATTAGGGAGCGGGAACAGAGGGTTGGCTGAATTTGAGGTGAGGTTGTATACGAGGTCTATGCTTAGAGGGTTGAATCATATTCATGCTATTGGTTATGTTCATTGCGATATGAAACCTGACAACGTGTTGCTTGTGCCGAATTCTAGTAAAGGAAGTGTTGAATTTAGGGCAAAAATTGGTGATTTGGGATTGGCGAAGAGAGAAAATCAGAGTAAAAAGAGGAGATTAGAGCCTTATTGGAGAGGTACTCCGATGTACTTGTCGCCAGAAGCTGTAGCTGATAATGTACAAGAGTCTCCTGCTGATATATGGGCTCTTGGTTGTATTGTACTTGAGATGTTAACAGGAAAACCTCCGTGGGATCGTAAGGATGCTGAGGATGTACTCAGGAAGATTGGGGAAGGACATGAATTGCCTATGATTCCGGGGGATTTGTCTAAGTTAGCGAAAGATTTCCTTAAGGGTTGTTTCGTGAGGAAGCCTACGTATAGATGGACTGCTGAAATGCTGTTAATTCATCCGTTCGTTGAGGGTTTATGTGATGATGATGATGGAGTGGAAGAACGACAGGAGGTTGAAGATATAAATGAAGTTGATTCTATGCAATTGGTTACGGAGCCTGACGATGAGGTTTCCTATTCTCAAGAAGATTGGAGCTGCATTTCTGAAGAGGAATCCGTTGGTTACTGGTCTGAAGATGATACAGAGATTACCGAGGATGAAATAGCCTCTTGTTTTGCTGAAGAAAGGATGAGCATTAGAAGCTCTAGCATTGATAGTGGTTTTAATAGTATGATTGATACATCATCACAAGTAGCATCACAGAATCCATCAAATAATTCGTCGAAATGTCCATTGACATTTACAATTCCTGCTGGTGTCCTAGCACTAGGTGGTAGGAGGGAGATTTGATTTATTTATACCTTATTGGCTACACTCTCTGTAGATTATATGCAACTCATATTGTCTGAAATTTAATGATAAGTTTTTAATTCCTTTATCCTTATCGCCACCATTTTACTTTACTGTTTCCAAGTCCTAAACGCACTGATTGTTCGTCCTTGTTTCTTCTTAGACTTACCCTTTCATTTCTGGATTTCATTTGCATAATGAATGCATATATGTTAGCTCAACTTCATTCAATCAGACAATTATTATTCGGCAAACCAAGCACTTTACATTATCTGCAGTATGCGCTTGAATCTAAAAATTAGATTACTAACTTGTAGCGTTTTTTCTCTCTTTGGTTATTGTAGCTATTATATTAACCGCTTACTTCTCATGCTTATTGTAGGAAGCTGGCTGGATAATCAGGACTTTGATTACCATTGTCTTGGGGCATCGTGTTTCTAGAAGAAAATCTTGATAAATCTAGTGTTTTCAATTTTATCACTGTCGTCTGTCTGTTTATCTTGAAATTCATGAACCACCTAACAGGTTTATGAAGATTTCCATAACCAGCTTTTGACAACATTTTTCTGATTGGAAGCCAAATGCTCACTACAGTATGCCTATCTGAAATTTCATGAATTATATTCCAAATTATGTGCTTCATGATCTTTTACTAGCCCCTCTTTCTAGGACTAAGGACACTTATCCCGTCATTCTTTTATCACGATTTATGCATTGCCTACCCATTTGAGGTCAGTTATAAACATTTAGATTCACTTTAGGAAATGAAGAACGGATAGGTACAATGAAGTAGGAAACTTTAGTTAGCCATCTATGTTCAATGATTAAGCAAGCCTAATTTAGTGACTTGAGATTTCTCCATTTACGTCATGTCAGTTTTGCAGATGTTGCAGTAACAGTGAATCTTTTCATCTTTCATGATCATTGTTACCGATAATGTTATGTGTAGCACAAGTATACTGTTCTCTGGATGACACTCACATGTCAAGCCTGTGATTTAATCATAATAGTGTTATCTTGTTGAAGTGCAGAAGAATTCAGTAAGCTATCTCTGAAAAATTCTATTAGAAACAGAGAAATTCAAATGGAAGTGAGTGAGCAGGAAAACTATTTACACCTTGTGCTCCTTTCTGTTGTGAAGAACTACAAGATCTTCCCAAGATCGACCCCTGATATTTTCTGTCGTTTCAATTTCTGTTAAACTCACTTCTCCTCGTTTGCCTCTGAAATTTTCAATTCAGTTAGTTTCTTGGTGTCGCAAGACAAAATTACTTGTGCAACCCATAATGAAGTAGTTATTTTCAAATGGTAGTTCTTAATTTGTTAGTGCTCATCTCGTCTGGATGTTGAAATGCAAGGGGAGTTCTTGTCCCTCCTGTTCTTCTTTAAGAAAGTGAATAAATGGTCATAATCTCCTTACTTCATGCTTTGTAGTCCATTTTACATAAACTTAAATGATATCAAGACGAGGAATCATGGAGTAAAATCAGCTGAATCAAAATTGCTGCAGAGGCGGAAGTGAATTGCAAGCCTGATGAATGACTGATTCCAATGTTGATTGTGGTGATGATGATGAGGCGCCACGTACCAGAAGGTATTATGTATATTCATAGTGAGAAGGAACTGCAGGTATTGCATCGATCTACTTCATATCCCGCGATGTAGCTACTCTCAGGCATGCATTTTCCTCTCTTCCTTGTTATGCCTTCTAGAAAGGACTTTCAAGTCTCACAAAGTACTTACCATCTGTTTTTTTATACTCTTGATTACTTCATGCCAGCTTGTATTCTTGTTACTTTTATGTACTTGGCTTGTTTCAACATGTGGAAGTTTTACCCTCATAATGCACTACCAAGATTGAATTTTCTGGTGAAACAGAGTTGGCATACTCATTCCTCATTTTTTAGGGATTCGCGCAAGGATGTCGGGATAAAGCGCTCCTTACCAAAGGTGATTCTATACTCAGAGTTCAACCCAAGAGGCTGAGACCTCTATAATTAAGGATAGGATAGGAGAAGTACTTATCACTCTATTACAATCTTTTAGCGGTTCTTTCAAGTCAAATCGAGCGCACTTCTGTAATACTTAATTATCTTAATCAAACTAGATAACTTTGCTGAAAACAATCTAGTAACTTTAGAAGTAGTCACATTTTCCCTTTACTCGAAGTAAGAATATTTTTTCAAAGTTGCATTGCCAAAATTAAATCAGAGATTAATGGTAGGCTCTACTATCAGAAAATTGGGTTAAAAGAAAAGCATCATATTCCATTGAATTGTGTTGATATCACAATTAAAGAATTAGGTTCCAATAATATATGGATTTTGCACTTTTTTATGTCTAATCCAACTTCTAAGTGCTTATCAGTTAAAGAACAAGTAAAACTTAACCGCACTGAATGTTTATACCAAATCAATATATACATATCATGTGTTTAAATTTATAGTTCATTTTACTTTATTAAATTACGTAATAATGCATTTTGCATTGAATTGGTGTAAACACCCGATGCGGGTAAGTTTTTTTTAGTTAAGAACTCTCAAGGTCTATGAAGAAGCAACGTCAAAAATATTCTTTTTTTTATCCCTAGAAACAACTAGAATTAAGCACCGACAAGCAGCGACATAATCTTATCTTGTTATAGTTTATTCTTTTTTAAAAATACAGTGTACATTGTACTTCTCGTTTTTTTAGTAGATATTTGGATGCAACGAAAGCTATAATATGAGCATAATATTTGGAACTTTAAGCACGTCAAAATTGCATAACCATAAAACTCCCCCATTAAGCACATTAACGTTACGTCCTTATAAATTAAAAAATGGTGACGAAATTGAGTTAAACTTACATGCTATTAAAAAAAATTAGATTACACGTAATTGTCTATTTATTATCTACTATATGTAATAAATAAAATGTTATAACATCAATACTTAATACCAAAAAAATATTAAGAGATGTAATGTCAGTTTGTATAAGCTAACTCCAATTCTAAAACTTTAGGCTTTTAAGACAAGCAAGTCATGGTTTCCGGTTCCATTTCTGGGGTCTGGACACTGCATCAAAAATGATCATTAGCGATAATTAAGAATTAATTATCGTTAAATATATATTTTTAGCGGGAATTAACACTCTTTGTATATGTCTTGAAAGCCTTTAGCGCCATTGATTCTAATGGCACATGACTAATGCCGATAAAGATTTTAGCACTCTTTATTAATGTCAATATTTAATGCTGAACGTATCTAGTCAAATCTCACAAAGTGAAGGTCGAGGCATATATGCTCTTAGAAAAAGTGAAGGTGATGAGACATGCAAATAACATGTATTCATTGATCCCTATATATATATATATATTGATCATCAAGAGAAATAAGTCACATCTTCATCTTTACAGAGCCAGAATTCTCCATCCTTTTTCAACAAATGAAGAAATTTGGTTTTGGTCCTCTTTTTGTCATCATGATTTTGTTATGTGCAATATTAGCCTTAACAAGTTATACTACAGCTGCTTCTGAAATTTCTCATGATGCAATAACAAACAAAATTATCAATGGCACTGTACAAAAACAAAACTACATTTTGGGACTGCAAAGAGAAGTAGTAATTCATCGTCGAGCTCGTCCTAATAGTAGTTTTGCCCCATCCATCAACATACACCCCTTCTTCATCTTCGCCTTCATCATCTTTCTTCTGATCGCCTATTAATTCTCGATTGTTAATTTTATATGTATTTTTATCTTCGTTGTAATTAAAAATCTTGACTCGCAACTTTGTTTTATTTGATTGTAAGCTATTAATTCTATGCATGTGTGTGATTGAAATGTTTTTGTCCTGATATAACATGTTTCTATGATATTTGACTTATCAATTGTTGTTTTTGTAATCCTTTTTCTAAATTTCTTAGCTTCACACATGGTAAGAAAAGTGTGTCATGTTGATTTATTAGTCCTATCACAATGATTTGACTTCTCTATTTCTTGCTTTTTGCATTTTTTATATTTATTATGGGCTTGGTGACTTTTTAGTTGTTATGTATATTAAAAATATTAGTTTCAAAATAATTATTAATTTAAACAATTTATGGAGAATTTTTTTTCAAGTTCGCCCTAATTATGCTAGAATTAAGAGGCACATATATAAATAATAATTAAAGAATTAATAAGGTTTGACACAATTCTTATCATGACAACTAAAAAGAGACGAATCGATATATTTGTCCGTAAAGAAAATTCAGTTAGTGACAAATATACGTATTGGTCACTAACTATATTTTGTTTATATGTTCATCTGGAAAAATTATTGTATATATATTATTATTATCATGTTATATATATTACATGGTAGTTTCCAAATAATATATGAATCAATTTTCTCTGAAAGGATGATAGCTTATAGTACATAATATGTTAAAAAAATATATAAAAGGAGCTAATAGTTACATGGTAATTTCTCAGTGTCTTACTTCTATGATTTCTTGATTATGCAAATAATTACTTATTTAAATAAGAATAAATTGGGAAAAAATCATTGATATCTTCGTGATTGCATTAAATTTATTTATTATAAATTTAACTATAAGCTCCAATTAAAGGAACATAATATAATCATACGGAAAACTCATACAGTTAATTCACAATTTCATTCAAAAAATTTGAGATTGATTACTATTTGAACTTTCATCTTACTTGTCGAAATTCGATTCTTCACCTTATAACCTCCTCTTAATTTTTATATTTTTTCCTTTATAAAAAGGGATACTTTCACATATAACCACCTAAAAATAATTAATTACTCTCTATAGCTATAGTTTGATAATTACAATTTGTAGCTACATGTTATATGGAGGAGAGAGACGAGCGAAACTAGGAGAGAGAGGAGAGAGGCGAGAGAGGGGGAAAAATGGGAGGAAGGTGAATGTATATGTATATTGCTTAGATAATTATATATTATACATATATATTTGTATATCTGGCAAGAGAGATTGGGATAGAGAGGAGAGAGGCGAGCGAGACTGGGAGAGAGAGGAGAGAGGTGAGCGAGAGGGCATAGAGTGGGAGAGAGGTGAATTGTATATGTATATAATTGTATATAACTGTATATTATACATATACATTTGTATAAATGGCAAGCGAGATCGAGAGAGGCAGGAGAGAGGCGAGCGAGATTGAGAGAAGGAGGAGAGAGGCGAGCAAGAGAGGGCAGAGAGTGGGAGAGAGGTGAATTCTATATGTATATAGGTTAAAAATTATATATTATACATATGTATTTGTATGTCTTGGTAAATTATACATATACAAACATGACTAATTGTACAAACTCGAAGTCAGCCCACGTAATTAATGTATAATGTTAGTCGCGAGTGGTAATTATAGCAAACTATAGCTATGATGAATAATTAATAATATAAGTTTGCTTAGTCGCGTAATTTTCCCTTATAAAAAAGAAAAAAAATGCCCTCGGATATTCTTGCATAAAGGAAAGACTCGATCAACTAGTACTTTATAAGAAGGGAATAAACTAATAGACAAACTTCTATCCACCAACTTGTATGAAGCTAAATTGACTTATAAGAGTAGATATTTTCTCCATACCAAAAAAAAAAAGATATTTTCGTATTATATCTTTATATCAGTAATAATTTGTCGAAAATAATTTTTTATATTTTTACAAGGTATAAACATGACTTTGTACAGCTTTTCTTTTTGAAATTACACATGTGTTAGTAATTCAATTAATGAAAACTTTAGATATAAAATTTCTATGTTATGTTCCTTTAAATTATGAGTCTTAATTTAATTGGCCAAATTTTTAATAATATAAAAAGACTTATATTTTGTGATTATAAACAAAAATGTATATAATATTCAAACCATTCATTGAATCTCAAGATTTTAAATATAATATCACTTCATTTCTGTTCAGAGACTTTAATTTTATTATGAATAAAAAGAGAATATTGACTTAAGAACTTGTAAAAAATAAAAAAAATTGGTTCTTCGTTTTTAAAAAATAAATATATATGGAAGTCACCATTTTGAAAAATATACAAAAATGGGATGACCATAATTTATTTATTCAAAGAAATTGGGAAGAAGTCAAAAACGAAAATAGTAGTATTATAATAAAACAAAGTAAGCCTATAATGTTTCCACGTCACACCTAACCAATCGACAAAGGTCGGATAAGATCGTGAAGAGCCGTTCAAATTATGTATTATTTTAGTTAACTATTTAAACACATAATAAAAAAGTTTAAATTAGACCATTTTAGACTTTTAATTTAATTTTTGTTGGTATAAATATTTACATTATAGGTAAATAAGTTAATTAATGTATTATCTTTTTTAATTATGTATTTTGCTTATGCCTTAAATTTTCTCTCCATATTTAGAAAGTTACAATCCTAATAAATTTAGAAAATGAAAAAAAAAATATAACATTCTTGTAAAACTAGAACAACTTTTCTCTATATATAAGTTAGAGTTGTAATTAGGAAATCGTAAAAACTTACACATTTATCTTCTCTTTCAACTTTCCAAATTTATTCAATATCTATATTAAAGAATTTTTTCACCAATATTAGTTAACTGTACGATCTAATATTTATTAGCCTCGATAAGTCATAAAATTTCAGATATATTTTAATTATTTTTCTTAAAATTTACTGACACGTCATCTCTTCATCAACCACTACCATTCTACCATTTTTTTTTCTCTTATCCCTTTTTCTTCTCTTTTACACTTATTTAAACCGACTCAGCTTAACGCTAACAAACATCTTCCTATTCCACATTCTCTTCCCCTGTTTTTCAATCTTTTTGACCTTTATATCAACAATTATTATTCTTCTTAATAATTTATTAGTCTCATTCATTTGGTTTGCCGTATTTGATCCGGTCTCGTTGAATACTTCAATTAATTCATAATCTATATAAACATCGTGTTCTCTCGGTTTCTTTACTATCACGTTAAAATTCATCTGCGTAATTTGAAAGAGGAAAAATATTTTTTTAAGCAAAATCAATGGCGACGGCTATGGGAATGATGAGGAATGTTGGGGGTTATGGGTCTGCCTCTGCTTCATGGATTCGTATGAAGAATTGCGCAAACAAAAAGACGAAGAAGGGTGAGAATATTAAATTTGGGGTTACTTGTGTTTATTCACCTTCTATGACTGATCCGTACAAGACCTTGAGGATTCAACCTGATGCTTCTGAATCTGAAGTTAGAAAGGCTTTTAGGCAGCTTGCTCTTCAGGTATATTTATTTTTTTCTCTCTTCTTACTCGATAGCTTGTGCTGGTACGAGGAAGCAGGTATTTCGTGAAATTGTAGGGAGGAGGAGGGTGAAACAGGGGATTATAAGGTGTAAAATTGAATTTTTACTGAATAAAACGGAAGTTTAAATAGTCAATCAATTGAATTACTAAGATTTTTTGGAAATTATTGCCTTTTTGATTAGTTTTTGTTGAGGCTCGACATTGTTAATTAACAAAATTATTGTTTGATTGAATTTCAGTATCACCCGGATGTATGCAGAGGAAGTAATTGCGGTATCCAATTCCACCAAATCAATGATGCATACGATGTAAGTTTATTTATTACTGAAATCAACATTTCTTTTGGGTTTATTAATTTATTTATTTCGTGTTTTATAGAAGTTTATAAAATTGTGGATGACAGGTTGAGTTTAGCTTTAATTTTATTTAAAATTAAAATAAAAGAAGGTTTGTGAATTAAGCAGAGAATATAGGAACCAAATTGAGGAAGATAATGGTTGGATTCTTGATTGTGAGATTTGTATTTTTTTAATATTCTTCCTAATCTATCATTATAATAATTAATTAATAGTAATAAGGAAAAGTGGGTTTTCATTTACTCCACTAGATGAGCTTCAGGGGATTATAAAACTTTATTCAATAAACAAATACTTTAAGTAGGTATCAATCAATTCATACTTGAATTATTTAATCTTGTAGGGAACCTGTGAACATTTTTTAGGCAAAAAGTCCTTTTCACTTTTGTTTGTATAAGTTAAGAGGTGCCAATTACGTTATCTAATAATATAATATGTCACTATCCCATTTTCAATTATTATTACGTACTAGAACTTGTTTGTCGGTCCCTTATTTCAATTATGTTGGAATCATGTTTTGTAATAAGAAGTTATCTGATATCGTTATATAATCTTGGACATGTCAAACGTTTTAGAGTTAGGTTTAAAATTTATTTTTTTAATTTATCTGATGACGTGCCTCATCTTATAATGTCTGCGCCCAATTTTGGACAATTTTTAGCTCATGAATTTCATTTACTTAGTTCTAATGTGTGATTTTTGATGCAGACTGTGATGAGTAACTTGAGAGGTGAAACAAAGAATGCAGAAATGGAGATTTACGAAGCATATGACGATGACGATGAAGCCATGAGAGGAGTGAATGATCCAGATTATGATATGTGGGAAGAATGGATGGGATGGGAAGGAGCAGGCATTCGGGATTATTCATCTCACATCAATCCTTATATATAATTTTTTAAAAAGAAACGTGATGTCTGAATCAGCTCATGTGTCCGTTTTATTTATAATCTGGATCATCATGTTTCTGTCAAATACCCTAAAACCCATCCATCATCTTCAAATTCAAAGATGGTTCGAGGTTTCTGTATATACTCAAAAGGAGGGAGTTGTATATTTTGTACATAGATGGAAGTCGTTCCTCCTCTGTATTTATCATTTCTAATCATGCAATGATATTAGTGGAAAATATTATTATATAGTTCAGATTCCTAAAATAATTATGAAGATTATAGATTTGACAATTTTTAATTGCTCAAATGTTTCTCTATCTAATTGGATATACGTTGATGTTTTGTTATTATTATTATTCTTTGACGATTTGAAAAGATAAAAAAGCTGAATCTCAATAGATCGTAACAACAGGAATATTCTTTCAATTAGGATACTCCATCATATAAAAAATAGGTCAATATGAATTCAATATAATAAATTGAAATTCAAAATATTCAATTTGTAATTAAATTGAAATTGATATTTGAACAACTTGATGGATTTAGTCAATTTAGACGAATAAAGTCAAATTAAATCAATAAATGAGCACAACACCTTGTACAAAACATATTTAGTTGAATTAGGAGGATTGATGGTCTAATATCATGTCAAGTTTGAATAAATTAGACAAATTTTACTTTTGAATTAAAACTAAACACACTTTTATAGGTTGGTCCATCTATAATACATATACTACAATATGAAAAACAAATAATTTTGTTTTGTCCAATTTCCGGATATTAATTTAAAATCGCGATAAAAATTTATAAATCTTGAATTTATCAAATGTACGTTAATTGTCGTAGTAGGACGCAGGCTATGATGTGTGAGGAGTCCATTTACCACTACTATCTTTGGTCCTAACATTCAAACAAGAATAAATATAGAAATGAAAAATTATTTTTCGACTGATATTCAAATGATAATTATTTTAAATCAATTAAATTTAATAAACACGATAATTAAAACGAATTGATCGAAGCAAAGTTGAATCTATCTATCTGAAGTCTCTTTCTAAGTGAAGCAAATTAAGAGTGATGACTGATGCTGGGATGTACATTGATGAGGACCTCTTTCAAATTTAACTTTATTTATTGCAAATGAAGACTATATTATAGGTGTCACTTTCAATTAAAAAAATTACACATTAAATTGCATCGAACAATTATTGATGGGTTTAATTGGCAACACACATCATTTATGACCTTTGGGACTGGGATGCGTGAATCATGTCCTTTTAGTTGTCTGTCTATATCTAATGAGAGAGCAGAAAGGGAAAAAAAAATCACGACAATACTGACGGATCTAGAATTTTCACTCAAAGGTTTGAACTGAAGTTAGCATTTGCAATTCAAATTGCACCGTCTAATATCATTGTGCTATTTCTCTTCTTTGATTGAGGTGATTTGAAATTAGTAAATATATAAAAATATTAAAAATCTATTTTATATATATTATGTATTTTTTATCGAGGAAATTCGAGTGAACTCCATAAGAGTAGGTCCACCTCTGCGTGACAGAACAAACAAATTCTCTCATTACAAAATGGCAAACAAAATCCGGGAGGTGGTAGAAATTTTTACTCTGCTTTAGTTAGAAAAAGTTAATTTAAAAAATATTTTCATACATGGTAAAATATTTAAATTATGTGCAATAAATAAAAATTCCACCATTATCTTAAAAAATAAATATATGATACCTATGAATTTATAATGGTTATGTCAATTTCGTGATAATTAAGCAGCACGAATCCAGCCTAAATAAATAAATAAAAATTTGTGAGAGTTAGATGTAAAAGGAATAATATTCAGCCACATATATATATAAAAAAAAAAAAACAGAAAATATAGAGAAGTAAAGATAGTACTTACAATTTTACTTTTTACGTAAATTAGTATTACTGTATTCCTTAGGGCTGAGAAGAAATCTGTTCACTGAGCTTTGGTCGAGTGCCTGACTTCTACGTTTTTCCGGCGTCGCACGTGGCGGCGGAGCTACAGTGGCAGCTCTGACGGAAACCCTAATATAGTATAATCGGGTCGAAAATTGGACTGATTTTAGGCCGCAATATCAAATGAGAGCCCGGTTAATTGGATGACCAGCGCTCTCCCGATCTACAGGTGAAGCTTGATGATTAACAATAAGCTTCAATTCAATTGCTCAATCTTGATTTTTTTCATGTTAGTTAGTTTCAAAGAAAATGTTTTTCTGTGGAGAATACTTTCTGTTTAGTTTAAATGTTTATTTAGGAAATCAATTTCTGGTGTTGGATTGGGTATTAAAGTAGCTGACATGTAGTAATTGTACCGGTGTAGGACATGGTATGAGAAATATGTTTTCTTGATAACTTTTTGAGTTTTGATTAAAACAAGTAAGATTGAGTAAGAGTTGGAACTTGGACGTTTGTAGATTGAGTTAAAATGATATCTTCTTAAGTGAAGTTATTAGAATGCACTTTCCCATAGAGTCCCAACTCCTAGGGAACATTTTCCTTAGTACCTTACACATTCTTGATGTCATTTAACATACCTTTCATAGGATCCAAACAACTTATTTCACATACACTGATTTCGAATGCCGTTAAATCCAAAAACTAATCTAGCAAAGAGGTATTGTGTTGTGCTACAGAACTTGATAAGATAACGTAGTTATTATAAATACCCATCTGCCAAGATTCAACTTATTAGAGAGTGGGCTGGACACATAGGCAAAATCAAAATGAAATTTGATACTTTCAGGGAAGCTTCTGAAGCTGAACGTAGAGCAACTGTGTTTTTAAATACATTTGATGATGTGTAAGAGTTAGTATTGAGGTCTAATTGGCAACTTCAGCCATTGAAGCTTCATGTAAGTACATTCTGGCATAATGGACCAACTTATCTAACTACATGGCCTAACAAACTCGATTAAACTTAAAGACGGAGTCAGTTGAGAATTATTGCTGGGGATGGAGGTTTCTTTCACAGTTATTAGATTGGGGTTTCCAGTTCTTTCTTCTTGAAGCTCATTAACTTCTTCATTTGTTCCAGATTCTAAAATCTTCATTGATGGCTGAAATAAAAGAACGCTTGCTTCCACCAAAACCTGCATCAGCAGCAAATCTTAGAGAAGTATCTTATAGGCCGCCTACCTCTGGTCGTCAACCTTTTCAAGGTATAGATGTTTTGGGCCTTAAGAAGCGAGGTCAAGGTCTTCGATCATGGATTCGGGTTGATACATCTGGCAATTCCCAGGTCATTGAGGTTGACAAGTTCACTATGATGCGTCGTTGCGATCTTCCAGCTCGTGATCTACGTCTATTAGATCCATTGTTTGTTTACCCATCAACAATCCTTGGCAGAGAGAAGGCGATTGTTGTAAATCTTGAGCAGATTCGATGTATCATTACAGCTGATGAGGTTCTCCTATTAAATTCTCTCGATAGCTATGTCCTGCAGTATGTAGTGGAGCTGCAGCGGCGGTTGCAAGCTGCAGGAGCAGGTGAGGTTTGGCAGTCAGAAGGTGAGTTGAGCAGAAGAAGAGGAGGCAGGAATATTGAGAATATGTTTGGGAATCCATCACCGGATTATTTGCCATTTGAATTCCGTGCTCTTGAAGTTGCACTGGAGGCAGCTTGTACTTTTCTTGATTCTCAGGTATGTAGCACAAAACACCATCTTGGGTACTTTGTTTTCATCTACTTATGTTATATAGTACAAGTTTTGCAATAAAAATCTGGTAAGAACTTATGTCTGAGTAGCCTCAATTTGTTGATTTAATATGCCTTAATGCAATACTGTGCTAAGACAAAGTGCGCTGATGGCATGAGTTGCTTTGGCAGGGAAAAGTCATAACGATCATTCTTCCAATCTTCCAAGGAAATAGCTTGAGCTTCTTTTTATTTTTATAACCTAGAAATCCTTGAGGGCCAGTGCTGGTGCATGGTTTGAAGCTCGATGGATAGTGGGGCTGCTTCTGTACCCTTCCCCACTTAAATATCAGGCAAACCCACAGCAGGATTAGGACCCATGACTTGCACCTAACTGACGCGTCTCAAGCTGCAATCTTACCATTAGACCAAAGCCTGGGTCCAGGAAATAGCTGAGTTACCGCTCAACATACTTAATAACCCTATATTCTTGCCTTCCACACACATTATCTCCAGCTGATTCGAAGCTTAAATATCATTTTAAATGTTGGAAGTATATGAACGGACTAATATCTGAACTTGGTTATAAAAGAGTTGCAGAGTGGTTATGCGGCTCAATTTCGTTTGGTTCTATAAAAAAATTGATATTCCATTTAAAGCGTGCCTCTCTGATGTTTGATGTTCCTGGGGAAATGGAGATGATGGTAAGTTGACCTCCACAGAGCACTGAGCTCAAACCAAAAATCCTCCTTTTTATCACAAGGAGAACAAAGAACATAATGGTTAACTAGTCATCAATAGGAGGTCATAAAACAAAACTAGTTAATAGGAGAAAGCTCTGTAGCTTGGATGCCTAATAGAAGTTGGGAATCAATATATTCCCTTGGTCTAGTCTGAAACTCTGAATTGGTATATAAATATGTGACAAAAGCTAGTAACCATTTCACAGATACTTGTATGAGCATTAGAGCATCACTTTTAGATTTGCGGAAGAGCTAAATTTTAAAAGCTAAATAAACATTTGCAGTTATTATATCTTGTTTTGTTTTGTGTGTTTTCATATGATTGTCATAATTTCATTTTTTAAAAATTATAGTTTGTTTTAGTTGCTCATTTTGGGACAAAAAGCAGAGGTGGTGAAATAAAATGGGCAGTAGAAGCTGAGATATAAATTGGTGAATTAACAAGTCTGAAAAGATAGTTGGCGGTCTTGAAGTTTGTGTCGTTGAATGTGGCCCACTTTTCATTGTTTCAACTTTCATATAGGACAGCAGCATTGGGTACTAACATCCCTTCCTAAGAGTCCAAAATCACATCATTCATAAAATAGGATGGGAGGAGTTATTGGTAAAGAGGCATATTGGCAGGTCACGATCCAGACAAAAATTGATTCGTCATTACTGACAATCTATTGACTGAACATTATAAAAAGAAAAAAGAAAGACTAGCTGTTGCTCAATTATTCAGAACATCTTTAGAAAATAACATCCTTGTAGGAAAGCAGCATCATAAACTTCTTTTTTTCTTGATTTTGCACTCATGGAGAAGATAGTTCTATTTCATGACTGTTGATGTTTGTATTATGATCTCTCTTTGTTGCAGCTGCTTATCTCGACCTGCAACTTGTGTTAATTTTTTTTTGAATTTTTTTGTGGTTTGAGTTTTTCCAATAGTTCCTCTGGAGTATGAAGTCATAATGTAATTTTGGAAAGCCATTCATTAATGAAATTTGGCAGAAAGGTTCACCGTGACAAAAGATCCAAAACAGTGTCAGTCCAAAGAAGAGCAGTGAGAGATATTCTCAATTATGGCTCATTGATCTCTTTGGTCGTATTTGCATGTGTGGGAGGAGAACTTCACCGTCGTACTGCACAGAGATTGATAAAAAGAACAGGACAAAGAGATTTTTTGTTGTTTGACCTTAACCTTGAAAACTGCCATGACTATCCATGTGATGGCATGCAAGATGCATGGATCCTTACTTGACATAGTTAACTTCTAGATAGCCATTATGATTGAATTTGTATCAATGGCCTAAAAATACTAGTTGACACTTGTTAGCATGATGAAAATCTAAATAATTGTATATATTAATGTAATTAGATAGTGATATAAATTAGCATGATCATATAGATTTGTTGTAGAATCAAAAGAATAAATATTGTGATAGAATAGCGGATTTGGAGGGATTGAATAGCAGATTTGTAGAGATAGAATAGCTGATCTTTAGGGATAGGAATGACGGATCTTTAGGGATTTGTAATATTTATTCTCTCTATATAATGGAAAGACTCTCACTTTGAGAGGCATTCAGCAAAACTGACAACACTAAGGTTCCAAGCGATAATAGGAACAAGTTGTGGATTTCATAGTTTGCACATGTAAATGTTGCAACAAAGAGCTTGATCTTAGCTCAAAGAGAAAGGAGCTTACAAGCAATAGTGGACTTAGCACTGATTTTGGAACGAATATCTCAGTTTCTTGAATACTCTCAACAAAATGCAAAATCCATATTGCAAGAACACTGTACCAACTTGAGCACCAACAGAACTACTGAAATGACTTACCGTGAACCAAGTATGGTGTTACAATTTAATATAGGGGCCTTTAACTTATATGGTCATGACCTGGAACAAGTTGAATAAACAATTGTAATAAGTATTCTACAATAGGATTTTTTTTTTTTTTGAGAAAGTTCTACATTAGGATATTCACAAGGTAGATAATTTTCTGGATAGTTCTGTATTATTTGGTTCGTGTCAACCCAAATATTTTGATTTTGTTTTCTTTCTGAACGATCAGGCAGCAGAACTAGAGATTGAAGCATACCCATTGTTGGATGAACTTACATCTAAAATTAGTACCTTGAATTTGGAACGAGTTCGTAGATTGAAAAGCAGGCTTGTTGCTTTGACTCGTAGAGTTCAGAAGGTATCCTAGTTATTTATTGTTTTTTTGGAATTTCCTAGCACAAGTTACTGATTATATTGTCTTAACTTCTCACCATCTGTTATCTAGGTTAGAGATGAGATAGAGCAGCTTATGGATGATGATGGAGACATGGCTGAGATGTATCTCACTGAGAAGAAAAGGCGGATGGAATTGTCTTGCTATGGAGATCAATCATTGCTTGGCTACAGGTCAACGGATGGTGCATTGTCTTTGTCTGCTCCAGTTTCCCCTGTTTCTTCACCCCCTGAGAGCAGGAGGCTTGAAAAAAGCTTGAGCATAGCAAGAAGTAGGCATGAAAGCATGAGAAGTTCGGAAAGTGGCACTGAAACTCAGAGTATAGAAGAACTGGAGATGCTCTTGGAAGCTTATTTTGTTGTCATTGACAGCACCCTCAACAAGTTGACCTCGGTATCTACTACAGTCTTACTGTGCATCCTTTCATCTTGTATTCCTTTTCTTAATCAAGCTTACTTTTTTCTGATACAGTTGAAGGAGTATATTGATGATACCGAAGATTTCATCAACATTCAACTGGTATGCATCATACATTCAAGTTGGTTTCAAATTGATTTTACTTTGCATTAAAACCTCGACTTGTTAAAAAACACAGTTTCTAATAGTTTGATTGTTTTATTTTCATGTATCATGGAGAATTCTTGTTACAGTAACTGTGTACACGTCATATAAGCTTGATTGACGATATTTTATTTGCAGGATAATGTACGGAATCAGCTTATTCAATTTGAGTTGCTACTTACAACTGCGACCTTTGTGGTTGCCATCTTTGGGGTTGTGGCAGGAATTTTTGGGATGAATTTTGAAATACCCATGTTTAATGAACCAAATGCATTCAAATGGGTCTTAATAATTACAGGTGTAACTGGAGCAGTGATATTCTTTGCATTCTTATGGTTCTTCAAATATAGAAGATTGATGCCACTGTAGATTCTCGGCAGCACTGCCAATTGAGAATACACCCAGTGCAAGTAAAGAGGATGGCCTGCTGGTGATATTCAAAGCCATTTGACAGTGGATCCTATTAATGGAATAAATACACGAGCCTACGAGAAATAAGTGTTCTGTCGATGTTATGTACCAGAAAAGGTGATGGATCTACTGAATTATGTGGTATCCAATACGACTGGCCTTATAGCCTAATAGTAGCTTCAAAGTTTGTAGTACATTACTCATTATACTAGCATTGTATTCTTGGAGTTCAAAAGAATGGAAATGCCAAAAACTGCGAAAGGTGACTTTTATCTGCATTCGAACTGTTTCAGTGTCAAGTTGAACATGGAGAGGATAGCAAAATACTCAATTGAGTTTGTTAGTTTCTCAACAAAATGATGTGCATGGATTAGCACGCTTTCTCTGTTAGTATATTTTGCTTTCTATGAAAGATTTTTTTATATTCAAGATTTGAACCCGACTAAAAATTAGTAACTAACTTGGACAAGTAAGACTGAATGAAAGTAAGATTATGAACAAGTAAAATTGAACGAAAATGATGGAGAAGATTTTTTTTCGAGTAGAATAAAAATATATGCAATAAAAGACCTTATCACCAAATCCAATGTTGTTATATTTCCCTCCACTATCCACCACAACACCAGCTAACCAACCATTGCCATGGCTATGGCCGTCACCACGGCCTTACAGTTACAGTCACTCCCTTCTTCCTTCCCTCTTGTTCGCCCTCCCTTTATCTCTTTTTCCTTTTCCCTTTCCCCCATTTGCCCACTCTTCCACTCTCCCAAAACCTCTGTAAAATCATCAGTACTTCCCTTGAAGGGAATTCAGTGCATCAAGAATGAAGTGGGAGCTGACCCAAAAAAAGGTGTCAGTGTTTACAAGCCTAAATCATACCAAGTCCTTGTTTCTGATGCCGCTAATTCTCTCTTTTATGCCCTAAATGATGGAAAGACCAGACTCGAAATTGACTTCCCGTAATTCTCCATCTCATTCTTCACTACTACTGATTAATGCTTCTGTGGGTGTTTTCAAGATTCCTATTTGACTGTTTTAATTTGCCTGATAATACTTGTGCTATAGCTGTTTCATAAATTTCTGCTTGTTACTTTCAACAACTTCTCTTAATTGAGTATTGGAATGAAATTGGGTCTGCTACTTTGGGATTGAGGTGTAGCAAAAGTAGTTGCTTTCAAGAATTTGTCTGTGTATTTTCTGCTGCAAGGTTTCCTTATTTGTGCTTATTTACTTGTTACTATGTACCAACTAGGGAGGTTGAAATTATTCCAACTCTAAATCACCCAAATGGAACACAAGTTGAAATCTTTTGTATCAAAACACTGTCAAAGCAGTGGGGGATCAAGTGGTGGGCTGGACTCGTAATCACTTTTTATATGTAAAAAAGGGTCCAAATAAGCACCTTCCTCCCACCAGGGGAATTTCCCAGCATAAGGACATAATGTCTACAAGTATGATTTGTAAGTTACATTTTTTACTGATGAATAGGTGACCTAGATTCTGTTGCAATTCCTAATTATTGTTTTGATAACTTTTTTAACTGATGGGTATGGTTCTTGTTATAGAAAATGACCAAAAGTAAAGGAAGTTGAGTGTTTATATTTTGTTTTCATTAAAGCTGAAATTATGCTAAAAGTGATGAACACTTGTCATAATCTAATCTAAAGTCTCATTTTTAAATCAGTTAGAGATCATGGCGCCATCATATTTTAGATTGACGACTTAGGATGTTAAGTCATATTTAATTTACTCTGAAAATATTCAGCTGAATGTATCCTCTATTGGAAAATTTGTTATGTCCTTCTGTATTTGAACAGATACATACTGTATTGCGGAATATGTTCGTATGATGTCATGTTAAATGAGTTCCTTCTCCCAAAGATTAAGTCAGGTCGTGTTCCAAATCAGAACACCTCAAGGTCTTTCTGGTTGTTGTCAGCTGTGTATTAACTTTTGACGTTGAATTGTCAATACATTTGTGAAGTTTGCGAGGAATATAACCTTTTTGATCACATGCTTATTATTTCAATAATAAGTTTGTCATAGCTTCTTTCCTGACAATGTTTCCTGTTTGTTTCAATGATCCATTGGTTTACATCTTTCAGGCCCTTGCCCACCAGCATTTCTTCTTATAAGGTATCATTTTAACTTGTCATAAATTTTGATATTTTAAGTACCTAGCTGATGACATCATGTTGTTGTCGGAAGTCATTCGATTTTTCTGGATAACTATCATCTCTCATATTTTGCATATTTCTAATTATGTGACCTTGCAATGAGCTCATCTCTCAAATTCCTGAAAATGTGAAGGGGTCTTCGGATGAGTTCAGTGATGCCAATATCCAACTTGTACTAGCTGTTGTTAAGAAGCTTCAGGAAAAGATGGAAACTAGAGCTTGTGTGGTGAGAAGAAACTTCATCATTCTTTCTTTGTACAAATTAAGATTCACTGAAATGCACAGAAGTAAATCTGATAAGATCCCTCAATTTGTAGGTGTTTCCTGACAAACCAGAAAAGCGTAGGGCCAGCGAGCTTTTCAAAGCAGCTCTTGACTCGGTACTGTTAACTCATTGTAGATTTCAATATTCATTTCTGATGCTGTGAACCATAACATTTTGTTCTAGTAGGGAATGCCTTCTGTGTAGGTCGGGTGCTCACATCAGTTGGTTTGTCTTATCTAAACCTCTCCTTGAATTAGAGATGAATGATTAACTTGGAAAATCCTTTTTTAGATGTTCATGATATAGTTCGATTCATCTTCTTTTTCTTTTTGCATTTTGGAGTTGCGTTCTTCCTGTCATTTCCTCTTTCTCGCAAAAATCTCATTGAAATTATCATGCTTTAACTCTTTCAGATAGATGGCATTACCATTGGATCATTGGATGATATTCCGGGGGGTGCTGTGACCTCATTCTTCAGATCTGTAAGGAATACACTGGACTTCGATTTTGAGGATGAGAATGAAGGTTAATTTCACAATCTGACTGTTCTTATTTTTCCAACTCCTCCATCAACTTAGCCACTGTTGCACAATAACCCATTTTGGTTTCCACATAAGCTTCCTTTCTTGTTCTTTTCCGGGAGATGAGAGGGGAAGAGTGATGCAATCCTGTTATGTCCTTCAAAGAAAAAAGGATAGGAAACATACTTAGAATCTTGTCAAGTGTTTTAAGGATTTAAAGTCGTTATGATACAAGTTAGAAAGTCTACAAATGTTAGGTTCCTGTATTGCATTTGACTTCAAAAGAACTCAAGAACATCAACAGATTAACATGAGTACATGCGTCTTGCACTGATGGCTGATGCTAGTATGCTACCCAATCCTGTCTCAAAATCAGCCGGACCTTTTCTCCTTTAGCATTTGCAGTATTCCCCAACCAGTTTATTTTAGTCAGTGAAAGTATTCATGTAGGAAATCTTCTTTCGATAAAGTTATGCAGGTATTATGTAGGAAGAAAACAAAAATCTTAACCAAAAATTATGTATACTATGCTAAGTTTTATACGGAGATTAAGTCTCTTTAAAATATCAACCAAACAATGTAACAAATTATGCAGAATTTTATACATGGATAGATTACTCCGGAGACACCAATGAAACGGGCCATTAGGATTAAAGTGGATCTAGCAGTTTTTTTCTTTTTTACATCCATTGTAATTTTTTTGAAGTTTTTCAAGCAATTGATGGTTCCTTTCTCTTGTTTTATTAACACCTAGACCATTTACAAGGGCATAGTTACTCAAAGCTCAAAGGAATAGCTTGGTTCCGGGTTATTGCAATGGTCATCAATTTTTTACCTATGCTATGTGTACTATAGCTATAAAGCTTCATGCATCTTTATTGTTTCAGGTCGTTGGAAGTCTGACCAGACTCCTACACTTTATATATTTATCAACTGCAGCACTCGTGACCTTTCGTACATTGAGAAGTATGTGGTAAGATCTGTTGGTATTAGAAAGTCATGTTTCTAATTTCACTTCCAAATTTGCTAGAAATTGTCTCCAATAAAAATCAAACATACTAGTGTACCAAATTGTGATCATCCTTATTCCAAATGTGTCATTTGTTCTGGGACATGTTTCCTTTGCTCTTCTGCGTACTCTAATTGCTTTGTTCATCCTTTTAGTATTCATTTTATTTGTTTATTTTACTGCACTTCTAAATAATGCTTCTTCTCGGTATTTATTCAAGTGCTATGATATTGACATCCATTGCATTGACAATGTGCAGGGAAAATTTGCTACGTCCACCCCGAGCCTCCTTTTCAATCTCGAACTTGACACCTTACGGTAATAAATGCGTTCCCCGTCTTTGATGGATATTTTTCTGATTAATATTCTTTTGATTAATATGTTATGGTTAGTTTCTCAATGATATTTTGTTTAACGATAAATTTATTCGAAATTGCAGTGCTGACCTGGGTATTATAGGCTTTCCACCAAGGGAATTGCATTATCAATTTCTTTCTCAATTCACCCCCGTCTTTTATATTCGATCAAGAGAGTACTCAAAGGTGACAATTTTGTGATCTTGATTTTATGTTCATCTATCTTTTATCAACCTTGTAATTCTGTAATGCATAATTTCTTTTTTTCTTTTTCTCATGGAAGACAGTTGCAGTGGAACCTTATATTGTGAACTACAATGGAGCTCTCTTCCGCCAATATCCTGGTAAGTTTTCATTGTTGTGGTTATACGCTTATTTAGGGATTCTGTTACTTCTGTTTCATTATTTCCCTATATTTATCGACTTCCTCTACTTGTTTCTCAATTGAATTCCCTTCTTTCTGATATCAAAATATGAGTGCAGATTATTTTCTTGGTGTTCACTCCAGTAGAACATTAATAGTGGAACAGAAATTTGAGGATAGAGTATACTAGTTGTTTATGTTTAATATATGTGACTTGTAAATATTTCTGACCCTTCGAAGGTTATATGCCAAGTCTATACTAAGAGTGTAAAAAAAATCTGATCCTAGGAACTATTTTTGTACTTGAAAATGAGGTTAGAGAAGAAAATGTAAATTAGGACGACATACTGTCAAATAAATTCTTTGCTTGTTATAGTTATTTGTGGAACTACACCATATTATGAATAACTTCCCTTTTAAGAAAATTTAAAAGCTCAAAATGACACTGAAGTATTTGAAACTAGATATTTAACTTCACATAAGAGTAATAGATGTAACAATTTTTTCTTTCATTAGAAGTGTCTATGTCGTTTCTGATATCCAGGCTTCAGCACAGGTACTTTTGTAAGATTGTGTATGCACCAATATGGAATACCGATGACCTTTAGCTTTGTTTTAATCTTGCAGGGCCTTGGCAGGTGATGTTGAAACAGACAGATGGTTCTTTTGTTTGTGTGGCAGAAAGCGCAACTCGCTTCACTCTTAACGAAGTAACTATACATCTGATTCATGCTACTTAATCTTCTTAATAACTTTTATGGTAAATAAGTTGCTAAAAACATGTTATGGCAGACCAAGGAAGAACTATTGAGAGTCCTCGGATTGCAAGAAGAGAAAGGAAGCTCACTTGAATTTCTCAGAAGAGGATATAAGGTCTCTTTATAGTAATTTTGAACTTACATAGTTTTTGTGCTTATTTGTGTTTTTCCCATCAACAACTACAGTTTCTTTCATCAAACTAATCTCTTTCTCATTGCTTATATCCTATGAAGATAAGTAAAATACGCAATAGATTTGAGAATATGTTTGACTGATGCTTAAATGCCCTGCTGCAGACTGCGACCTGGTGGGAAGAAGATATTGATTTAGAAGCATCCTCTGCATGGCGTAGTTGAACAGAAGATTGCCACAGAAGAAGAGGATGGCGGGTAGGGTGGAGACTTAAAACACACTCACGCGGTGGAGCCATGGAGGAACAAGCTACTAAATTACCAAATATGTTGTTCCAGCATTCCCTTCGGAACAATGCTCTTTGTATTTATTCTACTTTATAGTAACTTGTACTTCTACTAGAAAGAAGGTTGTCTTAAAGAAGTGACAAGTCCTTTTACCCAGCTATGAAAGAAAGAATTTGTGTAACACTTTATTCTCTTTTATCTCTCTCATTGTTTAACTCTTTGTCTCTTTCAAATGTGTAAAGGTTTTCCAGGGCAAAAAGAGCCTTCATCCTCTTTGTTTCTTTAATTGTTCAGCTCATTTGCACTTCTATCCCTATTTTGTGTTGCTAACCTTTTATTCTTCATCAAATAAACATCTTTTTTGTAATTTCTGTGTCATAAAATCTCATGATTTATGTTCAGACATAATTTCCGTTTCTAAAAAACATATGCCGCATTAGATATAAGTTCGATTATTCAAAGGATAAAAATTAAAAATCAACTAATTTCTAGCAAGCCCAACAACATGGCCCAAACCTATCAAAATATGCTGACAAACATAGACACATTAGTGTTGTCGTCAAAACTTGAAAGGGACTTTCCTTTTGGGGGACTTTGAGCATTGAGGTTAAAGACAGAAACAATAGTAAGAGCGACAGTGAAACAGAAAGAGAAATGGGATTATGGGCATGTTTAGCAGTAATATCACCATTTCCATTTTACTACTATCTCTGGACACATCCTCAAAAATGGGTTGATCTCTGTGGAAGTGGACGTGACCCTTGCAAAGTTATGGCTATCGTTTCTCATTTTATAAAGTTTATCCAATTCATATCACTCTTATCGGTTTCCACATTTTCATGGCCGCCGCCTCTTTATTTTTGGCCCCTTTTCATCTTTGGCCAGTTCCTTAATTTCAGGTCAGTGTCCTCAAGCTTCAAATTTGATCTTCTTTCTTGTTTACTATGTTTTATGGTCATTGGACAATGTAAACATTGTTCCTTTTTTAACAAAGATAGTGTCAATTTGTTAATTATATGAACATATACATTGGGATATTGTTGTTTGGTAGAAATTAGATTCTTGAATGGCTTTTTTAGAAATTGGAGTGAGATTGGCCTAAATAAAACTGATGATTTGATTGTTCCCAAGGCTTTGGTTCAACGAGAAAGATAGTATAGAGCAGGATGTCTCCCAAGCTCACGTGTTGGAATCTTGATGGGTGAACTAAGTCTGGTATTTAAGTGTGGAAATGGTAGAGGCATTCTCCATAGAGTTTTAGAGCTAAATATAAAAGATTGATATAGCTGACACTGATATAGCTGACACTAACTAATTTGAAATCGACATGTAGTTTGTCGATGAGCTGATTGAAAAATTAGATATCTAGGTTTATGTTATTCGTTGGCAATTTTTAATGCGTGGAGGAAAGAGATGGTGTAGCGTTCCCGCTTGTCATCAATTCACTAGGAGCCAGTTAAATCATTCTTTACAGAAAGCATCTTTGGTGTAAGTTCCTCCTGCACTATGGAATAATGTAAGCCTTCGAAAGACTAGTTTTGATGTTGTCGTGGAGATTCAAATCATGCAAAGCACAAAGCTTCCATCTTGACGATTTGATGAAGAACTAGTGCATAGTTGTGCGATCTGATGTAGGCAGGGGCAGAGGTAGAAGTCCAGATTCGGGTTGTCTCAACTCAGTAATATTTGCTCAACTGGTGTATTTGTATTAGAAATTCATTAAATGTGCACATATTAAATTTAAAACCCAATTATTAGCTATCCAGAACCCATAAAGTTGAAATCTTGGCTCAGGTCTTTGTCTCTGCCTCGAGGCTTAGATGTGGGATGTTTAGAGGTTTAAATACATTTCTCAGCCAGATTATAAGCATTCATACTGTCGCAGAGAAGTGGTTTGTGCAATCAGTTCAGAAGATTGATGTGCCAGTGCCATCTTATTGCTTAAGTTTACAAATCTCGTCAATCCAGTTCGACTTGATCACATCAGATGATCAAGTTTTAATAGATACTATTATTGGACCTGCGATCACCATTTTCTACATGCTGTAAAATAAATGACCAAGAAGTTACAGGTCCAAATGAAATCCCCAGCTGAAAACAAAAGCACACAGGAATTGTTATCAACTTGATATGGAATATATGCGAGCTCTAGATGCTCTGCCTGCAATATCAAACAAACACAGTGAATTAGTGAATCTATGATGCAAACTTTGACATATCGACCAGTTTATTAACTAATGTATCTGGAGATATGGGTGAGATTTCAATGATTTGTATCCTTCATTGGATTACTGATCTTTACCTCCCACCTCAGGTACTTTAAATGTCAATTTTGTACTCAACTAGACTTTGTTATGAAAGACTAAAAATCAAGGATGCTTTGGTGAAGTCTGGTTGGGATGGAATAGAGAATATATTGAATATTTAGTTCTGATTAGAGTTCCGGCCAATCTTATTAAGTAATACAGGTTTCTTCGATGAGTTTAAGTTCTGTATGATGAGGTAGTGACTAGTGAAACCTCATATCATTACTCTTCTATAGCTGCTTGACCAAAAATACTTACTATAGTTAGCCAATATATATTTTACATCTCCCGTCTACTTTTTTGGGTCGGCGGATATTTAAGTTAATATTCCCTGTTTAATATGTAGATTATTTCAGCTCACAGAAGAGCAATGATTGTGAGGGTCACTGCCTAACTTAAAACGTAGTTCTTATGTCTTAACTACAGGTTTCTTTGGATCATACATTCATATCTTTAAACAAGCATTGATAGAATTTGGAAGGCTTAAAATAGTGAAATGCCTACGAAAGATAATTGGAGTCATTTATCAAAAAAGAATTTTTTTAATTAGAATCACGTCTTGTTAGGTGTTTTTTCAAGCCCTTCTTAAGTTTAGTTTAGTTTAGAAACATAGTAGAAACAGAGATTATCATTAACCTGATTAAGAGCCACATTGATAACAATTATCGGATAGAGGCT
Source organism: Solanum sitiens (assembly GCA_016801875.1). Taxonomy (NCBI): domain Eukaryota; kingdom Viridiplantae; phylum Streptophyta; class Magnoliopsida; order Solanales; family Solanaceae; genus Solanum; species Solanum sitiens. The sequence goes on from JABWTJ010000090.1 coordinate 191,116, forward strand.
CTCCATTTCAATGCAATTTTCAAATAAGAGATCTGACATGGCACCAGCATTCGCTTTAGACTTCTGTATGACACCAGCATTAGCTTTAGACTTCTGTATGGCACCAGCAAAACTTAAGATATTCAGCTGACTATTTATTACTTGGTTGTTTTGGATATCATAGTTCATATCTTGAATGAAGCTATGCCTTGGTTCCATCTTATCAAGAGTGACTGCTATGTTAGACGTGCACTCCTATCGCTTGTCCATGTTTTACATTTAGTTCTTTACTCTATGAGGGCTCATGGATGTAATAATTTACAAAAACTGCAGGGTGTACCAACTGTTGGGAGAAGATGGCACTTACTATGGTGTACGTTTTGGGAAGAATATCCCTTGGGTAACAGAGTTTCCTTTTGGAGTAATAAGAGATCCTCAGTATGTCGGCAGCATTTTGAGTTTGCTAGCTTGCCTCTCTTGGGTTCCTTTCTTGTATATTTTCTTATGGGTATTGGGATATGCATTTATGATACAAGTTGAATCGAAGGAAGATCCAGCTACTCGTGTAAAGCCGCTTTCTTGAGTCTATAGAAGATACATCTGCCAACTTGAAGAAACTAGTGCTGCTTGCTTCTGCATTCCAGAAAAGGAATCCTCTTTGATAAAGTTCTTGCATCAATGGTTTTTTGAGTTCTTGATTCCTTTTTTAAAATCAGACTCGAGCAATATTTTGGATGATTCTGTAAGTTTTTTTAGTTTTTCTAAGCTTTAGATCCCTATGTCTTTTAGGATTTGAATAAAAAAATTCCAGGCAATAAAAGAGCAATTTTTTTTGTGTGTGAATGGTTGTTGAGAACACTTGTATGTTCTATTTTGACAGAGAAAAACTGAATGATTTGTCGGCTGTTTGTGCAAAATTTTTGAAGTAGCAACCTTCGGGTTTGATGTGGAGGTAAAAATAATTCAGATATGATGTGATTTATGATTTAAGAGAAAATATAAGGTAATTTGAAAGGTCAATTGCTTGAGTTTTCGTCTGTCCATAGATTTTGAAGTTAAAACTTGAAAGTCGAAAATTTGAGTAAGTTAGGTTTGGACATGCATTTTACTTTCTTTTTTTTTTTTTCGAAGTTTTGCGAGTGGAAGTCCAAGAACCCCAAAACTGGCAATATTTGAAGAAACAAATTTCATGGCCAAATAGAAATTTGCAGATTATCAAAATTTGCTTCTAAAACATAGGGCCAAGCACCAGCTAAAAGTCAGCATTTACCGGAAAAAGTAAGAGAAAAATAGAAAGGAAGAATAGTGTTAAGTAGCTTGAAGACTTAAACATGATTTTGATTTTTTGCACTTGTTGAGATCTCTTTATCAATGGTGCAAATATTCAACAAGGTTGGGTCCTTAGACAACTACTTGTTAAGACATTGAAGCAATAAGTAGAAGAGTTTTAGTTGGAGTGTTGGACCAACTAAGCTGTACTCTTTTATGCTAGTGGATGGAATCACAAAGACCATCTCATCAGTTGCTTTCAGATAATGATTGTTTTTACTTAAGCTGCTCGAACTCTCTAAAAATATTGTCGAACCTTTTGAAAGATCTGTTATTTGAAAAGTCCAAGCAACATAGATTTTTACTATAGCAGATCACTTTAGAATTTTTTTTGATTCTTGCATGTAACTTAAATTTGATGCTACAGTAAAGTTGTATAAAGTGAGTGAACAGAACAATAAGTTGTATATTTCATAATCTCATTTCAGTATTCTACAAAGTTGTCAAATTCAACAACTTAAATGCTTCAAGGACAATTCAGTCTCAATCTAGCCAACTCAGAGCAGGTCCATTCTGCAGGGGACCCAATATGGCTGCTGTTGAAATTTTATCACAGTCTAGTAAGATCCCATTCTCACGTGCATCTCCCAGTCCAACTTTGCGGTCCAAATGTTACCAACTTTTCCTGTATTTACATTTGAACAATAATTTGTGCTTCCTTTTTCCTCCTTGGAACTTTTCATATGAGTCAAGTTGGAAAATATTGTACAATTGTCTATACAAAGTAGTTGACTGCTCAGCTGGACTTTTGTTTACCATCTCCCTGTCTGATTATTATGTTGGAGGATTTTTCCTGATATGGCTGCAGCAAGTGCTGCTTTGAAACTTGGATCTTTGGTCAATGAAGTAGCCATTTGCTCTATCAAGAATTGTTGAAACTCTGGCCTATTTTGATATTCACCTCCTGCTGCTGCTGCTGCTGCTGCTGCTGCTGTTGTTGTTCTAATGCTATTGCCACTGGTAGGACTAGTAGTATTGTGATTCATCTTCATATCGCGTTTTTCTACTGTTTTCGGTGCAGTAAGATCGAGAGTAATGGTTTGTCCTGAGGAATTGAGAGTTGTAGAGCAAGGTACTGAAGTAGTGGTACCCGCGATAGTCGTCACGTTTAATCGGCTGGCAGTGGAAGTATTAGTACTTGCACCTGATTCTGGTTTTGAGGTTTGTGGGTGGTTATGTTCTCCTTCATATGTTGCTACCACAATAGACTGATCTTCTATGCTTCTTTGAACCTGTCAAAAATGCCAAATGCACTATTAGAATGTGCGCGCAAACTGACTCGAACATGAACATGACAAATTCATGATTGTCAACACTCATAAATTAGGGTTTTAATTTACCTTTTTCTTGACAGGGCAACCAGGTGCAAATGAGCATCTGAAATAAGCTCTTGGACAAGGGTTGTCTCTGGTTACTTTCTGACCATACTTTCTCCACTGATAACCATCCTTTACAATCTGCAAAATAAGTTGACATCCAAAGACATAAATTAGTCGTATGCTCTCACTAACAGCTTAAACTGTCATTCTCATAAGAGTATTTACTTACAAGAGAGGTATCAGATGCATCAGTCTTCATAGAAACAATTGTAACTTTCGCTTTTATGTGTTCCTCTCTGAGTTTCTTGCAACACGATTCTTCGTCACTCGAACTGCTTTCCGATGAACGTCCATGAACAACATCCATATTGTTATTATTATTATTATTGTTGTTGTTGTTGTTGTTGTTAACTGGATTAGAGATACTTTCAGCTTTTCTTTTCCTTGACCCTGCACTACTATCTTCTGCTACACCATTTTGTGTGCTCATATACTCCATCATTTGGTTTCTTAAAGCATTGTAATTTTCACAAACTACAGTAAGCATCTCTGTTAACTTCTTGTTTTCACTACTCACTCTGTTTAGTTCCTCTAACAAATCCCCTGCCTCATTTTTCACCCCCATATTCTCTCTTTCAATGCTCAATCCAGTGAAATCACTCTGCACTTCTTGTTTCTGAAACCAAAAAAAAGAAACAAACATATCAATACTAATAACCTAGAGTATACGCAGACCTTATCACTACCTCCTATTTCCGAAAGAATATCAATACTAAGAATATAATTATACATTTGGGCATAGTCCAAAAATCTTACCGGAACTTTTTCAAGAACAGGACGAGGCCTAAAGCTCAAATCCAATGAAGTATCAACCAAACTGGTAAATTCCATAGATATTAATATCTTCTTTTGATGTATGAAAATTCCAAGAATCAACAAAGTTGTAGTCTTTCTTCAGGTGTGTTTAAGTTAAGAAACAAACACTTTTTTTTTCTCCTCAAAATCTGATGATGGTATTAGAAATGATGATAATAAAAGGTATATAAATACCAAAGGGCTTTAGAAGACCAGCTGACCAAGTTGTAGGAAGGTGGGAAGAAAATCAAGAAAAAGGGGATAAATATTAAATTGAGAGATTGAAATATCCTTCTTATTAATTATTATCCACAGCTTACTTATAGTTGTCAAATTTGTACCTAAGCAAACACAAGTGGTGGGTACAGGAACACATGTATAATTAATTACAACTAAAAAGATCAAAAATACTCTTAAACTATGAGAAAAAAATAAAAATATTCTCAATTTATAGTTTGGCTCTAATTGTCCTTACCGTCAATATTTTAATTCAAAAATGCCTTACAATCAATACTATGATTCAAAAATACCCCTATAATTATTAAATGGTCAAAAATGTCCTTTTCCGAATAACTACATTATTTTTTTTAAAACACATTTTCTTCTTAATTAAATTATTATAAAAGAACCATGTTCTTGTTTTCTTTCTTCTAAAATTACTTTAAAAAATAAAAATATAGGAATTTTTTTTCCCCAATAATCTCACCTTATCAATTAAAATCAAATAACTTCATGAACCCTTCCAACATATAATATATGTCATATATATAATATCATTGTATATCCATCATTAATTTTATATTTGTATAACGATAAATAAGAAATATTTTTTTATTTTTTGTTTTTTTCTGAATTGAAATAAGATAAACATTTGCTAATTTTTAAAAATTATTTGAGATAGAATGTGTTAAAAAGAAAATAAATAATATATTTATTTGAAAAATGAGCATTTTTCCAAAATAACAATAAGGGCATTTTTGGACCAAAATATTAATGGGAAGGGCATTTTTGGAGCAAACTATAAACGGAGGATATTTTTGTTCTTTTTTCATAGTTTAAGGGCATTTTTAACCCATTTCCCTTAATTATATATACGTTCATTATCTCAATTAATATGACTTGCTTTCTTTTAGTTAGTCTCAGAACAAAATAATATATTTTCATATTTAGTGAGATAATTTATAACACATTTATTTTAGATTCATAAATTTTAAAAGTTATTTTTAATTTTTTCGTATCAAATAAAATTATATCATATGAATTGTATTTTTAATTTTTTTTGTATCAAATAAAATTATATCATATGAATTGAACGGAAGGAAAGTAGTGTATATTTCCTTCGTTCGGTATTATTTGTCATAGTTTCTATTTTTAGAGTTAAACTATAAAAACCTTGACTAATATTTTAAGATGTATTTTTTAATCATATTAATATGTGAATAATTGCAATTTATTGTATTTTTCATATAGTTTTGAATATCTAATTTTTTGTTTAAAATATTAAATTAATGTGATCTAATTTAATTTTAAATATTAATTAAATTAACTTTCAAAAAACATAATATGACAAATAATACTGAACGGAGGAAATAGCTTTTTATGTCGGCCCCTCATATTTTGAATTTTTCTTCTCTAGTCAAAGTCAAGACAACCATTAGGAAAGTAGAAAGAAGGATGTATATTTTATATGGATAAAATAAAATAAAATTATAAGGTGTTTTATATATTTATACAGTATTAATATTAATATGTAGGTTGAATTTTGAGTCTTGTTTTGACCAATCTTCTAACCTACTCACTCATATAACATCATTTGGCACGTCATCACTAACTTTATGTGCAAATTTAAAATAAAAGAGGGAGTTTTTTTTTTTTATTTGATATAACTTCTTTGTTTTTTATAAACATTTTCAACTTCCACTCCAATTTTTTTTTATTGCTGTTTCCTGTGAGGTTTGGATTTATAAAGAGTAGAATATTTAAATATTTTGGGTGTTGAAGAAAAGGTATTTTCTAAAATGACTTTTTCTATGGAAATAAAATAAGATGACATTGTATATTAATTATCTCCGTCTCAATCTCTAACACAAACCACCTAACCCCATTCCTGCCGGCCATTGGTTTTATCCTCACCCATCTCTCATTATATATCCTATATTATATATAAATATAATTGAAATAATATTTTATATTTATTTATCAATAATATAAAACAAAAATATTTTTAATGATACCAAACACACCCTATAGTTAATAAAGTGCATAAAAAATAGGCATCACCAATTTATCTGTCCAATACGCGTTCTCTATGTGTATACCACGATAGATTAGGATGAAAGGATAGTCTTATTTTCTATTGGAAGAAATTAATGCTACTAGATAAATAAATAAATAAATAAATAAATAAATAAATAAATAAGACTAATACTTCATTTTATTTTATTTGGTTATCATATTTAGAGTTGATTATGTTTTACCAGTTCATTTTAATAAACGAAAATAAATCTTTTACTCCCTCTGTTCTTTTGTTTTTAATTATATGTCATCATTTTAAATTTTACGTAAGTTTATCATTATATTCTTATTTAGTATTCTCTTGAAGTCAAATTTCAATAAGTAAACTGAAATTAACTTATTAAATTGATCAATGAACATTTATTAACTATTTAATTTTTCTATGTAAGTCAAAATTTATATTTTCAAGGCTAATAACTCTCAAAGGCAAAATAGAAAAAAGGCTTAACTCATCGGTGACCTCTTAAACTTGACACAAACTTTCACTTAGACACCTAACTGAGCGATGTTTATTTTAGGCACCTCACGTAAGACTTCGTTGTGTCATTTTGGCATCTTTTTTATTATCAGCAACAACATATAATGTGTGTGAATTACACTCGCCAATAACGTGTAAAGTGATCAATTAAATGACAACATTTGTCATTTGTGTCAAAATAGTTTTAAAATAGTTTAAAATAATTGATATTGAGTAAAAATAAAAACGAACCAATAAATTAATGACACGTGATATTTTCCCCAAATAAAATTAAAATAAAATCAAGCCAACTAAAAGAAGCATCCCACCCCACCCATGACCGTCTTCTTTCAAAGCCCCCCACCCCCGATCGTCTTCTCCAAAGCTCCCCCACCCCCACCCAATAGTGTTCTCCAAATCATCCCCGGCCCACAAATCTTGATCGCCTTCTTCAAATATACTTCCATCCTACCCGCGATAATCTTCTTCAAAATTCAAAATCAAAAAAAAATTCATTTCTCATTTAAATTTTATTTTGGGGTCATTAAAATAGCACTTGGCTCCATTGCTTTGCTTTCTCCAAATTCCTTTTCCATTTTTGCAGAAATTATCCCCACCCACGGCGGCATATTGTGTTTCTTTGAATTTACTCCCTTTAAATTAGGCCTGTATCGACTGGTTCGATTCGGTTTTGAAGTTTATCTGGTTGGCTTATTGGTTATCGATTTGTAGAGATGTTAAACCGTTATAGAACCATTAAGATATTGGCTTACGGTTATTGGTTTATCGGTTTTTGATCGTTATCGATTTTTGATCGTTATCGGTTTAACCGTTAAGATTTGACACAAAAGAAAAAAGATTGAAAATCACTTAGAAACAAGGTGACAAACCAAATAAACCATGCACTTGAGTTCACAAGTTACATCTTCCTCAAAAGCAAACACTTTTACATTGTAGAATAATCAAGTGTTTGAGACAACCAAAAATAAAAGTAGGAAATTAAACTCTAAATCGAGGACTTTATATACAAAATGGTATAAATATACTTATTTAATTTACTATTGGGTTATCGGTTAACCCGTTAAGAAAAAACTTTAAACCGTTAAGAACGGATAACCCGATAACAAAAAAAATCAAAACCGTTATCAAAACCACTAAACCAATAACCCAATACTTTAAAGCAATAACTTTTTTATCGGTTCGGCTTATCGGTTTCGGTTTGATTTTGAACAGCCCTACTTTAAATTATTGAAATAAGCTTTTATTAATCTTTCTTAAATTTCATTTTGTCCTAAATATTAAATTTTTCATGAAAGAATTTTATGAACGAGTTTATTTTTAAATTTTAAAAATATTTTTCGTCATTTTGTTGGAAAATCTTCATTCACAATGAGGGAAATTTAATTTGGTCGGTGGCTGAAAATGGGGAACAAGATAAAAAAAATAATTAAAAATTGACTAAATAACCTTTTCACGCGCCTATCAATGAGTGTGTCACACTCATCATGCCATATAAGCAAAAGGTGTTAAAATGACGTAGCGAGATTCTATATTAGGTGTCTATAATAACCATCGCTCAGTTAAGGTGTCTAACTGAAAGTTTGTGCCAAGTTTAAGGGGCCACGATGGGTTAGGCCTAGAAAAAATAATGTCATTTATGCATTGATTTTGTGAAATGACAAATATTAAGGACCATCTATTTTACTAAGGATGACATATAAATATACTACGTTCGTCCACTTTTAATTTTAATAGTCTCCTTTTTTTAGAGTCAAGCTATAATAATTTTGACTAACATTTTACGACCTTTTTTTCAATCGTATTGATATGCAAAAAATTAGAATTTATAGTACTTTTCGTAAAGTTTTTGAATATTTTTTTAAAAAATTATTGAATTAATATAATCTAATTTAATTTTGAAAATTTGTAAAATTGACTTTCGAAAAATGTAACATGACAATCAAAAGTTAACGATATATGACAATTAAAAAGAAGCGGAGGAAATAATATTTTTTAATAATATCTTTGTTATCAACTACATAAAGCGATTAGTAATCAAAATTAATATTTTCAAAACATATTAATAAAGTTATTTAAGTAAGATAACTCCTTAATAAGTATTTTCGTAAAGATAGTATCAAATCAATATAAGATAAGTAAGTTCTCACGATGTGAGTAATTAATTCTAACTTTATTTGGACAAAGTTATGAATTAGCCAAATCAAGGCATCTTGCAACTAGGTCAATAGACAAGCTGTGGCTTGTTGAAATTTTCACGACTTTCATTTTTTCTAGAAAATGAAAAATTCAGAATGCATTATTAAAATGATGGCGTTGACTAATATAAAATATTTGAGATTCAATTCATTAAGAAATAGACTCTAAAATTTGTCAATGTATTTCACACGACAAAGTCTTCTAATTTTTTAATAATTTTTTTTTTATTCATCAAGTCAGTCAAGTATGGACGATTCAACGAAGAAAAAAAAAGTATTAAATATGAAAAATGAATAAATACGTGTCAAAGTTGGCTGCCGGCCCACTTCAGTTAGCTATTTATTGAAATACAATAGACAAGTAGAAAATATTTTACTAAATTTAACATTCTTTATAAATATAGTAAGATTTTATCTATTTTGGATATAATAATATTAACTTAATTATTATCAAACAATTTTATGATAATAAATATTACTGTTAAAAGATTAAATATTGTCACTAAATATCTTTTTTGTTGTAGTGCTACGATATTTAGAGATTTTTGCTTTAGTTTTAATTATTTTTTATTAGCATTATCATATATATGTTAATTGACCAAATCCACATCATATCATATCATAAAAAAAATATACTCTGATTAATTGTTCAAAGTTTATAATTATTAGCTTCTACATAGTGTCTTATTATTTTGATTCAACTTTTAATTAGAAGTATCAAATTCAAGCCCTTGTAAATAAAAAAAATTCTTATAAAAAATTGAAAATGACATTTCAAAAATAGATCTTGTCACGTGTCAATTCACATTTAATCGAATTATGAATCTCGAATGGAAAATCCAAGACAATTACAATAATGCACATGGAGTAGTAGATCTACCTAATTAACTATACAAATGACTAGAAATGTTTGTTCATCTCCCTCCTCCTTTTTTCCTCATATGGTATTAGATATTTGAATTTGTGCCGATTTATTTCTTTTCATTTTCTTATGCTAAGGGAAAATGCAAAGAGAAAGGTATGAGGAAGAAGTATATAATAAAGAAAGAGAAAGTATTAAAAATATGCTTAAATTTGATGTAGATTATTGATATTTTTAAAAATATTTTTTATTTTGACTAACTAAACTTAAAGACATTCTTGATCTAGCAACACAAGCGAAATACAACTCTAAGTTCTTGTCAAGTTTAGAAGTGTCTTCAACACTTCTCTCAACTTTTTATTAAGAGTCTCATGTTTCTACAAGAATTTGAGACCACTTGTTATGTATGACAGATCGGAAATATATCTAAATTTAATTAATCAATTAAATTAATCTTTTAAAACTATCAATAGTTTAGAAATAAAACTAATAATTTTCGTTAAATTCGAAAGTATTTCCAATACTTTATCTTATTAAGAAATTAATTAAAGAAACGAATAGGGAAAAAAAATACGTATCGTTCAAGAGTCAACAAGAAAAGAATTGTTGTATCGTTAACTCAATCTTCAGTAATTGTTTTTTTTAAAATAGTAAAAAGAAATCTATCAAAAACAACTTTCGGTTGATATAAAATAAAATAAAGAAAGCAGAAGTTTAGTCAATTTATATATACTAATAGCTAAGAGTTGACATTGAAATAGAATTAAAAACTAAACTGAAATAAAAGTATGTAAAACATTATTTTATTAATATTATTATGATGATATATATAGTGGTAGAAGTTAAAACTCATTAAAATTATTATCAAATGTGAAGTGGAAAAATATTTTAAAAAGGAAAAACTATTGGTAGTGATGCGTCATGTTCTGAAGTAAGGAAAAATGACGATGATTTAATTTCCACCTCTCCCTAATTACGCAAATACGGTCATTTTGTGCAAAGTATTTTTTTAATTACTTTTAGAAAAGTTGTGCTGACATAATATTTGTGTCCATAATTAGAAAACTAGAATTCAATTAACAACAAATTATGAAAGTAGTATAAAAAACACTTCTGAATTTAATGTAAATTGTTAGTTTCGTTCTGAATATTGACAGTCTTAAAAACACTTTTATTTGACTAATTAAATTTAGATACATCTCCAGTTTATCATATGGCATAGTAAATTATCTAAAACTCTTGTACAAGTATGACAATCGATAAAAGTGTTTCTTGACACAAATCTTGGGAAATCATCAGAATTTAAGTATATAATATGTTGTAATTTTTAGAATAAATTGTTCAAATATCTTGATGGACCACAAAAAGTTTTTTCACAAATTTCACCAACACTCTTTTGCTAAAAAAACTTTATTCAAAACAATCTTCAAATGGTTCCAAATTTAATATTCAATATTCTAATATTAATTTCAATAATTTTCAATGGTTCAATTCTAACTTAAATTTTCAAAAATCAAATTAGACAAAAAAAAAATACTTCTTCAACAATCAAGCACAACAAAATTTAATAATAACATCTATTTATTTTCAAATTTCTTCAGTCAAATTAATCCAAATAAGTAATGCATTTGCCATTTTCTACCGCAATTTTTATTTTTTCTTTAAAAAAAGTAGAGAACGAGAAAGGAGGAAAAGAAAAAAGAGGAATAACAACATATTCTGACCAATATTTATACATATGCACTGAGTTTATTCCTCACCTCTTTTCTTTTTTTAGTCTGTTTAAAAAAGAATGACTTTTTTTTAGTAATAATTTTTCACATGGCATGTTTAAAACCACAAAATTAAAGGGTTATTTTATACATTTAACATAACTTTAATTTAAAACCACATGATCAAAAGTCTTCTTTCCTTTCTTAAACTCTATGTCAAGTCAACCAGATCATTTATTGTGAAAACGGAGGGAGTAACTGATTTAATTCTATCTAATCCAAAAGTTAATTAATTTATTTGAAAATTAAATTGGAGGAAAGACTTTGATATATTTAACATGGACCTGTGATGACTAGTGAGGAGACCAATCCACTAAATATAATTATTACTTATATTGTGGGTGTTGATACATTGAACCTCACCAATAATTACGTCTCTTTTACGTACATTTACAATATTTTTGTTTTATACATGTGTCAATTAATATTCGAGATTCATGAATGTTTTTCATCATTCTATAATGTATGTCCACATCCACTTAATTACTTTTTCGATAGTAAATATGTACTGGAAAATAGACTCGATAAATAATAGGAAGAAGAAAAAATGAAGAATATTAGGTATAGCTCAAGTCTCAAGTCTCAACCTATTATTGCACGTATGCACACAGAGATCATTTCAGTCGAAAAATTATTTTATATATAATAATTAAAATTCATTTATTTATATATAATAGATATTTAAAGTATATTTTTTATATATGTTTATTTAATGTTTTGTACGTTTTAAATTTTTTTAGTGAAATTTTTAACTTCGAAAATCAATGTCATTATCCATAGAGTTTGAAAGCCCACTTTTGCATGCACCGAAAACATAAATTTGAACACGGTTCTCCTTTCTTGATATCAATAATTTTTATGACATTTATTTTAATAATATATATTAATTCATATAGTCTAAGTCAAGCAGCAAATTCTTGGCCTTTTGATTCTTTGAATTATAGTGGGGTAGGCAGAATAGTGTTTTGTTATTTTCCACTTGGTGTTCGAATACTTCGATTAAATTTGAATTGTGTTTTGCAGGGCTTATTTAGGGGTGGGCTCCCAACATAATTTTTTACATATCCAGGGCTCGAATCCGAGAACTCTGGTTAACGGTGAAACACTTTCACCAGTGCACCACAACCCATGATAGTGATAGGCGGAATAGTATTTTTTTGTTTCCCATCCGGTGTTCGAGTCCACATTGAAATTCCGATCAAATTTGGATCGCGCTTTGCAGGGCTTATATTATTCAGGGGTGGGCTCTCAACATGATTTTCTCTATACCCAGGACTCGAACCCGAGAACTTTAATTTGATCAAGGGTGAAACACTTCAACTACAACCCATGATGGTGATAGGCGGAATGGTGTTAAATGTATTCTTTTAACATCTTTCGACTTGAAATAGGTGTAAATTAACTTTTTCCGAAAAATAAAATAAAATGTATGAGTTATACTATGATTATAATTTGGAATGATGAAATCAAACTCATAAAAATATGAACTTAGCAAAATTGACCTATACAAACATGAGCCACTAACTGTCTAAGTGGTGTGAATTAATGATCCAACCATTTATTAATTAATTGATTTTATTTTAACTGGTTGAATTTAGACTTCAGTTCATTTTTAAAAATTAATTTGTGGAAAGTCTATTTGCATTACGTTATTTAAGGTGCCGCACACTTTTTTAAAAACTTTAGATCCACAATTATACTGTCTAATTTTAGACAAATGCTCATTCTTTAGCTTATTCTCCTTCAAAAAAGTTTAGCTTAATGTTGACTAAAAGAGGTTTCATGACATTGATTGTTATATGGGTATTAACAAATGTAATATTCTTTTTTCTCTTTCAATTAATTAATATTGCAAATTATGTTGGTGATAAATGAGACTACAAATAAAAGTATACTAAATATATATTATGGTTTGACGACCAAGCAACGTATTATAAAAACTAATATTGAAAAGACATAAACATGTTAGGGAGAAAATCTCTCTATAACCAAAACTTTCTAATCACTATGTTGTGGATATTCTAAATATCGTATAAAAAGAGATCAATTTATACAATTTCAAACTTTCTTCCATGAAAGGATCAAATAACCTAAATATGGATTAAACTTATATCTTTCTTTCGAAAAAACTTAAAATATTTATGATAATAATTTGGTTTCTTTCAAGAAACAGATAAAAGTTGAATATGATAAGAAAATCAAAGCAAAATTCTAACAAAGAAATACCTAAAATAACAATATCATAACTAACAATATTTGGATAAGGATTTTGAAATGAAAACTACTCTTTTTCTATAATTTGCTAGTAATGGTTAGTTATGAAAGACGCGAATAAAAAATGTTGTGGAATAGTAAGTATTTTTTTATATTTTAAATAGTAGATATTAGATTCAAATTTTTCCTTGAAAATATGACCTCCTTTTTATATAACGTTTTACAAAATTTGAATTAGTTAAACTACAGTGCCACGAGGAGAATGCTCTTTGTGACTTTAGACATTTGCCTATAAATAGGTTATTTAATTAAAAAGTTAAGATTTTCAAAAAGTTTTATCTTTTTTAAAGTAATTAATTAAGAGTATAATCGATTAAAAAAATTATCTTTTTTTAATTTATAGAATGAATAACTAATCAGGAACAATTATAAAAGAAAAAATGGTACAAGTAATTAGAGACAAATAGATATTAGCCATTTTCATATAAATAGATTATTTAATTGTATCACACAATTTGTGTGCACCTCTAATACGGTAAATCTATCTTCAAGTCATTATTCCGCTATTTTCATAATTGTTTCATCGAATCATAAGTTTTTTTGGATTAAGTCAATTTTAAATTATTTTTAATGCAATATTGTATAACTCTTTTTGAATTAAATTTGAATAATTAATTTTTTAAAAAGTCACACAGAGTATCTATATCGTCTACATTTACATATAACATCTTTTTTTTTCTTTTTTAAACTACCCCTTTTATTTCCGTAGTGATTCACATTACCAAAAATAATTATCTCAAATTACTTGTACAATTTATAAAATCAAGAGAGAATTAATTCTTTTTTAAAGTGTAAATAAGTTTATAAAGATTCAAAAAGTTCTCAAGTGACGAATTCATAAAACTATCCTTCTTATTTTATAATTTTTCTTAAGAGACACGTAAAGAAAATATTTAAATAATGAGTGATTATTAAAGAAGTACTAATATATAATTTTATTCGCACACCAACAAATCTATTAAAAGTTTCGGATCAACAAGACTGTTTTGGCAATGCAATCACATAATAATAAATATCATGTAGACCAATATTTAATCTAGAATGTATCAAAACTAGTAATATAATTATTTATGACGAACAAATTAAAAGAGAGAAGCAATTTGCCACAATGGGACTTGCATTAATTTGCCACCACAAAAATGCAAGATAATAAATACGATCTTCAAAGACATTTTCAATATATATATATAGTTATTATTGTTGATATTTGCATTCACATATTAATAAATAAACATGGTCTAGTGCAATATGTCAAATTCTAATTTAGTTAATTAACTTGGCAGCTAGGAAATTGTGGGCGGATGTAGTTGTTTGGCGACAGGTTTATCCAAATTTGATATTTGATTTAGTAAACGTGTCATTTAACTTAATCTCATTTAATATTTATATTCTTCATTCATAAATAAGACGTGACTCGTGAAATATCCTATAAACCAATCAGAGTATACACTGATGGTTACGTAAAATGCATGTCCGTTTATTTAAGTTTATATAAATTTAATTATCTACTTAAAATCACCTAAAATTATAAAATATAAATGTTAACAGAATTTGTGTTATGTTTAAATATTTTTTTAACGCAGAACAGAAATTTATTATGAATTCTTCTTAGAATTTTCAAAAATATTATATTTAAACATATAATTTTAAGAAATATATAAAAGAAAATATTCAATTAATTAAGAATTTCAAAAATCAAATTCATAAAAGTTAAAACTTTGAATTCGACTTGATCGAAGGTTCATAAAAGTTAAAATTTTGAATTCAACTGGACCGCAGGGAAGTCTAGTTGTCCAAAAAAGTTAGTGATGATGTCAGGCATGACATCATCTCTTTTGTAAAGTCATCTCAATTTTATAATGTGCCGTTTTTCTTCGACCTCTTCTTTTTATCAAAAAATTAATGGCTTTGACTTTGCTTCTGTAAAAGAAAAAAAGATATAAATTTCATAACGTGACTACTATATGGACCATATATTATACTCCTTTTATTTTAAGTTATCGCAATTCTTTTATGCGTTATTTAAAAATTTGAATTTAGTAAATTAACAAATATTTTAAGATAAACATTTTTGTTTTTAATTATATCAAATAGATTAATATAATGTTAGAAAATCTCAACTCCGTAAATTGATCCATATTAAGAAGCTTTCAAATTTCAAAATGTCGGAACTACAAGGAAAATTTGAAGACATATTCATATATAGAAGTAGTCACATTCATTCTAGCATTTTTAGTCAATTATTTTATTTTCCGTTTACTGATTTTTCCTTTTCAATTTACTACGTACTTTGTCAATATGGTCTTAGAAGTCACCTAAAATATTAGGTAATGATATAATATTATTATTTTTTTGTTTAATGTAAAAAAGGAATTGATCTTTTCCGAAAGAATTTCTAGTTTGAATCCAAAAAGATCGAGATACAATTACGATGACATGAAATCGAGATAATCATCAAATTAAAAGTTCATAACCCTAGCCTATTCCCATTTTGGGCGGAAACAATCGTAATATCAAGACTTTTTAGAATTATTATTTGTCATCAAATATGACATTTGCACTAGACGAGTGATAATCAACTAAACACATAATTGGGCTGTGGCCCAAATTAGATATGTCTTATGTAATTTAAGCCCATATAAATGTAACACAATACAATCTGAAAAATTTTAGTTTAGGCCATCTAAGTTTTGGCCACTTTGTAGAAAGAAGAAAAAAACATTTTCTATAATTTTTTATTTTTTTTAAATATATTTCTCTCCTTGTCAAGAAAAGAATAGTTGTTTTTAGTTTGATTTTGATAAACTAATAATTATATGAGGGAAAAAAAACTTAAGAAAAAAAGTTTTAACTTGGACAAATTAGTTTATGACCTGTATTATTATATTTTACCTCGTAATCAATTTATTTTAGGAGAAATTACCTAAATAACATCTTATTTTTACCATAATCTCTAAAATTTCTTACCATTCTAAAAAAATACAAAATTTCCCTCCTGGGTACATCCTTATCCTCTCCCCGATACATCTCTATCCCCTTTCGGATACATTCCTATCCCCTCTCGAATACATTCCTATCCCCTCTCGGATACGTCTCTTTCCTCTCAAATATATCCGTGAGCTATGTATCTGCAGATTTCCTGAATAAAAATGTATCACGACCTATATGTCTGCATGTCTACTGATGTAACCAAAACCTTTAGTTTTAAGATTTTTTTGTTTTAATTCGAAAATAAAGATTAACTCTTAATACTATGAGATTTATGAAATTTTCTATTTTTCAACTTATACAAAACGGGTCGGATCATGACAGTTTCAATCCATTTCGGCCCATTCAAAATTTACCTAAAATTGCAAATTTGGCATATGGACTACAAACAGGATTTATGGGCCAGAACCAGATGATGTAGGCAAAAGCCTACGACTCATTGGGGTTATGAAGCCCATTGACAGTCAAAGGATATATCTATGCAACAGTTTTACTCTTAAATACACTACCAGTTTTCGTCGAACATAATTGTTTTTTAACTTTTGACCTCACTTGCCTAGTAAGCGAAATTTCAAGTGTGCATTATCTCAGAAATTCAGTTAATCTGAAACATATTTTTATTTTATTTTTTAGTGAAATGTGTTTCACAAATGACATGCATTAGTCAACTCTCAAAATAGGATAGAATATCTGTTTTGAGGAAAATAATGTTATAGGATTATTGAATATCTGCACATAATTGATATATACATTAATCAACTCTCAATAAATGCTAGCGCCTAGACTAGTATACAAAGTCTTGTACGAAGAAAAATTTAATAACAAAGCAAGTGATTCTGCTTCGCCGCAGATCATGTTGCATGCGATTTCACAAAAATATCTCTTTATATTTATATATTTTTATATTACAAAAATATCTCTTTATATTTATATATTTTTATATTACAAAAATATCTCTTTATATTTATATATTTTTATAATTAAACTTTAAGTGATGTAAGTCTTATCACTTTTATTATTATTATTGTTCACGAGCCCACTCAATTGTAAGAAAAACAAAACAAAAATACTATGCAATCGTCAGAACAAGGAAGAAATACTAAGAATGCTTATAATTAAAATGACAATAATTGAACACTTTAGTCTGAATAATTTTTCTTAATTTGTCGGGAGATATAATTGCCAAAATTATCAAAATAATACTTCTCCATAATGGAGTATGTATGGAATCATAAACATATCTTTCTAATTAATTATAGTTATCATGAAATAATAAATATTACTTCTTTTGTCTCTAATTATTTATTTATTTTTAAATTATCTCACCTATTAAAAAAATATTTATGATATAGTGAGTTTACAATTTCTCTTATTAATTATGAAGTGTAAAAACTTGAAATTTTTTAAAAGTTCCATCTTTTCAGAGTAATTATACCTTTTCAGAGTAATTAATTGAGGATATAATTAGGTGTGGATATAAATACCAAAAAATCAAAAAACCGAACTGAACCGAATTATTTCGATTTTTCGATGTCGATTTTTCGATTCGGTGTCGGTTTTTTATTTTTGGAACTTCGGTTCTTCGGTTCGAAGTTCGGTGTAAGAGTCCCGAAACTACGGTGCAACCGAAGAACCGAAGTTTTATTAAATAATTTTTAAAAATTTAATTATATTGCTTAGTTAATAATACTTATATATTTTTTACTCAAAATATTTACATGACCCATTTAAACGTTTTACTTAAGCTAGTCATTACGACAAAAAAATGTTTTACTGATAAAACGTTATAATGACAATTTAGTTCCTCTTCTGTTTATGTACATGAGTCCTTATATTTGCTCTCTTCTTTATTCATTCAGGTATGGGAGAAACCAAAAATATCGTCGCATATTTATTTTCTCTTTATTTTTATTAAGCACATAAAACTCTTAACACTTTATTATATTTCCATTTTATTTTTATTTACACCAAAAAACTAATTTAAAAACACCGATTTAAACCGAACCGAAGTAGAAAAAATCGAACCGAACCGAACCGATATTAGTTTGGTATAAATATGGTGCACACTTTTCTAAAATCGAATATCGAAGAACCGAATCGATATTTGATAAAACCGAACCGAAAAACTGAACGCCCACCCCTAGATACAATAGGTAAAAAGAAAGATCAATTTTCACATATAACAAATACAAAATCATATTTGTATGTTATAGTTATAGTTTGCATAATTGCACCATAGCAAACATAAATTTATATATTTCGCTATACATATATAAAAGAAATCAGTTATATATTCTATTTTGTTTTGGTATACATATACGAAAGATCAATTGTATAATTGTGTTTGTATAAAACGAGAAAGAAAGAAAACCAAAAGAGAACTAGGCATGGAAATATTATATTGTATAATTATAAGTGTATAGTTGAAGATATATATGTATTTGCATGTATATATATAATTTTCTCTCGCTTTATACAAATAGAAACACAATTTATACATTGCTGTTTGTATAAGCGAGAGAGGCGACGGAGAGACTGGCAAGCGAGATCTGCGAGAGTGGCGAGCGAGATCTGGAAGAGAGGAGAACGAAAATACATGTATATATATAATTTTTTTCTCGCTTTATACAAATACAAATTCATTTTATACATTTTTGTTTGTATAAAAGTGAAAGAGACAAGGGAGAGAACAAGAGTGACAAGCAAAATTCACCATGAGAGAAGCGAACTAAAAACACAACTTGCCATGGAATACAATTAAATCAAACTATATTTATACCATTTAATTTGAATTAATATTTTACTAGTATATATAATTTTCCTAAAAAGAAATTATCTTTTTTAAATTATTAAAATTGATAAATAATTTAAAATAGAAAGAGTATTAAAAATATTCCAAATAAGAATCTTAAATATGAAAATCCCTATGCTTTAATACAAATTTAAATTTAATCAGAGTATTAAATATATTCCAAATTAGAATTTTAAATATGAGAATCCCAAAGCTATAATACGAATTTAAATTTAGTCAGATCTCGATACGAGTGAATTCTATGGGCTTTGCCGCTCCTTGTACTTCTGTCCAAATTATGTCTTCCAATAACTATTGGACAGCCCACAGCTTTCCAATTTTCCCCTGCACTGCTCCGTCTCCTTTTATTTGAGTCTCTGTTTTTTCACTTCACATTTTCGCAATTGTTAAGTATATTCCATTCAAAATAACAAAGATTCCATCTTTAAACCTCACTTCTTGCATCTGCTTAAACCAATTTTCTGCTTTATGGAAGATCAAATTGATCAATCGAAGCAAGAAATGGATCACTTAATGGATGGTTCGAGAAGTATTATATTCGGAAAGTACGAAATGGGGAGGCTATTAGGCCAAGGAACATTTGCAAAGGTTTATTACAGCAGAGATATCAAAACCTCAGAGAGCGTAGCGATTAAAGTAATCAACAAAGATCATGTTAAAAAAGAAGGGATGATGGAGCAAATCATTCGAGAAATTTCTATTATGCGATTAGTTCGACATCCAAACATCGTGGAAATCAAAGAAGTTATGGCTACGAAACAAAAAATCTTTGTAGTTATGGAATATGTTAAAGGGGGTGAGCTTTTCGCAAAAGTTGCTAATGGCAAACTTAAGGAAGACGTTGCAAGAAAATACTTTCAGCAATTGATTAGCGCTATTGATTTCTGCCATAGTCGCGGTGTATTTCACCGCGATTTAAAGCCTGAGAACTTACTTCTCGATGAAAATGAAAACTTGAAGGTGTCTGATTTTGGGTTATCAGCTTTGTCTGAGCAATTGAGGAGTGATGGTTTGCTTCATACACAGTGTGGAACTCCAGCTTATGTTGCCCCTGAAGTTTTGAGGAAAAAAGGGTATGATGGTGCTAAATCTGATATTTGGTCTTGTGGGGTTATTTTATATGTCCTTTTAGCTGGATTTCTACCATTTAAACATGAGAATTTGATGAAAATGTATCGAAAAGTTTTCAAAGGTGAATATGAATTTCCTCCCTGGTTTTCCCCTGAAGCTAAGAAACTGATTTCAAAGCTTCTAGTAGCTGATCCAGAAAAGAGAATCACAATTTCAGCTGTAACAAAGGTCCCTTGGTTTATCAAAGAATTTAATCGATCGTCTTCGTTTTCTTCCATCGAAGAAAACAACACAGATCAGAAACAGGAAACCAAAGAACCAAATTTGGGAACTAGATCAAAATCAGCTCCACCTTTTTACAACGCATTTGAATTCATATCATCAATGTCTTCAGGGTTCGATTTATCAAGCCTTTTTGAAGGTAAGAAGAAATCCGGTTCTCTATTCACATCGAAATGCTCTGCTTCAACAATCATGTCAAAACTGGAATCTTTAGCGAAGAAGATGAATTTTCAGATTGTATCCGCTAAGGAATTCAAGGTGAAGATGCAAGGAACATCGAATGGGCGAAAAGGGAAATTGTCAGTAATGGCTGAAGTTTTCGAAGTTGCACCAGAAGTGGCGATTGTTGAGTTCTCAAAATCTGCCGGAGACACCTTAGAATATAAAAAGTTCTGTGAAGAAGATGTACGGCCTTCACTTAAAGATATTGTTTGGACATGGCAAGGTGAGAACAATGGCCGCGATTAAACTTTAATTACTGCATGTAAAATATAAGCCATAACTATAATGTTTTTGCTTCATCACAGTTCTAGCCAATTTTGTTTAATGCTATGGTGAGTGATATATGTAAATACTTTGTAATGTCTAATATTTTATGGTTATTTTAATCTCACTGCGGGGTAAGCGTAGAGGCGAATCAAGAATTTTATATTAGTAAAGAGTACCATTTTGTTCAATTTGTTGTATGATATTTATATGTTCTAATTTTATCTTTATACTCTGTGTACAAAATTCTAGCCGAAAACAACAAAGATTAGTTGAACCTACTCTGCCTCCGAATTGATTATCTTTATTTTTTAATGATTCATTTTTATGTTAAGGCGGAGTTAGAATTTTAATTTTATAAATAATGAATTTTGAAATTGATGACTTCAAGTGTTCAGATTTAGAATTGATTTTTATATGTACATATTTGATAAATTTTTAAATATGAATCTGTTATTTAAGCAAAAACTAGTGAATTTAATCAACGTGGATCTCACTTCCGCTCCTAGATATGTTTCTATATGGCAGAGAAGGTCTGTCCATGGTTTAAAAAGTATTTTGATAAAGAAAGTTTGTGGGGTTTTTGTGATTTTAATTCTACATGATTGAAGTGGGAACCATGGGCGGCAGCTAGCTGATATTGTTGGTTTTATTTTTGGGTTATGGCGGTTGTTGCATCAGGATTTGGCTGTTTCTTCAAATACACATCTAGATGAAAGACATGTGTACTATTAAATAGTTAAAGGTCAAGATTATATTGCATTAAGTCTTGTATCATAGTCATAGACTCATAGTTAAGAAATAAGTTTTGAACAAATGATTTCTTAACTTGGGTAAGAAAAATATTCCTACAAATCTTAAGACTCTATTTAATATAAATATTTACATTATTTAAACGCTTACTATGCTAGCAAATTTATTCTTGAAATATTAGGTTGAGAAATTTAAAAAATAAAAGGAAGAATTATCATTGAAGTTATTATGATTTTGTACCAAAATTAGTCTAATAGAGTGTATATTTTATATAATTGTTAATTTTCATCAAATGGAGATAAGATAGTGCTTATACAATTGGAATTGCGGATAAATTAGAAGTTAATTCTATCAAGTAATTGAGTTTAATTTTCAAACAGTGGAAATAAAAAAACCTCTAAAATTGACATTTTATCCAAATAATTCCAAAGTTTCTGCAAGCATGGCGTTCAATCAACTGATTGCCATATAAACAGGGAAACAAAGTAACACGCCACAATTACATCCAAATGAAGGTTGCCTTAGGGTTGAAGTTCGAGATTCGAGTTTTCAATATGAAAAAAAGTATTTTGAATGATTTTTTTTTTTATATAGCATAAATTTAAAATAATCGAGCACTAATATCAATAAGAAATTACGGTGAGATGTGGATCCACATGGTAAGTTACAATATGTCAAATTGTCAATGCATAAGTTTTCTGTGACATCATTTTCATGATTGTACCTTTTGCATATTCATTACTTGGAGTAACATGGCATTTTTTAATCATATTCTTGAAAAATATATATATGATATGATTCTATTTCATCCTCCTACCTTCATATCTTGATTTACTTTAGTTATTTTATTGCTATACATACATATTATAACAATATATTCGTAATTTCGAGATTATGGGTTCAAAGTGTTCCATTCTTAGGGTATGTCACGTTACATACCCTAATTTGATAGGACATGAGTTGGTTGGAGAATGGGTCTTCCATACATAAACTGATTTATCATCAAAACAGATGTCTCACTGCTACTCTACTAAGAAAGGAACAATTATTATTTTATGGAGATAATTAAAAAGGGTCCCCATGGATGACCAAAAAGGTAAGGGAATATATATAGACTAGTGTCACCCTTTCTTATTGGTCCACACACATGTTGCTTGATTGCTTCTTCTTTTTTTCCCTTAAATATTGAGTACTTTCTATGTTCATTTTTACTCGTTGAAAATAATAGTATTTGTTGTAAATAACAATTTGTGAATGTTCATTATATCCCTCTTATATCTTTATGAAAAATACACCAAAATAAGGAAGATTCAAGTTTCCTATTTTATCTCTCTAATACATTCTTCTCTCCTTAGTTGCTATTAAGTTTAATTTTAGCACTTAGTGTTTATTTTATAACACGTTATCAGCACGAGACTCTGTCATATCAAAGTTTGAAGACTAAATTTGAAGGCTAAGGTATTATTATTTTTCTTCTTTTTATTATGGCTAATCTTACTAAACTTGAGTTCGTTGCCCTTCAAAGTTCGGGCAAGAACTACCTTTCATGGGTATTGGATGCTGAAATCCATTTGGATGCTATGGATCTTGGAGACACCATTAAAATTGAAAATAAAGCATCAAAACAAGACTGTGCTAAAGCAATGATATTCTTACGTCATCATATTGACGAAATTTTGAAAATTGAATATCTCACAGTCAAAGATCCACTCGTTCGGTGGAATAACCTAAAAGAAAGGTATGACCAT
This sequence comes from Solanum sitiens, assembly GCA_016801875.1. Classification (NCBI taxonomy): domain Eukaryota; kingdom Viridiplantae; phylum Streptophyta; class Magnoliopsida; order Solanales; family Solanaceae; genus Solanum; species Solanum sitiens. The sequence goes on from JABWTJ010000090.1 coordinate 214,614, forward strand.
TTGAAGATGGTCATTCATCCAAAGGCACGATATGATTGGATGAATTTAAGACTACAAGACTTTAAGTCTATTCATGAGTACAATTCTGCCATGTTCAGAATTACTTCTCAATTGAAACTATGTTGAGATACAGTTAATGATGTTGAATCCATTAAGTATTCCAATGGTTGTCCGATCACTTGATGTAAATAAAGATCCATTTTGACCTCAAGAAAAGGATGAGAAAATTCTCGGTCCTAAAGTACCATATCTCAGTGCAATTGGTGCACTAATGTACCTTGCTAACACTACAAGGCCTGATATAACCTTTTCGGTTAATTTGTTGGCAAGATATAGTTTTGCTCCTACTAAGAGACATTGGAATGGAATCAAACACATATTGCGGTATTTAAAAGGAACTATTGATATGGGTTTATTCTACTCTGACGATTGTAGTCCAAATCTTGTTGGCTATGCTGATGCAGGATATTTATCTGACCCACACAAAGCTAGATCTCAAACATGTTATGTATTCACATGTGGGGGTACTGCTATATCTTGGAGATCTACGAAACAGTCATCGTGGCCACTTCATCAAATTATGCTGAGATAATAGCTATTCATGAGGCAAGCCGAGAATGTGTGTGGTTAAGGTCTATTATACACCTTATTCGAGAAAAATGTGGTTTGAAATGCGACAAAGTACCCACAACCTTATATGAAGATAATGCAGCATGCATAGCACAACTCAGGGGAGGATTCATAAAAGGCGATAAAACGACACACATTTCACCAAAGTTTTTATACACACATGAGCTCCAGAAGAATGGTGATATCAACGTACATCAAATTCGTTCGAGTGATAATGTGGCTGATTTATTCACCAAGTCTTTGCCAACCGCAACTTTCGAGAAGATGGTATACAAGATTGGAATGAGAAAACTTGGGCAGCTAAATCATGGTTTCCATCAGGGGGAGTAAAATACGCGCTGTGCTCTTTTTTCCTTAATCAAGGTATTATCCCACTGGGTTTTCCTGATAAGGTTTTTAATGAGGCAGCAAGTAATGCGTATTAGGATCAACTATTTACATTTGTTACTTTACTAAGAATTTATTTTAAATGGACATTCAAGGGGGAGTGTTGTAAATAATAATTTGTGAATGTCCATTATATCCCTCTTATGCCTATAAAAGGCATTGTAATCTCTATGGAAAATACACCAAAATAAGGAAGATTCAAGTTTCTCTCTAATACATTTTTCTCTCCTTAGTTGCTATTAAATTTAATTTTAGCACTTAATCTTTATTTTATAACAGTATTTGATATATAGAAAAAAAAAAAAAAAAACCCAGAGACTTTAGTCTTCAGTATTTTCTATGGGCAAAGACACTCAAGTGCGCTTAAAGTCTTATATTTTATTAAACTATTTCCTATTAAATAATTTGAAAAATAAGTATTTTATGATAGCATAAAATATGGAAAAAAAAGTATTGTCTTTTCTTCATATGACAGAAGTAACAAGTAAAAAATAAAAATCTATTTTAGAAATAAGTGATAAGCAAAAGTGAACAAAGGTAGTACATTCTTCTATTGAAAAAAGACATGACCTACTTTAATTTAGTATGTAGTTTAAGAAAATAATTTTTTTTTTATAATTTTATAATCTTAAATTAAATTATATTAATTATATTAAAATATCATTTGATTTTATGACCGTACACATATCTCATAAAAAGTTAAAGCTAAATTATTATAATAAAAAAAAAGAAGAAAGAATAGGAAGACTAAAAGGGAAAGCAATCCATTCTATTTGAATAGGAGAAGTACTACTTCTTAGCTCCCCACAGTTCATACAACCCATTTTTTTAGTTAATTTCAAAAAAATGACATGTTTTTCATTTATAATAATTTAATTTTAAAATGCTCATTTTATTTATTTATAGTCATATTACTATCTATAATTTATCTTAGATAAAAAAATTCAAAAATTATGATTTTTTAAAAAACTCGTATAAAATCAAATTATATGATATAAATTAAAATGTAGAAATATTAATTAGTCGATATGATATCATTGGTATCTTGTTATATTATTATCCATATATAGAGGTTTCCATCATTTTAAAAAACATATTTTTTATCGGTTATTTGTGCCGTGCAGGCAAAGTGCGTCTTTTTCTAAAATATATTTTTCTTTTATTTTACGGATTAAGCATGAGATTTTTTATTTTTATTTTATAAATGAATATTGAATTGGTTGATATTTGAGTCAAAAACCTTTGTTTGCTCTGGTCATATTAAAGTGTGGAAGTCTTATATTAAAGTTAAACGATCAGATTGAATATATTCTTATTTGCTTAATTATATTTTTAACTTTATTAATTTATATAACTAACTTATACATATATTGGCTTAATTATGTCTTCAATAATATCAAAATGTATAACTAACTTTTTTTTTTGTATATCCTTTGTTGATGAAACCATCTGTTCTAGGGAGGATCTACTAGCAGTTTGAAAATGAATTCAATCGGATTTAATAATTTTTGTTCAAATAATATATCGTAGTGTATCTGTATGAAAGTTTTTATTAAAAATACACAAATACTATATTTAATTCAGTTATTAACATATATGAAATCATTTTAAATTTCGGAAGTCATGAAATTGAATTTTAAATACACACACGCACACGCACATGCACACACGCACACACGCGCACCCCCCCCTTTAAAATAGACTATTAAATAGTGTAGGTGCGTAATAGGTCCAGCTCAAAATTTGAAATTGTTACAACAATTTTGGTCAAAGTTCGAATATATTTCGAACGCCTTTTCCATTTGTATATTTACTAATAATTTAAGGATAAATTATCTAAATACACATAGGTCCTGCTCAAAAATTGAAATTGTTACAACAATTTTGGTCAAAGTTCAAATATATTTCGAACGCCTTTTTCATTTGTATATTTACTAATAATTTAAGGATAAATTATCTAAATACACATAGGTCCTGTTCAAATTTTGAAATTGTTACAACAATTTTGGTCAAAGTTCGAATATATTTCGAACGCTTTTTCCATTTATATATTTACTAATAATTTAAGGATAAATTATCTAAATACACATCTTATTTTACCATAATCTCTAAAATCTCATAGCATTTTAAAATTTACAAAAATCCCCTCGCAAATACATCGCTCTCCTCTCGCTGATACTTCCATATCCATCTCTCAAATACTTCCCTCCCCCTCTCGGATACATCCCTCATTTATGTATCCGGATGTATATACCGATGTATCCGAAAGTCCTGTGATGTATCAAGATGTCTCATTCGCTATCTAATACATCCCTCTCCTCTCGGATACATCCCTCCGCTCTCTGATACATCCCTCGATAATGTATCCGTGTGTCTGTTGATGTATCCAGAAGTCTAGTGATGTATCCAAAATCAATAAATTTTAAGGGATTTTTATAATTTGGTAAAGAATATGAAATTAAAATCATGTAAAAACTCTTAACACTATGAGATTAATGAAAGTTATTATACTCTAAACAACCCATACTCTTAAAGAAATGATTTATAATGAGTCAAACATCTATCACTTATTTTAGATCATATATTTCAAAAATCTTTCTTTCTTTTTTACCTTTATGCCTAGTCAAACTATATCATATAAAATGATACAAGATAATATAATTCTTCAAAGTTTTTTTTTTGGAAGTAGATGGTTCATGGTCCCAAAGGAGCTAGAAATTAAGCTCTCTTCGCTATTTTTATATTTAAAAAAGATATATCTATATATATATATATAATTAATATTATTATTATTATTATTATTATTATTATTATTAAGAAATAAAATTAAAGGAGTAGAGCATCAGACTAACCAACAAATGCTACGCCATGTGAAATTAAATTGTAGGTTCACATATTTTTCCCACTTGTTTTTGTCTGTTTTAATTTGTGGACAAATGAGATGTTTTAAGATGAGGATTCACGATACCAATGAAGGCTAGAGATTTCGGTAGAGAATATTCTATTTTTATTTTTATAAGATTCAATGAATGAATACTCTCTCTCAATAACGTTGAATCATATCAATATAATTACTATTATTTTTTGTGCACAAAGGAAGTATGGGGCCATAGTTGATAATGATTGTACGCGCTTGGTGTTGGAGTAGTTGATATTACTAGCTAGTACTATTATATGTGGTGATAAACTATTGGTTTGTAGAGTATTGTGGTCCTTGTGATCTAGTATTTATTGTTGATCAAAAAGTGTTACGCACTTGTTTTACTTCTAGTGATTTTGTACTATAATAGATGTTAATCGCTAACTAATGAAGAATTTGACAATCAACATGACAATTCATGTTCTGTATGTGTTTCGTCACGTAAAATATATGTATTTACTTATTTTATTTTATGAATGTTTAATTGTATAGTTATGTATACTAAAAGTTAGAGAATATAAATATCAGCCGATATCAACTTAAAAGCCACATTAACGAATCATATCAAAATGAAAAGTAGGTCAAATAAACTGTAATAAGAGAATATCACATTTTTAAATTGCTACAAAAATCTCTAGAAAGTCAAAAGCATCAAAAGAAAATTACTCGAATGAATAGTGAATATTGTAACCTCGTAGCTTAAAATTATGACTTCGAGTCGAGAAACGGCGAGAGCTTCCGAGTTAAAAAAAAACATCTTTGTCACGTGTAGACAATTATTCTTATCTATAACTTACACAATAAAAATATTTTGACCCAAAGAAATGTGATTGCTCTTCCTACCTATCAATTTTTTAAAAATTCTTTTACATGATGGAAGAATTTTATGGTGGTGCAAAAGAGACTGTTTTTGTAATAATGAGTTAAAAGCTCCAAAAAAAAAAAAAAAGTTACAGGCCAACGAAATCACATCTAAATAACAGTTGTGATAAAGTAATAAATATTATTTTATTTATTAATTAGATATTTCAAATTTAAATCATCATGAGTATAAAGTTTGCTTTTGTTGGAGAGTGATTCACCTCTAATGTAAAATTTTCTGACTTAATCTGAATTTAGTAAGACCTCTAATATAAAGTTTTAATTTAAATTTAGTCAGAGTTCTAATGTAAAACTTTCTGACTTAATCTGAATTTAGTTAAAGCCAAATATATTATGTAGGGCACCAATTTACAAAAAGTAAATAAAAAGTCACATCCAAATAAAGTGTGGGTCCAAAGAATTAATATATGGCAATATCTCTTTGTATGATTGAGACTTTAGTTAGCTAGCACATTCCATTGTTTATATTTAATTTGTTTCTTTTAAACTTTGGCAATGGTTGGTTGGACAATGGCTCTTCACTAAAAATTATGACTATTTATGGTGGAGATAAGGAGATTTGAAGATAAAAGGGTCCCAATGCAAGGAAAGATAGGTATGTGGACTTGTCTTCATGGATCAAATGAAAATGGTCCTAATTGATTGCTTATAGTGACATTTTGAATAACTAAATATTTTATATTTCTTCCGTCTTAATTTATATGATGATATTCATTTTGGAACCTAGAACAATTGGTAGTCATTACAAGTTTTATCTTTTGAGTGAGCACTTTATGCACACTAGGCTGCGAATTACACTGGAGATGTAATCACACTAGGATATGATGATGTTTGTTTAAAAGATATGAAATTTAAGAAGTAATTTGAATATAATCCAAATTATAATCTAAAATAAGTAGTAAGTATTTGTATGATTATATATCTTATTAATAATAAAATAGATATTTAGAAATTAATACTAAATATGAAAGAATTTTTTGTTATCATGATATCTTGCTTATATTCCAAATCTGGAACATTCTTTTCTTTTCCAAAAAAAAGTTAATTTCAACGGTGTTTCCTCAAAAATTATTATATGCATAGACTAGAGAATTTTGGAAGCTATGTGTAATGTTGGCCTTTAAATGGATGTACCTATCCAGATATGTGAGAATAATGGAGTAGTAATTAAAGATGTTAATAAAAGGGACGCCAAAAATCTAAATTATTATTTTGACACTTGCAAGACCTCTTTCTTTTTGATAATTATGCAGATTTAATAATAAAAAAAATGATAGAATGAAAAATAAATTAAAATAGGCTATATCAATTAATTGAGATTTAATATAACTCATGCTAATATATTTACTTTAAATTTAATGTTTAGTATAAGTTTTTTTTCCTTCTTGTTGAAGATTTATGTGTGAGTAGAAAATGTAAAAAACTTGTAATATGGTAAAACTATTTTTTTAAAATAATTTTATTTACCCCCTTGATCTTTTTTAGATATCATGATTATTAAAAATAGTTGTTTTAGTATACTTATAGTTGATTTTTAGAAACAAAAGTAAACAAACTAATATATTGATAACAATAGTAGTTATAAATTGAAATCAATAGTAAATAAAGATCAATTTAATCAATTATTTCCTTAACTGATATTTTTTAAAGGAGCGTGCAAAAGAGAAATATAATGAGTACAATCAAAGGGATAAGAGGGAATAATTAATTGCACATTACTTGATTAATTTATATGTTACTTGATATTGATGCATTATTATTGTAGAATTTTTCACCGGTAATCCCTTTTTGAAATAACTATTTACTAAGTGTCCTTTTTATTTTTCTCTTGTAACTTAAGAATCTTTTAAACTATGACTCGAAGAAAACTTATAAAAATTGTTTGATCACAATCTAAAATTTTATAAATATTAGATAACAATCTTATGTTTTGGTAGTCCCAAAAATTATACTTTCTCTGTTCCTAATACTTGTTCACATTTTTTTTTAGTTGTCCTTAATTATGTGTCTATTTTGACAAATCAAAAAATAATAAAAATTTTTTTTACCTATTATACTCTCAATTAATTACTTTTAAAAAAGTAGAACCTCTTGAAAATATTAATATTTTATTTCATCTACTTCATAACTAGGTAAATGATAAACTCAATGTATGTATATGTGTCAATTCAAAAGTGAACAAGTAATTAGAGATAAACTTTTTAAAAAATAAGGATACACTTTAGCAAGTTCACATATAGTGGAACATATCATTGGGCTTCAGCCCATTATTTAGTAGGCTAGTCCACAAAGTTATTGGAACATATTATTGGGCTTCATCCCATTTTAAATTGGGCAACTTTCACATATAGCAAACAAAAAATTCATATTTGTATGCTATAGCAAAGTTTGCATAATTGCGCTCCATAGAAAACATATAACTGTATAATTCGCTATACATATACAGTTGTATAATTCGCTGGCCTCGCTATACATATACAATTGTATGATTCGCTGGCCTAAATTGTATAATTCGCTGGATTATTTCGCTGCAATTGTATAATTCGCTGGCCTATTTCACTGCAATTGTATAATGCGCAATTTTATAATTCGCTAGCCTATTTCGCTGCAATATCTGTATAAAATTTGCTTTGCATACAATTGAATCGAAGTAAAATGTTTGTATATTGTATAATTATAAGTGTATAGGAAGAAGATATATGTTTTTCTCTCGCTTTATACAAAAACAAAAACATAATTTATACACTTCTGTTGTATAAAGCGAGAGAAACTTGTATTTTACTGCAATTGTATAATTCGCAATTGTATAATTTCCTGGCCTTTTTCGCTGCAATATTTGTATAAAATTTGCATTTGTATAGAATTGAATCGAAGTAAAATGTTTGTAAATTGTATAATTAAGTGTATAGCACGAAAATATATGTTTTTGTATGTGTATATACAATTTTCTCTCGCTTTATACAAAAAAGAAACATAATTTATACACTTCTGTTGTATAAAGCGAGAGAGGCGAGTAAAGGGAGAGTGACGAGCGAGAATGGAACAGCGACGAGCGAGAGTTTTGGGAGAGAGGCGACTGATAAACTTTGGAAAACGTTTGATATGGGGCACAATTAAATCAAACAGTAGCTACTCCATTTATTTTGGGTTATTAGTTTGCTATTATACACAATTATCCCTTTTAAATTTGCGTTTACAATAACTATACCTAAAATTTCAAGTCTGTTTCGACAAATCAATCAAAAAACCTATCGAACTTCAATATTTAATGAATAATCACTACATAATCTATTTATAATTAATAGGGCTGGACATTCGATATTTTGGTTTAATTTCATTTTTTTTCGGTTTTCGTATCATGCGTACCGAACACCGAACCGAAATAGCTATAACCCACTTTTTGTTTACAACCGATTAAGCCTAGATTTATTTTTAAATTCTTTCATTACACTACTCCAATTACATAAGGAAATTTTGTTGGTTAACCATTGTAACTCTTTTTGTTATATACAACTGTGTATATTTTAAAAAGATGTTTAATAAAAAACTTGTTTCTGATGTATATACACTGTTATCACTTTTATACATTACATATACATCTTATACATTTATATATACATTGTATAAAGATGTATTATGTATATATTAGAATACACTCAGCTGAAAATTTCATCCAATGGCAATATATACAACAAAGTCGAGAAAAAGGAAAAAAAAATGACCATTGATTATAATATATATAAATTTAATGGGACAACAAATTTACAGTCCATTGATTTTGATTTGCCATTTTAACCCAATTTTTAGTAGTGACATGAGCCAAATAAAATAAAATGAAACAATTACCAAATTTAAATTACAATATTTGTGTGTTGTTTCCTGGTATAAACATTTGACTTTCATCTTTAGTGATAAATTAGTGCATCAACCATTACATTACATTAATGTTTCATCATTTATTTTTTCTCACTGTTTGTTTGTACGTCTTTGTCCACCTAATTTAAAAGTTGTTGAATTGGTACATTCGTCATCTTCTTAATCATTATTTTGTCCTTCATTTGTTTGTTGAACTAATTAATTGGATCCTACTCTCATTTTTAATGTGAAAAAGAATACAACACCAAATTTTTTAATCTTAATTTAATATCCCCTTTGTTAAATGTAGTCAAATTAAAGTTCAATGGTTCTTTAAGACTTCCAAAAGATTCCCTAATTAATTCTTATAATTATACGAAGATTCCTTGCGTCTAAATATAAAGTCTATAACCACACAGGGAATCTCGACGTGATTGTTAGACATTTGAACTAATCACACTTTTATTATTATATTTCAACTACGTATGCAAATCGAGGTTGAAAAAAATAAGGAAGTTAGGTCCTGGACATCCTAATCAAATTGACTCTTGTGGCCGTAGACTACGACTATATATAATGTACCAAACTGTTCTTTAATCGCGATTGAAATACAAACCATTAAGTATGACCAAACACCGTCCGCACAATAATCCTCCATTTGTATGATCTTTTGTTATGTAATTCTTGTTAAAAAAAGAGATGGTACCGAAGCGGAAGACTCGTAGACGCTACTAGTGCAATGACTAGTCTAATCTCTTTTCTATATTACCTGATTTTTTTCTTATGTAAACTCAGTGTGTTATCTAAGAACAATATCAAAATCTATGATATTATTGTGTGGGCTAATTTCTCATGAAAATTCGGTTGTTAAAATCTTGTCTCCTTAACAGAATAAGACCCTTTGTATAGCTATAAGTTTAATGGCTTGTTTGGTAGAAAATATTCGGAGAAATAATTCATCTGTTATAAATGTATGACGATATTTAGTAATATATTTAGTAGAAATTTTGGGCATATGTATAACTAATTCACTTCCTACATAATATTATAAAATATATTATTAATACTTTTTATTTGATGATATTATTAATACCTTTCACTTTAACTTATTTCACGTACCGAACAAAAATTCACATAGAAGATTTGCACATGAAAATCATAAGCTCTCAGAAAGGTGCATCATAATTTTGGATTGAATCCCACTTAACAATTATCCAGCTGTTTTAGTGGAGGGGTCCAAAATAAAGCCGAAAGCAATATCATACTTTATTGGATTATTATTAAGAAAAGTCCACTTTTTAATGGGGATTTTGATTAGTGACTGTGACTGGTGGGGTATTCACTAAGCTTACGTTTTCTTAAACACAACGCCAGAAATTTACCGCAATTATATGCTTGACTTAATGAAGCGTCGATACAAATAATTACGAAGATTTAAAAGATATACAACACAAAAAATTGAATAGAGAAACTCTCGAGCATTTTCAATGCATACGTTATTGACTATTGCCTATGATAATATTAAAAATGTGATATTTGTTGGAAGTTTCGACTCTGTAAAAGGTTAAGTTAGTCATACTATTTCATATCTGAGGATAATATCATATAAATATAGTCGAATATAACATATTTCAAATATATAAATGGGTATAAATTATAAAAATTAAACTCATAAGTTACCAATAACCGAAACAGTAATATTTCAATTATATATCATATTATAGAAAGATATGATCATTAAGTTGAATGTACATAGAAATATTACATAAAAATGTGATCTTATAATGGATAAAAAGCAATATCCATGATAACATTATTCATGTTTTATGCTAATATATACTCATAACAACGGAAACAATAAAAACATTTCCTTGAACACAGTAAAAAAAAATATTACACATTATTATTATTATTACATAATATAAAGCTAAGTCTGAATTCGAATAATTTCGTCCTTTTGAGTAGGAATTGGAAGGTGACCTTTCTCTTGTAGACTCTTCACTGTCTCATATAAGCATTGTTTCACTGGTGTAAATTCCATCCCCAAATCCTTCAATTTTTGGTTTGAGAATTTGTATGGTTTTACCCTTGGCTTCATCACATCCGAACACCTAATATTTTTACAAAGTATAACCAAGATTAGAATTATATATATACTACCAATCGTAACGAAGACATCAAAAATACATTCGACTTGATAAAAGAATTGGTCCCAATATGTTGGTAAAGCACAAGGAGAAGTTGGGACCAGCTTAGCCAGACAAGATAGTGATGGTGTGTTAGGTAAGAGCATTTTAGGTCTAAAGAATATTGTTGATACTCAAGTGTTTGTTAGTGGGTCACTTGTATATATGGTAACAATGCTTAGGTCATAACTCATAAGTACTATTCTTACCAATAAAAATTTGGTACATCCACTAACACATCACCAATTCATACAACAAAAAGCAAGTGAAAAATCCTTTATTTGTGCATTGGAAGCAAAAACATCCAACAACTTGAAACTAATGATGCATATTTTGTGGACTAGGTCTTAAAACAACTTTGCGATTTTAATTTGAAAATAAATAAATAAATCATGTTAGTAGCTAGCACGATTATGTTGATAGATTTGGGAATTGAACTTACTTTGTGGGGATGGGATATTCAGGGAAGAATTTGGCTAGAATTTCAACGATGTCACCACGATGAAGCACACTCTCAGCACAGAGGTAACGGCCTGATGCTGAAGGAGTTTCGTAGAGAAGTATGTGAGCTAAAGCCACATCCTTAACATGTACATATGCTTGAACTGAATTAGCATATGTTTTAGCTGAGCCAGTAAGGTACTTAAGGATATGAAGAACACTAGCATTCACAGTTTTTTGTAGCAATGGTCCAAGCACCAACACTGGATTTATCGCGACTAAATCAACTCCTTTCTCTCTTGCCTCATCCCACGCTGCTTGTTCTGCCACCATCTTACCATAACAATACCAATTCTACATATATAATAACATATTCAAGTCAATAACAAGATATAACACGTCAATTTTAAATATGAATTCGATTGACCTTAGTGTTCTTGCAAAAATCAGGATCACTCCAGCAAGTCTCGTCAACAACTTTTTCAGGGTCTCTGCTTGGGTCCATATACACAGCTCCAATTGATGAAGTAAACACAATGCGTCTTACATTAGCCTCTGCTGCTGCTGTTATCACATTCTTAGTACCAATTACTGCTGGCTCCACCATTTGTTCCTTCAACATTTAATCCCACAAGAAAATTAATTACTAAAGAGAAAAAATTATGAGCAAAACGACATACAAGGGAAATTTTTTTCTCATCATGGACCTCTTGGTGGAACATAAAACATAAACAAATTAAAGTTTGTCTAGCTTGAATTGACAATCTAACTAATGGTTTAATTGGACCCAGTCCACCTACTACTAGCACTAAATTATTATGTTTATGAAAAACAAATTTGTTTTAACTGAAATTAGTATGATAATTGATAATCCAACTAATCAGCACAAGATTAGAATATTTTTTTTTTGAAGTTGTGTGCACGCTTATACAAAAAATTTGATTCTTTTCACATCCCAAATTTGGTTTATCTTTTGTCCCTTTGTTTCATTTAATAAAAAAAAGTTAGCCTAATACACTAGACTTTCGCTGTATTCAGGCCGGACCACAAAGGTCTATTGTATATTGTTAGAATATAAGTTAAGAAGACTTACTGGATCATCAGTAACTGGTGAAGCTGTGTGGAAAACTCCGTCACAGCCATTGATTGCTTCACGCAAACTCTGATAATCAAGAAGATCACCTCTGCATAGTGTTAGCCTCTCTTTTGCTCCTTCAAGTTCTCTCAAATGACAATTCTTTGGATCATCTATATGAAAAAAAAAACATTAAATTCTACAAGTACTGAAAAACAGAGTATATTCAAGGATTTAGAGTTAGTGACTCGATATAAATTTTAATTTCTTTCAATATACGAGGCGAAAATGATGGGTTGAATTGAAAAATATGATGAAGATAGAGTATTGTGGGCATACCAGGATTTCTTACAGTTCCCCTAACAGTGTAGCCTTTTTCCAGAAGAAGTTTAACGAGCCAAGAGGCGATGAAGCCTCCGGCACCGGTAACACAGACGGCTCGACCGGAGACTGATGGCATGCTGCTTAATATTAATTTTCCGATGAGGTTAGTGATGAAGATGATATAGACAAGTTGAATTAGCTAAGGCTCTTTTCTTGGAAAGTAATATGTAAAACAGAGTAAATGGAGTGTGTTTATATAGGGGTGGTTTGGTACATGACACATAAATAATAAGATTATTCTATTTTATATTATTTTTTTCTAAAATGGTGAAATTATATCCCATATACAAATAGGGGCGGCTCAAATATATCTGAAGCTAAATTTAAATGGAGGTCTTGAAGTCTGATATATATTTTTTATGAAGTTTATTATAGCCAATTATTTAATTTTTCTTGAGATATAGTATTCAAGATTTGTTAAATTTCAGTTACTTATTTTCTCGAATACGAAAAGTTTATAAATTCTACAAATAGAAATCTATAGTATTTGTTTTTTTATAAAATAAATACTTATGTATTTTTTATTGATAAAATTGTATATAATAGCAAACTATTAATTCAAATTAAATGTTATAAATATATTTTGATTTAATTGTACCCTATAGCAAACTATAGCTATTTTCGCCACTCTCCTTGGTGGAATCTCACTCGCCACTCTCGTTTGGTGGCAGTGTCACTCGCCTCTTTCGCTTTTTATACAAACACAAATATATAAAATGCGTTTGTGTTTGTATAAAGCGAGAGGAAATTGTATAAATACATATATTTTCGTTCCCCTCTCTCCCTCTCCCAGATCTCGCTCGCCACTCTCCCTAATCTCGCTCGCCACCTTCGCCTCTCTCGCTTATACAAACATAAACGAAATTTATAAATTGTGTTTCTGTTTGTATAAAGTGAGAGAAAATTGTATATACACATGCAAATACATATATTTTCGTCCTATACACTTATAATTATATAATAAAAATACTCCCCTACCCAGTTTCTTTTGCATTCTCTTTTTATAGTTATATACAAATTCAAATTGTATATATAATTTTTTTCTTTCTCGTTTTATACAATTCGATTCAATTGTATATTCCCTGCCCAAGTCTCTTTTGCCTTTCTCTCTTTCTCATTTTATACAAATTCCAATTGTATATAATCGTCCTATACACTTATAATTGTACAATACAAGTATTTCTCTGCCCAAGTCTTTTTTGCCTTTCTCTCTTTCTCGTTTTATACAAATTCAAATTGTATATAATTTCTCTCTTTCTCGTTTTATACAGTTCGCTTCAATTGTATGTGTCTAACGAATTATACATATATATGTTTGCTATGGAGCGCAATTATGCAAACTTTGATGTAATATACAAATATAAATTTTGTTTTTGCTATATGTGAAAGTTGTCCCTTTTTATTTTATTTTTTGAACCCTCAAATTTGAAGGCCCAAAAACAATTACCTTTTTTAAAAAGTTGTAGAGCCGCTCATGTATATAAAATGAAATAAAATAATTTAATGAGAGATCTTTTACATATTTCATTTCGCTAACCAAATGATCCTATGTAATATTACTTATTATGTAATATGTATACCAACTTTTGGCTCAAACATGTTGGTATAACTTACTCTGATGTAAACGGACTACTTGCCACCCCTCAACCATGAGATCCTAATTCTATCGAATTAAGTTGATAAAATCGACTAAAATAACTATAAAAAATATTTGATCAACAAGATTGTTAATAAACTAAAGGAGATTAGGAATAATTACACGTTTGGTCCCTTAATTATTAATAAATTCAAATTTTGATCCTAATAATATTTTGCTAAGCATATTTAACCTTCGATAACTACAATATTTCTTTTTTATCCTTTATATAAGAAATATAATTGATGTTTAGCGTACTTTTAGTAATATATCACCATTAGCTATGAGGCTATGAAGTAACAACAGACATGGTATATAATGTATCAATAATTGAATAGTTTTAACACTTAATAGCGATACATCAAAACTGTACTTATCAATTATCTGAAAGTCAGATCTACTTAATAAGAATTACAAGGATTAAAAATTAAAATTTATAGATATTTGAGGGGCTAAAAGTTCTAATACCCAAAGGACTATGCGAGTATAGTTTACCTTTTGGGTTATATTTTTAACCCCACTATTGTTAATTAGATTAATTAAATTAAAGTGATTTGCAGTCAAGAACAAACACCTTTAAGAAATTTTCAGTGATGTTGTTTTCTTTGTCCGGTACCGATTAAATTAGTTAAAGCATGCTATTATTGACTAATCCAATGGTAATTTGATAATTAATTAATGTAATGTGAGTAATTAAGCTCTGAAGGTTCTTCCAACAAAAGTGTCTATTGACTATGAAAGAGCAAATTAAAGTTCAATATGTTTTGATAAAAGCAAAAGGAAAGACATTGAAATTTTGTTTGACACTACAAGATGTGTTCATTTTCAGTTGAAATTCTATAATATGTGTTCAATTTTAATTGAGATTCTTGGATGCTAAACCTAAACTCTAGTTCATGCCTATACAAAGGGTATTATATTCACTTGAAAAGGCATCTCGAAACTTTCAGAAATATAATAAAATATTAATATAGATGTTAAATTTAAATCATCCTAACTAGTTCGAGAAATACGCCACTAACGACCCTCGAATCATGGATGGATAAATCTTAGGAGAGTAGAATCAAGGATGAATAGAATGGTACCCCCACTATTTATTAGTAAAGTCATGTTTCTTCATATTTTATTTGTAATTGCAATTTTTTTTCTATCACTTTAAAATTTGTTGGAACCAAATTGGCACGCCTAGTGGAACCAAATTGGCACGCCTAGTGGAACCAAATCTGCCTTTCATCTTGTCTCTTAAATCAAATCTGAAAATCGTGGAAGAATGAGTACTTTAAGCCTCGTTTTTTATCGTTTCATCAAGTCTACACTCTGACAAGTCTTGAAGTAGAGGACATTTGTAGACATTGGCACTTTTGGTCTCTACAGACGTATTTAATTCTAGTAGGGACTCTACAATATGTGTTCAATTTCAATTGAGATTTTCGGAGGCTAAACCCTAAATCCTAATTTATGCCTATATAAAGGTCAAATCATCATCATAGTTTGAGAAATACGCCACCAACGACCCTCAAATCATGGATAAATCTTAGGAGAGTAGAATTAAGGGAGAAACAAAATTGAATCCACACTCACTACAATAAAAATGATCATTAGCGGCAATTAAGTTAATTGCCGCTAAATATGTATTTTTAGCGGCAATTGTCACTCTTTGTATATGTCCCTAAAGTCTTTAGCGACATTGGTTCTAATGACACTTAACTAATGTCAGTAATAACTTTAACACTTTTTATTAATGTCAATATTTAATACCGCTAAAAGTTGTTTTTGTTGTAGTGACTATTTGTCAATAAAGTTATGTTTCTTCATATTTTATATTTGTGATTGTAATTTTTTGTCTGACACTTTAAAATCGGTTGCAAACACAGGGTATTTATTCAGGAAAACAATATTATTTGAGTGATTAAGACAATATTTAGATTATTCTTAATAAGAGGCTCAATATTTAATCCAGACAATATAATTTTTTCGTCTAGCCAAATAATCTAGTGCTAAACTTCTAATTCACAAATTAACGAAATTAATATAGTATTTGGATTTAGTCTTTATTCGTTAGTCCTTTTTTTTTTGTTTACTTCTTAAAATTGGTAAATTTTATTTTCATTCTCTATTCATATATATTTCTATTATTGAAAATTATCTCAAAAATTAAATCCTAAATAGTGTTTTGTACAATTTACTTTCTCGACCTTATTAAGGTAAATATAAAGTCTGCATATAATTTACTCTTATCAGACTTTATTTGTGACATTACATGATTATATTACTGTGCATTTTTAAAATTATATCAAATAAGTTCAATCTTGTATTTAATTTAAAAAGATAATTAATTAATTAATAATAATATATTTAAAGATATGTATAATGTATTCATCGAGTTAATGAGAACATCATCAATTATATGTTAGAGCTAGAGAACACTAATTTAAACCTTATTGAATTCTAAATTTTAAAAACACTACAACATAAAGTATTAGAAATTAAATTTTAATATATTTTTGTACATTTGATCAGTTTTTCATTATAAATATAAAATATAAATTTAAATCACTAAATTTGACCAAACTATTATTTAACCCTTCCAACTTCATTGATCCATTGCTAATTGCGATCCTGAACCATGTGATCCTAATATTGAATTAAGTTGATATAACTGACCGGAAGAACTATAAACATAATAATCAACAAATTTTTTAATAATTTGAAGGTGATTAGGAATACTTGCATTTCGATTCTTTAATTATTGATTAATTCTTATATGATCCTTACAATATTTTGTTAAGCATATTAACATTTATTCAACTATAATATTTATTTATTTTATAAATGATTTTTATGGAGTCATATACCTTCAAATATGTTTAAGTAATACTCCTTAGCATAAATTTAATATAATACATTGACACTTGAATGATTTAGCATACATAATTCATTAAATTTGTAAAGATTCAAAGTCCAAGAGATAAAAAAAAAGCACATATCAATGAATTGAAGGTTAAATGTATCTAACTAATTTATTAGGATCAAAAATTGAAATGATCAATATTTGAGGGTCTAAAAAGCAAATACCTCAAAGGATTATGTGAGTATAATTAACTTACATTTAGAATTTACTCTAACTTACATACTAAAAACTATTCTTAATAATTAATATTAATAATCAGATTTAAGTATTAATAGTCAAGAATAAACACTCTTAGTTTTCCTATTGTAGTTGCACGGAATAAGGTCACCGGCGTATTTTATCAATAAAATATTACAAGTGTAATTTTTATTGACTCATATGATGATTAACAAAAGTAATAAACTTGTAAATTAATTGAGTAATTTATCAATAAAATATTACGTGTAATTTTTAGTGACTCATATGATATTTAGATGATTAACAAACGTAATATACTTGTTAAATTAATTGAGTAATTTAACTTGTGAAGGTTCTATCAACAAAAGTGTCTATTGACTAGACTTTGAAAGAGCTAAGTACTCAAAAATTCAAACATGTTTTGGATAAAGAACAATATTTATTGAGGAAGAATATCTAATAATGACTAATTTCTCCAAACACGTTTTTTTTTTTAAAATAATAATATATTTACTAAGAATATCTAATAATGACTAATTTCTCCAAACACGTTTTTTTTTTAAAAATAACATTATATTTACTTTCGCTAGATTGAAAATTTTACGTTATTGGATTATTGATGTTCTTGTTAGGAATAATTCTCTACTGCTAATTCACATATTAACGTTTTTAAATATATCTGTGACCTATCGTAAATAGTATGCCGATATCCTCCGCCATATTTTTGGGATATTGGTGCCCCTATCGTTCAAAAACTAGAGCGTATATGTCCTTCACTCGAACGGAAGACTAAATAGGGATATGTGACACAATCTTATCCATCGATCCGATGTCAGGTCGGTGGATAAGATTATGACACGTGTATGTCCGTTAGTATAAAATATATGTATGCTCTAATTCTTTTACGACAGGGGCACCAATATCCCTAAAGTATGATATAATTATTTGTATAACATTTACGATAGTTTGAGGATATGTTTATCCTTTTTCCCTTTAGGAACATTACTTCTATGGCTTAAAAATTTCATGTATTAGGCTTTTGAGTTGTATTTTTATCTGTTTTTTTTTTTTTTGTAGAAGTAATACTTCTAAGGTCATAATCTGTTGGAGTAAATATTGATACAAGCTAGAGTTAGCCTGAAGATTAATACATAGTGTAATCCTTTTAACTTGCTTCAAGTTAGAGTTAACTCGAAGGGGATTTGTTTATTATCGTTGTACAACAAGGTTAATAGCCAAATCTTTAGGATTATATTTTTTTGTAATCGAGTTTGGCTTATTCTCCTTCGCTTTTCGGGTTTTGTATATAGGCGATTCACAATTTTTCTTGTATATAGGCGATTCACAATTTTTCCTTAGAAGAACCTCACTTCTCTAACTTCCACATCAATAACTTCCACATCAAAATCAAATTTTGGCAGAGTGAAAAAAAATCAAATCTTGGGTTGTTTTACAAATACCCAATTCGATTGTTGAACCCCCCCCCCCCCCAAAAAAAAAAAAGGGATAAGGATTGGACATGTCTTCGTTTTTTGAAGAACGTTTTGGATGTATGCTATTTATAGTAGTAGGTGGGTAGTTATTGTCGCCTATAATGTAATCACAATCAGCATATTCATGCTTTGACTATGCCACCATTTTTGGGCATTAATGTAGTAAAAAATGGTTAGCTCAAGTATTATCTCTTTATGCCTCTACTCACCCACAATTCTTGCTTTGATGGATTTCGTATCCAACATTGTTATCTTCTAGGGCTTACTGCCTTTTTACTTAGTTCTCAACTGCAACTTACATTAAGGGGTGTCAAATGCACGGGTAACGGATTAAGTTGAAATTCTGTCAGTTGAATGAGCTAAATCAACGAATGAGCATGTTGTAGCTTGAAAAATCCATGGTAGCATGTTAGTGCCAGCTAATATTAGATAGACACAAAACAACAGAATAACTATACGCAGCGCCACAAAATAACCACATTACACCAGATTGCACCAGCTTTCAGTTGAGCATTTTTATTCATGCATACATGTGTTATCTCATGTGCAATTTCTTGGTTTTCTGTATGCAGATGACACGTTCAGAGCAAAAGAACAAACGTTCATCTTTGTCTAATACAAATGCCGAAATGAAATCCAATCGGTGGAAAAAGTATAAAAAGGGAAAAATTGCTATTAAAGGCGCACAAGAGACCTCGAGTCAACAAGACGTCCTCTACAAGTTCCTCTCATGATAAAAGAGCCTTGTGTTACGTCAACAAAAGGTTAGGAAGTTAAATTCATGCTCTTTACATGCCTCTGTGTCTCTGTATGCGTATGTTCTTTATATACATGCATAATCTGCTTTGACACAGTTCAACTTTATTTATTAGCTGCTACATCTGAAGTTCATACTTCAGCTGTCACTTTTCTGAAAGGGAAAAGTTTGTTTCAGCATTCCTGTGTCTTTGAAACAGGCGAGTATAACAATTACTTTAATTTAATTAGCTTGTAGTGGCCATAAGGCATTTACTTCTCTAACTCACAACTACTTCTATATTAGGATCCACATCAGCCACCTCTCCTGATCCCTGTATTCTTAACCAGACATATATCAATAGAGGTTCGTCTTAATTTCAACATAGAATAGTATTCGGTATTTTCCTTACATAGAATAGTATACATTATTTCCCTTTTAGCTCTAACCAATTCTCCGATATTTAAGAAATAGGTCCAGCAGCGGTTGTCACATAAATGTTAATGAATCTCAATATGAGTATATACCTCTCAAAGTTGTCCCAAATTGTAAATTCTGTGGTGCGAAAAGATTTCAGTATGAATCGCCTGGATTTTGTTGCGATAATGGCTCAATTAATGTTAGCGGAAACGTGAAATTAAAGAACAAGGAAGAACAACAATATTTAACGTGGTTCGGATCAAAATGATCCTACGTCCACCAAAGAACAACTGCACTGATATTTATTTCACTCTACAAAGAATACAAGTGAAATACTACAAGAGAGAGAACACAAATGCCTTAGAAGGTGAGAAGGCAAGTGAGAGGATGATTTTGAAAATGAATTAAGAGCTACCTATTTATAGGAATAAATTCATCCTATTGATGTCATCCATGACATCACTATGTCAAGGTTAAGAATATGAAAGCATTTTATGGTTTGCCTAAATTTCACCTACCAAGATACAATCTTTGACTTTTATTCTTCCTACCAAATATTCATATTAATTCATCTTCCATTTAGTTTGATTCCACAAGAACCAAAACCAACTCTTTCAATCTCCACCTTGGTTTGTGTTCCAAGCATGCGTATAAACAACTCCGGCCAAAACTTCTAAGCTTACTGGGCAATCCCATTGTAAGAAACAAGAAGAATCAAACCTTTGTTGAACATACCAGCTCCACCTAGCAGTTGTTCTCTTAGAGTTGCATCAATTGATGCATACTCCCGCCAAGTCCTTGCAGTGTGCAAACTTGGCAAGCGGGACTATTTTGGTCAACATTTCTGCAGCGTTATCGTCTGTGATAACCTTCTCAACCTTGATAGCTCTCTTTTCTACGACATCTTGAATAAAATGAAATCTGACATCAATGTATTTGGTGCGCTCATGAAATCTTTGATTTTTAATCAAATGAATAGCACTTTGACTATCACATTTTAGAATTGATTCAAGCTGAACCGAACTTAATTCTGCCACCAAACCTTTCAACCAGATAGCTTCTTTCACTGCCTCCGTTGCTGCCATATATTCTGCTTCTGTTGTAGACAAAGCGACAATCGACTGTAAAGTCGATTTCCAACTAACGGCACTACCGACGAGAGTAAAGATGTATCCAGTTGTGGACCTCCTTCGATCAAGATCCCCTGCATAGTCAGAATCTACATAACCGAGAATTGAAATACCTTCACTTTTCCGGAAGGTTAGGCCAACATCAGAAGCTCCTTTGAGATATCTCAATATCCACTTGACAGCTTCCCAGTGCCTTTTTCCTGGATTTGCCATGTACTTGCTTACCACACTTACAGATTGGGCAATATCTGGACGTGTGCATACCATAGCATACATAATGCTACCAACTGCACTCGCATAAGGATCCTTTGACATATGCTCCACCTCATCCATAGATTGAGGCATTTGTAACTCTGAAAGCTTGAAATGAGAAGCTAACGGTGTACTTACAGGCTTGCTCATATGCATATTGAATCTTTTAAGAACTTTTCCGATGTACCTCTTCTGAGAAAGATATACAACACCATTTTCTCTTGAAATTTCCATTCCAAGGATTTTCTTTGCAACTCCTAGATCCTTCATGTCAAATTCCTTGCTCAACAGTTTCTTCAAAATATTTATCTCTGTGATGTTGTTAGCAGCAATAAGCATATCATCAACATACAACAATAGATAAATCATAGAGTTACCAGACATCTTCTTGTGATACACACAACTATCAAATGCACTTCTCGAAAATTCATGTGTAGTCATGAATGCATCAAACTTCTTGTACCACTGTCTAGGGGATTGCTTCAAACCATACAAAAACTTCTTCAGTTGGCATACATGGTCTTCTTTTCCTTCAGCTAGGAAACCTTCAGGCTGATCCATATAAATTGTCTCTTCTAGATCACCATGTAAGAAAGCAGTTTTGACATCAAGCTGTTGAAGCTCTAAATCAAATTGTGCAACCAATGCTAGTAGCACGCGAATTGAGCTATGTTTCACGACTGGAGAAAAGATCTCATTGTAGTCAATTCCCTCCTTCTGACTGAAACCCTTTGCAACCAATCTCGCCTTGAACCTAGCAGCTTCTACTTCTGGAATACCTTCTTTCTTTCTGTAAACCCATTTGCATCCAACTGTCCTCATCCCCTTTGGCCTTTTAACTAAGACCCATGTCTCATTTTTGTGAAGAGACTCCATCTCTTCCATCATGGCTAACTGCCATTGTGCAGCATCTTTGCAAGAAATTGCTTCAACATACGAAGAGGGCTCGAGATCCTTAATCTCTTCTTCTGCAGCTACGAACGCATGTGCAATCAAATTTTCTTGCTCTATAAAACGTTCTGGTTTCCGTATCTGCCTTTTGTCCCTTCCCTTCGCAATTGTGTATGGTTAATTGGAAGCAAGTTCTTTAAGATCTGCATCTTTTGACTCATCAATTTGAGTCACTTGATCCCGTTCCTTCGTAAGCTCCACCGGTAGCTCCACCTGCTCGTTGTTCTCGTTTCTAGATAACTCCACAGAAACTTTACGAGGATCAAGTATAGAGGATTCATCAAAGGTAACATCTCTACTAACTACAAATTTGAGCAAAGACAAGCACCATAGTTTGTACCCTTTTACTCCATCTACATACGCTACGAATATGGCCTTTTTAGCCCTTGGTTCAAGCTTACCTTCATTAACATGATAATAAGCTGGACACCCAAATATTCGCAAGTATGAATAGTTAGAGGGTTCACTTGACCAGACCTCATTCGGAGTCTTAAAGTCAATCGCTGATGCTGGAGACCGATTGACAATATGAGAAGCAGTATGAACTGCTTCAGCCCAAAATACTTTGGACATCTTAGCTTGTAAGAGCATACAACGAGCCTTCTCAAGAAGAGTTCTGTTCATTCTCTCGGCAACTCCATTCTGCTGTGGTGTGTGCCTGACCGTCTTATGCCTTGCGATCCCATGAACCTTGCAGAAATTATTGAACTCTTCACTGCAAAACTCCAAGCCATTGTCCGTGCGAAGATACTTGATTTTCCTCTCAATTTGATTTTCAACCAAAATCTTCCACTCTTTAAATGCTTCAAAAGCATCACCTTTTGTCTTCAGGAAGCGCACCCAAACCTTTCGTGAAAATTCATCAATGAATGTGAGAAGATACCTCTTTCCTCCCTTCGATGGAAGCTTAGAGGGACCCCATAAATCTGAATGGATGTAGTCTAGCACCCCTCCCATCTTGTGCTTGCCAGTGCTGAAGCTGACCTTTTTCTGCTTTCCTAAGACGCAGTGCTCACAAAATTCAAGTGTGCTTATCTTCTCACCATTCAAAAGGTTGCGGTTGCTCAACATCTCCAATCCTCGTGCGCTCATATGGCCTAGTCTCATGTGCCATAATTTTGCCTTGTCATCATTAGATAACTGCACTGTAGATGCATTTACAGAGCCAATAATGGTGCTTCCCGCAAGTGTGTAGAGGCCATCCTCCAGCTTGGCCTTCAATATGACTAAAGACCCTTTAGTCACTTTCATAGTTCCTCCTTCACTCATGTACTTATAGCCTTGTTTATCTAAAGTACCCAGGGAGATCAAATTCTTCTTTAGATCAGGAACATGACGGAATTCTGTAATAGTCCTCACGATTCCATCATGGCAGCGAACATGAACTGAACCAATGCCAACTATTTTACAAGTTGCATTATTGCCCATTAATACAGTTCCTCTGCTTGTTTCATAGCTGCTGAGCCAATCTTTTCGGAATGTCATATGCAGAGTACAACCAGAGTCTAAGACCCATTTGTTGTCATAGACTCCACTATTGCATGATGTTGTTAGTACATAATCATCATCATTATCATGTACTTGCTCAACAATGGATGCGCTCGCCTTTTCTTTGGACTTCGACATAGGGCAATCTCGTTCAAAGTGCCCCTTCTTGTGACAGCCCCAACATTCTGCATTCTTTTTGTTCACACGAGACTTTGATCTGTACTTTGATTTGCTCCTTCCCTGTTGGCTAGTACGACCTCTTACAAAGAGTCCACTAGCTTCGTCACTTTTGTCTCCTTCAAAATGCATCCGCACATCACAAGAGTTTAGTGCTTGCCGCACTTGCTCAAGTTTAATAGGTTGTTTGCTATACATCATTGAATTCTCAATATCACTATATTTTAAAGTCAATGAAAATAGCAAAGAACATGCAAGCGTCTCCTCGTCCTTTTTAATTCCAGCAGTTTGTAAGTCCATCACAAGTTTATTGAACGCATCTAGATGGTCTTGCAACAAAGTACCTGAATCCATCTTAAATGTATGAAGGCGCCGTTGTAACAACATCCTTGTTGTCACTGACTGGTCCTGGTAAAGTCCTTCCAGCTTTTCCCATAACTCTTTGGCCGTCTCTTCGGTACTTGTACTCACTTCACAAAGTACGTTAGGTGCAAGGGACAGTTGGATTGCACTCAATGCATCTCCTTCAATCTTTTCCTTGTCGGAATCCGATATCTTATCGGGGTACTTTCCGTCAATAGCATAGATTGAACCTTCCCTCCGCAGTAACGCTATCATCTGGATTTTCCTGATATTGAAGTTGTTGCGTCCACTAAATCTATCAATTTCAAACTTCATGGAACTCATTTTTTTTTTTTACTTGTTCTTCCTTTTCTACTACAATGTATTTGGAACTACAGAAAACCAAAGTAATCCTTTTCTGATGTGGAAGTTCAGACTGTGCTGCAACCACAGAGCATACTCAGACAGAACCTTGGCTCTGATACCAATTGTTAGCGGAAACGTGAAATTAAAGAACAAGGAAGAACAACAATATTTAACGTGGTTCGGATCAAAATGATCCTACGTCCACCAAAGAACAACTGCACTGATATTTATTTCACTCTACAAAGAATACAAGTGAAATACTACAAGATAGAGAACACAAATGCCTTAGAAGGTGAGAAGGCAAGTGAGAGGATGATTTTGAAAATGAATTAAGAGCTACCTATTTATAGGAATAAATTCATCCTATTGATGTCATCCATGATATCACTATGTGTCAAAATTGTCAAGGTTAAGAATATGAAAGCATTTTATGGTTTGCCTAAATTTCACCTACCAAGATACAATCTTTGACTTTTATTCTTCCTACCAAATATTCATATTAATTCATCTTCCATTTAGTTTGATTCCACAAGAACCAAAACCAACTCTTTCAATTAAGCTTACATCACACAAGATGCCTACAGAACTAAGAGCTTTATTTTTAAATTCTTCCGAGGAGTCTCAACATTTTCGAACATATGTAAGGACATACAATAATATGTTTGCTTTTACTTCACTTGGGGTAAAATATGACAAAGACTTGGCTTAGAGATATCATGGTATTTATTCCTTTAAAGTTCAAGGAAAATGTTCCACTTCATTGATGATTTATTCCCTGCAACTGGAAAGGGAAAAAACTTACAACTATACTTCTATGACAATGAAAATGAAGTGGCAGACAGAATTGCTTGTTCCGCTAAAGTTCAAGAAATATGATAATAAAACTGATGAATATACTACAAGTTAATCCGTACTCTTTCTTCCTGAAATCTCTAAACGATGTACCAGAACTATCACAGTTTTACATTGCACTAAAATGTGATTCAGGTTTAGATCAACGAGTATATAACTTACCTATTACATCAGAAGTTTCAGCAATATGGGTTGACGAAGGAATACATACTATATTAAAACCTCATATTCGAATTTACCCTCACAGTAATAAAAGTCAATCAGTTAATTTCTACTATGGATGTTATGATCCCTTACAGTATCCACTGTTATTTCCATATGGTCAAGATGGGTGGCATTGCGGTATTAAAAAATTATTGCAGCCAAATAAGACAACCAGCTGTCATGTCTACTGTGAACGGGAATATCTACCCAGTGTTAAAAACATGTGTACAATAGATAACTCTCTTGATATGGAAGCTGAAGTACTCGAACAGCAAAAGAAAAAAAGAAATAATGTCTCTTGCCGTGAATATTACTGTTACAAAATTCAAATGCGAGATGATGAGGATGATGAACTCTTGCATATTGGAAGAATTTTCCAACGGTATATTGTTGATGTATTCATCAAGGTTGAAACACAAAGGCTAGATTTCTTTTTCTTCAATCCAGACTTGTTTCGAATAGAAGTTTTCGACGGCCTTCTTGATGTCTTAAGACATGGAGAAAGAGATGCTACTAAAATTGGAAAACAAACATTCCTTCCGGTCACATTTACTGGAGGCCCAAGAGATATGCGTCGGCGACATCTTGACGCTATCGCTTTGGTACAACATTTTGGAAAGCCTGATTTATTTTTAACAATGACTTGTAATCCAATGTGGCCTGAAATAAAAGAACATTTGTTACCTACTGATGAGGCACAAAACAGACAAATCAGAGTATTTCGAGGGAAAGTTGAGGAACTGAAAACTGATATATTAAAAAGTAATATCTTCGGAAAGGTTGCTGCATTTATGTACAGTATAGAGTTCCAGAAACGTGGTCTTCCACATGCACATTTCCTAATTATTCTTTGTAATGAATATAAATTGTTGACACTTGAGTCATATGACAAAATTATTCATGCTGAATTACCCGACTCTAATAAGAAGCTTACTTACATTCAGTCGTTGTGCATCATATGATGCACGGTTCTTGTGGTCATTTAAATCCTACAAATCCATGTATGAAAAGTAAAGGCTACTGTAAATTTTAATTTTCTAAAGATTTCGCTGAACGAACATCAAAAGGCAAAAATTCATATCCAGTTTACAAAAGACAACGCACAGGAGAACTTATAAAAGTTAGAGGGCAATATCTTGATAACTCCTGGGTCGTACCATACAATCCATTTTTACTTGCCAAGTTTAACTGTCAAATGAATGTGGAAATATGTTCTGATATTAAAGTTGTGAAGTACCATTACAAATATATTTGCAAAGGACATGATAAAATTGCTTTTTATATGCATGAGAATGATAAGCAAACAGAGGTAGATGAAATAAAAAAATATCAATCTGCTCGGTGGGTCTCTCCGCCTGAAGCTACATGGCGCTTATTTGGTTTTCCTATCAGTGAAATGACATCTGAGTGTTTAGCATCTCCAGTTACACCTTGAAGGACAACAATATGTTTCTTTTAAAAGCACTGAAAGTGTAAATACAATTATGAGAAATCCGATGATCAGAAAAATAATGTTGGCTGAGTTCTTTGTTATGAACCAAACAAATGAGGATGCCCAGAAACTTAATTTGTTATACAAAGAGTTTCCTCAATACTTTGTATGATTTGCATCATACAAAATGTGGACCCGTTGAAAACAACGTACAGTTATTGGACGTGTTGTGACATGCCATCCAACAGAAGGAGAGAGATATTATCTTAGATTATTATTTATGAATGTGAGAAGCCCAAAATCATATGAAGATCTTCGTATGGTCAATGGAACATATTGTACTACATTTAGGAAATCCACAGAAAAAAGGGGATTACTACATTCTGAAAGAGTTGGTTTTGGTTCTTGTGGAATCAAACTAAATGGAAGATGAATTAACATGAATATTTGGTAGGAAGATAATTAGTACAAAATAAAAGTCAAAGATTGTATCTTGTTAGGTGAAATTTAGGCAAACCATAAAATGGTTTCATATTCTTAACCTTGACAATTTTGACACATAGTGATGTCATGGATGACATCACTAGGATGAATTTATTCCTATAAATAGGTAGCTCTTAATTCATTTTCAAATCATCATCTCACTTGCCTTCTCACCTTCTAAGGCATTTGTGTTCTCTCTCTTGTAGTATTTCACTTGTATTCTTTGTAGAGTGAAATAAATATTGGTGCAGTTGTTCTTTGGTGGACGTAGGACCATTTTGATCAGAACCACGTTAAATATTGTTGTTCTTCCTTGTTCTTTAATTTCACGTTTCCGCTAACACATTCTGATAATAGCTTAGTTACTTGTATGATTGAAGCTGTAAGTTATCAATTACCATATAGTTTAAGACAGGGGCGGAGCCACCTTGGTACAAGGGGGTTCATCCGAACCCCCTTTGACAGAAAATTATACTATTTATATATGGTTAAAACAATATTTTATGTATATATAGTAGATATCGAACCCCCTTCGGCTACTCCGCATGTCTATTTCTACGAATTTTGAACCCCCTTATTGAAAATTTTGGTTCCGCCACTTTAAGACGATTGTTCGCTACACTATTGGTTTACTGTAATCCTACTAATCCAAAGGAGTTATGGGAACAATTTGAAGACTCTATGTCTGAAGATTTTATAAAGCTGAGAACTATTGAACTTAGAGATGTTCGACATAAAGTTTTGAACCATATTAATGACGAGTTACACTCGATGGGGCATGATATAAATGAATATAAGCTTGTTTCAGAGAATATCCAATCTTCTGCAGTCGAAAGAGAAGCAAAAGATGTTCATTTTGAGAGAACTATAAGAGTTTCGGAAGATGACTTGTTATTGGAGAAAAAACTAAATGAAGAACAACGAAAAGCTTATATTGCAATTGTTGATAGAATATTTTCTAATAAAGCAGGAGCATTTTTTATTGATGGTCCAGGAGGAACTGGCAAAAGTTTCTTATACCGAAGCTTATTAGCAACAATAAGATCTAAAGGATTTGTAGCATTAGCAACTGCAAGTTCTGGTGTTTCAGCTTCTATTCTTCCTTGGAGGACGAACTGCTCATTCGAGTTTTAAGATCCCTATTAATGTTGATGAAAATATTAGTTGCAATGTTAGCAAACAAAGCTCACTTGCATGTTTGATTCGGGATGCAAAACTAGTTGTCTGGGATGAAGCATCAATGGCTAAAGCAAAAACCATTGAAGCTTTTGATTTACTATTAAGAGATCTGATGGATACGAGAATGCTTTTTGGTGGAAAAGTGGTTGTTTTAGGAGGTGATTTTAGACAAACTCTTCCCGTTGTTCGAAATGGAAAAAAAGAAGACTTCATTTCTCAAAGTTTATTATACTCACAAATCTGGAACCAACTTGAAAAATTACATCTATCAGAGAATATGCGCGCAAGAACAGACCCTGCTTTTTCACAGTACTTGATGAGAATTGGTGACGGAAAAGAAAAACTTAACTCAGAGGACAAAGTTGAAATTCCTAGTTCTCTGCTCATTCCTTTTACTACTGAAAAACAATCCTTACAAGAGTTATTTAACGTAACATACCCTAATATAGATTCACTATTTCATGATTCTTTCTCCTTAGCTTCTCATGTCATTTTAACAACCAAAAATGATTATGTTCATGAAATAAATGATATGCTAATATCTAAATTTCCAAATACTGCAAGATCATTTATTGCAATTGATGAAACTGTTGAACCAAATGATCAAAGTCAGTTTGAAGATTATCTCCATACTTTAAATCCTGCTAATTTGCCACCTTACAAATTGACTTTAAAAGTAAATTGCCCAGAATGTTACTACGAAACTTAAATCCTTCTGAAGGTTTGTGTAATGGTACCCGATTGACTTGTTGCAGTTTCAAAACACATGTTATAAGTGCAAAAATTGCTAGCGGTGACTTTCAGAACAAACATGTTTTTATACCGAGAATACCTTTATTAGCTTCAGAACATGAAAAATTGTCAGTTCCTTTCAAAAGAACACAATTTCCAATAACGTTATGTTTTGCTATGACTATAAATAAAGCTCAAGGTCAAACTTTGGATTTTGTTGGAATGTATTTGCGTGAGCCTGTGTTTTCCCATGGTCAACTTTATGTTGCTTTATCGAGAGCTAAAACTTCAAAAGGCGTGAGACTACTAATTCGACCATTGACTTCTGACAGCAATGATGATCACTCGACATACAACATAGTCTACAATGAAATTATTCAAAAAGCATTCTCTTAGCTAACAACAGGTACAAATATTTATGTCTTACTTCTTGTAAAAAATAGTTGATTTAATCTTAATAGTTATATTTTAAAGTTTTCTTATATACTACCTTCAGATATCTACAATTTTTTTTGTGTCCATAGGACAGATATTGTTGTCCTTCAACAAATATGTGACGAATTTATTGACAAGGTAAAGATACGTCTAATGAGATCTGTATTTTGGCGATTCGTTCAGCAAAGGTGTTGAACAAGGTACTCCTCTCTTTTTCTCCCTCTTCTTGCCCCATTATGTTTATGTTCTACTTTAACGATTATTAACTTTCATATTTGACATTTCTCCGCAGTTTCCAACCCGAAGCTAAGCCCTAAACTGATTTGTAAGGTATCTACTCTGTTTCCAATTTCATCACACTGCCATGTAGCATCTGTAATGTCTGTCTCTCCTAAATCATTAGGCGGAGAACGGTCTTCCCAAGAGCCTCTTCTTTTATTTCATGACATGACAAATCTAAAGTGTCTACTTTCACACAACATTTCTTAAAATATCTATCTTCTAAGTAACAAAATTCACTAAATTATTGACTTAGAACTTAAGGTCTCCTATTCTGAAGCTAATATCATTACAATATATATCATAGGTTAACTCAGAACAATTTCAGAAGATTCTTTGGTACATAGGAGAAGACCATGACAGCTCTGCCACCCTTGAATGACGTGATGATACAATTGGTTCCAAGGGATACTCCTTGAATTCAAGTAAGTTATAATATGACTTATCGTGAAAAAAAAGCTATTTCAAAATTTTGTAGCCGAGAGGTTCTATTGTTGACATACACATGACTGGCTTGCTTCCTATATAAAATTTCAGCTTTGGGGTTAGAGCACAGCTCACTAGGGATTAAATGAATACCTGTTTAAGAAATCATTGGTGGCTGTTTATTACGTTTCGACATTTGCATTGCAAATTTCAAGTTAAAAATAGTTATCTTACTTAAAGATTAATATAAAATGAATACGAGAAGTATTTTCTGATTTTGATTTTGAATTGCTTTTTCTAAGCCACTTTTGATGTGTTGTTTGAGTGTTAAAGTTCCTTCAGCTGCTTGTTAATGTTAACTGTACTTTCACTGGTCCTATTGTGAACTTAACATTATAAAACTGATTATCCTATTCTTAATTACCATAATTTCCCTATGTAACAAAAGTTGCATTCGTATATAATAAATCATATTATAGCAACTACAATTTAGTAGTTATTGTAATCCATTTAGGGTGTGTTTGGTATGGAGGAAAATGTTTTTCATGAAAAATGTTTTCCTAGAAAATGTTTTCATGGAAAACAAGTAGATTTTTTTATTTTCTCATGTTTGGTTGCTGAGTAGAAAATATTTTCCGAAAATGATTGTTTTTGATTTATGAATAAAAAATGTTTTTGAGAGACATCTTTTATTTTTAGTAGAGTAAAAAATAATTTATGAAATTGAAAATATTTTTTAAAAACAAAATTATTATTTTTTGGGGTGGGGGTGGGGGTGGGGGGGGAGGGGGAGGGGTAGGGGGGGGGGTAGGAGTGAAAAAATTAGAATTTGAAGTTGATAGTATTTTAAGAAAACAAAATTAGTTTTTTTGGGGGTTGGGGGTGGTGATGGTCTGTTGGGGGGATAGGAGTTTAAAAATAAAAATTTGAAGTTGAAAATATTTTTAAAAAACAAAATTAATTTTCTAGGGAGGGGGTGGGGTTTTGGGTGGGGGGGCTGGCCGGTGGGGGGGTTAGGGATCGAGTGAAAAAAATAATTTGAAATTGAAAATATATTTTTAAAAATTGATGTTTTTCCCAAAAAAAAATTTAATTTGAAATTGGAGGAGAGTTTTGGAAAATGTTTTCCATAATTTGTTAAGGGAAGTTATTTTCCTTAACTTTGAGGAAAATGAGTTGATTTGAAAAACATTTTTCAAAACTTTTGTCTCAACCAAACATGGGAAAATTGGAAAACATTTTCTTCATACCAAACACACTCTTAGTTGGGATGTTTTGCTGCTCAATTAGGCTTCTAGCCATTCGAATGCAATGACAACATATCCCGTTAACAATTTACACGTCAAGTCTTCATTTCTAACTTGGTTTCTTGGCTTTCTCCAACATGCTTCATTCTAATAATTTGGCTTTTCTTTGCATGCCTCATTCTGATTCGGTGAAAAAGAGACTTACTATCGATGTAATTACATTAGTACTTGCAACATGCAGGGTAGCACTTAATGCCTACTGCAAATTTTGCCGCCCAACAAACACCACCACCTTCACACCTCTGCTCTCTCTTCCCCTTCTCTTGTCGTCAGCCTTGCACTTTAATGGAGTTCGCTGCTTGTGTCCTATTTCAGGTGAAAATACTTTATAGCTTTCATTTTGACTATTTGACTTTGCAATCCTTTTGTAATTCGTGTGTATGACGTTCCTTTATTTTTTCGTTTTTCCCTCTGTTTCAGCTCCTCTTCTTCTTCACTTTGCACTTTCTCTATATTTTGAGCTTTCTTAACATACCACTTTTTACTATTTCTAAGCTTCATCCTATCTCAGCAATCGTCGTGTAATAAGATTTTAACATAAAGATTTAACAAACTAAATTTGTATATAAATATGAGTCCGAATGGTAAGTTTGGCTATCTAAGCCCAGTAACATTTTCCACATGTTTGTTTCTTATAATTTCCTTGCAGATTTAGGGCCATCTCGGAAATAAGCTGAACTTGTTATATCTATCAAGGAAAGGATTGATAAGAGTACATCGTCTATGTAACTGAGTTTTCCTGTTTGAACTCTATCTGAATATAATTGTTGCAGGCCATAGTAGAAAACAAAATGTCTGTTTCCGTTCTTATAAACACAACAGAGATATATGCATACTAATGGCACTAGAGGTCTCTAACTGTCAGTGCTGACCTTCACAGAGACTATCAAATTACCTTTTGCAGTTGAACACATAGAACTTCAATCACTTTCATATGTTTAAGTTAATATATGTAATTGCAGATTTTTTGTGTATACCAAATTAACAAACACAGGAATTTCCAAGACACTCACAATTTGCCATACAATATACTCATGTTGCCCGGGCTACTTTTACTAGTATTATTAATAATTGTGAGATGGTAAGAAGTCAACTAGTTAATACTAAAAAAAAATATTTAATGCTAAAATTGATAATTGTGGTTTGTGATCGACGGCTGATCATGCCTAAACTCAAACTTTATTAAGAAGCTTTAAACTTAAAAAATCATATTTACTAACGTGTTCCATTCTTCTTAATTGACATTATTAAATTTTGAGAAATAATAAAAGAACAATATGCTACTATAATGTATAAATATAAAAAGAACAAGTTCAAATTTATAGAAAAAGATAGTAATAAAATATAGCGTAGTAGTGACACATAACAAATAAGAAAATAACATGTGCAATGCATGTTCAATATATTATATATGGTAACCCTAGCACAAAAATAAAAATAAAAATTAACCTATAGTCTAATTATAATACTAGATAAGGAAACAAAGTGACGCACTATGAAATCAAAACATGATTGATTTTGCATATTGGAAGAGTAATTCAAATTTAGAATAGGAAACCAAATTTATATAGAATTTGGAATTTACTTAACTCGTGTAGTCACAGAAATATGATTTCTAATTCTAATTAAATTAGGCTTTACACTTCTATAAATAGGAATCATGCTAGTTATTTTCATATAGCTGAGTAGAATTGGAATCCAACAAAATGGAAACAGAGCACTCTGTTTCTCAATTTCATCCTTCAATTGCAAAATCAGCCTCGATAAATTTATCATCATTTGGATCAGGAGGTCCATTTAGTTTTGATTCATTCTCTCGTAAATGGAACTCGAAGAAGAATGAACAGGAAAAATCATCGAATAAACACGAGGCAATGGGGAACGAGTGGTTAGAAAGAGGGAATTGTCCTATCGCAAAATCATATAGAGCTGTTAGCGGAGTAGTACCAATTGTGGCATCAGCTTTTCAGCTACCTCGTGGAATGAGACTCAAATGCCCACCTGCAGTTGTTGCAGTCAGGGCTGCACTGGCTAGGACTGTTTTTGTGAAGACTATGCGGCCACAACCATTATTTTCGAAGATGTTAGTTATTGGTGCATTGGGAATGACAGTTAATATTCCATTGGGGATATGGAGGGAACACACTGACAAGTTTTCACTATCATGGTTTACTGCAGTTCATGTTGCTGTTCCCTTCATAGCTATGTTGAGGAAATCAGTTGTGATGCTTAAATCAGCTATGGCATTAACCATTGCTGCTTCTGTATTGGGACAGATGATTGGCTCAAGAGTAGAGAGAATTCGACTACAACATACTCCAACAATCGAAAGAATAACAACATAAGTATCAATAATTGAGTTCTAATCTAAATTATGTAATGATTTTTTTTTTTTTTTGTACTTGACCTTTTAGTGACACATAACAAAAAGAAATAAATAACATGTGCAGTGCTTGTTCAATATATATCAATGGAAACACAAAAACAGTCTAAGCAAGAAATAGTCTAATATGGAAACACAAAAAATCATTGATTCATAATTTGAATTTCATGGGTTCTGAATTCTCCAACATCACTAATTTAATCATCATACATATATTAGTAAACACCATGAGCAGCCTGTACGTAGCTACATACAATAAATCTACAAGCTCAGCTTCTTTTGCTGCTGAAATATTCTAAGACTAACATCTCATTTCTCCAATCAACTGGATCACATCGCTTAATGGTAAACCTAATTTAGTTTATGAAAATTCTTCAACAATTCCAGGAGTTGAGTTTCTTTCCTATCCACAACAGAAATTTCCACTGCCCTTCTACTCTGCGGTACTTTATGACCTGGATCGAGATAAAAATTACAGCTCGATCATTTGACAAAAAAAAAACATTGAATATTCAGTTTAGAAAGCAGTACTAACTACAACGTGTAACAAACAGAAAGACCTTTTGGATAAAGAAATATTTGGCACTGTCGAGGAGTGAGTATCAATAGTGTGCATGAAATACACTAAGTGCCTCGACAACATTAAGAAGAGAAGGAAGGAAGGCTGATAATTAGCCTCGACTCTCCAGGTAGAGACATATGCATAGATAGTTTGTTTTGGGTTGACTTGAATATCCAAACAAAGATTTACATAAATGAAAATTTTCTCTCTGAGCTACAAGTAGGACCAAATATATTGACATGTCTAAGGTGATGTGCTGGACAAATCCTAAAAAGAAATTTGGTATCTACAAGTGAAGCACAACAACTGAAGCTGGATTTCCCAAATGTTATAACAAAATTAGATTCAATACTTACGTAGCAGATGAAACAGCATGGCCTTGAAAGTCTAATGCGTGATCCTGTACAGATTGCATCGAAAACAATAACATCAAAATAAATATAAATGCAACAAGAATATGAATATATCTGTAAGAGACAACAGAGTATATATCAGACGGGTAAAGAACCTTTTGAGTTGAACTATCTTCAAGCATCTCCCATCGTTCTTTATGTAGTCTCAATTTCTCTGATTCACCATCATCATATAAGACCTAAGAAGAGAAACACATGTGCAAGCAAGTTAGGTAAGATTTCTACTTCCCGATCAGTTTATATTTCCCTTAGCTTCCTTGGTTAGTTATGAATAAGGCTGTAACAAAGAGGTTTCTAAATTATAAGGTCATCCCTGTATGTAAGAATGGATTTATGTGGCAGATCATGAATTTGAATAGTAATAGACTTGGCTATTCCCTATTTTATGTGACCCATTTAACTCAACATGGAGATATTATTTAGATAAGGAAACACATGATACTCGGGTTCAAACAGATTTATAAATATGAATGAGAAGTGTTTAAACATAAATAGTAACTCAAAGAAAATTATGAATTTAGCGAGACAATGACAAGGCTTCATAATAATCTCATTACCTTGTGTTTCCTTTCAACAGGATCAAAAGAAGAAATTACTCCCTCGTAAAACCTACAAAGAGAAACATTAAGATGAGAAAATGTAGCAGATTCTTCCTCCTTAGTCGAGATAAACTAATACTGGAATTGGTAGAAATGAAATTGAAATGTCATCTGACACACCGCGAGTGACAGTATAGGGTTCCTAAACTACAGTCCAAACTGAGTGTATCCACAGTAACTCATCAAGTTTTAACTCTTCTTAAAGCATCAAGGATCATGAACTAACATATACTTCATTTGTCCTGTTTTATGTGACACACTTCCTTTTTTAGCCTGTCAAAAAATGAAATGACACCTTTTATAATAAAAATTTAGAAATAATTTAAATTTAACTTCCCATTTTACCCTCTGTGACATGATTTTATAGCCACTGAAATATCTATGGCATGTTAGAGACAATATCAAACGTTCTTTATTTCTTAAAGTTCGAGCCCAATAGAAAACTCAGACATATATTGGGATAGAAGGAGTAACTCAAGAAATATTGAATGCACCAAGGAATAATACAAGCTAAACATAAACACATGCTAGAATTCTTGCAATACCACCAAATCCAAAGACAATAAATAACTGGAGGAACGAGGTTCTTGCACATAGCCTAGCCGGCAAGCCAATATTTTAGAGCCTAAACTCGATAATTGAAGGCTACATCAAGTGCTGAAAAGTGTGTGTGTGTGTGTGCAGGATGGTTGGGTGGGTGAGTGTGATAAGTACAACAAATTTATAATGATTTGCAGTGCTCACATCAATATTCCAAAGTACTTACTTTTCATCCAATGGCCACCAAACTTTTATTCTAGCGCCAACCAGTTCCTTACCATAATCTTTAATGGTACAAGTCCTTTTAGAATCCTAAAACAAAAATTTGAACGACGAGTGCTTCAGACATTGAAACACTTAGAACCATAATCTAATACGAAATCTGTCAGAAACAATAGTATATCAGATGGGTAGAGAACCTTTTGAGATGAATTGTCTTCAAGCATCGTCCATCGTTGTTTATGTAGTCTCAAAATCTCTACTTCACCATCATCATATACGACCTAAACACGGAACACCAAACAACACCGGTCATTTGAACTTTCAGGTGGATTTTTTGCGACCCCATTTGATTTAACATGGAGTTAGTTTTACTTGCAGGTATATTAACAGTGGTAGGAAAACTTTTTTGGAAACATATGATACATGTGTATTTAAAATTCTTGTTGTTGTGGAGTTGTACATGCATTAAACACTAAAATATATCCCGAAATGAGAAGTGTATAAAATAAAATGGAACATATAAGTAATTTAAAAAACATTCTAAATTATAGAAACAATGACACGAATTTATAAAATAAATAATATTGTCACCTCGTGCTTGTTTGTCTCAGAATCAAAAGAAGAAATGACTCCCTCGTAGAACCTATATAGAGAAACTTTAAGATGAGAAATTGTAGCTAGATTCTTCCTTCTTATTCAAGAAAAAGTAAAATAAATATTGGTAGATACAATGATATAAAGAACAAAGAGATATTCAAAGTTGTGCGAACAATAATGGCATGAAACTCATGGAAAGAGTGACGTACTTCCCTTTTTAGACTGTCCAAAAAGAAATTACACCTTTTATGATTACAACTTACATATAATTTAAATTTGAACTTCCCATTTTACCCTCTCTGACATGATTTTATAGCCACAGAAATATCCATGGCATGTTTTAGACGACTAGCATCAAAAGTCATACTTTCTTTCTTAAACTTTGTGCGCAATAGAAACCTGAGACATGTTTGGACAGAGGTGTTGGGTTTTATTTGCCCTGATTTCTTACCATAAATAGATTTTTCTTTGAGGAAAAGGTTTTGGATTGGCTAATCCTTTTTCTAGTAGGAAAAGGTTTATGACTCTATAAATAGAGGCATATTTCTTCTAACTTAATCAGCATTCACAATGTAGTCTTAAGGGCTTTGGAAGTTTTGGTTAGGGGGAGAATTTGTGGGTCACAAACTTGATACGTTATCACTTGTGTGAACCTCCCATGTATTCCGAGTGAATTGGTTGAGGTTGTTTCTCTCTGTATTTTGTACTCTCATATTTATAGTGGATTGCTCATCTCCTTTGTGGACGTAGGTCGGATTGACCGAACCACGTTAAATCTTTGTGTCTTTTGGTATATTTCCAGTTATCTTCTTACTCGTGGTCTTTTGAGGTCTGCATTGCTAGCTTCCGCGTTTACACCTGCTTATTTACGGTCCTAACAAGAGGTACTACTTAAGAAATATTGAATGAACCAAGGAATAATACAAGTTACAAATAAGCACATGCTAGTATTCTTGCAATACAATCAAATCCAAAGACATAGGAGTACAAGTAACTGGGAGGAACGAGGTTCTTGTACATAGAGCCTAGCAGCAAAGACAATATTTTAGAGCATAAACTCGATAACTGAAAGGCTACATCAAGTTGCTGAAAAGTGTGTGCGCACAGGATGGTTGGGTGGACGAGTGTGATAAAATACAACAAATTTACAATGATCCTCAGTGCTCACATCAATATTCCAAAGTACTTACTTTTCATCCAATGGCCACCAAATTTTTATTCTATCGCCAACCAGTTCCTTACCATAATCTTTGATGGAACAAGGCCTTTTGGAATCCTGAAACAAAAAATTAGAACAACGAGGGCGTCAAACATGAAAACACTTTGAACCACTTTCTAATATGAAATCTGCCAGAAACAACAGTATATCAGATGGGTAGAGAACTTTCTGAGATGAATTGTCTTCAAGCATTTCCCATCGTTCTTTATGTAGTCTCAATTTCTCTACTTCACCATCATCATATATGACCTAAAAACGGAAACACCAAACAACACCTGTCATTTGAACTTTCAGCAGGATTTTCTGTGAAATGTTAAAGCGAATAAAATATGGTTCAAGTTAGACAGTGCTACTTCACGATCAGCATATTTAAGAACAGGGTCTACAACAAAGAGGTCCCCAAACAGTGAGGTTGTACCTGTATGTAAAACGGGGTTTTCATGGCAGATCTTGATTTTGAAGAGTTAAATAGGTTCGGCTATTCCAACCCCATTTGACTTAACATGGAGTTAGTTTTACTTGCAGGTATATTAGCAGTGGTAGGAGAACTTTTTTGAAAACAAATGATACAAGGGCTTACATGGTCAAGGATGTTGAATTGTTTTATAAAATAAGAATGACAAGAGTTCATAAAAATAAATAATCTCGTCACCTTGTGTTTGTTTGTCTCAGAATCAAAAGAAGAAATGACTCCCTCGTAAAACCTGTAAAAAGAAAATTTAAGATGAGAAATTGTAGTTAGATTCTTCCTTATTATTCAAGATAGTAAAATAGAATTGGTAGATACAATGACATGAAGAACAAAGAGATATTCAAAGTTGTGTGAACAATGATGGTATTATACTAATGAGTATACGATGAAACTCGGGGAAAGAGTGATAAAACATAGAGTAACAGAAACCAGTTCGGATTTGTGCCTGATAGATCTACAACAGAGGCTACATTCCTGCTAACTCATTGATGTGCCGTGAAATCACGGCACATTCTATGTCATTTACATAGACTTTTCATGTTCTTAATGCTTTTTAGTATATAATTCTTATGTTATTTTACATTTTGAAGTGGGACACCAAAAGAGGGGCAAAAGTGAACAAACACGTCAAAAAATTGAACCCTTCCGTGGTCCGACTCAAAACCAGACTGCACACTGCATAAAGGACTTTAAAGACCAAAATGCTATGATCTTTTGTGGTCCCATTCCTGTTCTGCAGACCACATTCCTGTCTGCGATCAAGAATAACTTGTCATGAAGCCCATTTGCAAACCACATTTCTAATATTGAAATGTAATTAGTATCTCCTAGTAGGTTTTCAAGAACTAGCTAAGATAAACCCGCTAAATAGTCAAGCGACATTAGTGGGCAATTGAGATTCCAAGGCTTATTGCTTGTTACATGTTTATTATTAGTTAATTATTTGTAATGTATCATTCTTGATGATAATCAATTCCATAATTTCCACATCTCTAGTTTTCCTTTCTTGCGAGTTCATTGATCATTTTACCCTTTTTTTTGATAGATTTTATGTTTATTATTTTTAAACAATATCAAATATTTCAAAATAAAATGGTTAGCTTAATTGGCGACAATTCCATAACTAGCTTGGTTACACTAGTATATTGTTCCTTAGTTACGCGGACTCTTCACTTTTGATGCCGCACCCGTCTCGGATTCTAAAAAAATACACAACTTTTGATGAATCCGACACGCACCCGTTGACATTTTTGAAGAGTCCGAGCAACATAGTAATAATTGTTCTATGTGGGATTCGACCCCGACTCTTAGTTGGGTAAATTTTATTGCAACGACCATGTACACTTCTCTTTGAGAAGTGGATTTGGACGTCATCACTCTTCTAATAAGATTGATGGAAGTATATTATGAGAAGAGACATACCTATGGGCTATTGTGTTCAACGACCCAAATAAAGCGTAAGCAGAAGTACCATGGAAGGTCTTTTGGTGGGTGATGGAGGAGAAGGAAATTCATAATAAATATGTGAAATTCATAAAGGACATGTATGAAGGAGTTGTCACTGGCTTGAGAACTAGTAAGAGATACAATGGAGTTGATTTTCCTATAACCGTGGGTTTACACCGAGGATCGTCATTGAGGTACTACTTGTTTACTCTAGTTATTAATGAACTAACCAACATAATACTATGTGAGGTACTACATCATTTGCTGATGAAATTGTGTTAGTCGACGAAACCAGTAAGGGTGTCAATCAAAAACTTGAACTGTTTAGAAGCACTTCAGAGAGGAAGAGTTTTCGGATACGATGAGTAAAAGTATATGTACTAAACTCTAAAGTTTAGTCAACATGAGAAGAACTAAATTGAGGTGAGACTAGACTGGATTGACGTGCCTAATGCCATAATTAGATATCTAGACTCTCGTTGTTCCAGAAGGATGAAGTGACAGATGAAGATGTTACTCAAATAGAATTAAAACTGGATGATTTAAATGGAGAGATATTATGTGATAGATTGTAAGATTTACATAATAATTATAAGACCGACAATGAATGTTGGGCCTCTAAAGTGCAACATATCCACAAGATAAGACTAAAAATGACCACATCCGCTAGGGGGTGCAAGTAGAATACATTAATGATAAAATAAGAGAAGGTCGCTTGAGATGGTTTTGTCATGTCCTACATGACTTCCAGATTACATAGGGGTTAAACCATAATGAGAGTAGGTCGCTTGCGATAGTGTGGAGGCATGGTCTCCAAGTTTTGATCTCTGCTTACAGAATCAAGGATCATGAAGTACCACATAACTCAAGAAATACCGAATGAGACAAGGTAGAAGACAAAGTTACGGATAAAACCCATGCTAGTACTAGAGTCTAGCTCTATACCATCAATTAAAAAACTTATAAGTATGCCAACGGAGGAGATTGTTGCACATAAAGCCTAGCAGGCAACACAATGTTTTAAAGAACAAACTCAATAACTGAACTTTACATCAGGATCGTTGGGTGCAATAAATTTTCAATGGTGTTGCAGTCCTCACATCAATATTTTAAAGAACTTACGCTTGCTCCAATGGCCACCAAACTTTTATTTTAGTGCCGATCAGTTCTGCACCATGATCTTTGCTGGTACGAGCCCTTTCAGAATCCTGTGCAGCTCACAAGTAAAAAAGAGAATTGCAAAAGGAAAGTAATAATTTGTTTCATTGCAAAAATAAATTAGCAAAGATGTTGAAATAACTATTACTGAGCTGTACGGTTGTCAACCTTATGTCTAGATTCTTCAGTATTAGTTGTTTTCTTCGTCTTCTTCTTCCACTGTTTGATTCCAAAAATTTGTTGCAGTGTTGGCTCTTTGTGTTCTTGGAGGTTTCCTTCTTCATTTTTCATGCCAGATTCAGATTTTCTCTCTGTTTCACAATCTGAAGCAGACTCGCTCCCTCGTTTTCTTTTGGCACACTGTGTCTCTCCCAAATGAAGAGAATCTATTTTCTGAACTTGGGATTGTGGCACATCTCCTATTGGAATTGACACAACCAGCTCATCATCGTTATTTATCGGGATCTCTTTTCTCTTGGGCTGACACAAATGACCATGACTTCCAGTGCTATTATTGTGATTTTCAGACACCAAAGAATGATGGCCACTACTACCTGTAAGTTCATGACTTCCAGTCCCTTCCTGGTTTTCTTTTGGCACATTTGTTGCTGGTTGCACATCTTCTGGATTGTCAGGTTTCATGATGTTTGTTGTACAAGTATCCTTTAGCTTCTCCCTGTGAATGTCATCCTGCAGCACTGGCTCACAAAATTTAGCACCAACTTTTACAGGATGACCTGTAAGTTTATGGCTTCCAGTCTCTTCCTGATTTTCTTTTGGTACATTTTTTGCTGGGTGCACATCTTCTGGATTGACAGGTTTCATGATGTTAGTTAAACAAGTATCCTTTAGCTTCTCCCTGTGAGTGTCATCCTGCCGCGTTAGCTCACAAAGCCTCAGATGGACCAACTTTTACGCAATGTACAGTAGCAGTTGCCATCTGATATAAAAAAAAAAACCTGTTAATACTATTATCTAATAACAACTGAAACTGTTGTAGCGTCCTAGTAATAATTAAACACAATAGAAGCACTTAGTCATCCCCCTGCTCTTTGGGCCAAATATTGCATTAGAGCTAATAGTAAAATCTTATTGTTAACTAAATTCAACACTAGAGTATATTCTAATGTAAGCTGAGTGGAGTTATTCTAATGTTGGCTCTAACTCCGTATGTTTACAATAAGGATAATTGACATGAGTATGCAAAGAGTAAAGTTCTTTAAAAATTGTATGTTTCCGTAAAGATATGACACCAAAAGCTAGCTTATGAAAGGCAGGATATCCAAATTCATATAAGCACACCACTCCATTCACACCCAACTGGAGCTTGGACCAGGGATGGAGTTGGCTCTAAAGTTTTATGTCATTTACTTTTCAAAATCTGACTGCATACAACAATACCATTTTCTGTGCAATTTGTCAGTGACTAATTATAATTACTGTACTAGGCTTAAGACTATGAAAGATAACAATTTTATTCCAGAGCATAATGAACTAAGGATGTGGTTGACATTTATACGGAGCAAAACTGCATTAATGAGACAGAGGTGCTGCTAATTTTATCAACAAGATAGTTATGAATACAACATACCATTTCTTTTGCTTTTGGCATTTCATTGCATAATAAAGCAACCGTTTGAGGATAATCACCAGGATTAAAGCTCATTGATTTTAGGGCATCTGCAAAGTACGGTTTAACAATTGCAGCACAGTCGTTTAGGACTTCCTCCGCCAAGTGTGATGCAATGGGTGAATCCATCTGGATAAAAGAAATCACTGGATTAGAAAAGTGACAAAGAAATATTCTAACAAAGAGGTTCATAGGAGATTTATTATTACCTGATTATCAATTTTTACCCTATCAAGAAGAAGATGTAGAAGCTCTACTGAGATTTCATCACTGCCTTCTATGAGCCGAGTCATGATTTCTTTCATCCAAGTGAATATATTTTGAGGATGGTAGGGCCTACATAGAAAATATAACACAAATATTATTATAGCCAGCATCTCAGAGAAATATTATCTCTAGAATAACCTTATGCTCATATACTGGGACAAAATGACATGGTTTACAATGTCAACAGTCTCGATCCTACATGCTAAGGTGTGACTCAAACGGAGTATATGCAAGCAACTGAATAGCACGTACAGTTGAGCAGTGTCTCAATGCATAAGGGTATTTCAGATTAGCACCTTTCGGAGCTAGTCAGTGCCCAGTGGCAGAGCTTTGTCCAAAGGGTGTTCGTAAAATTACTTTTAATGGATAAGCAGTTAAAAATACAAAACACACTGCAACATCCTTATGAAATTTATATTGCAACCAAATTTAATCTGAAGAAACAAACCAGAACTCTACATAACATTGAAGGATCAGAGAATATACCTGATGACCTCGAGAAAAATTTTGAATATCTCGATGATTAGCGTTTCGTTCTCGAGGTCCAATACCATCGCAGCGAACCTTACTTTAGCGAATATTTCTAGAACTCGAATCACTTTCCGGTAGCTGCGGCTAGTCACAACAGCTAACTTTTTGAAAGTCATTACGGTTTGCCGGAGAATTTCCTGACAAGAAATTGGCAAGGGTTAAAAAGGGAAAAAAATATCGAAGTAAAAACAGAAAGATAAGTTAGAATGGTATAGTTTTACCT
This sequence comes from Solanum sitiens, assembly GCA_016801875.1. NCBI lineage: Eukaryota > Viridiplantae > Streptophyta > Magnoliopsida > Solanales > Solanaceae > Solanum > Solanum sitiens. The sequence goes on from JABWTJ010000090.1 coordinate 259,044, forward strand.
CCATTTGTCTATCATCATCGTAAGGGCGATTTGGGGCATATATTCGAGAAATTTCAGTGATAGAAGAAATCACTGAAACTTTGACATCTTCACTCGTATGCCCCAATAGTTCATTCCTAACTAGTGCTTTCATTAAAGGTTGAATTGCACTTGTTGTCGAATCGAATGGTTCTTGACTCACTGTTTTCAGTAATGACTCAACTCTCTAACAAAAAAAAAAAGGGAAAAAAAGATTATCACTTCCATTTTCTAGTCCAAAATCATTATAGTTGAATAACAATTCTCATTTATTTATTTTTTTGTAATTTTATCTCATTCAAATAAAAAAATGATCTTTACCTGAAGAATTTTGAAGAGTTCATCGATGGAAGAGGGAGGATTCATGAGGCTCATTCCATAAGCCGTGAACTCGTCTTCCATCTTTTTCCGAACAGCACTGGAGGAGCCAAAACTAGCCATTGCAAAAAGAGCTCTGTTTCTAAAACAATAAGAACTGTAACAAAAATTAACTGTCAACAAATAAATTAATTATTTTATATCACGAAACAAAAATCAAACAAAATGAATTGCAAGGAAGGGTTGTACCTTAATTTTCGGTAAGAAATATTATACAAACCAAGTAGGGGCGAGGTCACTTCCGATGTGTAGAAGCACCAGGTTGTTGAGAACCCGCCAACTCAGGCCAATCGGAATTGGAACTCGTAATCGGAATGCAATCGGAGCTCACCAGGCAACGGCAGCAGAAATCAAGTCGCCGATTCTCCGAGTCTGATCTGAAACTTCCGTTTTGGTAAAGGAAATGGTTGATTTCACTCTCCTTCTTTTTCTTTTTCCTCAATCTAATCTCTGAAGTTGTGCATCATTTTCTCCGCCGCCTCACAATTTGTGCAGTCAATTTGTCTCTTTCTACTGCCTGTGCATCTTCTGTCTGCGTTGCCTCGGAAGTTGTGCAGGTAGTTAGATTTGGTTTAGCTGCCTCGGAAGTTGTGCAGGTAGTTAGATTTGGTTTCGGCTGCCTCAGAAGTTGTGCAATCAATTTTATTTGTCTTAGCTTGCTGCCTGACAAGTTGTCCAGGTAATTGGAATGTAGCAGTTTGTATTCATAATGAAGATCTATCTCTATTACAGAAGAGTGAAGTGGGAGGATGACCAAGGGCAAAAATATAATTTTACGCTAACAAAATCTATTAAGAAAGATAATTAATAATTCTAGAAGCCTCTTTTTATATATGAAGTGAATAATGACCAAGGGCAAAAATATAATTTTACGCTAACAAAAATCTATTAAGAAAGATAATTAATAATTTTAGAAATATCTTAAGTTATTGTTATTATCATTAACTTATTTTGTTATTACTTCACTTTCTTTTCTTTTGTGAGTTATTGTAATATTTTTTTCTATTCATTGTGCTTATAAAAAAATGCCTACTTTTTATATAAAAATTTATCATGAATTAATTATTTTCATCTTTATTTGGGTTCTAATTAATATACTTGAAAATAAATAAGTGTGATAACATTAATAATATATATTAGATTGAAATTAAAGAAAAAGATGTTAAAAGTAACTTTAGAAATAAAAATGAATAGCATGATATATTTGTATTTAGACAACTAAGAATAAAAATGTATTTTTATTCTAACAAAAATAATTCTAGAAATGTCATTCTATATATGAAGTGTATGATGATCAAAGGTAAAAATGTAATTAATGCAAGTAAAAATCTACCATGAATGATAACAAGAAAATTAAATAGTTCTAGAAACATCTTTAGTTATTATTATCAGTATTACCTCATTTTTGTTATTTCTTTATTTTTTATGAGTTATTGTGATATCTATTTATTATATGAAAATAAATAAATAATGATTATGCTTAGCTCTTAATAATTATATATCAAAGTATAATATTGGGTGGAATCAATCAAAATTAAAATTAAAATTTATATGTATATTAAATTTTGTGTGTTGAAATATTTTTTTAATTTTGTGATCTTAAATATGCTATGTAAAAAAATTAAAATTAAGAAGTTATTTTCTTTTTGAAATAAAAAAAAATAAGTTCTAATAAATCGAAAAGGAGGGATTCATATATTAAAAATGCAATATATATATGTTATTAATAAAATGAGCTTTCATATATTTTTCTTAAAAAAACTGTTTGACTTCCTTCTATTAATTTGTGCATATATGTGGAGTTTTAAAGATTTGAACATTTTAATATAGAAATATAATGATTTGAAAACTTTAATTCTTCTTAATTCCTAATTTGTTACATATTTGAAAATTACATAAAAAAAAAGCTTAAAAACACAATTTAACAATTTAAGATATTTTTAGGAAAACATAGTTAAAAAACATAATAAAATTTGGTTGACTCGCTTATTTTTTTTGAAATAAAAAAAGTTGCATATATTGTTTGAAAATAACGTAAGAACTAAAAAGTACTATGAATCACAGTAAAATGACAATTAAAAATATGTGAGAATCATATAAAAAATTTCGTTGACTTTCCTAAAATCACTTGTATCACATAAAATAGAACAGATGTCGTAACATATATTATTCGAAAATGACACAAAAGGTACATAAATTAATAATTTAATTTTTTTTTAAAGAAACACATATAAAAAATTTAGTTCATTTTTTCAAATTTCATTTGTGTCACATAAATTGGAAGAAGAAAAATTAACATACGTTGGGCCTGCGCTAGCGCAGGCACCTGATGTCTCTAGTTATATACTAGATACACGATTTGTACTGCTTATATTATATACTAGCACGGGTCAATATCCGTTGCTCTCATATTAATTGATTTTTTTACGCGGTACTAAGAAACTGAGAACAAGAAAATAACTTTACTTAAAAAAGTAACTCTCCTTGTTTCAATTTATGTGGCATATAAAAAAATTCAAAAAATAATCATTTTTTATATGTCTTTTAAATATTAACATAATCTTCAGATCATATATGTTACTTCTCCTATCCCAGTTTATGTAGTACTGATAAGACCTTTTTAGAGTCAAGTGATTTTTTTATATGTATTTTATATTTTTTAAATTGTTAATTATTGCGATTTATAAATTGATTTCTAGAGTCAATTAATTTTTTATATAACTCTTAAATATTTAAGTTATTTCTTATTATGATTTTTAGTGTTATTTATATTTACCGTGCTATTTATATTTAAATAATTTTTAGATATATAACAAATAAAAAAAAGACATAATTTTTCCATATTTGGTAAACAATTGAAGTAATTGGCAATTTCAAAAACAAAAAATATATTTGGCAAAACACTATTCTGGCATGTCATGAAATGACTCTAGCAAGAAATTTGAAGTATTTTCGTAATTTCTCTGAAAAGATAAAGGTTATTGGGTAAGTTAATTGATTTCTTGTACTCAAATTACAATCAAAAGTAAAATCGCTATTCTTTAAAAGTAAAATCACTTTTGAAAAGTTCAACCTATAATTATTATTTTCAGTTTACACTGACCAAGAGGTGACTGACAATACTTGTATGAGACTCCATTTATATTGTGTCATGAGGAAGTGGTTGGGTCTCATTTCAGAAAATGACCTAAATCCATTTTTCTCTATTTTCTTTTAACGATTTTTTCTCTTTTTTACTTTTTTAAATTCTTTTTCTTTGACTTTTCTTTTCAAATTAATGTTCCAAATTTCTCTACTTCCATACTAATATAATTTTATTCATGGAAAATATGAAATTCAAAAGAAAATATTCATTCTATTTCTAACTTTTTAATATTATTTTTCCATATCAAAATTAATTATTTATATTACTAAAAATAGTTAGATAAAATTATTTGTTAATTTACAGAAATATAATTAATTACAATTTTTATTATTATTATTATAACATTTTTTTGTCTTTTTGTAAGTGTAACTAAAATTTATAAATTTCAAAAAATTAAATGTAAATTAGTAAAACTATTGTTTTATTTATGATTTCTAACGTAATTTGTAAAAAAAAAAAGCATATAAATTTTGATACTAATTTCAAAAAGAAAATATAACGGAAAGAGCATCAATGTTCTTGATAAACAATTATATAAGTTTGATACTAATTTCATGAAATTAAAAAAATGGAAAGCATCCATAAATACTTATATAATACATTTTTTTTTGTCAATTTATACGATATTTTTTATTCTTGAAATTCAAGCTAGGTGAAGTTTTTCATCACTTTAACTTTTTTTTTATTTTTCTTGCTATTTAATTTTTGTGGACTTCTAAAAAACATACGATACTATAAAAATTTGATAAGGTACATCTATATAGGATCCTTCAAAAATATAAATTACGCATATCTAAGAATTTAATCATTTTAAAGAAATATGATAAATTATTTCCAATGATTTTATTATTTTCTTTCAATATTAAAGATTTAACGACGATATATTAAGATGTCTTGTTAATATTTGATTTAAATAAAAATAATCAATTAAATTACGAATCATATCAACAAAAAAAGCACTATCAACATTGTCAAAATAAAACTATAAATTAAACTACGAAGTAAATGCAATAAAATTTGATTATCATAAAGAGAAACACATGAATACTAACAAATAGAACAAAAAAAATATTTACAACTTTTTTTTAATTTTGAAGAAGGTTATATATAAAATCATTACGGACCATTTATTAATAAAATAATAGAATGAAAAAATTTATCCTAAAAAAATCAATGTCTAATCTTTGATCAACGAACACACAAATTATGATATATGCATGATTGAGTTATAATAATTGTATAATACAATTAGGTATGGTACATGTCAATCTTTGATCAATTTATCTTCACATTTTAAGGGTTATTAAACTATATTTATTGATAATATCGCATTTTAAATTTCCTTGTGATATTCATTAAACAATTGATATAACGAGACTAAATAAATTTTCTTTCGTAATTATGACCGAATGCTTTTCTAATAGGTTAATAGTACCAATGGGAGGATTAATCGCTGAGAGAGTATAAATAGGAAGTTATTTTTAAAAAAATAATAAATTACCCAAGCTTATCTCTGGGCAGTGTTGTATTAAGCAAAAAGATACAGAGGGGGGCTGGGGCTGACCTCAAATACAACACATTTTGGTCGGCGGTCGAGGCTAGCTTGGCTAAACTATCAGCTACTTGATTGCACTCCCGATAGCAGTGCTTCACTTCAAAGTTTGTCGCATTCTTGATCTTTAGCATCTTATCGATAATGTGTTTCAACTTAGCTTGCTATTGTTGGAATCATGGTTAGTAACCATATCAACAATCACCATATTGAATTGAGTTCCAGGATGAAGTCAGTATAGCCTTGGTGATAACACCATTTCACTGCAAACTCGGTTGCAAGGGCCTCTGCGCTATTATTGTTGTTGCATTGAACTGAGACGGCAAAGGCCATAATTAATTCTCCCTGGTGATATCGCATGATACCTCCAATTCCTGCTTTGCCGCTATCAACGATGTAACTTCCGTCCGTATTAACCTTTAGCCTTCCACCGGAAGCCCTTTCCCATTTGACTTGTATCCTTTTTGCAGTAGGTCTCAATCTCTCCACAGTGCTGCAGATTGTTGGCCAAAGATTGATGTCTCTAATTGGAGGGTAAAATTTGCTTACTATCTCCTGGATTGTCCAGCTTCCTTGCAGTATCATTCTTTGCCTAAAAAGCTTTCTTTGATTGCCATATTTGCATGAGCATCTCTGTTTCCAAAGCTCCCAATTGGCGTAACCTGCAGGCTGCAAAATAAGTTATGAATATCATTAGGGCTCCATCTTTTGAAAATTCCAGATATTGGCAAATCTATATGTTGAATCCCTAGGGCATTGCCGAAAAAATTCCATATTTGATAAGCAGCTTCACTTTCAACAAAAAAATGTTGAATAGTTTCATGTGTACCATTCCTGCAACAAATACACGTAGATCTTTTGTCAGTTCCGAATCTACTGATTGTGTCATCAAATGGGACTTTTTTCTTCAAAATCCTCCAATAGAAAGTGATTGAAGAACAGTTTTAATCAAAACAGTTTTACTGTGTAGTCAAATTAATTTAGGATTTGGAATTTACTTAATAACTCATGTAGTCAAATTAATTTAGGAATATGATTTCTTATCCTAATTAAATTAGGCTTTACATTTCTATAACTTAAATAGGAATCGTGCTAGTTATTTTTATATAGATGAGTAGAGAGCATTCAAATAATTCGGAATCAAACAAAATGGAAACAGAGTACTCTTTTTCTCAATTTCATCCTTCAATTGCAAAATCAGCCTCGATAAGTTTACCATCATTCGGTCCGTTTAGTTTTGATTCATTCGGAAAAATCATTGAATAAGAACGAGGCAATGGGGAACATGTGGTTAGAAAGAGGGAATTGTCCTATCACGAAATCATATAGAGCTGTTCTCCCAATTGTGGCATCAGCTTTTCAGTTACCTCAAATGCCCACCTGCAGTTGTTGCAGTCAGGGCTGCACTGGCTAGGACTGTTTTTGTGAAGACTATGCGGCCACAACCATTATTTTCGAAGATGTGTTAGTTATTGGTGCATTGGGAATGGCAATTAATATGGAGAGAACACACTGACAAGAAGTTCTCATTATCATGGTTTATTGCTGCTGTTCCCTTTATAGCTATATGTTGAGGAAATCAGTTGTGATGCCTAAAACAGCTATTGCTGCTTCTGTATTGGGACAGATCATTGGCTCAAGAGCAGAAAGACTTCGACAACAACATACTCCAACAATCGAAAGAATAACAACATTAAGTATCAATAATTGAGTTCTAATCTAAATTATGTAATGATTTTTTTTTTTTTTTTGTACTTGACCTTTTAGTGACACATAACAAAAAGAAATAAATAATATGTGCAGTGCTTGTTCAATATATATCAATGAAAACACAAAAAAATCTAAACAAGAAATAGTCTAATATGGAAACACAAAAAATCATTGATTCATAATTTGAATTTCATGGGTTCTGAATTCTCCAACATCACTAATTTAATCATCATACATATATTAGTAAACACCATGAGCAGCCTGTACGTAGCTACATACAATAAATCTACAAGCTCAGCTTCTTTTGCTGCTGAAATATTCTAAGACAAACATCTCATTTCTCCAATCAACTGGATCACATCGCTTAATGGTAAACCTAATTTAGTTTATGAAAATTCTTCAACACTTCCAGGAGTTGAGTTTCTTTCCTATCCACAACAGAAATTTCCACTGCCCTTCTACTCTGCGGTACTTTATGACCTGGATCGAGATAAAAATTACAGCTCGATCATTTGACAAAAAAAAAAAACAATGAATATTCAGTTTAGAAAGCAGTACTAACTACGTGTAACAAACAGAAAGACCTTTTGGATGAAGAAATATTTGGCACTGTCGAGGAGTGAGTATCAATAGTGTGCATGAAATACACTAAGTGCCTCGACAACATTAAGAAGAGAAGGAAGGAAGGCTGATAATTAGCCTCGACTCTCCAGGTAGAGACATATGCATAGATAGTTTGTTTTGGGTTGACTTGAATATCCAAACAAAGATTTACATAAATGGAAATCTTCTCTCTGAGCTACAAGTAGGACCAAATATATTGACATGTCTAAGGTGATGTGCCCGACAAATCCTACAAAGAAATTTGGTATCTACAAGTGAAGCAGAACAACTGAAGCTGGATTTCCCAAATGTTATAACAAAATTAGATTCAATACTTACATAGCAGATGAAACAGCATGGCCTTGAAAGTCTAATGCGTGATTCTGTACAGATTGCACCGAAAACAATAACATCAAAACAAATATAAATGCAACAAGAATATGAATATATCTGTAAGAGACAACAGAGTATATATCAGACGGGTAAAGAACCTTTTGATTTGAATTATCTTCAAGCATCTCCCATCGTTCTTTATGTAGTCTCAATTTCTCTGATTCACCATCCTCATATAAGACCTAAGAAGAGAAACACATGTGCAAGCAAGTTAGGTAAGATTTCTACTTCCCGATCAGTTTATATTTCCCTTCCTTGGTTAGTTATGAATAAGGCTGTAACAAAGAGGTTTCTAAATTATAAGGTCATCCCTGCATGTAAGAATGGATTTATGTGGCAGATCATGAATTTGAACAGTAATAGACTTGGCTATTCCCTATTTTATGTGACCCCATTTGACTCAGAGATATTATGATACTCGGGTTCAAACAATATGAATGACAAGTGTTTAAACATAACGAGTAACTCAAAGAAAATTAAGAATTTAGCGAGACAATGACAAGGCGTCATAATAATCTCATCACCTTGTGTTTCCTTTCAACGGGATCAAAAGAAGAAATTACTCCCTCGTAAAACCTACAAAGAGAAACATTAAGATGAGAAAATGTAAAATAGTACTTGCAAAATGAATAAAATAATATGGAATAGTAATATCGCCAACAACATTAGCCTGTTTCAAACTTTCATACAAGAGACAACCAAGAGGAGAAATCTACCAAAGGTAAATATATGATCGATCAAATTGTATGATCTTTTTGGATGGAGAAGGAGGCAGAGGAAAAGAGAAAAGGACCATACTTGAAAAATTAAAAAATGACAGATTATTTTTCACATAATTCTTTTGTTAGACAAACAAACTGCATTGGAAACTCTGGAACCCATTAACAACAAAAGGTTATAGTCTGTCTCTCTCTGCCTATGACCGCCATAATATGTTTGCAAGTTTTAACTCTGCTTAAAGCATCAAGGATCATGACTTAACATATACTTCATTTATCCTGTTTAATGTGACACATTTCCCTTTTTAGCCTGTCCAAAATGAAATGACACATTTTATAATTAGAATTTTGAAATAATTTAAATTTGAACTTCCCATTTTACCCTCTAGGGCATGATTTTATAGCCACAGAAAAATCTATGGCATGTTTTAGGCGACAAGTATCAAAAGACGTTCTTTCTTTCTTTCTTTCTTAAACTTTGATGAGCCCAATAGAAAACTAAGACATATACTGGGATAGAGGGAGTAACTCAAGCAATATTGAATGAACCAAGGAACAATGCAAGCTAAAAATAAACACATGCTAGAATTCTTGCAATACCATCAAAGATATAGGAGTATAAGTAACTGGAGGAACGAGGTTCTTGCACATAGCCTAGCAGACAAAGCAATATTTTAGAGCATAAACTCGAAATTGAAGGCTACATCAAGTGCTGAAAAGTGTGTGCGTGTGCAGGATGGTTGGGTGGGTGAGTGTGATTAATTAGTACAACAAATTTACAATGATTTGCAGTGCTCACATAAATAATCCAAAGTACTTACTTTTCATCCAATGGCCACCAAACTTTTATTCTAGTGCCAACCAAATCCTTACCATAATCTTTCACGGTAAAAGTCCTTTTAATATCCTAAAACAAAAAATTAGAACGACGAGTGCTTCAGACATTGAAACACTTAGAACCATAATCTAATACGAAATCTGTCAGAAACAATAGTATATCAGATGGGTAGATCAGAACCTTTTGAGATGAATTATCTTCAAGCATTTCCCATCGTTCTTTATGTAGTCTCAATTTCTCTACTTCACCATCATCATATACGACCTAAAAAAGGAAACACCAAACAACACCGGTCATTTGGAACTTTCAGGAGGATTTTTTTATGAAATGTTAAAAAAGCCAATAAAATACGGTCCAAGTTAGATAATGCTACTTCACAATCAATATATTTAAGAATAGGTTCTACAACAAAGAGGTCTCTAAACTGTAAGGTTGTACCTTTATGTAAAAAGGGATTTACTTGGCAGATCTTGAATTTGAAGAGTTAAATAGATTTGGCTATTCCCTAGTGTATCCGACCCCATTTTTGACTTAACATGGAGTTAGTTTCACTTGCAGGTATATTAAATTAGCAGTGACAGAGAACTTTCATGAAAACAAATGATACAATGGTTTACATGGTCGAGGATGTATAAAATAAGAATGACAAGAGTACATAAAAATAAATGGATCTCGTCACCTTGTGTTTGTTTGTCTCAGAATCAAAAGAAGAAATGACTCCCTCGTAAAACCTGTAAAGAGAAACTTTAAGATGAGAAATTGTAGCTAGATTTTTCCTTGTTTTTCAAGATAAAGTAAAATCGAAATTGGGATTCAATGACGTGTAGAACAAAAGAGATATTTCAAAGTTGTGCGAACTAAATGGCATTAAACTAATGAGTATACGATGGAACTCGGGGAAAGAGTGATAGAACATAGAGTAACAGAAACCAGTTCGGATTTATACTTGATAGATCTACAACAGAGGTTGCATTCCTGCTAACTCATTGATGTGCCGTGAAATTACGGCACGTTCTATGTCATATACATAGATTTTTCATGTTCTTAATGCTTTTTAGTATATAATTCTTATGTTATTTACATTTTGTAGATATTTTGAGGCGGGACACCAAAGGAGGGCAAAAGTGAACAAACACGTCAAAAAAATTGAACCTTCCATGGACTGCCTCAAAACCAGACTGCACACTGCATAATGGGTCTGGCAGCCACAAAAAGAGACAGAATATAAAGGACTTTGAAGACCAAAATGCGATGATCTTTTGTGGTCCCATTTCTGTTTTGCGATCAAGAATAAAATGTCATGAAGCCCATTTGCAAACCACATTTCTAGTTCTTCGGAGCAACATCAAGACCACACAATAGGAAGAACTTAAGTGTAGCCCAATATTGAAATGTATCTCCTAGTTGGTTTTAAAGAGCTAGCTAAGATAAACCCGCTAAATAGTCAAGCGACATTAGTGGGCAATTGAGATTCCAAGACTTATTGCTTGTTACATGTTTATTATTAGTTAATTATTTGTAATGTATCGTTCTTGATGATAATAAATTCCATAATTTCCACATCTCTAGTTTTCCTTTCTTGCGAGTTCATTGATCATTTTACCCGTTTTTTTTTGTAGATTTTATCTTTATTATTTTAAAGCAAAATCAAATATTTCAAAATCATTCAATTAGCTTAATTGGTGACAATTCCATAACTAGCTTGGTTGCCCTAGTATATTATTCCATGTGGGATTTGATCCCGACTCTTAGTTAGGTAAATTTTATTGCAACGACCATGTACACTTCTCAAAGAGAAGTGGATTTGGACGTCATCACTCTTCTAACAAGATTGATGGAAGTTTATTATGAGAAGAGACATACCTATCGGCTATCGTGTTCATCGACCCAAATAAAGTGTAAGAAGAAGTACCACGGAAGGTCCTTTAGTGGGTGATGGAGGAGAAAGGAGTTCATAATTGTTAAGGAATGACAAAAGTCCCATATCGTTGGTTAATGAGATGGGTGGACTCCTTATAAGGTTTGGGCAAACCTCCTCCCTTTGAGCTAGCTTTTGGGATGTGAGTTAGGCCTAAGGCCTAATTTGCATGGTATCAGAGCATGGTCCGTTTCACCCGGTGTTGGGGCTCCCAAAATCAGAATTGCCCACGTCGGGCTTGGACAATCCTCATCCCTTTGATCTAGCTTTTGGGGTGTGAGTTAGGCCTAAGGCCTAATTTCACAATAATAAATTAATATGTAAAAATTCATGAAGGAGTTGTCACTGGCGTGAGAATTAGTAAGAGATACAAAGGAGTTGATTTGTCACTGGAGTGAGAATTAGTAAGAGATACAAAGGAGTTGGTTTGTCACTGGCGTGAGAATTAGTAAGAGATACAAAGTGGCGTGAGAATTAGTAAGAGATACAAAGGAGTTGATTTTCCTCTAACAGTGGGTTTACACCGAGGATCGTCATTGAGGCCCTACTTGTTTACTCTAGTTATTAATGAACTAACCAACATAATACTATGTGAGGTCCTTCACCATTTGCTGATGAAATTGTGTTAATGGACGAAACCATTAAGGGTGTCAACCGAAAACTTGAACTGTTGAGAAGCACTTTAGAGAGCAAGCGTTTTCGGATACGATGAGTAGAAGTAAGACTAAATATATGCACTAAACTCTAAAGTTTGGTCAACATGAGAAGAACAAAATTGATGTGAGACTAGGCTGAATAGACGTGCCTAAATGCAAACAATTTAAATATCTAGACTCTCGTTGTTCCAGAAGGATGAAGTGATAGATGAAGATGTTACTCAATAGAATTAAAAATGGATGATTCAAGTGGAGAAATATTATGTGATAGATATTAAGCTTTACATAATAATTATAAGTCCAACAATGAATGTAGGGTATCTAAAGTGCAATATATCCACAAGATAAGTGTCGCAGAGATGCGATACTAAGATGGATGTGCGATCATGCCTAATTATATAAGACTAAAAATGACCACATCCGCTAGAGGGTGCAAGTAGAATACATTAATGATAAAATGAGAGAAGGTCGCTTGAGATGGTTTTGTCATGTCCTACATGACTTCAATATTACATAGGGGTTACACCATAATGAGAGTAGGTCGCTTGAGATAGTGTGGAGGCATGGTCTGCTTACAGAATCAAGGATCATGAAGTACCACATAACTCAAGAAATACCGAATTAGCCAAGGTAGAAGACAAAGTTATGGATAAAACCCATGCTAGTACTAGAGTCTAGATCTATACCATCAATTAAAAAACTTATAAGTATGCCAACGGAGGAGATTCTTGCACATAAAGCCTAGCAGGCAACGCAATGTTTTAAAGTACAAACTCAATAACTGAACGTTACATCAGGATCGTTGGGTGCAATAAATTTACAATGGTATTGCATTCCTCACATCAATATTTTAAAGAACTTACGCTTGCTCCAATGGCCACCAAACTTTTATTTTAGTGCCGATCAGTTCTGCACCATGATCTTTGCTGGTACGAGCCCTTTCAGAATCCTGTGCAGCTCACAAGTAAAAAAGAGAATTGCAAAAGGAAAGTAATAATTTGTTCATTGCAAAAATAAATTAGCAAAGATGTTGAAATAACTATTACTGAGCTGTACGGTTGTCAACCTTATGTCTAGATTCTTCAGTATTAGTTGTTTTCTTCGTCTTCTTCTTCCACTGTTTGATTCCAAAAATTTGTTGCAGTGTTGGCTCTTTGTGTTCTTGGAGGTTTCCTTCTTCATTTTTTATGCCAGATTCAGATTTTCTCTCTGTTTCACAATCTGAAGCAGACTCGCTCCCTCGTTTTCTTTTGGCACACTGTGTCTCTCCCAAATGAAGAGAATCTATTTTCTGAACTTAGGATTGTGGCACATCTCCTATTGGAATTGACACAACCAGCTCATCATCGTTATTTATCGGGATCTCTTTTCTCTTGGGCTGACACAAATGACCATGACTTCCAGTGCTATTATTGTGATTTTCAGACACCAAAGAATGATGGCCACTACTACCTGTAAGTTCATGACTTCCAGTCCCTTCTTGGTTTTCTTTTGGCACATTTGTTGCTGGTTGCACATCTTCTGGATTCATGATGTTTGTTGTACAAGTATCCTTTAGCTTCTCCCTGTGAATGTCATCCTGCAGCACTGGCTCACAAAATTTAGCACCAACTTTTACAGGATGACCTGTAAGTTTATGACTTCCAGTCCCTTCCTGGTTTTCTTTTGGCACATTTATTGCTGGTTGCACATCTTCTGGATTTATGATGTTTGTTGTACAAGTATCCTTTAGCTTCTCCCTGTGAATGTCATCCTGCAGCACTGGCTCACAAAATTTAGCACCAACTTTTACAGGATGACCTGTAAGTTTATGGCTTCCAGTCTCTTCCTGATTTTCTTTTGGTACATTTTTTGCTGGGTGCACATCTTCTGGATTGACAGGATTCATGATGTTAGTTAAACAAGTATCCTTTAGCTTCTCCCTGTGAGTGTCATCCTGCCGCGTTAGCTCACAACATTTAGCCTCAGATGGACCAACTTTTACGCAATGTACAGTAGCAGTTGCCATCTGATATTAAAAAAAAACTGTTAATACTATTATCTAATCACAACTGAAACTGTTGTAGCGTCCTAGTAATAATTAAACACAATAGAAGCACTTAGTCATCCCCCTGCTCTTTGGGCCAAATATTGCATTAGAGCTAATACTAAAATCTTATTGTTAACTAAATTCAACACTAGAGTATATTCTAATGTAAGCTGAGTGGAGTTATTCTAATGTTGGCTCTAACTCCGTATGTTTACAATAAGGATAATTGACATGAGTATGCAAAGAATAAAGTTCTTTAAAAATTGTATGTTTCCGTAAAGATATGGCACCAAAAGCTAACTTATGAAAGGCAGGATATCCAAATTCATATAAGCACACCACTCCATTCACACCCAACTGGAGCTTGGACCAGGGATGGAGTTGGCTCTAAAGTTTTATGTCATTTACTTTTCAAAATCTGACTGCATACAACTATACCATTTTCTGTGCAATTTGTCAGTGACTAATTATAATTACTGTACTAGGCTTAAGACTATGAAAGATAACAATTTTATTCCAGAGCATAATGAACTAAGGATGTGGTTGGCATTTATACGGAGCAAAACTGCATTAATGAGACAGAGGTGCTGCTAATTTTATCAACAAGATAGTTATGAATACAACATACCATTTCTTTTGCTTTTGGCATTTCATTGCATAATAAAGCAACCGTTTGAGGATAATCACCAGGATTAAAGCTCATTGATTTTAGGGCATCTGCAAAGTACGGTTTAACAATTGCAGCACAGTCGTTTAGGACTTCCTCCGCCAAGTGTGATGCAATGGGTGAATCCATCTGGATAAAAGAAACCACTGGATTAGAAAAGTGACAAAGAAGTATTCTAACAAAGAGGTTCATAGGAGATTTATTATTACCTGATTATCAATTTTTACCCTATCAAGAAGAAGATGTAGAAGCTCTACTGAGATTTCATCACTGCCTTCTATGAGCCGAGTCATGATTTCTTTCGTCCAAGTGAATATATTTTGAGGATGGTAGGGCCTACATAGAAAATATAACACAAATATTATTATAGCCAGCATCTCAGAGAAATATTATCTCTAGAATAACCTTATGCTCATATACTGGGACAAAATGACATGGTTTACAATGTCAACAGTCTCGATCCTACATGCTTAGGTGTGACTCAAACGGAGTATATGCAAGCAACTGAATAGCACGTACGGTTGAGCAGTGTTTCAATGCATAAGGGTATTTCAGATTAGCACCTTTCGGAGCTAGTCAGTGCCCAGTGGCAGAGCTTTGTCCAAAGGGTGTTGGTAAAATTACTTTTAATGGATAAGCAGTTAAAAATACAAAACACACTGCAACATCCTTATGAAATTTATATTGCAACCAAATTTAATCTGAAGAAACAAACCAGAATTCTACATAACATTGAAGGATCAGAGAATATACCTGATAACCTCAAGAAAAATTTTGAATATCTCGATGATTAGCGTTTCGTTCTCGAGGTCCAATACCATCGCAGCGAACCTTACTTTAGCGAATATTTCTAGAACTCGAATCACTTTCCGGTAGCTGCGGCTAGTCACAACAGCTAACTTTTTGAAAGTCATTACGGTTTGCCGGAGAATTTCCTGACAAGAAATTGGCAAGGGTTAAAAAGGGAAAAAAAATATCGAAGTAAAAACAGAAAGATAAGTTAGAATGGTATAGTTTTACCTCCATTTGTCTATCATCATCGTAAGGGCGATTTGGGGCATATATTCGAGAAATTTCAGTGATAGAAGAAATCACTGAAACTTTGACATCTTCACTCGTATGCCCCAATAGTTCATTCCTAACTAGTGCTTTCATTAAAGGTTGAATTGCACTTGTTGTCGAATCGAATGGTTCTTGACTCACTGTTTTCAGTAATGACTCAACTCTCTGACAAAAAAAAAAAAGGGAAAAAAAGATTATCACTTCCATTTTCCAGTCCAAAATCATTATATTTGAATAACAATTCTCATTTATTTATTTTTTTGTAATTTTGATCTCATTCAAATAAAAAAAATGATCTTTACCTTAAGAATTTTGAAGAGTTCATCGATGGAAGAGGGAGGATTCATGAGGCTCATTCCATAAGCCGTGAACTCGTCTTCCATCTTTTTCCGGGCAGCACAGGAGGAGCCAAAACTAGCCATTGCAAAAAGAGCTCTGTTTCTAAAATAATAAGAACTGTAACAAAAATTAACAGTCAACAAAGAAATTAATTATTTTATATCACGAAACAAAAATCAAACAAAATGAATTGCAAGGAAGGGTTGTCCCTTAATTTTCGATAAGAAATATTATACAAACCAAGTAGGGGCGAGGTCACTTCCGATGTGTAGAAGCACCAGGTTATTGAGAACCCGCCAACTCAGGCCAATCGGAATTGGAACTCGTAATCGGAATGCAATCGGAGCTCACCAGGCAACGGCAGCAGAAATCAAGTCGCCGATTCTCCGAGTCTGATCTGAAACTTCCGTTTTGGTAAAGGAAATGGTTGATTTCACTCTCCTTTTTCTTTTTCCTCAATCTAATCTCTGAAGTAGTGCATCATTTTCTCCGCTGCCTCACAATTTGTGCAGTCAATTTGTCTCTTTCTGCTGCCTGTGCATCTTCTGTCTACGTTGCCTCGGAAGTTGTGCAGGTAGTTAGATTTGGTTTCGGCTGCCTCAGAAGTTGTGCAATCAATTTTATTTGTCTTAGCTTGCTGCCTGACAAGTTGTCCAGGTAATTGGAATGTAGCAGTTTGTATTCATGATGAAGATCTATCTCTATTCAGTTTTGGAAAACATACTGCTTATATTTCTATTATACAGAAGAGTGAAGTGGGAGGATGACCAAGGGCAAAAATATAATTTTACGCTAACAAAAATCTATTAAGAAAGATAATTAATAATTCTAGAAACCTCTTTTTATATATGAAGTGAATAATGATCAAGGGCAAAAATGTAATTTTATGCTAACAAAAATCTATTAAGAAAGATAATTAATAATTTTAGAAACATCTTAAGTTATTGTTATTATCATTAACTTATTTTGTTATTACTTCACTTTCTTTTCTTTTGTGAGTTATTGTGATATCTATTTTATTATTACTCTATTTTACTACTACTTTAATTTAATTCTTAATATTTTTTTCTATTCATTATGCTTATAAAAAAATGCCTACTTTTTATATAAAAATTTATCATGGATTAATTATTTTCATCTTTATTTGGGTTCTAATTAATATACTTGAAAATAAATAAGTGTGATAACATTAATAATATATATTAGATTGAAATTAAAGAAAAAGATGTTAAAAAGTAACTTTACAAATAAAAATGAATAGCATGATATATTTGTATTTAGACAACTAAGAATAAAAATGTAATTTCATTCTAACAAAAATCTATCAAGAATAAATAATTCTAGAAACATCATTCTATATATGAAATCTATGATGATCAAAGGTAAAAATGTAATTTCATGCAAGTAAAAATCTACCACGAATGATAACAAGAAAATTAAATAGTTCTAGAAACATCTTCAGTTATCATTATCAGTATTACCTCATTTTTGTTATTTCTTCATTTTTTATGAGCTATTGTGATATCTATTTATTATATGAAAATTAAATAAATAATGATTACGCTTAACTCTTAATAATATATATCAAGATGGAAACAATCAAAATTGAAATAAAAATTTGTATGTATATTAAATTTTGTGTATTGAAATATTTTTTAATTTTGTGATCTTAAATATGTTATACAAAAAAATAAAATTCAGAAGTTATTTTCTTTTTGAAATAAAATAAAAAAAATAAGTTCTTATAAATCGAAAAGGAGGGATTCATATATTAAAAATGAAATATATATGTGTTATTATTAAAATGAGCTTTCATATGTTTTTCTTTAAAAAAAACGTTTGACTTCCTTCTATTAATTTGTGCATATATGTGGATTTTTAAATATTTGAACATTTTAAGATAGAAATATAATGATTTGAAAACTTTAATTCTTTGTTTTAATTTCTAATTTGTTACATATTTGAAAATTACGTAAAAAAAAACTTAAAAACGTAATGTAACAATTTAAGATATTTTTAGGAAAACATAGTTAAAAAACATAATGAAATTTGGTTGACTCCCTTATTTTTATCAAAACAAAAAAAGTTGCATATATTGTTTGAAATACCGTAAGAACTAACAAGTACTATGAATCAAAGTATAATGACAACTAAAAATATGTGAGAATCATATAAAAAAAAATGTTGACCTTTCTAAAATCACTTGTATCGCATAAAATAAAACAGATGTCGTAACATATATTATTCGAAAATGACACAAAAGGTACATAAATTAATAATTTAAATTTTTATAAAAAAAACACATAAAAAATTTAGTTCATTTTTTCAAATTTCATTTGTGTCACATAAATTGGAAGAAAAAAAATAACATACGTTGAGTCTGCGCTAGCACAGACACGTGACATCTCTAGTTATATACTAGATACACGATTTGTATTGCTTATATTATATACTAGCACGGGTCAATATCCGTTATTCTTATATTAATTAATTATTTTTTATTTTACACGGTACTAAGAAACTGAAAATAAGAAAATAACTTTACTTAAAAACGTAACTATTGTTGTTTCAATTATGTGGCATAAAAAAATTCAAAAATTAATCATTTTTATATGTCTTTTAAATATTAACATAATCTTCAGATCATATATGTTACTTCTCATATCCCAATTTATGTCGCACTAATTAGACTTTTTTAGAGTCAAGTTATTTCTTATATGTATTTTATATTTTTAAATTGTTAATTGTTTTGATTTATAAATTGATATAAATAGAATTTCGTGAGTAAATTAATTTTTTTATATAACTCTTAAATATTTAAGAGTTAACTAATAAACAAAAGTTAAGGGGTATTTTTGACCCTTTTCCCTAAATTATATTATACAAAATTAAAAAACTACACGTTTATACAAACTTTAAAAAGTTATATGCAAAAAGAATGAATGTATATGATGATAAAACTGAAAAACCAAAGGAAATCATCGTTATATACAAATAAAAATCAAACAAAGAATTGTTAGTTGCGAAGTAGACAAATGTGGTGAATTATACATATACAAACGTGACTAATTATACAAACTCAAAATCAGTCCACGTAATTAATGGTAAATGTTAGTTTGTGTGTGGTAATTAAAGCAAAGTATAGCTATGATGAATAATTAAGTAGTAGTATAAGTTTGTTTAACCGCGTAATTTTTTTCAAATAAAATAAAGCTCAATTGTTTCATTAGTGAATTATTTATTTTGTTATTAATAACTGTAAGATGGTCGAGTGCTCTCGTCCAGATTCAAATGGCGTACAGTTGTAAAGCTATCACGCAAAGTGGTAGGTGAAAGTTGCAGTGTACTGCATCAATAAGAAGAGTGCACGAGACTATCAATTTCAGTGGCTCACAAATGCAAGGATCTGGTCTCAGGTAGAGTTCTCTCCACCAGATGCATAATGGGGTACAATTGTAAAGCTGTCCTATTAGTGGTTAGTGAGGCGCCAGCATCAACGATAGTGCTTTACTTGTCGGCGTTCCAACTCCGTCTTGGCCTAATTTTGCAGTCCAGCCATGAGGTGGAACAACATATCTTTACCTGTGAAGTTGAGAATCTAAAGCGTGAGAGTGGTGAACTCCTTCACACATGCTCGTATGTTGCCCGTCTACTTCAACTCCCTAAGCTTGCACATCGCCAATCGCCATCTACCTGCTTATAGATGACTAGTTTCCGTGCACGCGCGTTGCGCGTGTTTCCCATTAATAATATTTTAAAAGTTACATACATATTTAGTTTTGAAAATAAAAGTAGTAAAAATTTGCAACTAAGATTATTTTTGAAGAATTAAAATAAATAGTTATTCATCCAATTGATTAATCTATAAAAAAAAATGATATATATATATATATTGTAATAGTAATAGTAAATCTATCCGACTATTTAAGTGAAGATCCCTATATCTTGTGGTAGCTAAAATAGTTTTTATTCAATGATATCATATCAAAATGAAAGAAAATTTTCCTTTTAAAGTTTGATACTATATTTATGTATGATGCATATACTCCTAATTCTTTTGTAAAATAAATTAGTAAGTTCAAATATGAAGACACATATAGAGAAACATTACAAAATATAAAAAATTACAAAATAATTTTTTCAATACCAATCACATGATGCCATGAAGGCATACTACAAGATATCATTTTATAACTCCCTCCAGATACACAAATAACATTGTATTTATCTATAGTTACAAGCAATTATATTTAAAGTACATTATAAGAATAAATCAATTAATGAAAATTCTAAAATCATATTTCAAAGAAATCAACTTCCTCCTTTTCATAGCTTATGAATTTCTGCTAGCGCTCCTTACGGAGATGGTAATCTTCATATATCATTCAATGAATGTTAAATGTTGCATATAAATTGATATGACAATTATTTAATTCCAACATGTATCAACTCTACATGTTTCTCCATTTCCCGTTTTCTTTAGTTCATGCAAAAGGAAAAATTTAAGGGAAAAGAAAAAAACTTAGAAGGAAGGTTAGATGCTCAACTAAAGAAACAAAACTTGAAGGAAATGGAAATCATTTGTTACCTTTATATAGTATTTTTTTATGTTCTTTGAAATTCCTTTTGACATAATACTAATTAACCTACACTTAAATACTTAATGAACTATTCAAATTCTACTGATGTTGTATTAACAAAGATTGGTTTCTAATTAAAAGTGTTAGAATTTGATAAGTCAAGTTAAGAAAATGAGAAGACAAATTATAGGAATTGTAAGAGTTTGGTAAAGTAATACATGATGTGTTAATTTAAAGCAATTAATCATGTATGACTCTGGGCATTAAAGAACCACTTTTCCACTTCCAAATTCCGTTCAATTTATGTATTGAAAAACTAATTAATTGAATTTTATTTAACTTATACTTAAGGTATGCAAAACAATATTTTTATTATAATTATTATTAATAATAATAAAATTGTGAGAGGTTAATACATATTAAATATTGTAATTATAGGTTGCATAAATTTCGGTTATGAATACAAATATATATTAGAGAAAACTTATTGAGAATTCTAATATTTGACTAATTAAATATTTTATAACATTTTAACTTAAAGTAGGGGTAAAATGGTAATCCAATTTTGAAGTTAAAAGCTTTTCACTTTTAATAATAATAATAAAACAATAATAATAATAATAATAATAATAATAATAATAATAATAATATATATAGGAAATAATCTAAGAAAATTCAAAAGTTATTACTATTTAATTAAACTAAATATAACATTTTAATTTATAGGAGGGTAAAATCGTAATTCGACTTTTGACTTAACTTCTCCCACTTATAATAATATATGATGTTGTTGGAAAAGAAGGCCTTCTTACACTCGACTTAGAATTGCTACCATGTGTTAATGGTGCAAATCACTACCATGTGTAACAAATCTCCGATTCCTTTTGCTTCCACCATAGAATGGTCATCTCTAAGAGGTACAACACGACAGTGTTGATCTTGTTTTTGTCGCTCTCACTTTGTTATACTTGAAGTAATTTTCCCGAATGCCAAAGGAGATTCTCCACCTCTTATCGTCACAAGCACCTTTGAACATCGGTGGCTTAGGAGCCTCAATCTTAGCCTCCCTATCTCTATTGGACGCCGCACATACTCCAGCTTCAATTCCTCCCTAGACCGCTTTCATCTCAGGCCTTTATGGTTTCAATTGCATATATGGAGGTTACACACATAGGATTTAAATCTACATGTACTTATAGATCAGTACCTCATGTTCGCTTGTAGCCAACTTCCTCCTGCATCTATAATTAGCACGTTTGTTGAAGTAATTTTCATCTTTCACTGATAATTTAGTAGCATGTGCAGCTCACAAGTAAAAAAGAGAATTGCAAAAGAAAAGTAATAATTTATGCATTGCAAAAACAACATTACCAAAGATGTTGAAATAACTATTACATCACTGCAACAAATGTTTGGAATGAAACAGAGGAAGGAGAAGACGAAAATTACTAGTAAGATGCGCGATATTGAAGAAACTGGAAAATAAGCTTATCTCCACATTCTTCTCATCTTAGTAGTAGTTTTCTTTTCTCCTAAACATTGATACCTCACAATCCGAAGCAGATTCACTCTTCCTTAAATCCCTTTCTGGTTTTTAAATTTTATCATTTTAATTATATATGTAAAATTAAAACTAAACTAAACAATTGAAAGAAATAAAAAGATATTTATTTTTAAATGTACTAAAAAGTCATAGTACATAACAAGTCCTTGAACTTAACTTTAGTTGTCATGTATCAAGTTTAGATGTGTAAAAATAAATATTTAAATTTATGTAAAATTAAACAGACAGATAGAGTCGTCCTAGATGATAATTCATGTGAGATCACTCCTCATACATAATAATTCACTTGTATTACACTCGTCCTACATGCCAATTCATGTGAGCTATACTCATTCTACCTGATAATTCATGCGAGATAAACTCATCCTACATAACAATTTCTTGTAAGATACATTTCCTCCTACATGACAATTCACATGAGATATATTACGGTGTTCTTTTTTCCCTCATTCTCGTCTCTGATTTCGCATCCTCTTTTATCTCAGCTGCTTCAGAAGTTGTGCAGGTAATTTGAATGAAGCAGTTTGTATTCATAATGAAGATCTCTATTCGAATATAACTCTTCCAGTTTTGGGGAAAATACTGGTTATATATGTATCCAAATTCACATATCTAATTTTCTCTCTAGGTATACATAATTGCTTGGCTTATAGTAATAATAAAAAAGCTCATAGTCAGAAGGCTTATTATAGTTACAAAAATAAGCTGATTTTTCTTTTTAAGAAGTTGGGTAGTCTCACTCTTCGTTGAAACTGAACTTTCAAGCGATCATTGCTAATAAATTCGAATTATTTCTCTGTTTTAAGCCAGAAAACAAAAATTTTCAATGCACAATTCATTTGAGCTTCGATTAACATTCTTGTTGATCTTTAGTGATCGTCATGAGTCATAAATAGATCTTTCGTGTTTGTTGTTTCTGGATCTAATCCAGCCTTTTTTTGCTTTTCATCACACATTGGAATGGCCTGAGTTCTGTAGCTGCCTTGTTTAGTTTTTTGAAAGTATTTGTTAGCACTTACTTATCAGTATATAATTTTTGCTTTAATTCTCCACTGCTAAACTAAAATCTAATATGATGAGAGTTGAAATTAAACATTTATACGGCTTTGAAGTCTCATAATAAAAAAAGAACTACTTTTGAAAACAAATGCAAATCAACCTAACAAGCCAGAAAAAAAAAAGTACATATACTCTTAGAGCATGTTTGGCTCAGCTTAAAAGCTGGTCAAACTGATTTAAAAGCTGATTTTTGATTTATTTAGTTGTTTGGCAATTTTAAAATAACTTATTTTAAATTTAAAAAAAAAATTATTTTAAGTCAAAAGTTAAAAGCTGGGTTGGGTGCTTTTCTTTTTTTTTAGCTTAAAAGCTCTTTTAAGTTAACCAAATTTTTACCTTTTTGCCCTTATTTCTTTTATTTTTATTTTTATTATTATTATAATTATTAGTATATTAATATTTATTATTTTATTATTATTTATTTTATTACTCTTTATTAATATTATTAATATTATTATTATTATTATTATTATTATTATTATTTTTTATTATTATTATTATATATTATTATTATTATTTTTATATTATTTTATTATTATTATTATTTATTTATTATTATTATATATTATTATTATTATCGATATTTTATATATTATTATTATTATTATTTATTTTATTATTATTATTTTCATATTGTTATCTTATTATTATTATTTATTATTATTATTATTATTATTATTATTTTATTTATTATTATTATTATTATATATTATTATTGTTATTATTATTATATATTATTATTAATATTTTTTTATTTTATTATTATTATTATTATTATTTATTTTATTATTCTTTATTATTATTATTATATATTATTATTAATATTTTATTACTATTATTATTATTATTATTATTTTATTATTATTTATATTATTATATATTATATATTATTACTTATTTTATTATTCTTTATTATTTTATATATTATTATTATTATTATTATTATTATATTATATATTACATATTATTATTATTATTCTTTTCATATTATTTTATTATTATTATTATTATTATTTGTTATTATTATTATTATTATTATTATTATTATATATTATATATTATTATTATAATTATTATTATATTATTATTATTATTAAATTAATCAACTTTTATCATGTTAACAACTTTTAAGGGTATTTCAGACATTTTGATTAAAAAAGTTATTTATCAGCACTTATTTGCCAAACACATCAATAATTTTTTTTTAACTTCAGCACTTTTATCCAAACGCATAACTGCTTATTTTAAAAATAAGTTTCAGCGCTTTCAAAAGTACTTTTTAAAAGCTGCTTTTTTTAAGCCCATCCAAACGGGCTCTTAGTCATTTTTTATTAAGGAAAAGAGATCTCTCCCGTATGGAAAAAACTACTCGGATGGCTGTCTTTTAATAAATAATTATTGATTTTAACAATGTATTTTTATTTATTATCATTTATAGTAATATTATGTTATATCTGCAATATATATTAAAAGTGGATTAAGTATGCAATATAATTATTTTTAAAAATATATTAGGCTTGTTTGGCAAGAAGTTGACACATTGTTTGTATTATAATATGTGATAGATGTATTATTCATCAATAAAACGTGTATTATATGTGAATAATAAATTATTCTTTGTAATATGTATTAAAATTATATTATAAATGTATTAAAAGTGATCAAGTGAAAAAAAAAATGTAATTGCTATAAATTGTAAATACTTTTTATTTATAGTATACTTATGTTAGTTTCCTCGGCATATTCAAATTAATTGAGCCTTACAACGAATATGAATCGCCGGATGAAAAATTCAAAACTAAAATAGAGGGACAAAATTTCCCAAATGAAGGATGGCAAGATCTTATACTATAATGTTTGGTTTTTACCTATCACACAAACACTCCACTTGATTTTAGTCGATTTTTATAACGTGTTATAATACTAGCCTCAATGAGTTCGTGTCCAATATTTGTTATTTTCTTTGTCTCAATTTATGTGGGGCGATTTATCGTATTTTTAATGTAATTTTAAAATAATATATATTATTCTCTCTGTCTCAATCTCTATAATATATGTGAAATTTTGAGAGTTAATCACATTTTAATATATTTTTAAAATGTTTTAAGTTGTTAATGATTGTGATTTATAGTACTCTTAACGTAATTTTTAAATAATATATGTTACTCACTCAATCTCAATTATGCCATACGTATGAAATTTTGAGAGTTTATCAAATTTTGAATATTTTTAGTTGATTTTTACTACTATTTCTATTATATTTTAGTACTGATTACATAATTTTTAAATAATATATGTTACTCAATTCTAATTATGCAATACATGTGAAGTTTCAAGAGTTAACCAACTTTTTAATAATTTAAGTTGATTTTATTACTACTTTTATAGTAATTAGAGGAAGTTAAAAGAGACAAAATATTTTAATTTTAGTACTACTGTAATTTAAAAAGTAATTTTTTTCGTAATAGAAATATATAAAAAATAAAAATAAAAATAAGATAAATAATTGAAACAAAACTTACTCATTAATACAAATAGTGAAAATAATTGGATAGTTTAACATTCCACAAATTAATTAGTATCGGGGGAGCTTAGGAAATGACTAAGCAGCTAGCTTGATCCCAAGCTCCTAACATTCTCATTTATATTATAGAGTAAAGTAATAATAATATATAGAATAATACGTGTAAGCAGATTTCTCCCTTCGTTTCATAAAGAATAATCTAGTTTGACTTGGCACGAAGTTTAAGAGTATAAAGAAGATTTTGAATCTTGTGCTCCTAAATTAAAGTTAGGTCAAATGTACAAAATTGTCCTTTAATCTTGTAGCCTTAAACATGCCTCGTAAAAAGTTATTACCAAAAATAAGAAAGAGGTTATTCTTTTTGAAACATACTAAAAATGAAAGGAGGTCATTCTTTTTTAAACGAAGGAAGTTTCATTTATCTCAACTTTTGTGACACAAATATAATTAGGAGAGTCAAAAGAATAAATATATTATTTTTAAATATATTAGGTTGCTAAATTATGTGTCATAGGCAAATTTTGAGAGTAAATTAATTTATTTTTTAATAATAAATTATTAGTTACTGTAATTTATAATACTTCAAACGTAATTTTCAAATAATATAAAAATATGTTATTCGTATGTCTTGAATGTCTTTGAATTAAGGCGATTATATTGCATTTATCTAATTATGTTCTTAATGTTAAGTAACTATATAAAACAATAATAATCTATTTTAAAATTTTGATATAAATGATATATCTGCTTGTAATTTAGAAAAATATTGTACATAAAATAAAGCAAGTAATAAACTAATGAATCAAAATAAATAAAATTTTCAACTAAAGCAACTTATGATAAGACCTACATGACCTTGTAGGAAAAACCAAAAAATGAAACTACAGTTTAACATTACAAGGAGAAATATAAATTGGCACATCAACGTGTGAAATTATTGAAGTAACCGCATTATCCGAAGCATCTCTCATTCTCATCTCTAATATAGAGTAATACCAGTATTATAGTATATAGTATATCAACCGTTGGTGGCATATTATTTTAAAAGTCATAAATTTAATATATTCAAATAATACTAATAACTCGGTATCTCTTCAGCTCATGAGTTATAGACAGCGCTCAAGATAATTATAGTAGCCTAAAATCAAATATTTAACTTTTAATTACTTTTTAACTTTTTCAATTTTGAGATTTAAAGTTATTTCTTTCTTTTTAATATTTTATATATATATATATATATATATATATATATATATATATATATATATATATATATATATATCATATATTTTTTAATCTTGTGATCTGAATCATATTACGTAAAGTTAATTTTAAAAATTGATCCAAGAAAAATATTCTTTAATATTTCAAAACAAGCTAATAAAAGAAATTAAAAATATGGAATATTTTTTTGTTTGTTAAAAATACTTATAATAATTTTATTATTACTAAATAAGATTGGGCCTCTTTGAATTTGGACCTAAGATGTATGCTTCATTTTTAAAGACATTGAGTTATCCCTGATTGGAGACGTTTGAAATTCTTCTCTACATCATGACAAAATATATTTTGGTCAATAATAGATCTAACATTATTTATGGTGCAATGGTGGAATTGCTCCAATCTTAATTAGAGATTTCGAATTCAAGCCTAAATGTGGAGGATTTGTCTTAGAAGTGTCACCAATAAATGAATAATATATTCTAAACATGAAGGCAAAAAAAAAAAAAAAAAAAAAAATCCTGAGTTTCTTTTTATATGTCACATTTTTAGATTTTGCATTAAGAAATTGAATAAGTTTACCATTCTATCCTTATTTAATATTTTCTTAAGTCAACTTTTCAATAAATGATGAATATGCTAGATTTCAAAATTATAATACATTTGAATGACAATTTAGATTTTTGAGTTTATTTTCAAAATCAGATTTTATAGAATAGTGAATAGAGAGAGTAATTAATAAGGTATGAAATACTCGAATGAATATTAATTACTTATTAATTTTTTTTGGTCAAAATATATAATTTTCTAAACTACTTATCTCCCCTATCAAAGATATCATAGAAAAATATGATAATTTATGTATTAATTTTAGAAAATAACAAATAATATGATTATTTATAGAAAGTAATAATATATAAAAAGAAACTGAGGAACCAATAGATGATATATATTTTTAACACCATAGATAATATTTAAAATGAAAGAGCAAAGATTATATGTGGCTAAAGATTCAACACACCCCTTTCTATTAATCACATCCGAGGCGGAACCAGAATTTCAATAAGGGGGTTCAAAATCTGTAGAAATAGGTAGCCGAAGGGGGTTCGACATATATTATATATACATATAAACTTATTTTAACCATATATAAATAATATAGTTTTCCGCCGAAGGGGGCCCCTGATCACATCGACTATGATGGTTATAACTTTACACCATATTTTCTTTTTACTATTTTAAGTTTTGATCTATTTTATGGTGATTAAAATATGAGCAAAAGACAGAAATCACATATTTTTAAGGCAAAATTATCATTTGTCCCTTATAAGTTTATAATGACAAAAATCCCTCAAATGATACAATAATATAAGCGTTGATACACTAATCTGATGCGCGAGATACATTAATTGTTAAGTAAGATACATTATATTTTATACATGATACACTAATTTGATATACATTTTATGCATGATATATTAATTTAATGCGCAAGATACATTAATTTGATGCGCGAGATATATTAATTTGATGCACCGATACATTAATTTGATGTATGAAAATAAGTGATTTTGAGAATTTGTAAAACTAATAAGGGATAATGGTAATAAGAGAACTTAAAGGTGAAATTTCTGTCATTTATCCTTAAAATATGTCCTTTTTATTCTTTTACTCAAACACACATTTCAATTCCTTTCACCACTTCCCTCCTATGTAAACCCACTTTTCTCACTACCAAAAAAAAAAAAAAAAGCAAAAAGAAAAATCTTTAAACACCATTTAATATATACTTTCTCCGTTAAAAAAAAATGATTATATTTCCTTTTTAATCTGTTTCAAAAAAAATTATCTTTTTTTTTTGGCAACACTTTAACTTTAACTTTCCACGTGGCATGTTTAAGACCACACGATTAAAGGGCATTTTGGTACATTTGACATAACTTTAATTTAGAACCACAAGATTATAAAATCTTCTTTCTTTTTTTAAATTTTGTTTCAAGTCAAACTAAATTATTCTTTTTGAAACAGAGGAGTGTATATATATATATATATATAATCTTAAACATATCATGTGGAAGTTAATTTTAAAAGTTGATTAAAAAAAAGAAACATTCTTTAATGTTTCGAAACAAACTAATAAAAGAAATTAATTTTATTTATATTTTTTTGTTTGTTAAAAAGACTTATATTAAATTTATTATTACTAAAAAAATTAGGCCCTTCAAATTTGAGGCCTAAGACGTATGCCTCATTTTTAAAGACATTGAGTCACCTTTGGTTGTAGAATTTAAAATTCTTCTCTAGAAAAAATATTTTTTGGCCAATAATAGATCTAACATGATTTGTGGTGCAATAGTGGAATTGTTACACTCTTAATTAGAGATTTCAAATTCAAGCCTAAATGTGAAGAAATTGTCTTGGAAGCGTCACCTCTAAATGAGTCATGTTATGTGCAATTCAAATTTAATCGGAAATAATCTAAACATAGAGAAAAAATATAATACTTCCTCGATTTCGTTTTATGTCACATTTTTAGATTGCACTTGCATTAAAGAAATTAAGTAACTTTATCATATTCTTATTTAATATTTTCTAAAGTAAACTTTTCAATAAATGATGAATATGCCTAATTTCAAAAATTATAATGCACTAGTGTAGTAGTGTACTTAGCCGCGCATCGCGCGATTATGAAAAAATTTAAAATAAAATTACATATCAATATCAATAATTACTTTAATAAAAAAAAAATTGTTAATCGCATAATTTTATAGAAGAGAAGCTATGAAAAGTATTTAGATTAAATATGAAATTTATTAAGAAATCAATATATGTGAACTTCGCAAAGTTAAATATTAAAAATAAATTTCATAGAGAAAAGGGGAAGGTAATAAAAATTGGGTATATTAGAACTACTTAAATGTAAACTTGTGATCATTTTTTTCTTTTTTATTTGAGATTTTCTTAGTATAATTTATATATAATTATGTAAACTTGAAATCTGATCGTTCTTTTATGCTTATTTGTAATCTTTTTAATTATATTCTTAGTAAATTTTTGGCAATGTATAACTCGAATTGCTATTAATAGTTAGTATTCATGACTATATAGTTAGTCAACACTATTATAAACCATTATCCACAATTACTATTACTTGTCCTCGTCATCACCGAATCATCACATGTTTTAATTATTTTTATTATTGTACAATATTAGATTAATTTAATATTTGTATTAATAACTTTTTAATAATTAAATTTTAAATAGAAAAAAGTTTAACAATCTTAATTAGTTAAATTTCATATCTTATTATTGTTATTATTATTATTATTATTATTATTATTATTATTATTATTATTATCATTATACATAGGTTTAGATATTCAATTATTTTTGGGATAACTTATATTGGGAAAAAAATGTAAAATCTAAAAATAACATAAAAGAGAACAAAAGAGAGAATTAACTACGCAAAAAAAATTCAAGAAAATGACAAATATTTAAAAGTATATTTCACATTTTAAATAAATATTACATTTAATATAATAAATTCCTAAGAATAAAAAGTCACAGTAATTAAGTGAATTAATAATATGACTTTGAACTTTTGTAACATAATAAGAGTAATATTTGTACATTATTACACTAATAAGGAACATTAATTATAGAAAATGAAAAGACAAACAAATTAGAGTTATTGAGACAAATATTTTATTATAAGTAAATAGAAAGGTAGGAAACCAACTATATAACTCCCGAAAAATAACAAATATGAAAATATAAAGACTTATTAATAAACAACTTGAAATCTTCAAAAAAAAAAAATAATTAAGAATTGCAATTTTATATATTATTAAATAATTTATTTTTAATAAAACCATGTGCATTTTCAAAATTATAGATTAACTTTACATTCTTATGTTCTATCATTTTTGTTAATAAAAATTGTTTCACCGGACTATAAAAGTATATGTACGTATTTCTTTAAGTAGCATATCGATATTCATCTACTCATTTTCTACTTATATGTTTTAAAATATTATACGCCACAAACACAATAAACTAATATTATCAATAAAAAAGTGAGAGATGAATTTACCTGAACAAATAATTATTTTTGAAGAGTGTTATCATTATAATATAATTAAATTATCTAAGAATCATATAGAGGTCTAAAGAGAATAAATTAGATATTTTTCTTTAAAAAATTCAGGTTTTCTATCTTCATGAACACAAACAAATAATATTAAATGTATGATTCAATAAAAAAGAGTTATAATTATATTAGACATATCAAATTATTTTTCCTTGTAAACTCAAATTATGCAAGAATGTCTAACCATTTTCATTATAGATATATTTCCTATAATCGGCAAATCTGAATAAGTTAAAAAATTATCTACCAAAAGAAGAAAAAGATAAAGAATAAGGAGAAAATTACATTTAAACACGTATAATCATTTCTGACAAAACATAAATAATTCAAAAGGAAATAATATAATAGAAACATTACTTCTTAAGGACCTAAAAAAATAAAGAATAATCACTATATAACTCAATATCCATTAATCTCCATCTATGGATATTTTCATTTCATCCTATATACAGGAGTCAAGAAAAATAATAACAAATAAATTATTAGTCCTAAAATGAATCTCAAAGTTAACAAAATAAAATATTATATCTCATAAAGAATAAGGGAAAATTACATTTAATCATAAATTCTCCTACATAATCATTTTTGACAAATAATCAATATATATATATAGCTCAAAATCCATTAATTTTCATCGCTTGATGTTATCATTTCATCCTATACATAAGAGTCAAGAAAAATAATACAAATACATTATTAGTCATATAATGAATATCAAAGATAACAAAACAAAATAATTTATCTAGAAGAAATAAAATTGTGCTGACATATTAACCTTACTTGTTAATTAAAAGTAATATATGAAATAATATTTGAAAAAATGATTCACCTCAAAGCATACAAATATTGTAACATGTCTTCCACTAATTCTCTAACCCAAGATGACTACAAAATAACAAACAATTTTAGTGTGATTTTATAGTGTTAATGTAACCTTTCACATTAAATAATTAGAAGTTATAAATATGAAAGGCTTAAGAGGTTGTGAATATGAAAGGTTTGAGAGTTATGAATATTATTAATACTAATTTAAAAATAAAATTTATAACTTGAAGAAGTATAAGTTTATAAGAAAAAAATAATTGAAAAAAAATTGTCAAGTAAAAGAAGAAAAATAAGAAAAAATGAATGGAGATCATAGAGAGGTGTCACATCACCTCCTCTATGATCCTCATTTATATATATATATTGATTGATTGATTGATTTAGATGTCAATTTAAATTTTTGAGTTTATTTTCAAAATTAACTTTTATAGAATAGTGAATGAGGAGAGTAATTAATCAATGTATGAAGTACTCCAATGAATATTAATTACTTATTTTAATTTTTCTAAGTTAATCAAAGTATATAATTTTCAAAACTAATTAAAATACTCTATCAAGAATATAATTAAAAAAATATGATATTTATTCAATAGATTTCAGAAAATGACAAATAATATTATTAAATTATTAATAAAAAATAATAACATATAAACAGATACAAAAAGTCAATAGATATATCTACAATAAAATAGCAATGATTTTCCATTAATTACATCGACTATGATGGTTATAGCTTTCCACCATATTTCCTTTTCACTATTTTTAAGTTTTAATCTATTTTGTGGTTATTAAAATATGTTTTTTTTTTTATTCTTTTACTCAAACTCACATTTCAATTCTTTCACTCCATCCCTCCTATATAAACCAATTTTAAACCCTTCATCAAAAATAAAAAATAAAAAATCTTTAAAACCCATTTAATATTTAATATTAAACACCAACCGACAAAAAGTTGGTCCCCCATTATTAAATTAATTTTTTTTTTTAAAAAAACAGTTTTTTAGCAATTTAATTATAAGGTGATTTACTTCGTCTTCTTCTGTATCAAGTTGTTGCCTTTTGTTTATGCAAAAAAAATGGAAAAGATAACAAAACCATTTCAGATTATAATAAGTCTCTGGAATTTATAATCAGAGATTTGGAGTTGTGATTGTGATTTGTGAAGGAGGTGGACAACCCTAAGCCCCAGTCCCCACCTTACCCAACCTATCACCTTACGCCAAACAGTACCCAATCTAGAACAAGCTCAACAAAAAAAAGAATATATATATATATTATATACAAAAAAAAAACCAAAGATCTCTTGTTCTTATCCTTATTCACCGCCTCACATAAATTCTCTTCATAAGTTAAAGAAATCCCCAGTTATTTATCATCGATTTATGTTGAAAAGTTCAAATCTTTATGTATTACGAGGTAAGATTTGTAAATAATCGGTTTATGTTTTGTGGGGTTTGTGTTTTTGTTGATCTTTGTTGATAAAGTTTGGTTCTTTTTCAACTTTTTGTAGATCTGGTTTTGGATTTAACGATTATCGAAGAAGGATTTGAGATTTGGTGAAAGAAGTTTTTTTTTTCCTGGGAAATGTCGCTTTTGCCTAAAAGCGACTCGATTCACATTCGAGAAGTTTGGAATGATAATCTGGAAGAAGAGTTTGATTTGATTCGAGAAGTGGTTGATGATTATCCGTTTATAGCTATGGATACGGAGTTTCCTGGAGTTGTTCTTCGTCCTGTTGGGAATTTTAAGAATAGTAATGATTATCATTATCAGACCTTGAAGGATAACGTAGATTTGTTGAAGTTGATTCAGTTGGGTTTAACGTTTTCTGATGAAAATGGGAATTTGCCCAAGTGTGGAACTGATAAGTACTGCATTTGGCAGTTTAATTTCTGTGATTTTAATCCGAATGAGGATGTTTATGCTAACGACTCGATTGAGTTGTTGAGGCAGAGTGGTATTGATTTCAAGAAGAATATAGAAAATGGGATTGATGCTAAACGTTTTGGTGAGATTTTGATGTCTTCAGGGATTGTGTTGAATGATAATGTGTATTGGGTTACATTTCATAGTGGTTATGATTTTGGTTACTTGTTGAAGATCTTGACATGCCAGGATTTGCCTGAAACTCAAGAAGGTTTCTTCAATTTGATCAACATGTACTTTCCTGTGCTTTATGATGTTAAGCATTTGATGAAGTTCTGCAACAGTCTTCATGGTGGATTGAACAAGCTTGCAGAGTTGTTGGAGGTTGAGAGAGTTGGTGTCTGCCATCAGGCCGGTTCAGATAGCTTGCTCACAGCTTGTACTTTTAGGAAGTTGAAAGAGAATTTCTTTGTTGGCTCACTTGAGAAGTATACCGGTGTCTTGTATGGTCTAGGTGTTGTGGAGAATGGAGTCCTCCATTGAAGAAACAAAAAAATAAAAATGTGTGAACTACAGAAAGATATATCCTTAGTGTTTGTGTGTGCTTATGATGCCACACTAATGTAAACTTGTGATAAGAGTGTTTGCTCTTCATTTATGATACCACCCTTCTTTTGGCTAAATTTGAGTGTCTCTAGGAAAACTACATTCATGTGGTGTTGTTGTTTCTGTTGCTGCACCCATTAAAGCTCTTACTGTCTTTAATATGGTTAAGGTTCATTCTTATTATTATGCTATACTGTTGCTTGACTTTTTTCTTTATCTGTAGGGAAAACTGATATTCAGTTCGTTGGAGTCGAAAACAAATGATACTGGGACGGGGGATGGAGGTGGTCTTGGTTAACTTCAGATATCTGTTCTGATATCATGGTAGAATATATTTGTTTGCATTTTAGCTTTGTTTGTGTCTATGCTGTGATAGCATCATTTGATAAATTTGCAGTTTGATATTTTGTTGTCAATGTAATTACTTTAGACTTCTGGTTCCATGAACCTTTTGGACCTATCTCTATGATGTTTGAAGCAGGACATACAAATTCCAGCGCAGTTGTTGCTGGTTTATGTTGTTGGATGGAAATTTAATGCCTCCCCTTGGAATTCTACCAGTGTAGCACTAACGAACTCTTGTTATGCTTTTCTGGTTTGAGCTAATAATGGCAGGTTATTGCATCCTTATCTTTCAACAACACAAGCAGCATCACTACAATATTGAAGATTATACTGTAGTTGAGTGTGGCCTGCTCAGGTTTCGTTTATTGCTTCATTTTGCTTTATATGATATGTTACGTTCTCTATTCTTTGATTTGCCTAGTTTTACCTCTGTAATTAGGATCTTTTAGAAATATACTCTACTTCTTGTCACAAGGTAAGAATAGGGTTTACATACACTCTACCCTTTCGAAATCCACTTCCACATGTGGTAACATATTATGTGTTGTTGATTGAAAGAAGTGGCTAGAGCTAAATAGCAAGTGACTCGACGAGGGGTATATGCACTGCCATCAGCCAAATCAACTCAATTTATTCATGGTTAAATATTCAAACACATGTTGGAAACAGGAATCGAACACAGGAATTAACTTTTCGCCGACATTCAAAAGAGAAATCTCATCTTCCGAATCCTCCAGGATTTTGTAACTGCTCCTTTTTCATTGATAATTAATTAGTAGGTACATTTTAGGCAATTTAACTTCAGCAGTATGAAAATATCTGATTAAGTAGTGGACAGAAGATCCAATGATACCTTATAATGGCTTGAGACAGAAATAAGCAGCAATCAATTACTAAGCTTGTGAGGTACATGAATGGGCGGAGGAAAAGGAATAGCACCTAAGATGGTAGTAGTGATTTAGGTGCTCCATTATACAATAACCCACACCAAAACTATATTATAACACCCGAACAAAAATTTGATCTGGAAACCCGCGTGTCTATGCTAATTCATCTTAGAGATCAACTCATTGATGTGATCCTCACGATTTCCTGAATCGCCACCATCATTGTATCGTTTCTTCTTACCCTGCAAAGCTTTCTCTGGCTTGGTGAGAGCAAAGGGGCATAGAAAGCTAGTGACCTCCTTGAAGTGTGGACCAACACTTGCAATCTCTCTCACAACGTCCTCTAAGCATATAATGCCATACTGGCCCAGTGTCTGCCAAAACAAGTTGTAGTTGAGACAATGCAGTAATGCTCACAATACAAAGAGTGATGAATTCAACTATTGTAGTTATGTGATGGTAAAAGAAATGGAAACAAAGGCACCTGTTCAACAATGTCATTGCTAGTCAAAGGCACCCTCTGGTTGTCAGATTTTCCAGAACCTTTCTTGTAAATCAGATCTTTCACACTCTTCAGATTGGGGTAGCTTCAAAGAAAAAAGCACATTGAATGGTGAGGCGGCTTGGCATCTCATGCGTTAGTTTTGCGTCATAAGGATCAGTATGTCCTGCCTCTAATTCCTACTAATTGAAATTGAATTTCCTCATTTAACTACACATCATAACAAGTAACAACAACAACATACCTAGTGTAACCCCACACTTGAGGCCTGGGAGGGTGGTGCGTATGCAACCTTATCCCTAGTGATGGTAGAGAAGTTGTTTCCAATAAACAAACTACACATCATTATAAGTATAAAGTAGTTCCCTTAGGCCAGTGTAAAGGTGGACGAATGCGACTCCTACGGCTACATAATACACATGGCAGAACTTTCTTGTTTATATCATTATTTCAAGAACTCATGACTGGAAGATGAACATCCATTTAGAGATGATAGGAAAGTAAAACGCCCAACCTCCAAATGAAGTAGTCGTGTTTGATCAGATATAACATGGGTTAAAGAGATCAAAAATCTGATGTTCCCCTTTTACATGGAGAACTTTGACTTATCAAAAAGAGAAACTGAAGATAGAACCTTTTACTTCTTTTAATGGGAAAACCACCATGTACTCGTGAGTCGTGAACAAATAGCTATCCATCTGTTTCAAATTATGTGTATCTTTTTAACTGGACTTGGAGGTTAAGAAAGATATGTAGACTTTTGGACCTTGTGATCTTAAATAACATTTGTGCGGTTATAAAACGTTTGAAACTTGTGGTCTTAAATGCATCATAACAACTGTGTGGTTATAAAATTCTCATTAATGATAAAATGGGAAGTTTAAATTAAATTGCTTCCAAATTTAGAAAGGTATCTTCCTTTTTTTAAACTGACTAGAAAGGAAACAGATTCGAAATTCCT
Organism: Solanum sitiens; assembly: GCA_016801875.1. Lineage (NCBI taxonomy): Eukaryota > Viridiplantae > Streptophyta > Magnoliopsida > Solanales > Solanaceae > Solanum > Solanum sitiens. The sequence continues at coordinate 296,164 of JABWTJ010000090.1, forward strand.
TTTTTCTAAGTAGCTGAATAACTACTTAGAAAGTCCAATCAAGGTAAAGACTGCTCTAACCTGGATAGAAGTTAGGATAGTTGGCCATGAGAAAATAAGAAATGATAGAGGGAATTTAATGTCTTCCTCCAAAAAGATGGTACTCACAACAATCGCACGAATTACAGAAACATAAGAGTATAGTTCCCACAGCATCTCCCTCTATGGCAAAATAACTCTATTTTATTTAATCATTAAAATTGGCGCTTGTTGTATTTGTTCCACCTTGTATTCACAGTATTTACTAGAAATTTGCTCGTTACAACTAATGCTAGCACGGCATGCATGGGTTTCCAATTAGGATATGTACTATACTGAAGTAGTATGCATTTTAACCACAGATAATCAAAAACCATAACCCAATGCTTAAGAGACATATATAAGAAGTTAAAGACTTTCGAGTGGAGCCTAATTCATGCAACATAAACCACGTGATTAGCCCCTTTAGAAGATAGAGGGGGCACTTTTTGGAAATAAATTGAACTTATGAAGTGGTCCCTACTTAGTTACTGGTGCAGATCATCAAGTAACATGGAAGTAGTAAACGTGACCAAGGTGAAATTAGGAAAAGAAGTTGAAAAGGTCATCCCTCCCAGCAAGCATAAAGTCTGGTATTAATTGATAAGAGGCAAGTGTAATTCAAGGATATCCAGTAAGGATATGAACTGAGCGAACACCATTGCAGCAATCATAAATTAAGCATCTACATACCCATATGTGACAAAATGTACATACCCATATGTGACAAAAGGGTCCACCTTTTGTAGAATCTCCACTGTTCTTTCATTTGCCTTAACAAAGACCCCACTGAAGATTTTTCGCAACCTCAAAGAGTATAAAGCCTTCCTTGTTCTTGGATGCATATCACTTTTCCTGCAGTGAATCACAAATATTAGGACCCTAAGGCAGGCCAAACCAGCCAAAAGAGTATAACAGTGATAACAAAATAATGAACTTACCCTCCAATACGTATTACAAATAGAAGTTTGGAATCTGACGTAGTCAGTGCTCCCTTGGCTCTTCTTCTACCCCTTTGTTTCATTTGGACAAGGTCCATCTCCTGAATGAAACAAAGCAAATAAGAAGATCTTAGACAATCTACACATGATTGAAGTACAATATACAACAAACAATCTTCGTGACTTGGGCTTGAAACGCAACAATACAATGTTGGTGCAATTCAGAATGTTCAATTTTGTTAAGTAAGAGGCAATTTAATCAGATATAAACTAAGGCAGGACCTTTTTGTCTTTTGAAAAAGCAAAATTTAGTAGCCACTAGCCACATGCAAAGTTTGTGTCCAAATATTGTAACAATATCCTAAAAACTTGTTGTTCGAGAGTTTTTTTAACTGATGGGTACAGCACATTTACTTTTCCTCACTAGTATATGCCCCAAAAAATTGGAAAGATTTGTTTGTAGCCATAAGAAAAGGTTAGTTCACTCATGCCCCTCAAACTTCACACTTGAAGACTATGTGTTGCTTATAGCATCTTTGAGAAGGTTTTATGTTTTGCTTCTATATGTTGCAACTTGCCAAGGACAATCTTGTACTTAAAAGAAGTACAGATATTGTCGTGTCTTATTGATTCGGAATGTAGAATATCAATATCAACAGAAAGGTTTTTGCCTGCCCAACTCACATTACTTGCTGAATAGTCAGTCAAATAGAAAGGCAAGTTGAGAACTTGAGATTAGTACTTTTTTTACGACAGTGGCCTTTGGGCTGGTACCTGCTACATCTCACCAGCATAAGGTACCGCATAACTCTGGCGACCAAGGCTTTGGGCAGACGAGAAAATCTCATCAAGTATCTTTTGATACCACTAAGATTTGAACTTGAAGCCTCATGGTTCTTGCTCACTTCATTGACAACTAGTCTACACTCTTGGGAGACACCAAATTAAGGATAGGCTAACTAAAGTATATTGAAGCAGACACTCATTAGGGATAGCACATGACCAATTTTTCTTAGAAGAATTAGTCAGTGTCCTCAAAAGGAGTAGAACTAATTCGAAGTTCAAAATTCACCTTTTATACTAAAATGTGAACAAATATCATAAGTTTGAACAAATTAACCATTGATGCAATTAACAAAACAAATTCAGTTAATCAAATACCTTATCTCTATACTCTCGAATAAACTGTTCGGGCTTCTTAATAACAAAACTATCAGATTTGAGCTTTCTGACTTTCTGTTCCAGCTGGAGTTTTCTTCTGATTGCCCATTCTTCATTGTTCTTCCTCTTCTTCAGAATCACTTCTGGTATATAGTTCAGAGGCTGTGGCACCTCATCCGCCATAATCAGCAACACTATCTCTGAGAGAAGCAATAAGCGAAGATAAGCGAAGTTAGAAGCCATGCTGCGCTTTCAAGCCCACTAGAGTCTTCTCTATCACATTTACCAACAAAAAATGCATTTTTTATGTAGACATGAAATCAATACTACAAAAGTACACACTAGCCAATCTTTAAAGCCACTATCACATGGAGAACACATTAGCCTACAGATTAACAGTATAATTTCCGTTTTAACATTAAAATTCCAGGAAAAAAGTTAAGGTTTTGATCTCATGAAAGAATTAAAATTTGGAGAGAGAGCGAAATATATACAGAGAAGTGATAAATAGAGAATGAAGCTTACTTATCAATTACGCCGGCGAAAGTGACGGCGAGGATTTCACCGGCAATATTCAGAGGAGCGACGAGGTTGAGCTGACGAAGGTTTTAATAGGGTTTTGGATTTCAATTTGGGTTGCTGAGACAAACTAACTTTTATTATTGGGCTTTTGGAAATTGGAAGTAATAAATTGTTTCATGGGGCAGCCCATTTTGATACTCTCTATCTTAATTTAATTGTATCAATTTTGAATATGCGGAAAAGGGCCTAAAATACCCTTAAAGTATTGGAAATGGTACAAAATTACCCTCCATCCACCTATTGGCTCTAAAATACCCTTCTCATCCACCTATTGGCTCCAAAATGCCCTTGTCATCCACCATTGAGTTCAAAATTGATCACTTATTTAACTATTTTAATATTAAATTGTTTAAATATTTTTTAAAATACTTGGCGCTCAACTATTGGTTATAATTTAATTTATTAATATAATTTATAAATCAACCCACTACCCAATCATTACTAACTAAACCTCACACAATTAATAAACCAATTATAATATCAAAATCGCCATAAACACTACTAAAACATGACAAAATTATAGATTTCTGAAAATGATCCAAAATTATTCGAGTTCGAATCAAAGTCCGATCAAATTTAGGTTAAGCCGCTTATTTAGGAGGACAGTTTCAATATGATTCTCTATTAAACTTGAATTCAAAATTTATGATTAAAGGTAAAGAAGTAGTACATCCCAAATTAATTAATGCACTTTTTAAAATATATTTTTATAAATATTTATGATTTGTTTTAAAACCTTTATTGTATTATTATTAAAAACACTCATTGGCAATAGTGTTCTTGTTGTTGCAATAGTAATGTGAAGGGTTTATAAATTTGGTAGAGTTTAATTAGTAATGAGTGGTTAGTGGATTAATTTATAAAATATAATAATAAGATAAATTATAACAAATAGTTAAGCGCCACGTATTAAAAAAAATATTTAAATAGTTTAAATTTAAAACCGTTAAATAAGTGGTCAATTTTGAACCCAAAGGTGGATGACAAGGGCATTTTGGAGCCAATAGGTGGGTGGGAAGGGTATTTTGGAGCCAATAGGTGGATGGAGGGTAATTTTGTACTATTTTCAATACTTTAAGGGTATTTTAGGCCCTTTTCCGTTGAATATGTGGTGTCTTAAGTTAGGCTTGACAAAACTAAACAGTAAATTTTAGAATATGAACTTTAGTCACTCAAGTCAACTCAAACATAAATTAGGCTTAAATTCATACCAAATGTTTGATTTGAACTGAACTCAATGTCTTCAAGTTTATGAATTGGCAAAGCTTCATTTCGAACCTGAAGTTTGAAACTTTAAATTCGCAATTCAACTTTAGGTTAGATAGTTAAGTGAATTCTAAAATGATTAACCTTTTTTCCCATCAATCTTGATTATTCTTTAATTTAAATAGGGATCTTGAAATCAGTTATTTGTGCAATCTCCCACAACCTACGCCACATGATTATGAAATGGTAAGATTGCATTTTTCCCCTTCAAATAGTCTGATTTCTAATTGTTCTTCTTTAAGTGGATTGATCTTTAATTTGTTTCGCCTGGTAGGGCATAAGTTTGAAGTCATGTCCTTGCATAATTTGTGGCATTGTTACAAAAATAAAAACTCTATGTTTTGCGAAAAAGTTGTTTCTTATAAAAATCATATATTAAAGACCAACTCAAAGTAAGGTAAAAAATGCGAATGTGAAATTGGTAGGAACCCTATTTGGGCCAAACACCATAGGCCCAAATGTTTTCTATATTTATTTGCAAAGTAGCTATCCAAGGCGCTAACTATTTGTTCATGAGTTTCTTTTGTATATATAATGAGAGAAAATTAATTGCACTTATTCAAAATTTGCAAGGTCATTTTTAAATGTCAAATGTTTGGTGCACTAATTCAATTTATAGAGATGGCCAAAAGTGTTGAAAAACTAGCAATTCAAGAGTCATTGAAAGAAACTCCTCAAATTATATGGTTGGTCAAAAGTTGACATCTTATGAAGATGCTAAAAAAATGTTGTTAACATGCTTTAAAATAATTTTTAAAAAAGAGAACAAAACTCTCATAAAAGATAGGGTGTTATAGTACTTATTTATTATAAAGATATTTGGAAGCTAATAAGATCCTTGATGAATCCACCCATAAAAATACAAAATTGGAGTTGTTATCCCTTTCAATAGCTTCTTTCATTGCAAGCATTTGATATTTTAAAAAAATATATACAGATAATGAAATTATAGACCAATTTAGAGATGTGGATGTCTCTAATCCAATATATGCTATGATTAGACTAAGGAAGCCCACTCTTGACACAGACTTAGCTTTATAATTTACTTGTTCATTTGACAAAAATTAATATAGGATTAAGGGTGGACATTCGGTAATTCGGTTCAGTTTTGAGTTTTTTTTTCTGGTTTTTTTGGTTTTTGATTCTTGTACAATGTGTATCGAACACCGAATCGAAAGGTTCGGTTTTTATTATTTCGATTCGGTTTTTATTATTTCAGTTCGATTTTGTTATTTCAATTTTTTTAATGGACCTGCTTAGTGGGCTTTTTAAAATTTAAAAATTTACAAAAAAATTTTGTTTGATTTTTCAGCTTAATGGGTTAAAAATAGTTACATCAAAGAAGTGTCTTTTACTTTTTTATTTTTATTTTTTATTATAGTAGTTATTATTTAACATAATAATTAATATAATATAAATATATATTATAATATAATATATTTCGATAAATCAGAATACCGAATAACACAAAATTACATACCGAAAACAGAATTGAAATACCGAAAAATACAAAAACGTATACCGAATATCGAATCAAAAACCGAAATACCGAAAAAATTCGGTTCGGTTCGATGTTTCGATTTTCCGGTGTTTATGCCCAGCCCTATATAGGATCATGTTATTTTTATGGTTTTTTTTTTATAAATCATCTAGTGTCCATAGGATCAGTGTCGCAGCCAAAAATTTCAAGAAAGTGTTCAAACAATAGATAGTAAATTCAAAAATAAAATAAAAATAGGTTTAAACAATTTTTAAAAATTATCATTGCGTTGTCGGAATCTATTGGTTGTACGAGTGTTCAAAATAACACATAGATAGCAATATAAAGTAAGATTTAATATGGATATACAATATAATTTTTCGACGAGGAACGTCCAACTGGACACCCTAAACTACCGTAGCTCTGCCCCTACTTAGGACAACACTGAGCGATAATTTGATATGCGGGATGAGATCATGTGATAGACTAGGATATATGATAGAACTAGTCATTTTCTTATATTTTATACGAAATAACTAATCTCGTTATTCTAATATAAATATTAAAATAAATAATCTCGATTAATACTTGAAACAAAATGTGAATTTAGAAATTGTTATCCCAAGTACCAACCAAAACTTAATTCACACATTACGGGGTCCCTTTTTCATCACATATACCCAATTGTCGGCCAATTGTACGTAACAAAACAAACATACATGCATACATATCGTGAAAGTAATAATTACATAGAGTAATTAAAGTAGTTAATTAAGAACACATATTACTCCTGTTTTTATTATAGGTAATGATTTTAGATTTTACTCTCTTAGAAATTATGTATATTTTAATATTATATTTTGATTAAGTAATTGACCAATTAACATCAATTAATCATTTAGCCTTTTTTTTAATGTAAGTGAAGTTCATACTTTCACGATTAATAACTGTCAAAGATAAAATAAGAAAAATAATGTCATTTATGCATTTATTTTAAGAAATGACAAATATTACAAAATCATACCCCCTCCGTTTAAAAAAGAATGACCCTATTTCCTTTTTAGTTTGTTCCAAAAAGAATGACCATTTTTCTTTTTTTGGCAACACTTTAACTTTTAACTTTCCACGTGGCATGTTCAAGACCACAAGATTAAAAGACATTTTGGTACATTTGACATACCTTTAATTTAGAACCATAAGATTAAAAAGTCTTCTTTTTTTTTTTAAAACTCCGTTCCAAGTCAAACTAGGCCATCCTTTTTTAAACGGAGGAAGTAATTTTTAATAACGACAACATATAAATTGAAATAGAGGGAGGGAGTAACGTAAGTAAGGGCATCAACGTAGGTATAGCCACCCCAAGATATTAATGGACACCTTATATCGAAAAATTATATTGTATATATATGTCAAATTCTACATTTAAAAAATACATATTTAAAGTTGGATATCCTTAATAAAAGTTATGTCTTTGGGTGCAATGGTAATAGATGTTTATTTGAATGAAGGAATTTTGGATTCAAATCCTCAAATAGCACAATATATTTTTATTGTATTTCAACAACTATACACCATTGTTCTTAGATATGGTTAGTAAAATTTTTCACTTCGTCACCGATTGTTGAATACAAGTTAGTCATGGGCAGATATAAAGAGTCAACACAAATTTGAATTAAAATTTGCCAGCACTACATTGTGTATGTTGACAAGACAAAAGAAAGAGAAAGTGGGGGCAGCTAACATATTTTGGTTTGAATCGTAGAATGTAACACAACAATATCATGCAAGATGGTTACACATTCACAATAGTCCAATTCCATGAATATAGATTCTTGACTCTTGAGCCTTGTTCTTACCTTATATTCCTTTTTAGAGTTGAAAATGTTTAATTAGAGAGAATATAATATCAATTAATTCCCATTTTGATGATTATAATTATGTTTTAAATAGTCAAATCCTAACTACTCATTGTGCATTAGATTTTTCAAAAAAAATACAGACAATATATAGATAAAAAAATACTAGAGATCAAAGTTGATTTTCCTAGTTCAAAATATAAAGAAAATCAAAACGTTCGATATATGGTTAGGACGAAATCATTTTCAAGGCAATGGCTTGGCCTTTCAAGATAATTTTCTGCTGAAAAAGGTATCCATCGCAGAAGTACAATATAATTGCTTGCTGCTTTTATACTTGCTAAAGAAATTCTCATTATCAGTGTTCTCACTCGGTAAATCAGATAGTCCCCACCTCCACATGAAGTTTCCCATGTCAAATCATCATGCCATGTAACTTCCTTTCAAAGTTGAACCACCATTTCCTATAATTCCCCCTACCTAATTCCCTAAAATAGCACCAATACAAGTAAATGGACTCCCAAAATCAATCAGCGCCACGACAACAAGATGATAAACAGGAAAACAATGGGCTCATTCTAGATCTAAGCCTCCTCTGTAACTGGGAATTGAAGCCTACAGATGATCAAATAATCAAAACTACTAATCATACTTGTGATGATGAAACAGAGCACCAGGTTTTTTCCTGTAACTATTGCTACAGAAATTTTTACAGTTCACAAGCACTTGGCGGCCATCAAAACGCACATAAAAGAGAACGAATTACAATGGCGAAGAGGAAGCAGAGTGTGGATTCAATTCCTATTATGCATTGGCCTCTTGGCATTCAAGCACACTCCATGATTCATAAGCCAAACATTTCGTCGAACACCTTCAGGGCACCCGCAATTCCACCCTTATTATACAATACACATTCAGCTGGTATGTGGTCGAAAAGGCGGCTGGATCAGTTTCCGGTGATCGGACGCCCTGAAAGGATGTTCGGTGACATGAACAATTTTACAACAGTGGTTTGTTCTCAAGAGGATTTGAAGAAACTTGATTTGTCTCTCAAACTCTGAGACTTTTGTTGGTATTAGTAGTCGTAGTAATTAAAATATTTTAGATTTTTCGGAATATGTATGATCGACTTTATTTGAGCTTAAATATATTTCTTGCTTTGGAGTTGCAATTGAAATTGGTTCATATGTTAATGCAAACATGTAGTATTGATTTGGAATATTTGAAAATTTATCAAATTAATACATACAATAACATAAATAAGCATTCATATGCGAAAGACTTGATCGATGTTCAAATATTGCATTAAAATTATAGAGTTAACAAGTAGGAAACATATATTTCCTAAATGTTCACAAAAGAAGCTACACTTTTTCTCTAGAAATTAAACTGCATTCAAAATCTCATCGTTTCATTAATGAGACAGAGACTAATGCACATGTACACTGAATATATGTACTGTATGAACTTTGTTGAATTATTTACTTTACGTACTGTTAATTATTCATAATTTCATATGCAATTATGCATATGGTGGGCAGAGAATGTTTCCATGAAGTATTTCAAATTGTATTATTACATTTCAAGTTAGTGAAAAATAGACCAATCTATTAACAAGTCATCATCAATATGTTTGTGGAGTCATGTGGAAACGAAGTTTCGTAATGACCCTACTTTAAAAAAAAAAAGTTTCGAAAAACCCAAACAATGATCCTTAATTTGAGCATATCATAATGTTGTAAACTTAATTATTACATGATTTTAAGCAAATTGGTGGGACCAATTATAATTATTCATAAACGTAAATTATGGCATGTTTCATAGTACTAATCTTAGCTCAAAAGGAACAAACAAAAATACCAAATTTCAGGTAACTTCGTACAATGATCAGCTAGCAGACGATTATGTTTGCGTAATGAGTGTGAAGATCGAATCTTGCTCAATTTGGAATTTTTAAACATATCATAATATTTATGTGGATGTGTCCACCAGGTGTGGTTGAGTGGTTGAGAAGTGGGTCTCCTCCAAGCCCCAGAGATCGAAATCATTCTTCATCTACTATTCAATCATGAACTCATTGCATGAGGCTTGTCTAATACGATCTACAGTTTCTATATAATTTGTGAGTTATTGCATAGTGAACAGATAATCACAAAGTGCTAAGCCCGAAGGATAGAGATTGTGACACAAATATTGAATATAAAACTTTTGAAATATATGACCTTAAATATGTCATAATATGACAACAACATGAAAGGGAGTTAATATCTTAAAAGATCACTCAACTTTAAGTATTGATTTAGCAAAGTCATTAAAGTTTGTTTTGTATCAAAAAAATCATTCAACTTAGTTTTTTATATCAATAAAATCACTCAACTTTAGGAATTGATCTAACAAAGTCATTAAAGTTTGTTTTGTATCAAAAAAATCAGTCAATTTAGATTTTTATATCAATAAAATAACTCAACTTAGACTATTGTGTTAGTTAAATCACTAAACAAAATTTATCATTAATTTTTTCCGTTTCATATAAAATAGACCCTACAAATAAATAAAATTAAGAAAACCAGTTTAATTGTTTTATGGAAACTTTTTTAGTGAAACAAATACTCTTTGTCTTAATATATTAATTACTAAATAAAAAGAAATAATTAGGAGTCTATTTATTGGTCCACTAGTGTATTTGTTTTTGAGGATTAGCACAAACAAATTATCGATGAAATTTGTATTTACAAATCTAATTAGAACTCATTAGAGAATAAGAGTACTATAGTAATATTTAAAATTGTGACCTCAATTAACTTTCTAAATATATTATAACTGACAGCTTTTCTTTAACAATGCAAAATTAAACAACAGTGCTCTAATAAAATTTGTCTTTTTTGTTTTGTAACTTTTTTTTCAAAAAATAAAATAAAAAATAATGTTATATATTATTGTACTTCTTCATTGAAGCTTAAAATTATTTTGGCTCTATTAATCTTTATCTTTTCTTATAACGTTAATTTTTCAACTTAATTTTTTGCTTTAACTAGTCAATTTTGTGTAAATAGTTTTTTAAAATAATAATAATAATAATAATAATGTATGTATTTCATTAATTAAGTTTATTCGTAAAAGTTTATTAACAATTTAGTTTTTATTCATTTATAGGGTTCATATTTATATGACATAAAAATAATTTTTTTTTACTATATCAAATGTTTTTTAGTGATAAATTTAGTTAAATGATTTTATTAATATAAAAATCTAAATTGAGTGATTTTATTGATATAAAATAAAGTTTGATGACTTTGCTAGATAAATTTTGAGATATTAACTCCAAGAAAGGGGAGCACGTAATTAAGATGTGATATATGAAAATCTAGAATTATCCTCAAGGTGAAAGCCCAACGACATGCATGCATGGTGTAGGGTTGGTGGGTTACTGAAAATACAAAGAACTATAGAAATAGGTTCCTCCATAGTTGTGTATTAACAACTACTTGTACCTAAGTTTATTTTCTCGATATTATTATTTTTTTCCGTTTCCACAGTAAATAGACAAAGTGATATTTTTAGTTTGGTCACACTCAGGAATGTGACATCATTTAAGAAATTATTCATTTCTAAAAAAATAAAAAGTGTTTTATTAACTTATCCATAATAAGTAAATATCTTGAAAAAAAATGTAGTAACTCTTTTGCAAAACTTTCTTTATTAAAAGAAGGATAACATTGAGATGACATCATTATGAGTGTGTTTGGTATGAAAGGAAAATATTTTCTGAAAAATGTTTTTTAATTTTTTCATGTTTGGTTAGGACAAAAGTTTTGGAAAATGTTTTCCAAATCAACTCATTTTCCTCAAAATTAAGGAAAATGACTTCCCTTTAAAAATTAAGGAAAACATTTTCCAAAACTCTCTTCCAATTTCAAATTATATTTTTTTTGGAAAAAAAAATCAATTTCAAAAAAAAAATCAATTTCAAATTTTTTTCCCACCCGATCCCTGATCTCGCACCCACCCATCACCGGCCACCCCACCCCCTCCCCCTGCCCCCACCCACTACCCCCACCCCTACCCCCACCCCAAAAAAATAATAGTTTTGTTTTTAAAAAATATTTTCAATTTCATAAATTTTTTTTTTACTCTAGTAAAATAAAAGATGTCTCTTAAAAATAGTTTTCATTGATAAATCAAACACTAAAAATCATTTTCGGAAAATATTTTTTACTCACCAACCAAACATGAGAAAATAAGTCCAAAATCTACTTATTTACAAGGAAAACATTTTCTAGGAAAACATTTTCGATGGAAAATATTTTCCTCCATACCAAACACACCCTATATCTTCTTTAATTTGTAATCTAAAAGGCCAATCTAAAACTATCACTTATTTAGGAACGAAATAATAAAATTTAAAAACTAAAGCATTACTTAAAGTGGCAGGACGGGGAATATTACAATTTGGTTCAAGTTTGAGCTAAGTGTACATTAACGTATATTAGGCTGGCAAAATCAAATTCAATAAAATTTGGACGGATAATTGACCTGTCGATTCATTAGCTCAATCTATTTTAATCCAATCCGTTAAAATTTGAGTTGATATGTAATCGAATCGGCTCATGAAATCTTGTTAAAATATTTTTGATAGAGTTCTTTTTCAATTTGATATGATGTGTATAACCATAATAAAGAAACAATAATAATTTTATTAGGTACTAAAATAATTTAAAAGAATAAATATACTAATTAAGCTTGTAAAAATTGGGTTCAGTTGAATCTTGATCGGTAATGTAATTCATTACCTAACTCATTTTGACCCAAGCAAATTTAAATTGAGTTGAGTCTTGATCTGATTATTATCTTAACTCATTATGACCCGTCCAAATTTAATTCCCCCAACTGTCACCCATAACGTACATATTTACTACCCAAGATCACAAATAATGATCAAAAGTAGATTTAAGACTCAAAGTTAGTAATTAGTATCAGAGCCGGATCCACATGCTATTGTGGATTCACGTGCATCTGTTAACTTTTAAAAAGATCTTTTATATATATATATATATATATATATATATATATTGCGAAACTGACAGAAACTAAAGATATTTAATAATTCCCCACAAAAGTATAAAATGATGCTTTGTACAAGTGGTAAGCTAACAAATCCACCCAAATGATCAGGGTTCTATCGTTACACCCAAATTTTTCAAATTCTGAGTTCGCCTTTAATTAGTATCATGGGCGGAGTTAAAAAAAATTTATCAAAGGAATTTAATGTATACATTTTTTAAAAATATCCTAGTACATGTAATATATATAATTTTTTCAGGAATGAACCCTGGCGATATCCTAACTCAAACAATAATCAGTACATTTCTTAAAACTTACGTGCAATCAGATTCAGTGCTACTAATTTTGTTTTTGTTCTTCATGTATTTGAATTTAAAATGGAGAAAGTTCATTTTACTCATTGCATTAGGGCAACTTGGCGTACGTATTGAATTTCAGATATAAGTTGACATGAGGAAAGATAATAAATAATGAAATCAAATACTCACACGTTTAAGTGTTCCTTTTTGAAGATTTCACATGAAACTTTAATTACAGTTCGCATTCACATGTTTAAATTAGTTCAAACCATTTTGTTATCGACAAACAAGTTATTTTACGATCATATCCACATTAATTAATCATTCACAAATTATATAAAGTAGAACAGAAGAAAATAATCAATTGTATTTTGGGTTTACAATTCAAACCCAATTTTGTCTTGTGTGTTATTTTAAGGGATCTTTAATATTTTTGGACCTATTTATTCAAAATACATGCCCCAAAATTAAGCATGCTTTACAAAATATCTTCTCTCTCTTTACGTTTTTGTTTGACTTGATTTAATTCATCAGTGTTGGTTTCCCCAAGACAAATGAGAACCAAATGTGGTTGCATTAATTATAATTTAAATAACAATATATAAATAAAAAAAATTCTACTTGAGATATATATTAAGCAAAGGTAAAGGAGACTAATCTTAGGTTCTAAACAAAAAGCACTCGACTTTCTTGGAAAATCTAGCTCATTTTTTTTGTTTCGTCTGATATTTATATTGAAGCTCAATTAAATTTAAATTGACATCTAAAAATTTTATGTCGAAGGTAAAACGCTTATCAATAAAAGCGATTCAGTATTCAAGAAAATTCGAATACGAAATCTCTGATTAAAAATGAAAAAAATACTTATACTCCACCACAACTTTTATTAGTATCTTAACTCATTTCTCTTAATCCGACAATATTATCGTCTTCCTTTGATAGTAGGAGTAATAGAATATCTATGTTTTAATTATACCAAACAACTAGTAAAAGAATTTCGTCTAAAATTTGTAAGAATCAAAATTTTAATTTTAATCCATGTTCTTTGTTTCCAATCAATGTATCTTCTTCACAAAGATGTTTAAACCCAAAAAAAAAAAAAATAGAAATTATTAAAAGGATTAATCACTACCATATCTTATGGATTTTGAGATCAAAATCAAATAGTACAATTATCATTCTATACCATTTCATATTTTTTCTTGAAAGTCATTTTACTTGTAAATTGGCTAATAATTAATTAACCGCCTAATGTTTTTAAAATAAGGTAGGCTAGGTGCTAGAAAGGGCAGTTAGAGACATAATTGGTTTCTCAAAATCATTAATAAAGATGATTAAGAATGATGAGTATTATTTTTTATATCTGATAATTATTTATGTGTGATAAAGGAAAAAGGGAGAAAAAGAATCAAATTAAAAGAGTACAAGGAGACCGGGACAAATATGTTGCATTCTCCATCTTAAATTTCTTGATAGAAAACGACAGAGTGTAAACTAATCAACAATGAGAGAAAACTACATGTGTTTTCTTTGTCACATTGACATAAATCATAACTATATTATAAGGTAAATCAAATAGGACTTATACAACATTTCTACTAGTATTTGAGATGCAATGAGTACTAATAAGTTGTTGTAAGATTACAAAAGAAATAATTATAGTAGAATTATGGAACTTACAAGGGTGTTACATGGTTTGTTTCATTAATACTCCCTTTGTCCCTTTTTTATTTTTTTATTTTGATTTTTTACTTGTTATATTTGACAAATCAACATAAACTAATATTTTTTACATATTATATCATCAATTATTATTATTTTAATAAATATGTCAAGTAAAAAATGAACAAGTAAATAGAAACAAAGGAAGTACTTGTTTGGCTATGAATATTTACTAGTACATTTTATTAATGAAGTTCGAAATATAAAAAAAAACTTCATCCGTCCCATATTAGATGGACACATCTTACTAAATTTATCACATATTACTTGATCATTTACTAAATCAGAATATAATTAATTATTTTTCCCATTTTACTCTTACAATTAATATGACCTATTGACCTTTGAAAGCTTAAACAATTTTTGAAGATTCAAAATTTTCTTTTTTTCAAGAGGCTAACAACAATTGTACTATTTAAGAATATAAACTATTTTTTCAAAATTTATTTTTCAATTGTTTAATATAAAACAACATAATACTAATTTCTAAAACAACTCTTCTTTTTAGCGTTAAAGTACACCTATTTACTTATCATTTTGAACTATTTCATTTACTACTAAACCCTATGAATGACTCACCCATAATACTATTTTTTTTGGGCAACTTTTACATATAGAAATATAAAATTTATATTTGTATGATATAGCAAAGTTTACATAATTGCGCTTAATAGCAAATATATATATGTATAATTCACTATAAATATACAATTGAAGCGAATTGTATAAAACGAATTGTATTAAATGAGAAAGAGAGAAATTATATACAATTTGAATTGTATAAAATGAGAAAGCGAGAAAAGCTTAATTGAATGGTATAAAACGAGAAAGAGAGAAATTATATACAATTTGAATTTGTATAAAACGAGAAAGAGTGAAAGGCAAAAAGAGACTTGTACAGGGAATATACAATTGAATCAATTGTATAAAACGAGAAAGAGATAAATTATATACAATTTGAATTTGTACAAAACGAGAAAGGCAAACGAGACTTGGGCAGAAAAATATTTATATTGTATAATTATAAGTGTATAGGACGAAAATATATGTATTTACATGTGTTTATACAATTTTCTCTCGCTTTATATAATTAGAAACACAATTTATACAATTCTATTGTATAAAGCGAGAGAAGCGAGCGAGAGGAGAATGGCGAGCGAGAATATGAGGGAGAGAGAGACTGACAAACAGATTGCTATGAAACACAAATAAATCAATGGATAGCTATTATATTTATTTTATATTATTAGTTTGTCATTCTAATCAATTAACCCATTTTTTTGTTTTAGAAAAAAATCAAAAAAATTGTCTAGATGCCGACCAATAATTTTCTTTATAAAAATTTGGATAGAGTGCAGAGTCCACAGTAAAGAAAGACAGAAATCAGTTTAAAATAGAAGAGAAATCACAGATCATCATTCCATAATACACTCTCAGTCACCATTAAAATACACTCTTCAGCTGAGCACTCTCACCAAAGATTCCAATTTTCTAACCAATCTCTGTGTCGCCGCCGGTGGTACCCTCAGTCCCCACTCCACCGCCAACTCCAAAAAAAAGAAAAGGACCCACATTCCCTCTTTCACTTACCTACCAAATACTGCCCACATATATCTGTAATTCAATTCAATTCAATTCAATCAATCGAAAAATACCGAATTCTCTTTCTTTACATCTTCACTATGAGAGGAACCTGAAAGTTCTGTTTTTATTTCAAGATGCTCTGCTGCAAAAATTCAGTTAAAAATGGGCGTGGATCTGTTCCGGTGTACTTAAACGTATACGATCTAACTCCGATGAATGGTTATGCTTATTGGCTTGGTCTCGGAGTTTACCATTCCGGCGTTCAAGGTCAGTTACTCAATCTTTTGATGACAATTGTTTACAGATCTGGTTTTTTCTTAATTAACTGTAGCAAAGTTTATACTAATTATTTGTTGATGGTGGTGGGTTATGGTAGCTAGTTCATGGAGTTGAGTATGCATTTGGAGCTCATGAGTATCCAAGTACTGGAATTTTCGAAGGGGAGCCGAAAAAGTGTGAGGGATTTATTTTCAGGAAGACAATTTTGATCGGATGGACGGAGAAGACACCTAGAGAAGTAAGAAGAGTTATGGAAGAACTTGCTGATAAGTATAAAGGAAATGCTTACAATCTTATTACTAAGAATTGTAACCACTTCTGTAGTGATGCTTGTGTTAAACTCACTAACAATCCAATTCCCAGTTGGGTTAATCGACTAGCAAGAATTGGTAAGATTTTCAGTCAGATTTATTGTTTCACATGTTTGAATCTTTGCAAAATATATTTTAAAATGTTTAGTCAAAATTCAAACACTTTGAATAGTTAAGTGTTGTGTAAATTGGGAGGGAGAGAGTACCTTGTTTTCTAGACATGTTGAATCAGGAAGCTCCTGGGTAATTTCATAGAACTCTCATTGTTCGTTCTTGACAATGATTTCTTGTAGTCATTGCAGAAGATTCCTACCGAGTTCAGTGGCTGCGTTGAAGGTTTTTCACAGCCTTTAACACGATAGGAATCTTCAACATGAGTTTGTGCAGTCATTGAAGGGGTGTTCTGCAACTTGTTGATATGAGAAATTTAATATCTTGGTAATTGTTGGTGTATGTAGGTTTCGTTTGCCATTGTATCGTTCCAATGAGCTTAAAGTCTACCAAAGTTCGCCACCATCGGATGGAGGACAAGGCAAGTGAAGGGAACAGCAAGAAACCTCAGAGCAGCTTGAATAACCAGACTCCATCTTCGAATCCATCAGGTGAAGGGGACAAGAAGAAACCTCAGAGCAGCTCGAATAAGCCCACTACATCTTCAAATCCATCAAACAACAAGAAACCTCAGAGTAGCTCGAATAACCCGGCTCCTTCTTCAAATCCATCGTCAGCTTCTTCACAACCCCCTCCAATTGCCAAATCTACAAGTAGTAACAAAACCAGAAGCCCCCTACCTCCATCTACGCCGTTGACGTCAGATTCGAATGCATCCTAGAATTTCCTGATGCAGAAAGGCCAATGCTTTATTTGATTCACCATTATTCTTTTGCTCGTTTCTTCATAATGCTAACAAATATTGTATATGCAAATGCTTTCAGTGAAATGGAAATTTAAAATATGCAGCAACAAGCAAATGAAAGTAAATCTTTTATTTATCAATAGGCTTATTACAATCATCGTAAAAAATAGTTGAGCCGTGATATTGAACCTGAACTAAGTGGAAAGGATACAGAGAAATATACTTCAAATCACACTTATATAGAATTAAGACATTATTGCTTGATTAACTACTCAACAACTATGTTGCTTAAAGAGGTTGTAGCGGCTGCGGGTTATCCTGGAGTTCAAAAAAAAAACACTATGTTGCTCGAATTCTTCAAAAAAGTCAATTGGGTGCATGTCTTATTCCCCAAAAATACACTATTTTTGGAGAATCTAACATGGGTGCACATAAAAAGTGAAGAGTTCGCACAACTTAGCTCAACAATCTCTTGATTATGGGTTATGTGGGGAAAATACAGAGTTGTTCCAACCAAGAGTTGTTCCAACCAGGGCAACACTAAAAAGGAAGGGGAGCTTTCACAATGTGGTGACACACTCACACTGATGAGGAAGTCACTGTTTATCCTTCTGAAAAGGGGAGAAGAGAAAAACAAAGCTTTATAGTATGATATTGAAAGCCTGTGAAGGTTATGTGCTTTTCCTTTTACAGAGTGTTTTTTTTTGGGGGGGTGGGGGGTGGGGGTTCAAAGAGCTATTATTTGCCTTTCAACAGCTTCGGACATATCAGATCACTTTTTTTCTTTTGATATATACAAACACGTCATATTTGTCCCCAATCTTTAATCTAGTGAACCAATTCGTAGTCCCAAAGGCCAATACTATACCTGAGAGGTGACTACAATTTGACCAAAAGATATCATCAATCAATGTATTCAAAAGTTCCAACAACACTTTTCGTGCTGTTGGTGTTTCCATTCATACCATTTATCCTATATGTTCAATTTTTTCCAAAAGCAATGAATGGAATCCAAGATGAATGACTACCCTTCTCCTTCACATTACAAGTTTCGAATAATTTACGAGGAGAGGATACATAACAGGGGAAAAAAAGCAACAAAAGCAAATGAACAGCACTCAAGTTTATTTTTTTGGATAAAAAAGGGAGGAAGTCCTAGATAAGGCGATAGTTATTCAGCAATGACTAGAATTACTCAAAAAATTCATTACATATATAAGGGTAGAATGTGCGAAGCTTGATGAATAGGGAGCTATGGCATTACCAAAGAAAGTTAAGATGTAAAAAAGAGAGTATATGGAAAATAACGTACACTGACCTCTTCAGGATGGATGCATTAAAAGTGGAATTATGGCAGCTTAGCTGACTTAAACATGGTATCACACCCCTACACCAGGTAGCTAAGCATCCTCATTTGTTGAACTTCCACTTCCATCAATCATAGAAAATTGCATCGCTTCAGTTTTCTCGGAAGAAACCACACTGAAGGGAATCAAGCATCCATGAGTTACAACTTACAGCTTTGGAGCTCCTGTTACACTTACAGAACTTGCCCGCATTCACATGAACCATCTTGTTAAAACCTCAAATTCAGGGGATACTTAACCACAATATAAACCAATGGAGAAAGTTCTATAAGCTGATACAAGAGAAGGCTTTATATGACACTGCATGTTTGCACCACGATATAAGTGAGACAGAATGTTCAAATTTGACGACATGCATAAAGAACAATTCCATTACAAAGTATTCATACATCTAGCAATATTTAGAATAATAACTTTCCACCCCACTTGTTGAACTCACTTATCTTCAACAAGGAAAACAATTTGTCATTTCTCTGCTAAGTAAGGTTCTTATTTATTCTAAACATTACCTTTATTATTCGTGTTTGCTTTACATGTTTTAAGGATTGCAATTATAGCAAAAATCTTCAAGGGTTGAGCAGACAAACAAAAGGGAACTATTTATGGTTTCCATGCAAAGGGTACAGAAGCTCAAAATAACTCTGTCAAGAATCAAGATAAGCTTGGGCATAGTACTTCAAGGGGTCCAGTGTAAGAAACATGACAGGAATGTAATACAGATTTAGAGGTTTGGGAAACCGCATCAGGGGTGTAGGGTGTGGACAAGCAGCAAACCTGCTAGTCTCTTGTTTTGGTAATGCTAATTTCCTTGCATTATCAGACAACCATACCAACCAAATTTTAGTTTAAGCGGGATGAAGTCTGCACATAAATTGCTGTTATTTTCAGAAGGCTCGAGCCAGTAAAAATATGCTTTAACAATGAATTACTTCAAAGAGGTATCATTTCACTTCTGCACTATGCAGAAGTATGAAGATGTTTAACCACCTACTAACAAGGAAACTATCGATCAGCATATTGAGCAACCATACAGGTCAGACGCAGCTAAACAGACTTTGTTCCAATAATGGTGGAAGACTCTATCAGTATGCTGCCTTCTGATGGCACATTTAAGACTTGATAAAATTAACGTGCAGCTTACTATCATTTCCATTCAGGTTTGTATCTTCCAATAATATGGGCTAACTATATCTCAAGTCAGAATAATTAAAGAGCATTCTATTTCACGATGTAAATCTAACATTCTCAAATTAAATAGTGGGGGTTTAGGGGACTGATCAACATGGTAAAATTTCCAGACAATTAGGAGGGAAAGAGAAAAAATCTGTAGTTAGAGTATTTGAAGTGAAACTTCATACCACTTGAGCCGCTGTCTTCCTCCAAGGAACTTCTCCATAAAACAACATACATATTCAAGCTTCCAGGTCTCAATCTTCAATTTCTGATTTTGGATCCACCACAGATGTATGAGAATACCATCAGGCAGCCAGCCAACTCTAAATCTACACATGAACAATGCTGCATCTAACATGAGAGTGGCTTCCACTTATAGGTGTTTGCTGCTTGAGATCCAGCTCTAAACGCTCAGCTTTTTTTGTCTCTAAAAGCACATGCTTATTCAGTTGTCTCATCAAAATGGGACGCATGTGTGCTTAACTCAAAACTACCATGTCCGTATTCAATCAAAACAAGATGATTCCTTCTATTCGCTTGGCTATATTCGACTAAAACCCAGAATGGACAGACGGCACCGTGCAACTTATTTCTCTGTTCAAGGCTTTAACTACTTCACCTATATACATTAAAGAACACTCGCGACATTGTTTATAGGCTCAATTTTCCAATATTAAAGTTACTTCAGCTGGTGTGTTAAGCCCCAGACCAATTGGAGGCTTGTCATTTTCATCTTCACTAACAGCCACCTAATGTAGACATTAAACTTAATGATTTGTTCTAAACCCAATCCCCTAACATCAGTTTCCTCTAAAAAGTTCCATAGCCAAACCTCCAACAGAAAAAGGTTCAACACTGCTGCAATATCCTGGAGTCATAAGCTCTCGAATATCGAATTAACTCAACCAAGGATCAGTAAAATAAGTAGAAGACTGAAGGGTAAGCAAAAAGGCTTAATTATCTAATACTATCTTAACAATACTTACCTGTTAAGAAAACTCTCTTTGTAGATTGAGCAATAATTAGGTCATGAGTATGATTGTCTATTATAATTAGATTAAGCTCGTAAAAACAGAAGCTCTTAATATAGCTAAAACCAAATTCAATGGAATCCGGTAGCCAATTGAATATGAGAAATGACGCTTCATATCATTTTAAATAGACTTCAAACTGAAAAGCAAGCACAAATATACTAGTTTGTGTTGATCAAGCCCTTAATCTTCGAATGCAAAATTTATATGACGCTTAAGCAATTTTATTATATGCATAATAATCACACTGCAAGAAGCGAATCGAAACAAAGTTATAACGTTTACTTGATCGAATTCATATAGGCTAACGAAAAGCAGAAGCAAAATCAAAAACTTAGTTTACCTGATCGACGCACGCAACTACGTAAATTGGGACTGTGGAATTGAGGAATTTTCTTCATTGATGAATCTGGCAGACGCAGGGACTGAGGAGAGAACGGAGGTGGAGTCTTTCAACACTTATTTTATCGTCTTCTCATCCTTCCGGCTCCCGCCGACCGGCATCACATGGAAAGCACGTGATGCGCTATATTTTTATTTTTATTTTCTTTAAGAAAAAAAAAGAAGAGAAAATCCTGCTTATGTGTCATTCCTTTTCATGGGAAATAGAAACTATTTTACCTCAAGGCTATAGTATATTCTATTATTTTCAGATTTTACGTGTAAATATTATGAATATATTATTGTTGTTATTCACTAAAATAGCATATTTAGGATCATTTTGGTTATAAATAAATTGTGCATGGAATTATATTTGAATATTAAAACGCTAGAATAATTTTTTTTCAAAATTTTATATACGTATTTTTACTTTTCTTTTATACTCCAAAAATTTTCGAACTTTTTCTCAAGTTGTATTCACGTCCAGATTACACCAACTCCAATTTTAAAATGTCTTTTTTCAGCTTTTTTTCACATACTATTCTCTCTAAACTTTACTTTTTATTATGTCCAAATGTCCACTTTTTAAAATTTTGCTCAATTTTTTTCCCATTTAAACTCCACACTCCTTAACATAGTGTAATTAATTATAGTATTAAATATTATTTTTTTAAAAACAAATTTACCACTATCAAAGGAGCTAGACCTTACCTTACTAATCCTAATGGAATACCTAACTTCTGCAACATAACAATCATGAAAAAAATAAGAGCTAGAGAGAACTAAATATTTTCTGATAATCACAGAATATGTCATACACTCTATGATAATATTACAAATGACAATGCTTAAATAATGTATAAATATGTCAATCAAGAAGAAAAAATTGAGTTTCCAGCCTCAAACTTTCTATTACTAAAGCATGAATTAAAAAAGATTGATTATCCATCAAAAGTAACTTGAAGTATTTTTCTCTTGTCTTCTTTTGCAAATCTATCCAACAACACTTGATCATTCATACCTTCTTTATGGTTTTATTGTATCTAGTTGAACCTATTGATACTGTCAAATGATTTTTCTTTGCCTGTCGCATCGGTAGGTGCCTTGGAACAAACTCCTCAATCATTTTACCGTCCCAACTATGTTGCCTTTCATGTCTTCTTTTTGCTTTTGTTGCTTTCACTTCTTTGTTGTGTGGGTGATATATCCCCTTCCTTAGCCACTCTATCAAAGCAAATGTCCAACATATTGTCTTCCTCATCTTCATCAAGAGAATCATCACCCAAATCCACTCCATCTTCATCAAGAGAATTCTCACCCAAATCCACTCCATCTTCATCAAGAGAATCCTCACCCAAATCAATTGTATTTGACACTAAGGCACTGACAAATTCTTCCCTGCAAGCACACATTTAGGCACAAATACAGGAGCTTCTAGACTTAATTTGCTATTTAAAGAAGGTGGTGAAACTTATTTTTCTTGGATCAAATCGTGGTCATTCTTTGTTAACCTTACTTGCTTTTCGGTAATCTTCAATAAAGCATCAAAGTTATTCGAACATAATAGGTCTCTTGAGGCATTACTAGTGTCTTGCCTCTTCTCACTATCATAAAAATTTTCAGTCGGACCATTTTCACTACATGGAGAATTATTTTGACTAGTAGGGGAAAGACTTCGACTACTAGTTGATTTTTTGTGTGCAACCAGTGTCCAGTTTTTAGTTGGATTCTCGTTTTCAACTTGCAAACATGCTGCCAAGAATTTTCAGCATCTTCAACATCAGATATATTCATTATTTTTTGTCCCGAATCCATTAATTTTTACCATGAATCAATTTACGGCGCATCAACCACAACTCTTGGTGTTCGCCTGCGTTTTTAGTTGCATTAGACATCAAATTCAGCCCAACTTCTTTTGATTGCACCTCATTAGTAGCAGCCTGTTGGTTATTTCAATCACCTTTATTTTCGATAGTTGTTTGAACACCATTATTAGTTGTATCAACATTCATTGAGTTTACACGATTTTGCTCAAAAGTGGAAGCAACCAATTGTCGATCTAAAAAAGTAGCTTTACTTTGATCTACATCTACAATCTTTCTTTTTTCATTTAATATCTCTCTCGCATCGCCTTGATACTTTTAACTATCAGTAGTACCTTTTAAAGCACCTTCAATGGTATCACCAATTTGTTTGTTATTTTAATTTCTTTTCAAAATCAAGCGACAACTATCTTCATCATGACCTTGATGCTTACAATTATTGCAATACAAAAGGTAGATTATCATATACGATCTCCTGAAAAACCTCGATTAACTTACTAGATTTTTCATCCACAAAATGCAACCTTATACGATTTGGAAGCTTTTCCATTAGATCAAGTATGACCTTGACCCTAGGTGTGCTAGGTCTTGACTTGATTTGTGTAGCTTTACCTATAACTATTGGTTTCCCGACCGATGCTATAGACAACAAAGACTTCTTTGCTAACAAATATTGAGATAAGTTCGGTAAAGAAATTCAAATCACAGCTAACGTTGTTTCCTCCTTAGCGTTGTATCCAATTGACCACGGAAAAACCCTATATTGGTGCTCCTCTCCATTGTAAAGAAGATAATTAACTGAGCGAGATAAAGATAGTACATAATCTTCATATAGATCAAACCTCAAAAAAATTCGTCTTGGATCAAGTAAGCCAATTAAACAATTGCCCTTGGTACCAAGATGTTTCGGTAAAATTGACCTTAATACATTCAAATCTGGTGCACCATGGGATAATTTAAACATCGCTGCTTGATGTAATCCCTCTTCGATCATAAAGGCTTGCCTTTCCTCCATTGAAAACGTGATAGTAGGTTCTCCATGAATTATTTCGATTGATTTCATAATTGTTTTTGAGTTAATTATGACAGATTGTTTAGGATTTATAGTATTGGAATTGAAAAGGGCAGCGTATGTGATGGTTTGGGGTGGTGGGACGGGATGGACAGCTCCAAAAGGAGGTAGTCCAGTGGTCGTAGCAGCTATGACTGCTGCTTGCCAACCTAGGGTTTGATAGTCCCCGTAGAAAGAGCTACTCCGAAATTGTTTGATCAATTTCTTAGTATTAAATATTAAAAGAGTAAATTAAAGCTTTAGGGATCGCTTGGTAGAAGTGTATTAGCAAAAAAATACATGTATTATTTTTGTATATTAATAATATATTATTTGATATATTTTCTTAAGCTACGTATAACTAATGCATACTATTTGTGTGATTAGAGCCTTAAGATGTGTTTAATTTAGTAATTTTCCTACTCCTATAACGTATATCCAAACATGAAATTATTCTAAGGATATATTCGTTGATGAATTCATATGTTTTGTGCAAGTTGATTAATTGTCATGCATATTTTTCTCATTATACTTTTCATTAGCTTTTTCATTTGGTAACTAATTAAGTAGATTATAAATCAAGAATATCATATATAAGTACGTAAAAACCATGTAGAATTCCACTTCGCTCAAATAATTTATGGAACGAATTAATATAAGTAATTTATTTATTGATGTGATTCAATTTGTAGAAACTTTAGGGAGAAGATGTGTTTTACATATAAAAAGCGCCTATCCATGTGCTAGTCTTAAATTGGTGTTGATTGCATGAAAAGACGAACTTAATTTTGCTTCATATAAAAATTAATTTTTAATCGTCGATGCTTTTCACAATTTAACTTATTTCACATCAAACACATTCTATTCAAATTAATTGAACGTGTGTTAAATAACGAATTATCCATTTGTACTATAAGAAGATGAACAATAAAACGTGTATATTATACGTACATAAAAATTAAGAGTATATTGTTTGCATATACAAAAAGAGGTAGATGTAATATTAAAGCTATGATGAACGTGAACAAATGATAGTCTCTTTCGATATATATATATATATACTTTAAATATGAATAAATATTTGATTATGAAATTCAATATTAATTCTAGATCGTTGTAGGCCTTAAAATAATGTATTTGCCTTTGTTTTCTGCTGATATACATTAATCGACGAGGTTTCAACTCATAATAAACGTCCTAATAGAAATGCATTAACTAAGAGCCCAATTGGATCAGCTTAAAGAAAATCTTATAAGTTAAAAATAAAAAGTCAAATTTAAATGACTTTTACATCAAAAAAAGAAGAAGTAGGGGGAAACCTACTGTTGTTTTCTGACTTATTTTAAGTCATTTCTTGCATTGTCAAACACTTCATAACTTATTTTAAGTCATTTTTGACTTATTTTAAGTTATGTTTTATATTTGACTAACACTTTAAAAGTCAAAAATTGACTTAATAGTAGATTTGACCAACTTTTAAGTTAATTTAAACTGACTCTAATTATGCCAGAATAAGTGAATGGCTATTGATTTCGAAATATTGACCATAATTACAAATTTCCTAGAAATAAAATTTAGTAAGCAATATGTCGTATGTGTTTGACTAATAAATTTACTAAAAGTTATGAGGAAATAATAATAATCGAGAAATAGCTATCACTATCGTTGCTTGTGATAATTAATCAAATTTTACACTAAGATTATATATTATAAAGCGGCAAACTCGTTCCTTTAGTTTATAATAGAGCAATTGTGCGAGTCCTAATTATTTGATTTGACCATAGCATGTGTCTATACTCCTTTTTAATAGGTATTAGATTAATAACGTAGGTTATAGAGTATTATTAATGCAATCTCAGACATATGAATGAGTCATAATTTCTATAGTCTAGGAGTATCACATTTTAGTCAACGAAAATATAAGTTGTTCATCTCATTTCAATCTATCAAAATTTAAATGGATATATAGTCAAAATTAACTCATTAAAAATCTTGTTAAAATATTTTTAAAAATATTCTTTTATATGATTGGGTATATATAGTCACGATAAAGAGAGAGAACAAAAGAAATTTATTTTGCATTCGAGGGTTTAACGTAGTGATCAATAAAATGATTGAAAATTTTGAGATGAGGTCTCATGTTCAAAACTCAATGTTAACAAAAAAAACACTAGTTGATTCTTCTTATGTGTCCTAACTTCTATCCTTGATGCCTATTGGTGGATAAAGTTATCTAGTATATGTTAGGCACAGAAAAACTGACACATCACGATCATAAAAAAATTATAAAATGATTAAAACTTTATGAAAGTCGAACAAGTTAAGTTATAATAACGTACTCCCTCCGTTTTAAAAAGAGTGATCTAGTTTGACTTGTCACGAAGTTTACAAAAATAAAAAAGACTTTTGAAACTTGCAACCCTAAATTTAAGTTATGTTAAATGTATAAATTTGTCTTTTAATCTTGTGGTATTAAATATGTCATGTGAATAGGTGAAAGTAAAATGTTTCAAAAAAGAAAAAAAAATCATTCTTTTTAAAACAAACTAAAAAAGAAAAAAATCATTTTTTTAAAAATTAAAGAAAGTATATAAAATTCATTCGAGTTAAATAAATTTTGAGCGGGTCAATAATCTACTTACTTTGACACAAGTGTGGCTTTCTTTTTAGGGCAACTTTCACATATAGCAAACATAAAATTCATATTTGTATGTTATAGCAAAGTTTCATAATTGTGGTTCATAACAAATATATATATGTATAATTCGCTATACCCATACAATTGAAGCGAATTTTATAAAACGAAGTGTATAAAACAAGAAAGAGAAAGAGACGGCAAATATTGTATAAAACGAATTGTATAATTATAATTGTATATGACGATTATATACAGTTTATATTTGTATAAAATGAGAAAGTGAGAAAGGCAAAAGAAACTTGGACAGGGAATATACAATTGAATTAAATTGTATAAAACGAGAAAGAGAGAAATTATATACAATTTGAATTTGTATAAAACGAGAAAGAGAGAAAGACAAAAGAGACTTGGGCAGGAAAGTACATTTATTGTATAATTATAAGTATATAAGACGGAGATATATGTATTTGTAGGTGTATATACAATTTTCTCTCACTTTATACAATTAGAAACACAATTTATACAATTGTATTGTACAAAACGAGAGAGGCGAGCGAAGGAAGCGAGAGAGAAGGGTGGCGAGCGAGAATATGAGGAAGAGAGGACTGACAAACAGTTTTTTATAGAACACAAATAAATCAAACGATAGCTACTATATTTATTTTATATAATTAATTTGTCATCTATATAATTATCTCTTCTTTTTAAGGATTCGCCTCGTCACTAGCTAGAAAGAAATTTCAATTTGTTGACACACATCCAAAGCTCATGGCCCTAGCTAGTTTTGTCAAAGGACAAAGAGAATATTAGTTAATATTCACTTAAAAAATTAATTAATTTTGCATTCTAGATACTCTATTATTATTAATATTAATTAGCATATCTTTTTCTTATTAATGTACATTTATTTATTTAAACGAGGAGGATCACAATTGACACCCCTCTTGTTCTAAAGGGAAACTTTAGTTGGAGTAAATATGAAGAAAGGAACAAGCAAGCATGATTGGGATTTTTTTCATCTTATCTTTTCTGATTTTATGAAGCACGCGCAATCTTTGCCTTTTTCTCTATACCTATACAATAATTCCATTTTATTAGGCTTTTTTTCACTAGTATTCCACCAACAACTTAAATTCTACCTATATATGTTAAAAATAAAGTAGATTCAATCTTCATTTTTGAACGTTGATATATAGTTTATTAGCGAAAAAATATACAAGTACCTCCCTATACTATGATCAAATTTTTAGAGATAAATTTTAACTAAATTAAGGTCTTATTACCTCCTGATTTTTTTTTTTTTGTAATTTTGTGCACCTGTTGTCTTACATGGCACACTCCGTGACTCCACGCATTTGAGTCGCGTGGGAGATTTTTGGATGCCACGTAAACAAAAAAGGTGCACAAAATTACAAAAAAAATAAGTTCGTGAGGGTAATAGGACCTTAGTTTAATTAAGGTGTGCCTTTGAGATTTCGGTCATAGTATAAGGGGATACTTGTGCATTTTTCCTTTATTAGCTATATAATCATTAAATAAATATATTTTTTACAGATAGATTTTATAGCTAAATTTAAATTTCACGATTCTATAAAGTACGCTAGTAATGAAAATGCATATTTTTTGGGAGTTTTAATGGTTCCTCCTTATAGGAAAGTATTTATCGATTGAAGAAATCTTTTTGGCTAGAAAATTTGGTCGGAATGATATTTTTTTTTATGTTATTTCACTTTTTAAAATATTTTTACCCTTTTAACTATAATACATTTTAATTTAAAAATAAAAAAAATTAATTTATTTTAAAATAAAGAAAATATTATAGTGTTTTTAGTTTTCTGGCCAAATTTTCTTTACTACTTCAATGGCCATTTTTTTTTAAAGTAGTAAAGAATTTAAATGTCGTGGAATTTATGAGAAAAGTACATGCATCATGATATTGGTGTTGTTTTTATTTTAGGGTT
The DNA here is from genome assembly GCA_016801875.1 of Solanum sitiens. NCBI lineage: Eukaryota > Viridiplantae > Streptophyta > Magnoliopsida > Solanales > Solanaceae > Solanum > Solanum sitiens. The sequence goes on from JABWTJ010000090.1 coordinate 325,044, forward strand.
ACAGTTTTAATTTGGTTTGTTGTTATTAGCAAAAGCAATAGTATTTTGAAGAAAAAGAAATCAGAAAAACTAAATATATAAGAAAAGAAAAAGAATAATTAATGAGATAAAATAAAGGAAAATCCCGGGGGTTTTTTTTGCCTAATTTTTAGTTATAGCTCACAACACCATAAAAATTATTAAACTAATCTCAATCATCACTTGACATTTAAAAGAAGTTCTAAATAGGAAATATCATAGCTCAAGAGATAAAAGCAATTTAACTACACCTTATATTTTAATTATAAAAATTGCAAAAAAAATGATTTTTTTTTTAAAAACGTAGATGTATTTACATTATTTATCTAATTTATATGACTCACTTGTTTTTTAATCAATATCAATTTAATTTTAATATACATATTTGTTCTTACTGAAATAATTTATAACTACGTAAAAATTGATTACTCAATTTATAAATTTCATATCATAACAAACTACGTGTAACATCATTATCACATGAGGATTTGGAAAATATTTTGGAGATGAAAGGTTTTGAGGCAAATCGACAGAAACCATGAGGAAAGTTAGGACTAGTTGGGGAACTCCATCATGAAAATTTGTGCATGAGTTACATCATTTTGCCTATGTAAAACTTCACAATCATCATTAAACTACTTTTCCCCACACCCTTTCCAATTTTTACTGACCATTTATGGCATCTCTTTTTTACTCTCACCCTAAACTTCATATATTCTACAATATTTTTTACTCCATGACTAGTCGAAATGAAACACATACTCATATATAGTAGTTGATAAAAACAGAAATAATACTCTAGTTGATTGATAGTGAGATCACTTAAAAAAAAAAAAATCTCAATTTATGTGGTGTTATTTGATTAAACATGAAATATCACTACAAGAAAACTGTAACTTACATGAAGATTTTTCAGGGAATGAGTATGAAAATTTGCATAAAACTTATTTTTCTTCAATTTCCATAAGAATTTTTATGAAAATTCTCATGTAATTCACAATTTTATTTTGAAATATAAAATTATGTTATTCTTTTGAAATTGATTATAACAGAAGGAGTATCACAATTCTTGAAGTGGAAGAAGTACTAATTATATATAATATAAGTAGAATTAATTAAACCAGCTTATCTTGAAATATTGTTAGTCATTTACATTTTCATGAGCTAAATTAGTCTAATATTATAATTTCAGAACTATAATCTTGTGATAATTTGTTTTACTTCTTCACGAACTATAGATGAGTTAATATATGTACAAATTTAATTCTGGATTAATATCCCATCTTATCTGATCAAATTTGATGTTAATTTATATATCTCATCTAAAAGTGAAATAAATTAGTGTAAGAATTATAATTTTGAAATAGTTTAATTTGCAAATTATACATCTTAGTATATATAATTTTAGTCCCACATGAGTATTTCCTCTTGACCAACTTTTTATTTTGTTTATGATACCCTTATTTATCATCTTTAATTAGTTAACATCTTAATTTCTCATCAACAAATATTTTCACTTTAATCTCTTCAATAAATATGTTAAAGAATGACAAAAGTTTCACATCGGTGGTTAATGAGATGGGTGGACTCCTTATAAGGCTTGGACAATTCTCTTCCCTTTGAACTAGCTTTTGGGGTGTGAGTTAAGCTTAAGATCTAATTTTACATGGTATCAGAGCAGGGTCCGTCTCACTCGATATTGAAACCCCCTCGATGTTGGGACCCCCAAATTAAAAATTGCCCACGCAAAACACTGGGGTGAGGTGGGATGCTAAACATTCAAGATCTATTATTTCCAAGAATAATTATCACTGCAAAATGAAATATACTCAATCATGTCTTGATTTTCTAAGTGACAACTACTTCCATTTGTTCACTTTACTTATCCACTTAGATCATTGTACAATTCTTTTTTAAAAAAAATAACTAATGTTAATATTTTTTTTATAATATTAGGTCTTTAGAAATAATTCGGAAAATAAATAATTGATGTTAAAGGTAAAACATTAAAAAAAAGATTTTTCTTTTGATATGTTAAAAGTGATAACTAAAAGGTTGAACAATTATTCTCATTACAACAAAAATATCAATAAACATAAATACTAATACAGAATGTTAAAATATTTATCGATATTAATTAGTTGATTGTCAAATGATCTAACATCGCTAAAGGCTTTAGGACATTACAAAGAGTGTTAATCGTCACTAAAAATACATACTAGACAACAATTAAGCTATTATCATTAATTTATTACTCTTCTAATCATTTCTATGTAACGATCTTAGTATAGTAAACAACTACAACCGATTGAAATTTCAATCAATATTTTCGAAATAAAGAGGTTTTGACCAAACTAAGTCATTACATAAAGCAATTCACTAAAATAATACGTTTTTCTAAAATTTTATAAAACTAGTATAAACGTATTTCACAGTAACGTTTTAGGGTATATTTTATTTTTTAAAAGCTGACGACGTTAGATTGATATACGTTACTCACAGTAACGTTTTACTCCTAAAATGTTACTCACAGTAACGTCTTAGGAGTAAAACGTTACTCAAAATAAAGCTTTATGAAACGTTACTTACAGTAACGTATATCAACCTAACGCTGTTAGTTTTTAGAAAACGAAATATACCCTAAAATGTTACTGTGAAATACGTTTATACTAGTTTTGTAAAATTTTAGAGAAATATATTATTTTGATAAATTACTTTATATAATAATTTAGTTTGATAAAAAATTCCGAAATCGTTAAGACGATAAGTAACATAATTGGAAGAGAGTATAATATATTAGAGAAAATTACGTTTTGTTATGAGTGCCTTGGGATTGTAAAAAGATGTTTTAAAGTAACAGGTCATGATACCCAAACAAAGACCTAATAAAACATAAAGCAAATCACTTTCTACCCCCAAGAAATAGAGAATTTTTATGATTAGCAATTGAATGCCTTAGGCCCTTTTGTTGAATCTACATTTACTCGTGCTACATTAATCATAGGAAAGAAAAAAAAAAAGTTTTGGATTCTACTATACATTTAAGTTGAGACTATGGGAAGCATGAATACCCCATCTTTACTAACTTTTTGCAATATATAAAAGTGGAAAAAAACACAAATCATTTGATGAGTCCCACTTAAATCATCAATCATTAGCTTCAAAACATGCATTATAACCCTTTAGAGCAGACATCCACTAAATCATGTTTCTTAATCTCTCTAAATTTTAGGGAGGTAATGCCATTTGTACCAATAGAATCATTACACGTCTCTATTCATAAACAGTACTATGTTTTGATTGTATTTTTTTTATTTGCTTTCATTTGCATGGAAGGATCAATATGAGTTATAGCAAATGAATTATAAATTTAACTTCTATAAACATGCATTATGGAGAATGTTATTTGTTATACTATCAAATTATTGAAGGAATAAATAACTAATTACAAGCAATTGTTCATGATATCGTATCATATTATATTGTAATATATAAATAGAATTAGTTACTTAAAAAATAAAATGAACGAGCATATAAAGCTTTGGAATTCAGTATGTCAATGCATAAAGAATTATTATTAGCGGCAATTAATTAATGACTATAGGTTAATTGTCGCTAAATATGTATTTATAGCGGTAATTGTATATGTTCTTAAAGACTTTAGCGATATTGGCTTTCTAATAACACTTAACTAATGCCGATAAAGACTTTACTACTCTTCGTGCTTTTAGTGCTTGGATAAGTTTGTTTGTTTTGTACCTAATATCTATTTTATTGCCGCTAAAAGTTATTTTTGTCGTAGTGTAATAACTTCTTTATGAATTACCAAATGGATAGCTTGAGAGTTAGGCTCTTTAGGTGCCTCAGGTCCAATAATTACCCAACTTGTCATCTTCAGCCAAAGATACATGACTTAGCCTGCCAAATTGGGCTACGGGGAGTATCTCGAATTCAGTAACTTTTATGTAGACTCGATATTTATGTTGAAAAATCTATTAAATTGATAAAATTGGAAATTCAATTGAAGAAACAATGTACATTGCTAGTGCAATGGCCGTTATTAACTGATTTTAAACTTTCTATTTTGAATGCCTTTAGGCACTTATAGTAATACTTTTTTAATATATAACTATAAATATCGAGAATTATAAACTTCAAATCCTACTCCATTGACGATTGCCATTTTAAATTAAAGTAATTATAGTGACGTTGCTAAATCATGCATGTGGGAATGACCTAACCTTGAATATATAACTTGGAGGAAACAGATTTCCCCTAACATGCATGTCAACATCCTCGTTTTACTCTTTATATTGCGTAATCTTGTATGGTCATATGATAAACGATGGTCAAATTTTGCAGCTGCGTACCTACACACTAGAGACAATGTAGCTATTTGCCGACATGTCTGCTTTAATTTCTAGCCTATATATTTTTTAAAATTCAATACTCTCTACGTTTTAATTTACATGTCTTACTTCCCTTTTCAGTTATTTATGTATATATAACTGTTCGTCGACATGTCTGCTTCTAGCTAAGGATATTTCTAAAAATTTAGTATATATCAAACTCGTATATAGAGAAATCGCGTAGCCTAGTACGTATATAAAAATCTTGACCTTACGACGATAGATAAGGACAGTTTTCGATTCCTATGTTTAGTAAAATGTGATGTGACCATGTAAATCATGTCCTCAATCAAATACATATGGTATAATATATTATATATTCTACGTGTATTAATATTCCTCTTATGTATGTTAGGAAACTTTAATCTCAAGAAAGGTACCTTCACCTATATTTCTTTTATATTATAGTCATTATCATTCATGAGTGTACGTTGCTATCTATCTATTTATATGTTGATTACTATTCACATAATTTAGCAATAACGTTCAAAAGCTGACCTACAAAGAAACAAACAATAATTCACGTAATAAAAATTAAAGATTTTACTTTGTATAAAAGGATGAAAATTTATACCGCCAATCATGCACACACATGCATATGTAATTGACTAATTCTTAAAACACGTTAGGCTTGAAGTAATTACTAGTATCTAGTCCATTTGCTATTCAAATTCTTTTATTATTATTATTATTATTATTATACTTTTTAATGATATTTTGATATATACTATATTCTTCACCAAGAAAATACAAATGATTACTAAACTATATATGGATATTTATATTATGTACCTATCTCCTTTATCCCCCACCCCACCCCTCAAAAACACTCTATTTATTTTTATTTTGCTATTTTGGTTCGTCCGCGTTTTATTTCTATTTTAATATATATAAATTGATAGCACAATTTTACTATATCCAATTAAGATGACATATAAAAAACACTTTCTATAATAATCAAAATTTTATATTTTAAACAACACAATAAGTTGCTATAACCCGTTACATATGCAAATACTTTAAATCATTGTAGTTTATAGCAACTTATTATTTTTTTTAAGTTATATACAGAATATCCGAGAGAAATGATTTTTAGTTTTTTACAATTATTTTTAATTTTATATTCTTTTTACATGTATTTTTTCCGCAAATGTAAAGATTATTTCTTCATTTTTAATTGTAACTAAACAAGAAATCTCATTTTCTCGAACAATTTCCTATCAAAGGTACTTAATATAGAGTAATTACAATTGCAACTTGATAAACTGATAACTTACCTTCTAATACTATACTTATTAAACCACATCAACTAGTTGTGAATTTTTTTATATTATCTATATGCATAGTATATAACTAACTATAAACTATATATTATAAATTATGATAATCTTTGTTTTTTCATTATTTAATTTTATGGAAGGAAGGAAAGAAAGGTATAGAAAGCCTTGTGGGCCCAATCCCATGTCTATTGCCAGCTGAAGGCCGAAAAGATCGCTTACAAAAACCCCCCCTTAAAGCCTTTCTCCTTCAATTATCTAAAAGAAAAAAAAAATCTCTTCTTCCTCTCTAACACTTTATTATTCAAAATTCTGAATCCGTCATGGCTCGTCCACAACAACGATTTCGTGGTGTCCGTCAGCGACATTGGGGTTCCTGGGTTTCCGAAATTCGACATCCTTTACTGTAATTAACTCCTCTTTTCTCTCTGAAGTATTTGACGTCAATTTAATTTTTCTATGATTGAATTATGATTATTTTATTTTTAATTTTTTTTTTTGTAAATTAAATAGGAAGACGAGAATATGGCTTGGTACATTTGAGACAGCAGAAGATGCTGCGCGAGCATATGATGAAGCTGCAAGGCTCATGTGTGGACCAAGAGCACGAACGAATTTCGCATTTAATGATACTGATTCTCATTCATCATCCTCAACTAAGTATCTATCTGCTGCATTGATAGCTAAACTACAACGATGCCAAATGAAATCTCTTAATATGGTGAATAATCGACCTGGAACAATGAAATTAGAAGATCAAAATGACCAGTTATCATCGTGTGGAAACAGGGGAGATCATGGCATTGCTAGAAGAAGTGTGCAAATGAGTGTTGATATGCAGGTAAGTAATTATGAAAGCCAAACAGAGAATAATACGCAAGAATTCAAGTCACTTGAAGATCATCAAATTGAACAAATGATTGAAGAATTGTTGGATTATGGATCAATTGAACTCTGTTCTGTTTTGCAAGAATAAGCCATCAATTAATGTGAATGTAAGACTTTTACATTCTAATGAAATCCTTCTCTGTTTCATTCTATCTGTACCAACTTAAAACAATGTATAGTTTGTAGCTCGCATAAAAAAGAGCAGTCTAGTGCACAAAATTTCCCGTTTATTAAGTTTGAATTCCTCGATAGCTTATATAGTATGAACAGGTTTCATTATTGGGTCACAAAATTTTAATTTTTATAACACGATAACGATAAATAACTTTTTTAAAGGAACACATTCTACACACATTCTACTATAAATCTATTATAACAAGTTAAATTACACAAATATTATTCAAATTATCTAAAGCTTTTAGTACTGAGAGTAGACAACTTTCATTACAAGAGTCACAACTTAGACGACACAAATTCTATAAAAAGCTGTTACTTTTTGACTATATGAAGCAATTGTTTAAATGCGAAATTTGGTTGTTTCTTTTTGGACTATTCTGGAATTTTGATGATTTAGTGAATTCAGAAGCAAAGATTAATACATTGCAGCTTTTGTTAAATTTATACTCGCTATGTTCACTTTTATTTGTCAGGTTATAATTTTTAAAGTTAAATTAGATTATATTAATTTGATATTTTAAATAAAAATTTAGATATTAAAAAACTATATGAAAAGTACTATAAATTGTAACTTTTTACATATCAATATGATGAAAACATACATCTTAAAATATCAGTCAAAATTTGTATAGTTTAACTCTAAAAATGAAAATCATGACAAATAATAGTAGACGGAGAAAACAATAATAGACTTTAATTTATAATTTAAGAGGAAGCATTGTAAAAAACAATTAGCGACATTTTGAGCCGATATAATAATAATTATGTACTTTATCTTATGATGTGAGACAAAAATTAAGAATTAACATGTAATAGAGTCGATCCCAAAGTCTTGAATAGTGATATAGGGCACTAGACAATATTTACCACATGAAATTAAAAAATTATTACTATAATACTTTGTTCAGAATTTCAGTTTTGTATATTGTAAGTATAATTTCTCTTTCATCAATCAAATGATATTTACGGATAAAGTTTTTTGAGAATATCAAATTTAAAATCGTGAAATTAAGATATTTATGTTACCTGTTACAACATGTGCAAATGACTTGATAGTTTAAACACCATTTATAAAGGTATATGTGAATATTATTTGAAAATATCAAATTTGAACTCATGAAATTAAAATATTTATGTTACCTATTACAATATGTGCAAATGACTTGATAGGTTAAACATCATTTATAAGTGTGTATGTGATTTTTTTTGATTTTTTTTTTTACCAAAATAGCTAATTGGGACCAAAAAAGTCTGAAACACAAAGAGAATACTATGATAGAATAGTATATACGAGATCTAACTACATCGAACACTCATTAATTTGGTTGACCTATTTATGACATATTTGTCCAAGTTGTTGGGAGGAAAAATTCAAGTGTTCGACTTAGTTTTTAGGAAAAAAAATAAATATTCTGAAAAGTAGCATAAGTTATTTTTTCAAAAGATAAAAAGAGTCATTTTTTTCTTCCAAAGTACTTACTTAAGAGAAGACTTTAAAAAAACTATACTTGATTAGAAACAATTGTCAAACATTAATTAATACACAAACTACTTTTGAAATTGATATACTTGAAACACGCTGCTGTTTCTCAAAAAAAAATCATTTTCAAAACATATATTTCTTTAAAATAAATTAATTATACGAGCTTGACAAAATAAACTATTATATAGAATTTAAGAAAAGACTCTTAGCAAGTACTATTCGATTATATAGGAGGAAACGTGAATAAGGAATAAGTTTTTTAAAGAAATATTGCATAGTACGTCCTCCTCCATTCATGTTAATGTATTTATTATTGACTTGACATAGCTTTTAATGAGCAATAATATAACAATTTTATTATATAATCTTAAAATATAATAAATGCAATATACTTTGAGAAATGTATCAAAGAACATATTGTAATAATAATAATAATAAGAGTAAATAAAAAATAAAGCAATAAATTATCTCATTAATTTTTAAATTTAATAAATAAAAGTATGTATCTATCTTTAAACGCGGCCAAACAATACTAGAAAGGTCTAAAGTAAAGTGTATTTATTAATGGACAAAGTTAAATACGCTCTACTTCCTTTTTAACATTAAAATCCCAAGATAGTCTTTCGCTTTTCTATTTTCTGATCTGATCCATATATTCCCTCTTAGTCTTTTAATAGAAAAAAAAAGTAATGTGTGAAACGCTATATTTTTACGATTTAAGAAAGAAATAATCTCATTAATATGATCTAAGTAATTTTCTTATACGAGTGATTCTTCAAAATTAAGTTAAATCAATAAGATTTATTTATTTCACATGTTATTATAGAATGATCGAGCCCAAATTTATTTTTTAATATTAGATGTTTATAATAAAATTATCCATGCACCAGAATTTATGATAAAATATCTAAACTCAAAACAATACGTAGAGCAGATGTGGGCCGGTGATAAGTGTTGACTGATGAACAGTTAGAATAGGGCAAGTATTGTCTGCTCCTAAGTCCCATATCTCATCACATGTGCAAAACCCATGTTCTCTAAAGCTCCCCGCACATGGTATTTACGTATTTTATTTCGAATTTAAATTATATATATTATTAGCGTAAAGTAATATTTTAGTAATACTAATTTTTATATATGAAATTACATTTTTTGTAATATATGATATTTGCAATTTCAACGTACAATATATTACTCCACTATTATAACAAGTAAAGATGATTTGATGATATTAATAAAAAATTATACTTGTGAAATTAGGCCTTAAATCTATCTCACACCTTAAAAGCTAACTCAAAGGGAGTGGTCGGCAATTTTTTATTTTAGGGTCCCAACATCGGGTGAGACGAATCCTGCTCTGATACCATGTGAAATTAGGACTTAGACCTAACTCACACCCCCAAAAGTAGCTCAAAGGGAGAAAGATTGTCCAAGTCTTATAAGGAGCATCCATTTTATTAATCATTGATGTGAGACTTTTTGTCATTCTTTAACAATACTAACAACGTATATTACTTAAATTATTTCTAACTTTAGCAGGTACCATATACTGTTCAAACGGGGTTGTTTGATTGTTTCCCCTAGCACGTTCTTTTGTTGTTTTCTCATTCATTGAATTTAAATGACATGACAAAACTAGGAAATGTCATAGCTATGGGATGAAAACAAGACAATAACACGTTGTCACTAAAAAGTGTCATTAAATAGAAGTAAGAAGCTTTATAAAGTGTATCTAAGTATTTTATTTTATTTTGAAAAAGATCGCTTTTTTCTAATTTATAAAAAGTAATTCATGCCACTCTTAAAAGACATATTTTCTCTTGAAACTTTGGCCAAACATCTTACTTTTTTGTATAAGCATTTTTGGCTTTCAAACTTGGTCAAACAGATTATTAATTAGTTTGCAAGAATCTTTATATAATAAGTATCTAATTAGATTCGCCGTTTACTTTTCCTATCTTATATATATATAATATACAAAGTTAGATGCATATTATATACGTATTAATTATATATCTATTGGGGCTATTTTTAATTTAACAGTTAAATGGACAGTAATTTAAGTTCACTTTTTCTTCTACTTCTTTTTAACTCCAAAGTCCAACAAATACGCCAAAAGGATTATATTGCGAATGAGTAATGAATTAGAATTTATAAACGACATGGTTCATATTAGGTCGCTGTGTAATTGGACCTCTTTTCTGGGCTGAATTTTATAGTTGGGCTGATTCCAACGGTTTTGGACCAAACTAACCCGTTCCAATTTTTCTATTCGAGAGGAATTTTCGCATATAGTCACTTAAAAATAACTTAATTATGCTTCATAGTTATAATTTGTTAATTACGATTCGTAGCTACATGTTAGAGGGAAGAGAGATTGAGCGAGAGAGGGCAGAGAGTGGAGAGAGGTGAATTATATTTGTATATCGGGTAGATAATTGCATATACGTACTACTATGTATATTTCAATGATTGTATTTGTATGTGCAGGCAATGTGTATTTCTATACAATTGAGTCGAGTTCAAACATTTATATTTGTATGTCTAGTATATATCTTGCTTTATACAAACACAATTATACATTTATATTTCTATAATTTGTGTTTGTATAAAGCGAGAGAGAGGCAAAAGAGAACTGTCCAGAGAGAGAGAGTTGAATTTGTATTATTATAAGTGTATATGGCAGAAAGATATGTATTTGTATTTGTATAACAGTCTCTCTTGTTTTATACAAACACAAACACAAATTATACCTTTGTATAATTTTTATTTGTATAAAGTGAGAGAGACTAGCAGAAGAGAATTGAGAGAGAGAGAGAGACTGGACAGGGTAAGGAGAGAGATGAGGGAGAGAGGCGAGCGAGATTCCAGAGAGAGGGAGAGGGGCGAGAGAGAGAGAACGAGAAAGAGTGGAGAGAGGTGGGAGAAAGGAATGTAACTATAGCTAGAGGTAAGTTTTGTAATTAATACAAACTATAGTTATGTTAGTTAATTAACTAGTATATGTTTTCTTAACTACGTAATTTATTAACGGAAAATATGTCAAGAAGAGGGAGATCCAAAAGAGCCATCATTTCTCTTTCTCTTTTATTTGTTTATTTTCATTCGGTGTCCGATAAAAAACTCAAATCTCAAATTTTTAATTAAGAATGAAAAAATATTTATCATTTTCGAAGACCACGACAATCCTAGCCATCATTTATCCTCATGCATAGTAATTGTACGCGTCTTCTTCGTTTACACTTAAATTGTGGCACATAGAGCAACGCAATTTTGCACATTTAATTTTCAACTAACTCTTTTACAGCAAACTTAATGTTCCCATGCATGATCATTCCTCCCCAATCTTCAACTTTTCTCACTTCAACATTCATTCATTCACTATGATGATTCTTAAACCATCTGTCTCCCTTTGACTTTTAACCATTTAATCATTAATAATACTCTCTCGGTGCATTTTTATTTTATCATATTATGTTTTTCAGAAGTTAATTTAACTGATTTTCAAAGTTAAATTAGATTACATTAATTTAATATTTTAAATAAAAAAATATATATTTAAAAACTATATGAAAAGTACTATAAATTATAATTTTTTACATATCAATATGATTAAAAAATACATATTAAAACATTAGTTAAAGTTCTTATAATTTATAATTTGACTCTAAAATAGAAACCATGAGAAACAATAGTGGACGGAGGGAGTACTATAAATACTCCATCCGTTCTATATCAGTTAACCATTTTCTATTTTACACAATGCTTAAGATACCATAAAGGTAAAAGGGTCAAAAATATCCCTCAACTTTGTTTTATTGGTTAATTATGCCCTTACCGTTAAAGTGAAGTTAATTTTGCCCCTACCGTTACTAATTTCACAATATATACCCTTCATTTGACGGAAAGCCCCAAATCAACTCTAATTAACCCGTTTCAATTGAAATTATCCGATTTTCTCTTTTCAATCCAAACCCGACCCACGAAACCAAACGAATCATTACCAAATTAAAACCAAACCAATCTCTCTAATATTCTTTCATCTTCTTCATCTCTATTTGAGTTGATTTGGGGCTATAAATAGTGAATCTTTAAAAAAAATTAATTTAAAGTCAAAATATCCAGGATTCAGGTTACCTCCTTCACCATTTATGAAAAATGGGTTCAAAAACTTATTCTTTTTGTCACTGTAGTGTCTCAATTATGTACAAACAACCTTTCTTACATGATTTATTCAAGGAGACATCTTTCCCATTGCTTAAAAAATTGAGTCTTGATGGTTGTACGGGCTAACTTACTTACATGTAAGGTGTCGTGTATTCGCGAATTCAAATCTTGAATTTTTTTTCAATTGGAGAATTTAGATATAATGTGTCCGAAATTGGAGAAATTGAATGTTAAGAGCTGTTTTGATGGAGATAAAATAATATTATAGAGATGGGTTTGGGTTTAATTTGCTATTGACTCATTTAGTTTAGTGGGTCAGGTATGAATTGAAAAGAGAAAATCGATAATTTCTATTGAAATCAGGTTAACTTGAGTTGATTTGGGGCTTTCCGTCAAATGAAGAGTATATATGGTGAAATTAGTAACGGTAGGGGCAAAATTAACTTCACTTTAATGGTAAGGGCATAATTAACCAATAAAACAAAATTGAGGGGTATTTTTGACCCCTTTTCCAAAACAAGAAAACGATTTTACTAATTAACCCCTTAAAAAACTTCTTGGAAGTTTTACAAACAAACGTGAACACTTTAAATTTTTTTTAATTATAATGGTACTAGGAATATAATAATTAATAATTTCTTGATTTGGTAAGGTGATCAACTAGTTATATGAGACAACTATAGTCTATATTTAGTATAATAATCGATTAATATAAATATATAGAATATAAACTTAACATCTACCGTGAACATCAATCGTATCTCATACTTTTTTATTTATTTAATTCACGTTGCCTTGACACAATTCTTAAAATAAATGTTAGTATAAGTATAATTAATAATGTTTTGAAACTCTAAGTTTAACTACTGCTTCATATGTAAGTACTTCATGTTTTGAAATTCTATGTTTGTGTACTACTTTATATGTATGTACTTAGTAATTTAATAGCAAAGGTATTATGGGAGAAAAATTCTCTTAATTTGTTAGTAAAATGGACTATTCTTAATTACTATAGGGCCCCATATATGAAATTTACCCATGTTAGATTCTCAAATGTGGCATTAATTTTCATTTTTTAAAATTCAAACAAGAGATACTTTTATGAACTCATGACATGAGAAAAATTGCTATTTATAATATCTTTCGTACAATATTTAAATATTTTAATTATAATTTTAATATATTAAATGATGTATATCTTCACTTTATTTTTTAACAAGTGGTAAGATTACATGGGTTAATTGTGTGCAAACACCATGTGTGCTAGGATAATTACCATCACTAGACAATGTCAACAGTAACAAGTTGAGTCGTTAAATTTCACAAGTGAGGTATGAGAATAATAAATGCATACAAATCTTACAATTATCTTGTGAAAATGAAAAGACTGATTTCAAAAAATCCTCTGCTCAAGTGTTATCAATCCCAAAACAAGGAAGACGGAGACAAGAAGAGAATATAACAAATAACAAAGAAACAATGCAAAGTCTATCGAAGATGAATCAAAACAATAATAAAATCATGTGAAAATCGAAACATAATAAACAACAAAAATAAGGTAGACTATTAAAAACAATAATTGTCAATGGTACTACAAATAAAAAGAACAAGTACTATCATAATACAAACTAGTATCGTCTCAAACATCAGCCACCCTAAGCAAGACAATACTACACTACCTAGCTACTAACCTTCTACCCTTATTACATGTGTCATCTACACCCTTCTATCTAAGGTCGTATCTTTGATAAACTGAAGTTATGTCATATCTTATTTTATCACCTCTATCTAATACTTCTTCGACCTACCTCTACCTATGAGCGTACGCTCTATAACCAATCTCTACTATCTTGATACTTGTGTTGCGACTTGCATGCATTTACTATTGCACTCTGCATATATGGTTGTCTGGTAGAGTACACTTATTACCTGCAATGCATTTAATTAAACAGCGTTTTTGAATTTATGTACCAATTCCAATTTCTACCTACTTTACCACACAAAGGTAATATATATTGAGTTGAACAATATGGATGACGCAGCCATACAATTTGAGGAGAATTAAAAGGAAATAAAGTTAAACAAGTAAACATTGAGATCTCAAAATGAAACTCAACATTAATATTAGCCTGCTTTTGCTAGTGCTACTACTCCTCATTACCTCATTTAACCTCTTTTTGGAAGCCAAAACTGATTATCCAAATGACAAACATGTTCAAAATGCATTGAAAAATGAAGAATTGTTGAAGTTCATGAGCAGCCAAAGGAGAAACAATCATGGAAGAAGAAGATCAATTCCACGTCATCCACCAAAAAGACATCGTCCTCCGATTATAACCTGTCCACCACCCTTAGTTCTGTCTCCGCCTCCACCAAAAAGACATTGTCCTCCAATAATAACCCGTCCACCACCACTAGTACCCTCTCCAGCTCCACCACAACGTCCTCCAATTATAATCCATCCACCACCATTAGTACCTTCTGCACCTCCACCACGACGTCCCCCAATTATAATCCGTCCACCACCACTAGTACCTTCTCCACCTCCACCACGACGTCCCCCAATTATAATCCGTCCACCACCACTAGTACCTTCTCCACCTCCACCACGACGTCCCCCAATTATAATCCGTCCACCACCACTAGTTCCATCACCACCTCCACCAAGACGTCCTCCAATTATAATCCGTCCACCACCACTAGTTCCATCACCACCTCCACCACGACGTCCTCCAATTATAATCCGTCCACCACCACTAGTTCCATCACCACCTCCACCACGACGTCCCCCAATTATAATCCGTCCACCACCACTAGTTCCATCACCACCTCCACCACGACGTCCCCCAATTATAATCCGTCCACCACCACTAGTTCCATCACCACCTCCACCTAGACATCCTCCAATTATAATCCGTCCACCACCATTAGTACCTTCTCCGCCTCCACCTAGACGTCCTCCGTTTATAATCCATCCACCACCACTAGTTCCATTGCCACCTCTACCAATATGGCCTCCGGTTATAATATTCCCACCTCCACTAGTTCCATCGCCACCTCCGTTCATAATCTTTCCACCACAACTAGTTCCTTCTCCGCCACCTCCACTCGTCCCGATATTTAATGCACCTCTTGTTCCAATCTTTTCACCACCATTAGTTCCTTGATCTAGTGCAAAATACAAATTTACCATAAGCGTACTTATGGATTTTGATTACTACTACTATTTTCTATTCACTTTACTGGTTGTAGCTAGGTACGTGATACCAGCCATTATGTACTGTGATACTCTTTCTCTATAACATCTTCTGGTTTATTAGTTCGATTAATCATGGTACACTAGAACAAAAGAGATATTTAGTGTCAATGAATTACTTTTTAGTATTGTTGCAAAAGCATTTAGCAACAGTTGAGTTAATGTCTTTGTATCCACATTACTAAAGTTTCTAGTGTTATTTATATAGCTAGATTATAAATACTCATATTTATTATTATAACTGAATATAATATAGAGGATTGTCAATGGACGCGTTTCTTTTGAATCAATCGTTTGTAACACCTATTTAGTCCGCAGCACCAAGATCGTACAGACAATGTTGCAGGATGGTAAAGCTATAGAATTAAAGATTACATTCTCTCTCTTTTTTCCTAGCTGAGGTATTGAGCTAGTTTATTTGCATTTCGACTAATTATATGGATAATTGTTAGTACGTTATGTTTCCTTCTATCAACAAAAGAAACAAATTATTCTGTACACCAAAACCTGGAGAAATAGCATCTTGAAAAAGATGATTAGAGCGTCAAATTTGAAGAGAAAAAAAACATAAATAATTATTAAAGCACCATACATCTTTTCTCTAAACAATTGCACAAATCCACCTTTAACTTTAGCATTTTTTCAACCAACAGCCATGCATCTGATCACAAGGATAACTTTTTACTTTTATCTTATGTGCTTTTGCTAATCTTAAAGGAAAATAAATATTACATTTTAATAATAAATCAAATAAAGAGAAAAGAATCATTCATGAGTATTAAACAACAACTTACAACTAACCAAGTGTAGCTTCACAAGTGGTGTCTGAAGAAAATAAGATGTACATAGATCATATCTCTACTCAGAATTTTGAGTATGAAATATACGAGCACACTTATAGACGGAACAAAACGCTTGTAAAGTCATCAACAATAACAGCATAATAGCAGCCAGGAATGTGAGAAACTGCCATGATCCAAACACATAATGCTTCATCATTTTTCCAATCTTAATACTCCATCTCCCATTATAAAATCCATTCACATCTTCAATCACTTTATCTATAAACGGAACTTTCGTTAATCTCAACGATCTACTCATCCCATTCCACAACTTCGCAACTTCTTTATCACTCTTCAAACGGTTCAAAATTATCCCCTTTTCTCTAAGTAACACCGCGTCTTCTTCAGTATCAATAATTCCATTCATCAATTCAGTGTAACGCGTAAAAACCAATGGCCCTGACGCATTACATGCCTCATACGCAACTAAATTCCTCAAAATTACCTCTGTATTTACATCTAGACTGACTCTAGGCAAATGAAATTTGATCTTTGTATCGTCGAAATTTATGCTCATGATACCTTCATTAGTGGCTACGAAATTTACTCCGGATTTAGAAAGCTCTGTTACTGATGGAATGGCTAATTCTTCAAAAAGTGGAGGCTTATTCATGTTACTTTCCGAATTTACCTCTGTTTTTTCTTGTGAAAAGAATAAATATGTAATTGGTTGAATAAAAAGTTCAATCACAGGAAGATTAGAAAAAAGTTTCCAAGGTACTTTTAATAAGAATTTAATTGGTTTGGAAAATACAATTTTCTTAAGAAAACGTACTGGTCCTCTGTTTATTTTCACAAGGATCTTCCAAATTTCGTTAATAAGTTTTACGATGTGACTTGATTTTCCACCTAAAGTAATATTTTCTTCTTCAATCGAGCTAATTTGTTCGTGATCATCTTCTGTTATCTCAGAAGTTGTTACGTCTAATTTAGGCACGATGAATTGGTACAAAAAGTCTAGCAAATGAGAGCATTCTGTGATGTTTACTTTTGGGGATTCGTCTATTGTTTGGAACGGAGAAAGCTCTTTACAGAATCCGGTTAGCATTGCCATCAACATTGTGTCTGCTAACTCTAAAGATGAATATTGGACTTCCAATATTTTTCTTAGTAAGAACAATGGGATTTGATTTTCGAGCATTATTAAATCTCTAAGAATGGCGTTATGCGCGGATTTTCTCCCTGCAACATCAACCAAATGTGACATTCTTGAGGATACTCTGGTGAGAATTTTACCTTCTTTGATGGCATAGATTTGAAGGAATTCGAGTAAGAAAGAGGCGTCCACCGCCATCATCCAGGCCAAAGTTTCACCACTGAAATTCAAGTATTTATGGTACGAACTACGAATTCTATGCTCAAATTTTATCAATTGTTCAACAAGATGTTGAAATTTGAGGCTATAGAGGTGTTTTTGAGTTCTCTTTGCAGCAGCTAGCTTGTACCTGAAGTGGCAAAATCAACAGATTGTTTAGTATAATTGTTCAACCCGCTCAAATTTTAAACGACTTGAAATATGACTCGTTTATTAACTTGGCCTAATGAATTGAACATGACTTGTCAAAATCAGTAGTGAATCCAGAATTTTTTAATCAGTAGCTTTGAAAAATAAAAATGTCAAAAATCATGACATGTTATTTGTACCAACATCAGTGGCGGAGGGAGGTTTTTCATCAAGGGGGTTCAAAAAAATTAATCACATAAATAATATCCACGAATAAACGGGTCAAATCAGATATAAACGGGTCGGATTAAACCGTCGAATCAAGAAGATTTTTTTTTTTAATATTTGACTTTATAATTAGGAATTAAACTAATAAATCCTTAATTTCCAATCAGCATTATAATTTTTTGGAATTAAACATCGTTTTCTGATTGCATTATTGTTTTTAAAACAAAATAAAATGCCTCTGTCCGGATTCGAACACGCGACCACCCACAGTAGAGCGAATTTTTGAACCCCCAATGCCACTAAGTACTCCTTTGTTGTGTGTTCAGGGGGTTCAATAGTGTATATATACACATAAATTAAAATTTTAATCATATGTATATAGTGTAATTTTTCGACGAAGGGGGTTCAGATGAACCCCCTTCGTTTAACGTAAATCCGGCCCTGACCAACATAACACAAACAATTTAGGAACAAATCGAATTAAGACCCAAATTTAATTCAACACGTTCATTTACTACCTATAAAATTCGAATATTTACCTCTCCATATCGTGTAGATCCGAGCGCCAATAGTGATAAGGGCCTACGGCCACCAATTGTGGTACGTAACAATCTTGGTTGCTTAGCAACAGGGCTTTTGGTACATTGAAAATGCTAACTGGAATTTCAGTGTCTTCTTCAAGTTCTTCATCGAGTGTTCGACGGATTTGAATAATCCATCGATGCTCATCGAAGTTTGAAGTACTGCAGCTTGATGTCATTTTTGGTGGGAAAAAAAAACAGTTTCAAATCCTTAAAATTAAAAATAAATTATACATCCGTTTTGGTTTATTGAATGGTGGAGTTACGATAAATGTAACTCTTTAAGATTTTATAGGTGTGAAAATAGACATAAATGTGATTAACTAAACATAATATTAAAGGCGTAATATTAAGTACCTCTTTTTACGTAAAAAGAAACATATATTATAAGTACTAGGTAATAAATTATCCCTTTGTTACAAAAGAAGGCCTAAGATCGAATAAAGTGGTTCTTGGAAAAAAAAATTACTTTCGCTAAGATTAGATTAATTTGATTTTTTATAATTATAATTTAAATATTCAAATATATTATACGTATAAGTTGTAACTTTTCTCATACCAAGTTGAGGAACAAATTATTTTAAATATTAATCAAAATTTATGTAATTTGAATCTCCGAAATGAAATATGACAACTAATTTAAAACGAATAAATATATAATTTGCGCATATATATTTGAAAGGTGTAGGTTTCTTTTCAGGCAGCCATTATTTAATTGTTTGCTTTTCAAAGAAGTAAAAGAGGAACTAAAGCACCAGTTGTTTATTTTGTGATTTCTTTTTTTCTCGATAAAGAATATAAAAAGAGAATCACCTAAGCTGTTATAGGACCACAAAAATAAAACAAATGAAAAAAAAAAAACGAATCTAAGAAAGTCAAGTATTTTACAAGCATTTGCAATAAAAAATTAAAATAAAACCTCCTAGATACACCAACTGGAAAAATTATTATTTTGTACCAACAACTCCTCAAATTGTAGAGGAAAATAAATACAATTTATTTCTGTTTTTTAATAAATTTAAATTACATATTTAATAAAGTTGACCTAAAAAAAACCCATATATATCTAATTAAGAGATTATCGTCCATACTGAATTTAATAACTTTTGACATTGTACTTGTAGTTCTTTCGTTTATCTGCTTTTGTTGCAAATCAATCTGTAGAAAAAGAATAATAATTGTCAGTCATTTTTTTATACCAAAATAATAAGGTAAAAAGAAAAATAAAATCTACTTTCTTAATTATTTCTTATTTATCTCAGTTGTAATTTATTTTTCTTTCAATAACTGAAGATTATAATAAAATTCAACAATCTTTTCCATATTTCTAGTGCAACGCTTTCGGTTTCTCTTTGTTCTCTAACGCCTCTTCAACACTCAGTTTTGATTTTTTTTATTGGCTAAGTTGAAAAAATTGAACAAAATAAATTAAAAAGGTAAAATAATGTATTTTTCAACTCAACCAATAAAAAAAAAAATCGAGTCCGATCATTGAAGAAAAGATAGATAAACAAAAACCCAAAAGAAGTGCGTTAGAGAAGATGAAAAGACTGTTAAATGTTATGAAAATCTCCAAATATTGAAAGATTTTGAGAGCTTCACAATATATTTGGAAGAAACATTTGGTTTATTATATAGGAGTAGAATATGTGTCCAGTTGATTTATTCATTTATTACAAATATTTTCCACATTATTATAAGGCATGTTCTTGGTCAAGTTTGTAATTCTTTAGTCAAACCTTAATTAATTCAATTATATATAGCAATAAATGTAAATTAATAGTCTTTATGTATAGCAAAATAAATATTTTAGAGTCATGAATTCCTTTTCAAGAGTCAAACTATAAAAATTTTGACTGACATTTTTCAACATATTGATATGTAAGAAATTACAATATAATACTTTTTTGTTTAAAATATTAAATTAATGTAATATAATATAATATTGAAAATTAGTCAACTTGACTTTTCGAAAAGTGCAGTATGACAAATAAAAGTGGACGAATGAGTAGATTTTACTAGGTTATACTTATTAAATGGGAAAATCACAAATATATCCCAACTATCGTAAATGATATATAAATATATTTCATCATACTTTTTCAAACTAGATATCCACCGTTCAAAAATTAGAGCATATTAGTTAATAAGTACTCATATTTGGAAATAAGAAGAAAAAAGAAAAAGTGTCACAATACATTGGTTAGTACTCACATTCATTAAGAATAAAGGGGGGAAAATAAAAACTGACACTCAAACAAGATAAGTCAAACAAGGAAGATTTAAGTCTGTTAAGTATTTGAACTAATTACATAATATTAATCAATAGATGAGCTAAGTAAAATAATATCAAACAAGTAGTCCCTGTTAAGTATTTGAGCTAATTACACAATACTAATTAACAAATAAGCTAGGTAAATTAAGATTAAACAAGTGGTCCTACCTAATTGTATTTGTCTGAGTAATGGGTGTCGGATGGGTTAAACAGGTCAATGAGCGGGTATTCGAATATTGAGTTAATTAATTGGTCAAATCGGATTGCCTTACAGAGAAAAGAGAAAATATGGTTTGATTTTTGGACTGCAGATATATCAATGTCTGAAAAGTATAACGGAGGATATCTATATATTATTTTGTGATAGTTTTGAGGTATATTTATCTTTTTCTCCATTATTAAATTATATGTATAGATCATATACTTGAAGATACTTCTTATTGTTCTCACAATCCCATGCATTAAAAATAATATACTCCCTATGTGACCTAAATCTACCACTTTTACTGCTTGAATCCTGACTATGATTAACCCACAAGATTTTATCTGAAGTAATTAATGGATACCAAATGTTAAAAGATATTTTTTTGTTCACTTTTATTTATCTAGTCTTTGCACGTCCTTTTAAAAATATTTTTATAAATATTAATTATAATATGAATATTAATGATATTTAATACTGAATCTTGAAAAATAATTTGAAGAATAAGGAATTAATGCTAAAAGTTTGAAATGTGGAAAAACTATAGTTGTCTTTTTTGTACTAGGTTTGAAAGTGTCAAATTTTAATACTAAGCCTTAATTAATTAAAAAAGTAAAATAATTTAAGTCCTTTAATTTTAAAAAATAATTAAGCCCCCTTTTCTGCAACTCTCTCCTGTGCTCTAGTAACAAAGCTAACAGTATTTGAAGCCCTTTTTTAAAAAGAATTTTACATTCAATATTCACTATTCATATTTAACATTTGATTAATCTGACTTCATGCATTGTATGATTTATTTTCAGGGATAACACTCTCATTTCTGAATTAGTTTATTAGCTTGGAGGGTGTTAAAAAAAAAAGGGAGAAAATAAAAATCGTTGCTAGTGAGTCGAGAACATATGAACATTCTAAGTATTGACTCTTTCAAGACGTCTAAAATTAATGGACTACAACACTTTATTTTATTAAAATTATCTAAAATATGATATTTAATCACTTTATATATAATTTTACTTATATATATATATGATATTATTTTTTGACAAAGAGTATCCAATTGGACTTCAAACTATAACATAACTATACCCCTGCTTGTGAGAGCTACACGTAATAAGTACTGTTTTATCTATTGAGAAGAAAGATAAAAAAATAGGAGAAACGACACTTTTAGTCCCTGTATTAAGACTATATTCTTATTTTAGTCCTTGTGTTATTTAAATTAGCACTATTAACCTTTAATTATATCAAGTGAGTGATTTTAATCCTTCAACTAACAGACCCAAAAAAATTAACAGAGAGTTCACTGCTAAAAGGGGTAATTCGGATATTAAAGTAATTGCTTGAGAAAACAGAAAAGTTTTTTTAAAAAAATCATTCGTTGCATAATTTATCGTTCGTCGGTGGAGAGGGAGGGTTAATGCCTATCAAGTTGGTTTTTGAAATTGTAGCTCAAATCGACGGGCTTGTTCTTCTAGATAGAGATAGGGAAGACTTAGCTTGTTCTTCAAAGAGAGAATTAAAAAGGAAATACCCGAACTACCCTTTTTAGCACTCAACTCTCTGTTAATTTTTTTTTGAATCTGTTAGTTGAAGGACTAAAATCACTTACTTGATATAATTGAAGGTTAATAATGCTTAGTTAGATAACATGAGGACTAAAATAAGAATATAGTCTTAACACAGGAACTAAAAATACCGTTTTTCCTAAAAAAATATATATGAAAAATTATTTTATGATTGTAGAGTTGCCACTTGGTGTATTGTGGCAAGTGGTCTTCCTGTGTTGAATGGGCCGGTTAGTCAGGGCCCAGTGCCTATCACAGAATGGTGGCCCACGTATCACTATTTTGGGCCCAAAAAGAGTCGGCTTCTTCCCACCACCTAGCTTCAAAAAAATAAAAAATAAAATAAAATTGAGAAAAACTCAAAAATAGCAAGGATAGTAGATAGAATAAAACTCTATAACTATAGTTTCGGATTTTGTGCATTGTAACTATAGTTTGTTTGCTATAGAGGCTGTGGTTTATAAATTTCGCTTGCAAATATATAAACAGGATAAGTACATAGAAATGTAGGCTGCAATTTGTACATTTAGCTTGTGAATATATAAACAGGGTAAGTATACACAAAACTTGTATTTATACATTAAGAATTTTTCAGAACACGGTTTGTATATTTCCTTGCCAATCTACAAAATTAGTATACAAATGATTAGGATAACCATATACAAATTCTGAATTTATACATTTAGAAATTGAATTATATAAATTCTAACTTCATCCAATCAAGTATCGAATTACCAAAATTTATACAATTAAGAAATCGAATAGCAAAATTTCACAAAACTGTCACATATTAAAAATAATTGAAACTATAGTTATGTAGAGAAAATTAGTATAGTGGTCCATGCTTGACTAGTTGTTTATTGATCTATTTTTCAAATAAAAAAATTATCGTTTTTTAATTTGTCAAAAATAAACAAGTAAAAAGAAAAATTGCACAAGTTATTCATGACAGAAGGAGTAGTTGTTCGGTATTAGTTTTGCATTTTATTAAATACAGGAAATATTAATTATTATTTTTTATATTATTCTCACAATAAATTCTGCTTGAAAGTGTTCATATTTATTTGTGAACTTCTAAAAAAAAGTGAAGTAGTAAAATTATTTTTTATTTGTGATTTCTTTAGCATCATATATTGAAAAAATCAATTAATGTAGAACAGAATAAGTACTTCATCATTAGCTATATACTTGTCTCTTTAAATTTTTTAACTAAAGAGTAATTTAATTAAGGAAAAATTATGCAACAAAGCAAATTTATACTATTTAATTACTCATTATAGCTATAGTTTACTATAATAATCACTCGCGACTAACATTATACATTAATTACTTGGGCTGACTTCGAGTTTGTATAATTAGTTACGTTTGTATGTATCACTAGAATATATAAATACATATGTATAATATAGCCACATAGCCACTCAAAAATTACTTAATTTCTCTCCATAGCTATAGTTTGATAGTTACAATTCATAGCTACATGTTATAGGGAGGATAGAGGTGAGCGGGATTGCGAGAGAGAGGGCAAACAGTGGGAGAGAGGTGAATTGAATATGTATGGCAAGCGAGATTGGGAAGGGAGGAGATAGGCGAGCGAGATTGGGAGAGTGAGGAGAGTGATGAGCGAGATTGGGAGAGAGATGAGAGATGCGAGCGATATTGGGAGAGAGAGAGGAGTGAGGCAAGCGACAGAGGGCAGAGAATGAGAGAGGTGAATTGTATATGCATATCAGTTAGATTATTATATATTATACATATGTATTTGTATATTCTACCAAATTATACATATGGAGATGTAACTAATTATACAAACTCGAAGTCAGACCATGAAATTAATGTATAATGATAGTCGTGAGTGATAATTATAATAAACTATAACTATGATGAAAAATTAAAAAATACAAATTTATTTAACCGTATAATTTTCTCTTTTAATTTATGACCCCGGTAAGAAACTATTTTTTTCATGAGTATTTATGTTATATAAATGGGATATTCCACTTTGCCAGTAAATATTTATTAAATAAAAATATATATTTTTATAAATACTCATGAAAAAGTTAAAGCAAAAATTATGAGAGAATTGTCTTTTGATAAAAAAAAAAAGAGAAAATGCACAAATATCCCCTCAAGCTATGCTCGAAATCTCAGACTTAAACTCTAAAATTTCGAGCAGAAATACTTGTGCATTATCTAAAAAAAAATAAAAAAAAAATAGTATGTGCCTACACATTTGGTAACGCGCCATAATTGACATAAACTCATAACGCGTCTATGCCACTGCTCTCATGTCGCGTGGATTACGTTATGTAATTGCCTTCGTAGAGTCCATAAACTTTGGAAGTTCTTTCCGATTCCTTTTACAATTTAGAGAAGCTAGAACCGACTTTTCTTTTATCTTCAACCTCAAATTTCACTAAAACTACTATTTTGCCATCCTTTTGCACCCTTATATATATCTCTCCTCCTTTCTTTCTTAGGTTTGCCAAAATTTATTCAGTGAAGAACTTCTGTAAAACAATGGAGTCCTCATCGTCCAAAAACAAATTGCACCATAATTATCAACGATCCGTTTCACCATCGGGTCGGTTCTGTTCATCCACTATTTCTTCCTCCACCTTCTCTACTCAAACATCCGATTGGTTAACCCGATCCACCTCCCCAACCCGAGTTAATCTCCGTCGATCAGTTTCCCCTTCCCCGTCCGTACGATTTTCCAGCTCTAATAACCGTTCAATTTCAGTTTTCCCTCGCAAGGCGCAGCAGAATAGTCATCCATTACCTTCCGCTTCCAATCAGAAGAAGCACTGCACGTGTTCGCCGACAACACATCCAGGTTCATTCCGTTGTAGCCTTCACAGAAAAACTACTAATCGTAGTCACGGTCAATCGTATCACTCGAGTCATCAATTGAATATGAGGAGATCAGCGATGACGAATTCGTTGGTTCGAATTGGAGCTGTGGAAGGTGAATTGGTGAAGAGAGCACTTGCTGCTTTGATTCGACCTTCTTCTCATCAACTCAGGCGTAGATGTGATTTTCAGCCTAAGCCTAGTAGGCTCTCCGTCATGTCAAAGGCCGAAGATTAGATTTGTGATGTACAGTTACTGTAGTTGAGTTGATTTACCCCTTTTTTGTTCTTGTTACTTTTCAGCCCTAAAAAAACAGAACCATAATTTTGTACAATTTGATTGAATGTGAATAGGAAACAAATTTAGCATATATACTTATGTATATGTAATATACTAGTTTAATGAGGGTAGCATATTATTTTATGTATATATCTCACAGTTTCACAGTTTTATCAATTTAAGTGTAATTGTCAGGTGCCATTAATTTAGTGCTAGTTTCTTTGTTTCTTTTTTTGGAGGTTTTTAAAGTCTGAACAAATTGAGATTGGTGGGTTGTTGAACTTTTGAATGTTAGATGCAACTGTTACTGACTCCACTGATTCAAGTGTGTTTTGTTACAATTAATTAGTAAATATTTGTTTAGTTTTCTTGTTTATTTATCAGGGGTTGGAGCAACTTTGATCTCCCTGAATTGATCATAAACCTTATAGTCTCAAGTGATCATGAACCTGAAAGTTAAATATGAGTTAAATATGTTGAGCGATCGAAAATCGCAATTTAAATATGTTGGGTGATCATGAATTGCAATTCAGCCTTTTAAAAAAAGTCCATTCGTGTTTACTTAAATAGATCACTCATATAATAAAAAACTAAACTATTTTTTATAAAAGATGAGCTGATTTAAAGATTGTTATGGCTTTGCCAAAAGATACTTAGGAAGTCTTCCAACTGAAAAAGGGGAAGGACTTGTGTGGCGTTGGGGCGTTTGTTTGTTTGTTTTTACGTCATGTGGTGCTTATTTTCCACACTGATTTTTTCTTCTTCTTTTGGTTCATTATTAATGATAAAAAATTGGATAATTTTCACATGTAACCACAAAAAAATAGTCTAATTAGAGGAAAAAGGCGAGAGAGAGGGTAAAAAGAGAGAAGTGAATTGTATATGTATATTGGTTAGATAATCATATATTTACTACAACATTTTATGCCTTCAACCACACTAGAAAAGTGTGGCCTAAACTATCAAAAAATGTAGCCTTTGATCAAAGGCCACATTTTTCGACTTTAGGCTACACTTTTCTGAGGGTTGCCTAAAGCCGCATTACCTTAGACTTTAGGCCACGCTTTCCAAGTGTTGTCTTATCAGCTACACTTGAAAAGTGTGGCCTAAAATATGAAAAGGCCACGCTTTGTATTACCTCTTATATCAACATTTATATCTCCTACAACTACACTTTTAAGCGTAGCCTTTGCTTCCTTATTGGCTACACTTCTAAAGCGTTACATTTTCTAGCTTATCTACGACAACACTTTGAAGTGTAGTCTTTGCCAATATACATATGAAAATTTCCAATTAATAAGCTACAGAATTAGCGTCCCTTTGGCAACACCTTTGAAGAGTTGCAATGTTATTTCTATAAAAATATTTTGATGCCAAAATTTTTTAATTGAAGCATGAGAATATTGTTGCACATTAAATATGCATTAAATTAACTAATAAATAATTCAAATGTACATATTTGCAATAAACACTAAATAAAAAACAATTTGTCTTGTACAACACATACCTATAAAGCAATAATTTATGTACTACCAATAAATTTCACAAAATCGAACATAATATATTCAAACTCCTATAATAGTTTAAAAAATCTTCATCATCTACCTCAATCGAATGAATTGCCGACACTTTCCTACACATTCAAAATAAAAGTAAAACTTAGAAACAAACCATGATCAACAAATCAAACATTAGAATGAAACCATGTTCATTGTTTTCCTCTTTTGTATCGTCATTATAAAAATGACTCTGTTAAAGAGGTTGATAAGTTAATCACTCACCCGCCTTTGAGTTCAGCCCTTATGCTCGAGGAGTAATTCTCATATGTTTTCTGAAGGAACAACTAACATAATCACAATCAGTTTATTATTTTCTTTCGCTAGTAAATCAAGTTTCAGTTAAAGAGAACATAATGAGCGGAGCAAGCAACCAAGCAGACTTAATATAGAGTAAATTGGTTACCTGCTTATGGTAGCTGTAATATGTTCCACGCAGCCTGCAAATGTTCTCAATCCATATGTTTTATAACGAGTACAACAACAAAAATGAGTTTCCATAGCAAAGAGAAATGTGAAAGCATTTTCAGTATTTTCTGACATGCGTACGAACAGTCTCTATATGTAAGCTACCTGTGATAATGCCTGCAGAAAAAAAAATATGATCACAAACCAATAAAGGATCATATATAGCAATTGCATACTGGCATTTTAATCCAAGTAATCTAGACCAAATGATTGTAAATACTACTAGATGCACTATATGCAAATGGAAGTAAGGACTCCAACAATTCATATCAAATAATGTTTGCATCTTTTTTGGTGGAATCTTTCAAACACAGGACCTCACATTCACCAATCAGTAAGTTACTAGTTAAAAAACATAGGCATACTAGCTCAAAGAGCCATTTCTGCTTGCAACGCACCAAGCTCATCTTCTTCACCTGTACGGTTCTAAGGAATGGGCCGAGTAGGTTGCTTCCCTGCAGGAACATGGACTGGAGCAGCAGGAACATTAGTTGTTGGTTGAAGCAGGTACTCTTCTTATTCTTCAAGTTCTGCCTCCAATTCATCCTGCAACAACATGCCAAAACTGACATTCATTTTGACGAAGCAACACATTATTGAATCAGTATGATGGAATAGTTGCTTCAGAACATCATCACCGGCAGCTTGAGAATTCACCTGTAAATTTCTCCACCAGTGTGATTCCTGAAATACCTTAAATCAGTAAAACCAGGTAGAGAACTTAGGAAAATGTTAAAAGCGTTCCATGAGTACATCAGGTTGCAAGTTATTCTACAATTCCATAGAAACTCTCTGAACAAAGCCGACAATGCTTCATACATATTTGCGAGCCATAGCAGCGACATTTTCTCGATAGTTATTCTACAAAACAAACTGGAATGCAATTTTCAAGACTAAACGATGGTTGTAATTGCTTCCTTCAACTTCACCAGTTTGCCGTGTCCCCCACTAGTTCTAGCTTCAAGAGTTGGAAGCTAAATCTGAAGTCTGAGCAGCACTAGGAGAATCCTGCATCATAAGAAGTAGCAGTACTACACTGTAAGAATAAAGAATGAAACTAATCCACATATCCATGATAAGATTCGAATGCCAGGTGAATTCTAAAACACAAAATTGCACCTTCAGATGTTAATATACATTTCAAAGCACCATAAATAATCTAAAATTATCAAAGAGATGAAAGGCAGAAAAAGTTTGTGTCTTAAAAGCTTGAAGTTTCTCCTTCAGCCAAAATTCATAACACATGAAGTTGTAAGATACAAAAATAGGCATCACTTCACTGATTTAGGCTCCAGTGGAATGACAGAGAAACCTGATGGAAGCAATGGATCATCATCAAAAGATTCATCAATATGTGCAAAAACAAGCTTAGCACAGGCACCTACGGGATTCTCTTCAGCTCCACTGCAAAGCTGCATTATTATAGCAAGAGCATTAGAATCCAAAACCCCCAGAAAGAACAAAGTGAATCTGAAGCAAGGCAGAGCTATCAACATCAAGAAACTGTGTACACAGTAAATTTTGTGATCACTTATTGACAATCTCCTATCTCTAGTTTTCACAGTTTCAGAAGACCTTTAGCCACTGATGGAGACATCAAGTTTCTCAATTTTCTGCAACAAACTAATTCCAATGTTTCATGTTTTGAGAAGTAGGAAGTTGGAAGTTTGTGAGAACATACAACACTTATGATGTTAATGCTACAGATAGAAAGCGTGTCCTAGTTGGGACAAGAAACCTGCCAACATAGAAGTAAATACAATGTTTAAAATAAAGAAACAAGAATCGAGTTCTTTAATAATTAAGAATTGATGATAACTATAGTTGTTTCACTCAAATAGTACAATTTAAAGACAACAGTTCAGTAAAGTGGATACGATCACAACATTCGATTTATAGATATACATACAAAAGATTGCAATTTTCAGCATTCTAAGTATATATAACATAAGGTGAATTTTTTGTTTGTATAACATACCTTTACTTTTTAATGCAATAAAATTACCTGAAAATTGAAGCTCTTAGTTGTTTGGTTAATGTTTCTGTGAAGTTAATGTGAGAAACATTTGCTTATTCATAGACCAAATTGTAGAAATCTGAACAGTACATCTACAGGAAAACCTGAGGTGATATATTAAAACAGAATTATAGAAGAGTAAATCAATTATTTTTCAAAAGAAGTTAAGCATACAAGTTCTTACCTGTTGTTATCTCAGTTAGTGCTTTTGGTATAATTTCATCATAGAGTATGTTGTATGTTGAGTGATCACCACTACTGTCTGAGGTCAATGGTCGAATTTGCAGGCAAAAACTTCTAGAAGTCGTCTTGTTGAGTCGAGGTCTCTTGCGCGTTACTGTAATAATAATGTCTATATTTGAGCTGGCAACATTTTTTTATATATTTTACACCGACTAAATTTCAGTTCAGCGTTTGTATCGACAAACATGGACATTAGTTCTTTTGCTCTGAACGTGTCATCTGCATACATGCAACCAAGAAATTGCACACATAGATAAGGCATGTATATATGAATGAGACTGCTTGACTGGAAAAAAGTATAATCTAGTCTAATTTGATTATTCTGTGGTGGTCCGTATTATCGTGTTTTATTAGAAATATCTTTTGTGTTTCGTTCAGCTGATGTCTAGTACAAATTTGCTCAGATGACAATATTGAATAGAGAAGAGCAACATAACATGTTCTTCAACTATATTAAACAAGTGCATACTGTCTCTCTCAGTCTTCGAGTAAAACTAAACAAACCTTGCTATCACAAAAATAAGAATTGCGAAAGGAGAATACAACTTATCTTTTTAAAGTTTTCAGCAGCTCATTAACCTGAATACTGCAAATGAAAGCAAAAAATCGAGAAACACCAGAATGCCATAATCTCAACCCTAAATAACTCGATGAATAAAATTTAAAGAATGTCATGTAGTACTAACTAAAGAATGTCCTAAAGTACTAACAATTTTAGCATTTTTTAATGTGGGCTAGCAACATTTTGGTTGCTCTATGCTTTGTGACAAAGCTTCTCAAGGAAGGTTCATAAGAAGAAATAAACAAACTCTATTACACTACATAGAAACGAGCAGGCCTAGAATTAAAACTACTGATTCTTAATTTAAGTTCCGATTCTGCAAATGTAGAAACTAGTGAAGGAAAAAGTGACAAAACTCCTCCAGGAAGGTTCATAAGAAGAAGAAAAAACAAACTCTATTACACTAAATAGATACGACAAAACCTAGAATTAAAACTACTGGTTCTTAATTTAAGTTTCAATCCTACAAATATAGAAACTAGTCGAAATAGAAGTTACTGAAAAATCATATATAAATTTATCAAAACATATCAAAAACTTGGAAGAAATTAATTCGACATTTAAATTCTCCAAAGAAATTCACACAGAGAACAACTCCTCTTCCACACACACATTATCACAAAAGGTTGTGGAAAAACAAAACATTCAGAAATTGCCAAAATTTGTGGGAAAATCAAAACCCTACCTGAAGCAGAGTCAATGAAGCCAGATGTTCTTCCTTCGAAGCAAAGTATTATGGGTAACCCACTTCTCGAAAACACGACAAAAAATTGAAATCCTAAAAACAACAACAGCAACCTGATTCGCTCTAAACTCTGGAAGTAGATTCAAATTAGGTAGGGATAGAGTTCAAATCAACAAATAAAAATATTTGGGTCACTGGTGGAACCATAGATGCATAGCTGGCGTAGTAAAAATTATCTTGGAAAGGATTAAAAAAAATCCCCATTTTTGCAGTAACGATGTTGTTCTAAAATCGCAGCACCACTTGCAAAATTTCAGACTATAGAGACGATGGATGAGTATAAGAAGGAACAAGAGAGATATGACAAGTTCTTCTATCTCTATCCCATGGAGAGTCCACCGCTAGTGAAAAACAAACGTATTTAATGTCTCCAATATTTCAGATCTAGGGCAACTAGAATCTCTTTTAGAAAGATAGGAGAGCTTTTTTTATTGTTTATGAATTCTTTTTTTGGTCACATAAAAATGGGAGGGAGAGTTAAATTTGTTGGAGGGAGAAAAGTATTTTAGTGAAAATTACAAGGCTACACTTGGCAAGTGTTGTTTTTATAATTATAAAACTAGATCATTTTTAAAATGTAGTCATTTAGATAAATAGGTGTGGCCAATTATATCATGATCTGACAACACTTATAAAGTATAGTATATACTACTAAAGAGCACGTTTTATAAGTGTTGCCAATATTACCGTGGCCAAAAGCTAAAAGCTAAGGCTACATTTTAAAAGTGTAGTCTTAAAAGGTTTAGGCAACACTTTACAAGCGTTGTCTTGACTTAGTGTTGCTTTAGGCCTAAAATGGTGTAGTGATTATATATATGTATTTGTATATATGGCATGAGAGAATGGGAGAGAGAGGAGGGAGGTGAGCGAGATTGGGAGAGGGAGGAGAGAGGCGAGCGAGAGAGGGCAGAGAGTGGGAGAGAGGTGAATTGTATATGTATATTGGTTGTATATTATACATATGCATTTTGGGAGAGAGAGGCGAGCAAGATTGGGAGAGGGAGGAGAGAGGCGAGCGAGAAAGGGCAGAGAGTGTGAGAGAGGTGAATTGTATACGTACATTGATTAGATAATTGTATATTATACATATGTATTTGTATATTCTGGCGAATTATACATATACAAATGTGGCTAATTATACAAACTCGAAGTCAACCCACATAATTAATGTAAAATGTTAGTCGTGAGTGATAATTATAACAAACTATAGATATGATGAGTAATTAAATAATATAAGTTTACTTAATCACGTAATTTTTCCTAAAAAAACAACATAGAATTCAGTATGTGATAAAATTGGGCTTAAAACAAGAACATAGAATTCAGTGTGATAAAATTGGGCTTTTGCCAAGCATGTTGTTTCAACAAGATGGTACCAAAGCCCAAAAAGAGATATCAGTTGCTTCATGTGGCAAGGAAATTAAAGGGAAAAAAGGACAAATATATCTTCAACTTTGAGATTTAGAGCAATATATCATTAAAAAGTGATGTATATTAAACAAATGGTGCAGGTTGAGATCTAGATTAAAGAGTTCAATGGAACATACTCAATTAGTACTGCAGAGTGTGGAGCCATTTTGTTACGCATTCAACAGAACTCAATAATTTTAGCTCAAAATCTATATTTAGTAAGCAAAAATATTATGAACAAGAACTCATAAACTAAAAATCTTTTGATTCTACCTCTGCACTCTCGTCGGTTCGTAAACAACTCTAGTAGGAGTTTCTTGTTAATTAGATGGTCGACAAGTCCACATTTTTAAGCGCTTAGCAACAAGTTTATTTGCTTTGCTTTATGGCTACTATTAATCATAACATGTGATTTCTTGAACTTGTAGTACTCTTCTTCTGATCCTTATTAGCAAGTTCAAGTATTTCTAGCCTATTTTTGGCTAAAAAATGCCCATGCTCTGCAGAAATTCGACGTCAAAATAAGCTATATCATCTTGTACAAGCTCATTGTGTGTAAATGTAAGGGCATATTCATATAAACAAGACAAGGTTCAAGGCTAGTTTTGGAGAGCCATGAACACCAGTCCATGACTAAAATGTAGCTAGTTATAAATGTTGGAGAAACAAATTAAAGGACTTGTATTAACAAAGTCCTGTTTTTTTTTTCTTTTCTTTTCGTGTATGATATCTTATGGACAACTTTTCACTTTAAAAGGTAAGCTACCAAAGACCATATCATTAGTTTTCGGAATCTAAATTCGAGATCTCAAAATCTTTAAAAAAAAATAACGCGCATTCATCGCTCATCACAATTTTTGATGGTATAAGTCGTGATTTATTGATTGAATGATTGGTGGGTGAACTTTGAGGGGTCAATTGATAGTGGGATAAGGATAAATAATAATGTTGGATAAAATTTGGAATTAACTTTATCACATATTTGGTTTAAACTTCGAAGTATTAGCTAATTCCATGATTATTTTATCCCATCATTTGTACTGAAATGGTGGAATTATAAAATAATCTCATGAGATATTTTTACTTATCTCATCTCGCATATAAATAATCTTTGAAAGCGATAAAGAGAAAATGTATTGTTGAGTGTACGTGAACAAAGTCTTACCTATGGAAAACACATAAGAAAAAAGGAATCACTAATAAGATGTTGAATTGCGAGTCCACACGGCTTAGACAAAACAAAGGGATACGTTTTAAACAAATACTGAAAGAAATTATTGTATATATATGTCCACACAAGGGTTTTAGTGAGTAAAGTCTAAAGATGCTTAGATCAAACCAAACAATTTAATTTTGATGGTTAAAAATATACTTTTTTTTTTATAGGTACGTGAATGATTTGATGAACTAAATGATGATCAAATTACTCTACTATCTTTTTCCTTAAGCTTATAAATAGAATGCTGTAATTTGTTTGACAAAAAACAAGGCCAATTCATTAGTTAACAAAAAAGAAAGAAATTTAATGACTTTTAATAAGCAAATTAATTATGAATGCAACATTGACAACAACCTACCTAATATAATGTTATAGGTTAGATTTAGAGAAAGTAAAGTAAACAAAACATTATTTCTATCTTGTAAGATAGAAAACTATTTCTGATAATAAGATAAACGAATTAAAAGAAATAATGAATTACTAAATCGAAGTCTAAAAAGAAGTAAATCTAAAAAATATTAATCACAAATTTACAATCTATATCTACCATATATGCAACTTTAATTATAGTGGATTGATTAGGAAATATATTACACATTATCGGCCTAGAATAAAAAAATTAGATTTGCGCTCTTAATGGATCTTGCATAAAGAATTTCAGAAGTATTATAAACCTTACAGGTTTCATTTTCTTTTGACTTTGGTGCAGTACTGCAGTAGAGTAAAATTTTAATGCTTATTCATAATTACTTACTGTTACAATATTTTTTTACATTAATTTTATTTTTATTATAAGTTTATAACTATGTAACGGATAAATTGAAGATGAAAATTGAGAAAATGGCAAAAGATGGTCCATTATTTTTTATACTAGAGTAAAAGTAGTCCTTTTAAGTATCAATTGAACAATTTTGACCCTTTAAACTTATCGAAAGTAAATATTTTTAATCTCCATAAAATAGTACCAATCTTTGATTTGTTAAAATTCAGCAGAATTATAAAATAAACCGAGAAACTTTCATTAAATTCTAAACCCCCAATATAAAACACAATATCAAGCACAAAAGTAAATAGTAAATAACATAAATTACATCTCAAAAGTTACATCAAACTCTTTAAACAGATCAACAATAACATAAAATACAAAATTATTACTTCTCAAATATGAATTCCTACCAAGTATTTTCTATTTTCATAGTTTGGATTAAATTTAAGCTTGGATAAAGTACAAGTATCCTAAACTATGACCAAAATTTCAAAGACACATCTTAATTAAGCTAAGATTCTATTATTACAAACTCATTTTCTTTTTGTAATTTTGTACACCTTTTGACTTATCGGTACATTCCATGACTCAGAGAGATATTTGAAAGCTACGTAAGTCATAAAGTTATACAAAATTATAAAAAAAATGGAGTAGGAATAATAAGACCTTAATTTTAATTAAATTAAATTTCTGAAATTTCAGTCATAGTCTAAAGACTACTATCCCAATTTAAGCTATGAGAATTTAGCGAATATTGTATTTATCAAACTCAAAGGCTTAAAATAACTCAAACGATACTCAGAGGATTATTTCGAACTTAAAACAAAAGATAATAGACCATTTTGTAATTTTGTAAAATCAAATCGACATATTTACCGTATTGGGTCAAATTAGATAAAGAGCAGTGTCGCAGTTTCATTGCTCTTTCTTAGCGTTGACACTCTCCTTCTCCTTCACTGTTGCGCCGCCGCTTCATCATCAAACCCTCCTCACTACGACGTCGTTTTCGTCTCTCTTCATAGCCAAGGTAAGTCTGAGATGGCTGCAATCTCGGGTTTTCCGATTGCTAATGCCCAAACATCGTTTATTGTTTTTTCCCCTTCAATTGAACTTTTTTTTTTCTGTTTTGGTTGCATTGTGTTAGATTTGATGCTTTATCTAATTTCATGTTAATGGGGTTTAATGGGGGCTTTGTGTTACATTATATGAAGCCTTTTTATATGTTTAATTATGTAGCTGTTTTTTCTTTTAAATTATGTGTTATAAGGTTATTATGTTGTTTTGGAGTGTGCTAAAACCCATTTCTTTCATTATTGTCATTATTTAAAGTCCGACCTGTTTATATGGGCAAAAGTTGAAACCTTTTGATGTAGGACCTTGTTGAAACTACATTTCGGGCATTATTCGCAGCTAGCAGCTTCTATTTTGAGTAATTTCGTAATTAGTAGTGTTGAAAGGCAGATCCGTATGGAAATTTTGATGCTTATATTGATAAGGTTGCAAAGTTTTCATATTTTGAATGGATTGATCAATCAAATAAGAAGAAAAGGAAATATATGATAATTGTCTGCTTCTGCAAGTTGATATTTACCCTGTTTTGCTGCTAAAATAGTATCTTGGCAATTTGGAGGGAACATTATTAGCTGTCGTTTGAGGTGTTTGCTGCCATGGCTGGTAAAGATGCAGATAGTAAGTACTTTTCACTTGCTGATTGATTTTAACGCAAGTTTTCCGTTATCACTCTTCAATTTTTTCTTTCTGCACTTTGTATAATATTATCCATCTTGTCTTTTGCTTAGAGGGAAAAAAGAAAGAAGGCAAGAAAGAGGTAGTTCATGGAAAAAAGAAGGAAGTCAAGAAAGAGACAGGTCTTGGTCTCTCTTACAAGAAAGATGAGAATTTTGGAGAGTGGTATTCTGAGGTAAGCTTGAAATATTTAACTATTAGAGATCAAATGTATCAAGGTTCTTCTTTATTCATTTTGCATTGTACCCAGAAAGTTTTGGAAGAGTTTCCAGACACTTTTAGCTATCTTCTTCTTCTTTCATGGCTTAAGTTTCCAGACACTTTTAGCTATGAGTTTCCGGAATTTTGTTATCTTTTGTCGTATCCCGTCTTTTTTTATTTTCATGTTATCTTTGTGAGATTAAAAG
Source organism: Solanum sitiens (assembly GCA_016801875.1). NCBI lineage: Eukaryota > Viridiplantae > Streptophyta > Magnoliopsida > Solanales > Solanaceae > Solanum > Solanum sitiens. The sequence goes on from JABWTJ010000090.1 coordinate 362,127, forward strand.
GTAACTGACCTATTTTATGTGATACTTTTTTTTTTTCTTTTTGTGACAAAGAGCTCAGAGGTTACAACCTACCTATTAATATTGATATTCAGTTTAAGTTCCTGGCTCCCTTTTGTATGTATTAGAATGCCTTATTGCAAATGAGTTTTGCTGGATACAAATGCTGTCATAATGAGAAGAGTAGCAAAAGGAAATTTAAGACATGGGGAATATAATACTTCGCTACGTTTAACTTGCCTGTATCTCCAGTTTTTTAGAAAATTTAATGTGCTCTATCAGACAAACAATACCCAGTGTCACAATTGGGTCTGGGAAGGGTAGAGTGTATGCAGATCTTACCCCTACATTAGGAGTTAGAGAGGCTGTTTTTGATAGACCCCTGGCTCATGGAATGTGTTCTATCAGACCAGTATTATAATTAAAAATCTCAATTTCATATATGCCTTTAGTAGCTTGTGACTTTGGTATGTGTCTGCTCATTAGCATGATGCATTTGTTAATATTACTGCTTTTTCTATGTACTTCATGTCTTATTGCAATTGCAAGTTCCTTAACATGATTGTGACTTCTCCTTAACTAATAAATGTAGGTGGTTGTTAGTGGTGAAATGATTGAGTACTATGACATTTCTGGCTGTTATATCTTACGGCCATGGGCAATGTCCATCTGGGAGATATTGCAGGTAAGTTTGTTCCTCAAATTGCCTGTTTGGTGCCAGCCTTGTACAGGATTGAAATCCTTTTTAATGTCAGCTATGTTGACAATCCTTTTGAAAGAGAAAATGTTATCTATGATATTCTACGTGTTTGACGTCATAATTTTTGACCATTGTCAATCCTTTTCCATAACATGTATAATGCATTCTTAATTCTCTGTTTCCAGACCTTTTTCGATGCTGAAATTAAGAAGATGAAGATAAAGAACTCCTACTTCCCTCTCTTTGTGTCCCCTGCTGTTCTACAAAAGGAAAAGGACCACATAGAGGGATTTGCTCCTGAGGTGAGGCTTGGCTTTTGTTTGGTAAACTCAAGTTTGTTTTCTTCCAGTCTGTGAATCACTTGGGAGGCTTTAAGTGTTACTTCTATACCTCTTGTTTCATTTCCATTTTCTGACACCTTGATTTGTGAAATTGGCTTATATCTTCCAAATATATTTAAGTTGTAAACTGGTGCTCCTATTCCTCTTTTAAAAAGTGAAAAGGGATTTTCTATTTTCTGTTCTCTTAAATCTCCTTAAAAAAGGCATCACATATTTAGAAAGTTATCAAAAATTTGGGCAATATATGATTCCTAGATGTAAGACATTTCTCTAGTGTTGTTAATTTCAGTAATGGTAACTTCAATCATGGACTCCAGTTAGTACCATCCTCATAAGCAATCTAACATTGTATAGCTTTTCTCCATTAACTATGCTCAACCAGTTGTGTTCGTTCTACAGGTTGCTTGGGTTACAAAATCTGGAGACTCTGATCTGGAGGTGCCCATTGCGATTCGACCAACAAGTGAAACTGTGATGTATCCTTATTTCTCGAAGTGGATTAGGGGACATCGTGACTTGCCCTTGAGACTTAACCAGTGGTGCAACGTTGTGCGATGGGAGTTTAGCAACCCCACCCCCTTCATTAGGTTCGCTTTTCGAAGTTCTTATCTTTTTTCGCATGTCTCTCATAAAAAATTTGGTGTGCTGACTGCAACCATTTGTTTTTCGACTCGCTTTAGTCTTTCTTGGGAGGATGGACCTAATTGTCATCCTTTCTTTCACTTCTCCTTATGTATAGTTATCTTATACATTATAAACAAAAACCACCTATTCATTTGAGATCTTCAAGCTGTGTGTAACACTTTTTGCACATGTTCCTTACTCAGGAGCCGTGAATTTCTCTGGCAAGAAGGTCACACTGCTTTTGCAACTAAGGAGGAGGCAGATGAAGAGGTATTTGGTTATATGTTAGAATCTGCAATTGAGTCATTTATCTTTTTTCTTAAACAAAACTGATTTTTTTCTTAAGCTTCTTTAAAATTACTATACAGAGTAGTACATAGCTCAAAAGCATTGGATGCCAACTGAAATTTTGTAATTTGTAAAAGTATTTTTCTGTTTACTGCTAATCCGTCTCTTGTCCTATGCTTGGAGTTCTATGTTGAAAACTAAGCTTTCTGGAGCTGTTTGCATTAAACCATGAGGCTTATGGTTGTATCATGCTTGGACATAGTGTTGAATGAGATTTCTTCTATTCTTTTCAGTTAATATTAATCATGAGAAAATAGTATTTGCTTGTTCAGTTTGGAATGGTGCAAAGAAGTATGAGAACTATAGTTTTTCTAAGCTCAAGGCAGCACCACAAGACAGTTTACTTCTAGGACAATTCCTTTTCTAGTTGACAATTAGTCTGAGTTACATGGACCAGCTTGCTCACCTGTCTTGACATGAGATGATATCGGTGCCTGTTAATCTGTCTAGAAATGAAGATTATACTGATGCAAAGCGATGTTGTAAATGTTTTGCTCTTGTTTCAATGCAAATGAGGGTTATGTATTACCCTTTTCATTCAGGTTCAAATTGGAGGAAAAATTGTACTGGAAGGACGAAAGAGGACCTCTTTTAACTTGAGAATGATCTTGGGATAAGCCAAAAGGGAAATGTGCTAGTAAATTTGTGAAAAGACTTAACTCAATTGTATTATGAAAATGTGTCCCCATGTATACAATAATCACTTGTAGAATTAGGGATGAATATCACAATATGCAAATACGCCATTTTCATGCATCTATGTGATCCCTCTTTCTGTCAAAATTGGGCTTTTATAGGCTTTGTTTCATGGACAAATTTTGCTTGTGTGAAAATTGGGACTGTTGGCCTTGGCTGAAATTTTGGGAAATGCGAGTTTCCACTGCCTTTTTATTGGTGGATAGTTGTACAGTTCTTTAGCTTCCAGGATTGTTTTTCTTCTTATTAAGCATGACATACCTTTGATATTTGGTGATGCTGGAAAGTTACTACAGCAATTGAAAAATACTTGGAGATTGTTATCTCCTAGCGCTCTTCCAACATCAGTCAAGATTCGCTATTGGTGTCTCTGACTTGTGCATCTTTTGTTTGCAGTGATTTCTTTTAATCTCGTCAATACTTGTCTAAGCAAATTCTGTATTATTAAATTGCTGTACTGAGAATCGGTTGCTTGAAATTGAGGTGCCTTGATTTATCCTTGAAAGGATTGTGAATTTACGTGTAAGAAAGTAGCCTTACTAGTACTATCTAATAAATATTGATGTTCTGACGGTCTTTTCAGGTTCTAGACATCTTGGAGTTGTATAGACGTATATATGAAGAATTCTTAGCTGTTCCAGTAAGTAAGGGAAAGAAAAGTGAGCTTGAGAAGTTTGCTGGAGGACTCTACACGACTACAGTAGAGGTATAGAAGATGATACTTCTGTCAGGGACAATATCTGGCAGTCCCTTTAACTGTTAGTAGAATTGTTCTTATCTGTCATTCTTTTACATGGTTCATGGCTTTGTTTGCTAGGCTTTTATACCTAATACTGGCCGTGGTATCCAAGGTGCAACTTCACACTGTTTGGGCCAAAATTTCGCAAAGATGTTTGAGATAAATTTTGAAAATGAGAAGGGAGAAAAGGCTATGGTCTGGCAGAACTCCTGGGCCTATACTACCAGAACGGTGGGCATTCCATGCCAATGAACAACTCTTTATTGATAATTCTGATGTCAAACTAACTCTCCCTCCTTTTTTCTGGTACCTTGACAGATTGGTGTGATGATCATGACTCATGGAGATGATAAAGGCCTGGTCTTACCTCCTAAAGTTGCAACAACTCAAGTAGTTGTTATCCCTGTGCCATACAAGGATGCTAATACTCAAGGAATCTATGATGCCTGTGCTGCCACTGTTAAAAGCTTGAATGAATCTGGTATTCGTGCTGAGGCTGACTTCAGAGACAACTACTCGCCTGGCTGGAAATATTCTCATTGGGAAATGAAGGGGGTCCCTCTTAGGATTGAAATAGGACCAAAAGATCTTGCAAATAACCAGGTAGAATTATAGTTTAATTTCTACTAAGTCAGCTGTTTATGAAAACAAAAGGTAGAAATGTTGTGTGTTATGGTGAAATCTTTTTGTTTGCTTAAAGCAGCCAAATAAAATTCTGTACTTTTGTTTTATGTTTTTTAATCCAAAACTCTAAATCACTTTCCCAGGTACGAGCTGTTTGCCGTGACAATGGAGCCAAAACTGATATTCCTGTGGCAAACTTAGTCGAACAAGTGAAAGATGTGCTCGATTCTATCCAACAAAATCTATTTGAAACTGCAAAACAAAAGCGGGAAGCTTGTGTTCAGGTTGTTAAGACCTGGGAGGAATTTGCAGAAGCATTGGGCCAAAAGAAATTGATATTGGCTCCTTGGTGTGATGATGAGGTAAAATCCTATCAAACTAGTTGCATATGAGATGAATCTTTTCAGTTCAAAAATAAAAATAAAAATATGAGATGAATCTATTAATTTCCTCAAATTTGGGCTGGAAACATATGGAGTTTTTCTTTAAGAAGACTGCATCAAGCAAGTTTTGATCTTGAAATGCCACACAGTAGTATGGTTGATTTTTAGTCTGTTTGGCCAAGCTTTTAAAATCAACTTACTTTTGGATAGTGCCAGTTTTAGTTAATTAGTTTTAGAAGCATTTTTGTGAATATTAGATTAATACTTTGTGGTTTACTAATTTATTTGGCACCACTTCCATGATTGATTAAGAAGAACTCACATGCATTATGCAGAACAACTAATGAAGGTCTGGTTTGGACAGATCATGCACTTAGTTTTATTGAAACAGGGAAAGATGTGCTAGTTCCAGTTGATGTTTTAATGCCTGAGCTGCTGTAATAGACTATTTTGGCTACCCTTCCAAAAATGCCACCTTTTCACAGCCAAAAAATAATGAAAATGATAATGAACTTAAACTAAGAAATTCTTCTAGAGCACTTTGTTTCATGGTTAGTGCAGGTTCTCCTTCTCTTGTGATAATAATATGAAATTGTGCATACTTAGTAAGTTTGTTATCCCTGATGCATGTTCCTCTGGAATTGAGGTGATCCCTTTGTTCCCTGCTAGATTTTTCATTTCCTGCTTGAATTCGTTCCATATAAACTTTGGTACTTTCTTATAGGATGTTGAGAAAGAAGTAAAGACACGCACAAAAGGGGAGATGGGTGCAGCGAAGACTCTTTGTTCTCCATTTGACCAGCCTGAGCTGCCTGAAGGTACTATTTATTCTTGTAGCATGTATAAACTATCACCTAAAACACATCAAAGTTAAAGTAAGCATTCCTAATGCATATATGTGGACTTGTAAATTATATTGGCTTTTTGGTGGTCTTGTTAATTCAAAGTTGAATAGTACTGCTGTGTCATATTTAACCGCGACCTCTTCACCATCGTAGGTACTTTGTGCTTTGCCTCGGGTAAACCTGCTAAGAAGTGGACATACTGGGGTCGCAGCTATTGATGATTCATTTTCATCTCTTTTATATTTTTCTGCGTTATGGTGATTCGGGAAAATTGAATTCCAGAACTTCAATTGTAACATGAGTTTCTTTCTTAACGACTGATTGTTGTTCTAGTTCCCCAGAATTTTTGATTTACTATCTATACATAATGTTTTGTGCTTGATAATCCACTTTGTTAGTTTCAGCCTTTATTTCCCCCCCTTTTTCCAATCTTATATTGGATTAGTTTTGTAGTTCACAAATCAAAGAGATGCTTTTAAACATTTGCCCCTCTTCTTTCTTGGAACTTGAGTATTTTCAAGAAATGATATTAATAGCAAATTCTCCATCAGTGTATTTCTGTACAGTTTTTATTTCTGTTTAATATGTAGTGACTTCAAACTCTGCCTATGTGAGATCATTCACATTATTGGATATAATCCTAGATAACGGAAGAGGGTTGTCGAGGAATTGGAAACAACCTCTCTACCTCATATAGATGTAGAGTTAAGGCTGCGTATATCTTACCCTGCTCGTACCTCACTTGCGGGAATGAAATATTTCCATAAATTTAAAAAGATGGATTCAAATAAACATAATAATACTTAAATAACAAATATTCAAAATCATGAAGAGAATGTCATTACTAATACAGATCCTCATCATATCAAATTATCAACACACACAATCAGTGGTTTTCTGCTTTTATCCCCACCACTAACACACAACCAACCAACCAACCAAACCAAATGTTGAAAAATTGGTGAAAGAACCAAAAAGTTATCTCTCACCAATTATAACCAAAAACAAGAGAAAAAATTCAAGTTGGTTTCATATTTTGAAACATTGAATCCCACTTGATCTGTTCCACTACAGAAGAACCCCAATAATCACCACAATCAACCTCCATCTTCTCATGAACAAAACTATCCATTCTTAATGAACTGGACATAAATATTGGACTACCATTTGTAAGCAGCAAAGTACTATGTTTTGCTGGTGCCACAACACTCTTGTTCCTTTTCATCATTTTTGTCCTCTTCCATATTCTTGAACTATAACTTCTTCTTGACACAAGTGCAAGTGCTGAGGATTCATCGCGATGAATCCACGTCCTAAAATACTTTGAAAAACGTTTCTTTGTACGTTTCATTACCAGGAGAAACTTTGACATTGAATTCAGAACATTTCCCCCTCCTTTCTTAGCAAGTTTGAGGATTTCTAGCCTATGTTTGGCTATAGAAATGCCCATGCTTTGAAGGAACTCATGATTGAAATACGCGATATCGTCTTGTTCTAGCTCATTATGAGCAAATGCTAAACCATATTCATAAACAAGAGATGGCTCTAGCTCTGTTTTTGACAGCCAAGAAAACCAATCCATGGGTTTTGTTTGTTGTGTTTTTGAAAGGAAAAGAGAGGTGTTTGAAGGTATTTATAAAGTTGAAAGTAGTTGAGACATCTTAAAGGGAAAAAAAAAAAAGAAAAGGTAAAGGTAAAAGGCTAATGAAATGTTGAGAAATTGGACTTTGCTTTTTTTTTTTCCTCCCTCTCAATGTGTGTTTGTGTCACTATAACAAAAAAGCTTTTACTAACAACTGATATACATTAATAAAAAGTAATAAAGTCTTTACAAATATTAGTTAATTATCATTAAATTCAATATTGCTATAGCCTCTTAGAACATTTGTAAAACGTACTAATTGTTGTTAAATATATATATATATATATAGTTGACAATATTAAACTATTTTCGTTAATTAATTGTCGTTAACGTGGCTTTGCTTTTGTTGAGGTGGTAGTTGAAACTTGAGAGTGGTGACTAAAAAGAAAAAGATGGGATTATTGCATATGGTTTTGTGGGGTCTTTCACTAATGAAGGCCATGTTTGTTCCCTCCAAAATTGGGTAAAATGTCAATTGGAACACTTTTAAAAAGAGTGAAAAATAAGAAATGTTTGAGTTTATTATATGGCCATCAATCACGGCGTGGAAAAAGTTTTGGATACATTTGAATTTCTCTGCTTTTGCTTTTCCTTTTGCCTTTTGCTCAATGGATTAGTCACTCCAAAATGCAATGAAATATTATACACCTAATCATCATCGCACACACGAATCTAGGATTTCAAGTGGGAAATGATCCTAAATTCTTAAATTAGATAACTTACCATTCAAGTATGAGTTACAACATGTAATATTATAGGAATTCTAGGATATATGCATAAAATATCTAGTCTTGTGAGGAGATCATGGATTCACGTGTACTATAGTTTATATGATAGTTTGCCCCTTTCTCAAAGCAATGTCTTTTTATTTTACTTTATAATGGTGATGCTTGTTTGCATCTTGATTATTTCATCAGATACTTGCTTACTTTGAATAGCATAAGCATATCATATAACTTAATTAACAAAGGTTTCGATATGTAAGAAGAAATCGCCTACCATTTATCTCTGCTAAGATTTAAATTTTAATGTCTTGCGATTTTCATCGCTTTATTAACTGTTAAGCTTTATACTTGGTTGTAAAATAAGCACTTTTTTTTATGTTTAGACACTTTTATTTCTTATCTATTTTTTCCCTCCAAGAATTTGTCGGTTGAGAATACAGTTTGAATAAATGGAAACAAACCTTTTCCAGATCTTTGACTGAGAATCTGCTTTCTCCACAAGGTACAAAAGTATAGGTTTAATTATGCATATATTATTGTTAATTAAAATTAGGTTTGACTCAAATTAATCTGCAAAAAAGTCAGTGCCATTTTCCTTATTAATTTCCAAATGTGTTACTAATATCTGCATTGACGTTTACAATACTAATCTACACATACTATAATAAAAATGATCATTAGCGATAATTATATATTTTTAGCGGCAATTGACACTTTTTGTATATGTCCCGAAAGCCTTTAGCGACATTGGTTCTAATGACACTTAACTAATGCCGGTAAAGACTTTAAGACTTTTTATTAATGTCAATATTTAATGCCGCTAAAAGTTATTTTTGTTATAGTGTACAATACTCTATCAACTAATTTTAAGTTGTTATATATACATATGGTACGTTACACTCACTGAATTTAAATTCTGAATCTATTTATGCGTACGATATTGCTTGAAACATGAAAAAAGTAGAATAAATTTCTTGGGAGAGGGTAGAAATGATTGTAAGCAAGTACCACAGTAGATGTTTCATAGGTTAGTGAAACACATAATAATGTTTCCTTTTGAAGTTAAACAAAAGTAGTACTAGTATTATTGTCATGTGATTTATTGAAAGAACCCAACAAACAACTATGCTTTTAAAAGTGCACAAATAATGATTTTGCAATGTCCTTTTTTGTTTCTAAAGTTAACAGCATTCATCGTGTTATATTATTAGAGAAAATAGGTCACGGACCGGCAAAAAAACTGGAAACAAATTTACTGTTACCCATGTGATAAAAGCAACCTTCGATTTTGGATTTTTTTGTCACAAACAAAAGCTTGTTTCTTTACCCTTGGCACAAAATTTAGCTTTAAGATTTTTAAACCGCCTCTCTGGATTTTTCGATCGTGAAATTTCACATAATATATTGTTATTTTGAGTGGATGGTATTAGGTAGCAAAATAATGGGGTTATGAATTTATGTCTGAACTTCAACTTCAGATATACACACTACAAATCCAAATCATAAATTTTGTGTATACCAATCATAGTTGTTCACTATTAATTTGGCAATACACTTTAAGAAATAATAACTAATAGACTAATACGTTACTCTTCGAATATATCTTAAATTTAATTCTTTGGGAAACGTAGTAAATATTGAATAATATTTAATAACAAGGATAAAATAGACGCAAAAGGAGAAATTATCTTTTGATTTTTCAAATAGAACAAATATTATCGGATAACTATTTTTAATATAATGGATAAATAAAATAGCCGAAGAGAAGTATTATTTTGTCAATGAACATTAGATTTGAGGTCCTAATTACCAAAGTTTGTCGCCGGATTCTAAATACTCTTTAGTTCTTAGTTAGAAATCTCGATATCAAATGAAGTCTGTTTTTGGTATAGATCACTTTACTTCTAAAGAAAACTTTTAGGTCTATATTCAAATTAATTAAGTTCCAAGGCAATACCCAAAACCCGATAAACAAAAGAAATGAGATTTAAGTAGTCCTAAGTAGGGTGATTAAGTGGTTGGTGTTGTACAAAACACATGACTTTTCCATTGGTGTATGAGGTCCTTTATATTTTTACGGTGTCCACTATTAACTTTGCACATTTTTCAATAAATTATAAATAACAATATAATTTAACTATATTGCTCTTTAAACATAATACATACAATATCTTAAAAAATAAATAGGGAAATGACTATAATTGATGATAAGATAAATTAGAAATTAAGTGTAAAATCATCCATTGATTATTGATTTCATAAAGTGGACAAAGTATTATTGAACATACCAAAATAGTGTAATGGACAACTATTGTTGAACGAAGGATACAAAAAAAATAAAAATTATTTTCTCCTTCACTTTTACTTGTCACTTATTCCTAAAAAAAATTTTTATTTTCACTTTACTTTTAGCATATCAAGAAAAGATAATAATTTTTTTTCCATGTCTATCCTCGGCATTAAATACTTATTTTTCAAGACATTATTTAATATAAGGGATAGTTTAGTAAAATATATATATCATTAATTATTTTTCTTTACGGGTATATCAAGTCAAATTGAGAATAAATTGTGACAAGTAAAAGTGATCGCTAGAGTATTACTTTTTATCTTTTGGATCCACTTGGACAGTTGAGGGGACAAAGTTAGATTTGGTCACATGGTTTCTTTATTTTTTTTCTTTTAAAATAAAAAGTCTAGTTTTGGACAAAAGAACAAAAGTTACTTGCCAACTCTGAGTCTTCCTTACAATTTTGAGGTATTCTTCAATGGACATGGAGACATTCCCCACCAGCAATGTGGCTGTGCAGACAATGATTTGCTCATTGCTGCTTCAAACTGCTCAAAAATCTCTTCTTTCTCTTCTCTTCATGGTATACTCTTAGCCCTTTAACTATCACATCTTTCTCTTAATGTCATTTTTAGTTCAAGTGATGTAGAACTCAGAACTGGATCGTCTTTTATTGGATTGTGTGGTTGAAGCCTTTTCCTATCTACATTAGTTCTGTATTTGTATCAAAACTAGAGTGTACGTACACCTTATCCTTATCCTGGAGATAAAAAGATTGTTTTTTTCCGATATATCCTAGGCTCAAGAAAACCAGTTCAAAGCATACACAAAAATAAATAACAGAAGTGAAGAAGCCGGGAAATTTCTTGGTATAGAAATGTGAATTGTTTGGAGCAACTTGCTTTATAGTTTTTGTAGTTGCTGCTCCATGACTAGACAGTACTGTTTTATTTCCTCTCATTGATAAATAGTTGCTAAATCAGATTTCATTTTTTCAGATTGAATTTCTAAGCTTGTACCCGGACCTTGTTGGAGTAGAGAGGAGGTACCAAAAAATTATGTTCTTCTCTTTTCTAGTTATATGCCTTTTTGTTTGGTGTTTGTATGTGAGTTTGAGTGTTCATTGGATTCCCAAATCATATTATAGGTTTCCTTTTGGTGAGCTTAAAAGAGCTACGGTGCCAGATAATGAACCTAAGGATTCAAGTGAAACTGATGATGACGATGATGAAAATGAAGACATTGATAATGATGAGGATGAGGATGCTGAAGATGAAGAAGGAAGTGATGATGATGATGATGAGGATTCTGATGGAGACGATACTGATGCAAATGAAGGTAGTGATGATGATTCCGATGACGAAGATGATGATGATGATTCTGATGACGATGACGAGGATGATGAAGATGAGGATGAGGATGAGGATGAGGATGAGGATGAGGAAGAAGATAATCAACCACCATATAGGAAGATGAAATGAAAAAATCGTACTAGATTTTCTAGAATTCCTAGAATTAGTTGATAGAAATGATCTATCCTACAGATTCTATGAGATTTGGATCAGTAAAGCTCACAAAAAATTGTGGCAATACAATAGATAAACCTAAGATGGATCATAAACCAGCAATATTCTAGGTCTTCTCTTTATGATTCTAACCAAAGGGAAGTTCAATCTATCGACATTTATGAAGCCCCTAACTTGCCTCGGCAGGGCTTCCAATTGAGTAAAAACCTATAAAGCATCAATAAACTTTACTCAAAGAAGCCAACTTGTCTGCAACATAGGAGTTACTAAATACCTTTAAATCCAGGGGGTCCATAACAGGTTTAGTCCTCCTCACAATGGATCTTCAACAAAAGGTTCAAGTTGCTGCATTAGAAACTCCGGTTTTCCAAGACTCATTCTTAATGACGATTGTCGTGTAAACATCATCTTCTATCTTTACTATTCATCTTCATTCCACATTACCATTTTAATTTGAGGCTAGTACCATATATAATCAGTAGAACCAATTTCGGAAACATCACTAGTATTGTGATAGTAATTGCCACACTCATAATCAATGAATATATGTTGAAAAGGAATGTATAATCTGCGGAAGTTCTACAACAACATTGTTACTACTACTATTACTTACTTAGGCAATTTTCTAGAGCGAAAAATGGCAAATTTCGAAACATTGGAGTAGGAATATTCAATACCATGAGTCTTCAAAAACTCCTCCAGCAAATCCTTAGCTTTTTCAGGATCACTACTCTCACATTCAATCTCATAATTCATTCCAAAATCATAATGTGTTTCATCTAGCTCCAATTTCAACCCGTTCCACTCATACACAGCTCTCACATTCCTAAACCCGCCCAAACAAACCAAACCCTTTTCCCCAATTCCATACTCTTCTTTCACCCTCCGTATTATCCTCGAAGAATCAATCAACGGTAGCCGCCACGGCTCCGAAACACACGCCCGGCCAATAGAAGGGTCAATAGGTTCTTCATCTTCTTCAATGCGACTGATACCGTTTGAAATTACGGGTTTAGCCTTGAGGGAGATAATGCATTGGGTGTCGATATCGTAGAATCGGAGGCGGAGAACGGCGAATTTGGAGGAGAGTTCGGAGTTGGCTCCGTCAAAGAAGATGTTCTCTTGGGCGTGAGTTTTGAGGTGGTAAGGTGAGAGGATTGAGGAGACACGTTGGTGAGTAACAGCGTTTGGTAAACGGAGCTTGACTTCTACTTCCATGGAGGTAATTGAGGGTTTTGGAGATGTGGATATGGCGGAATGTAGGGTTCTGCAGAGTAATGGAAATGTGAGGTTTATGAGAAATGGTGATATTTTTAATGCATTGGCCATAGATTGGATAAAAGTTAAAAGCTTGAATGGGTGGGTAGGATTAATTTCTCATTTTTTCTTTCTTTAGGAAATGCACAAATTATTGGGCCTTGAGGATTCTCATCGAATTTTATAAAGTTTTTAAATAGATATAGTCACATCTCATATCTAATAAAATTAAGGCATAATACATATATTTGCCCTTAAACTTGGCTTCAAATTTTAAGTATGACCTCAAACTTTCACATTGCACAAATTGGCACTTTAACTATCCTATTTTTTAATAAATACACACGCGAATTTTGGACTCAAAGAGCGTGAAATGCAGTTGCGCCCACGTGTATTAGTGAGCCATTCAATGGCTGCCAACTAATTAATTATTTTACACGATATTTTTTTAAAAGAAAAATTTACACGTCATTTAAGAATTAAAAAAATGAAAATTAATTTTAATTAATAAAAGGGTAGACATTTCTACCCCATTTCACATTTTCACCCGATTGTGAATCAAAGTCACTCAACTCAAAGGTGAAAAACCTAGGTTATCAGGGGAATCAAAATCTTGGAATCAAAAAGAGAAAAATTATTCAAGATTGCTACTAAAGTTTGTTCATCTATTCATCTTCCTGGATTTAGTTCAGGTATGCTTCGATTTTACTCTTTTGAAAGTTTATCTTTGATTACAAAGTAGAATCTTTTTATCACCATTAGTGTAAAATTGTTAATTTCTTACAGATTTATACATATGGGTCATATTATAGCTATTTTTCTCCATGAAGGTCATTTTTATAAAGGTCACTATGTGTCAAAATTGGGAAATATCATTTTCAGCATACATAAGGACCACTTCTCTTTAACAGAGCTGAAATCGTATGCAAAAGATATTGGGTATGATGAAGTTGATGCATTTTTTACTGAAGACCCTACAACCCATAATTTTGTTAAGTTAGAAAGTGACAGCCAACTATAACTTTGTTAAAGATTTGTGGAGTGGGTCATCTATTAAGTTATTTTTGAAGCATGTGATTGATAAAGAAGGTGGATCCACTCCTATCACTACTTTGGGACAATTTTCTATTGAAAAAAATAATCAAGAATTGGAAAATTGCTCTAGGATTTCACACGGGGTAGGTGAAGTTGAACAATCATTAGAAGAAGGATATGGTGATTCTCTTGACTTTGAAGAGGATGACTTAGATGATGTTCCAGATCAGGATGATAGTGAAATTGATGAAGAACTGAGAGCTTTTAGAGAAAAACTTAGGAAAGACAAAAAGAATGAAGCTGCAAAGAAAAAAAAGAAAACTAAAAAACCCTCAAAGGATCAAGGTGTTGAGCTTGGAGAAGTTGGCATAGATAAGGGATTTGAAAATATCTTCAACAATAAGGCAACCAAATATAATGGAAAATTGGGAGGTGATGAAGTGTTTATTGACGCATCAGATGAACCAAGTGAAGATAGTGATGAGGAGCTAGATGTTTTAGCACAACCGGGTGTTGATTTACCTTCAAGAAGAAAAAGCAACAAACTGAGGTATGATTCTTCTTCTTCCATTTCTTTCTTTGAGTTGGGTATGATATTTGAGAGTGCAACTCAATTTAGAAAGGCTGTTGCTGATTATGCTGTTCAACATAAGGTTCAATTAAGGCTTAAACCCAATCAAGTTGGGCATAACAAAAGAACTTGTAAATCAGTGGTAAGTACTTTTGTCTTTATTTTAAATTTTAATCAATTTTATACTTCTAATTGTGTGTCTTTACAGCCCTCTGAACAGCCCACGCAACAGCCTGCAAGGCCCTTTCAACAACTACCAGTGAGGCAGCCTTCACAACCACCAGTGAGGCAGCCTAGAACTGAAAATGCCTCTTCTTTATGTGCAGATACTTCAAAGGTTAAAGAAAGGACAAAAAAGCAGTCAACTGCATGGACATCATCTTCTTCAGTTGGAATGCCACCACCTTCTTCAATTGGAAGGTCACCAACTTCTTTAGTTGGAACGCAACCAGCTGCTTCAGTTGGAAGAAAAAGAACAAGAAATGTGGGATTTGGTGTTTACACAGATATACAATCTGGAAGACAAGTGATTAACGTATGTATATTGCCTTCTTTAATTGTTAATTTTCTTACATCTTTATTTAGGTATACTAAATAATGTCCTATGAATTATGTAGCCCGGAAGATCAAGTGAAAGAATTATCTCAAGTGGAACAGGAGTAGCATTTAAAGATGCATCACAAACAAATGTTGATCTTGGATTCAATCCACCCAGTTTAAAATGGAAAGGAAAAGATGCAATGACTGGAAATCAACTTCAACAATTGTCAAAGACAAAGTTGAAAAGCAAATCCAAGGGGAAGTGGGTTCCATAAGAGCTCAAAGTCTTACTGGTGTGTATAATTGTTGATCTAGTAGGAGGTCTTTCTTTTTGTTTATTTTGATAACTGTGTGTAAAGGCATACTCCAATTACTTATCATTTTGATGTATTTTGGGTTATTTTGATGTATGTGTATGCATAGACAAATATTTAGAGTTTGTTATGTTGTGTTTAATGGATATTAAGTTGTGTTTTGTGTAGCCTTTTGGTGTTTGTTATGATTGATATTAAGGCTGCCTTGATGCTAGGACATTACAAACAAAATGATTCTGGCATAATTTTTTCAATCAATCTACATAACATTTACTACATAAAGAACTCTCTATAAATCCAAGATAGTATCACAATGATCAGCAAAAGTCGATATTTCCTCCTAATCTTTTCCTTTTCTTTATCAAGTTTTTTTATCCTCTTTTGTAATCCCAAAATAGCAATTCTAGCATGTACAGTATAATCAAGTTCACACCACCTAAAAAACTTGCATCCAACCTGTTTAAGAAGAACAAATTCACTATCAAAATTGAATCTTGAGAACTAAAATTTAAACAAAAAAATATGTTTTTAATGGATCCATACCCGATCATCTTCACATCCAAGAAATCAACGACCTGAATTGGTTGCAGACCAAGAAATCTTCATTATAGATCTTTTTCCACAATGACAAAAAAAATTACAAGCCATTTGCATAAAATAAAATGAGCACAAATCGTTTTAAAGAGAAAAAAAAATCTTGGTTTGAAAGAGGAGTAAAGAGAAATTAGATTTTGATTTGAAAATATAAAGATATATATAAAAGGGATTCATTAAGGGTATATTTGTTATTTCTGCTTTTTTTTTACCATTGTGGGCCTCAAAAATAGTCATAACTCGCGCAGAAAACGTGCAACACACGAGTTTTGCCATGTAGGATTCGCGTGTGTATTTATTAAAAAATAGGATAGTTAAAGTGCCCATTTGTGCAATGTGAAAGTTTGAGGTCATACTTAAAATTTGAAGCCAAGTTTAAGGGCAAATATATGTATTATGCCTAAAATTAACATCGCATTGTGCATTTTAAATATTTGCTCGACTATTTCAACTTCAAATTTTTTCTTGTAGAAAGTTTTCTAATATTGAATTTATACATTTTATAGAAATGTATAAATTCAATGTTTTTTGTTAAACCACAATTGTTATATTGTGATTTTTATTTACAAAACATAGTTTGTGTTATGTTTATTTTATTTTTTTCGATTTCCTTAATATTTTCAGCGACTTTCTTTTTTAATGGAAAAAGGGTAAAAAATACCTCTCAACTTTGATTTATTGTTTAAATTTACCTTCGTCGTTAAAATAAAGTTAATTTTACCCTCCTGTTACTAATTTCACCAAATTTACCCCTCATTAGACGGATTGACCCAAATTAATCCGAATTTACCTCTTTGACATATTTAATGGAGATTTGGGAGAATGGGATTGGGTTATTTTAAATGATCGGGTTAATGGATTAAAAATAAGGAATAAGTTTTATTTTTAAAATTCGGGTCAATTTGGGTCAATCCATCTAATGAGCGGTAAATTTGGTGAATTAGTAACAGGAGGGGTAAAATTAACTTTATTTTAACGGCTAGGGGTAAAATTAACTTTATTTTAATGGCGAGGATAAATTTAAATAATAAATCAAAGTTAAAGGATATTTTTGACTCTTTTCTATTTTTTAATTTCTTAAAATATTAAATAAAAGAAAAAATTAAAATATGAATTTAAGGGGCAAATAAAAGACCACAATAAAATTGCTTTTTTCTCTTTTGGAGAAGTCGGCTTATTTATCTTTTGGATCCTAAATTCGATATAATAATAATATGACCTATAAATACCTGAAATTGATTCATCCTTTATCAGAACGGCAACGGACCTTGAACGCAGCAACATAGTAGTGGTCGCCGACAGGTCGCCGGAATTAAGTTCCCAGCAATTACTCGAGCGGAATTAGTTTCTCTGCAATTGCTATTGCTCAGATGGTAGACCACTTAAATATGGTATGTGGACTATTGCTTTCTCAGTTTTTCAGTGAAATGTTGTATTTTTTTAACATTTGGGACATCTCAAATTTGGGATTTTTTTGAAAAATTAATTTTGATTGCTTTATGAGGTTTTGCTAATTGTATTGTATATTAGAGTATATTATGTAGTTTATTCTGATTTTGGGTCCTTCGTATACGCTGTTTCTTTGGTAGATTGAAATTTTTTAAGCTTGGAGAACAATATTTCATGCTTGAGTGCTGTGTGTGTAATGGATCATACCTATTTTCTTGTGTTGTACTAAGAAGTGATATGTGAGTATTTCAGTTGTTCTTACTCAGTGTTGTGTTTGTAGGAGATTGAAGAGGAGGAGGATTATGTTGAGTATGTACCAGTTGCAAAGCGCAGGGCAATTGAGGCCCAAAAGATCCTTCAGCGCAAGGGGAAATCTGAAGCATTTGAAGAAGAAGAGGAGAAAATAAAGCTTGTTGAAGCGAAGCCGAGTTTACTTGTCAAGGCATCTCAGCTCAAGAAAGAGCAACCTGAGATAAGTCATGCTGAACAAGTGTTTCAGCAAGAGAAGGAGATGATTGAGCATTTATCTGATAAGAAAACACTGATGTCTGTTCGGGAACTTGCCAAGGGCATTACTTATACTGAGCCTTTGCGAACAGGGTGGAAGCCACCCTTAGCCATCAGACGGAACTCAAAGAAAGCTTGTGATGCCATTCGTAAACAGTGGCATATCATTGTGGAAGGGGATGATGTTACCCCACCAATCAAGAACTTCAAGGATATGAGGTTCCCTGAACCAATTCTAAAGAAACTCAGAGCAAAGGGTATTATTCAGCCAACGCCAATCCAAGTGCAGGGGCTTCCAGTAATTTTATCAGGTCGGGATATGATAGGTATAGCTTTCACAGGTTCAGGTAAGACATTAGTTTTTGTGCTGCCGCTTATCATGGTGGCATTGCAAGAAGAAATTATGATGCCTATTGCCCCTGGGGAAGGACCCTTTGGCTTGATTATTTGTCCATCTAGAGAGCTTGCCAGACAGACATATGAAGTTATAGAACAGTTTATAGAACCTCTGATGGAGAATGGTTATCCGGAATTGAGACCTTTGCTGTGTATTGGTGGAGTTGATATGAAGTCCCAAGTTGATGTCGTGAAGAGGGGAGTTCATATTGTTGTTGCTACTCCTGGAAGACTGAAAGATCTGCTAGCGAAGAAGAAAATGAACCTTGACAACTGCAGGTGAGGACCAACACTTTTAGTTGAAATTTATCTGGATAGTCTCTTATATGTTCTGTTTTTACTTGAAATTACCCCCCATAAATAGGGAATGTTCATCTGGATGGGACATCGGCTAAATAGAATCAGTATTTGATGAAAAAGCATAGGGCAATGGTGATATTTTGGCCCTGGTTCTGTCTGATGTAGTTGAAAATATTCTGTTGCTTAGAAAAGTATATTCAAAATCAGCTAGTTACTTATACAGACTTCTAATTTATCCACCATTACAAGGCCGAAGAAGTATTGGAGAGAGTTGAATAGATAGGACACAAGCAACTTCAGCTTACCGAGGACATAACCTTAGATAGGCGGTTATGGAGGAAACGAATTAGGGCAGAAGGGTAGTTAGATGGTTAAGAGTTGTCTCAATTATTCCTCTTCACTATTAGGCGTATTATTAGTTGTAGTATTAGTCTTCTAGTTTTGTTCTTTGAGTTTGGCTATTATCTGTTGTTTCTTGTACTTCGATTATCATTTTATCTTGTTATGACTACTGTTTAGGATGCTTTGTTAGGTTGTCTATAGTATTTTGCCATGACTTCATTTCCGTTATTTTTTTCTCTATACTGATTTGGATTTTTATTTCCTTGAGGTGAGGGTCTATTGTAAACAACCTCTCTACCTAGGTAGGGGTAATGTATGTGTACACTTTACCCTTCCTAGACTCTACTTTGTGGGATTACATTGGGTATATGTTGTTGTAATTAATCCACCATTTGGATCATAGGCCTTCGTTATTATAACTCATGTGTATGTTTCCAGCTGGTGGGTGTTCCACACAATACGTTCTTCTATTCTGTGTGTACCTGTTGCCACATTTACTTGGGTTCACTTATTGGAGGAAAAGAGAGATGCCTTTTGGGGTTATGTGTCAAAAACATTGTTTGCAACAAATCTACATTTTCCAGCCATATGTTATTTTGTACATTTCATGATTCTTTCAGATTTTTCATTTGAAAATTTTGAGTGCTTACCAAATTGTTGCTTTCTTGCAGATACTTGACGCTAGATGAGGCAGACAGACTGGTAGATCTTGGTTTTGAAGATGACATTAGGGAGGTTTTTGATCATTTCAAAGCTCAAAGACAAACACTTCTATTTTCTGCTACAATGCCCACAAAGATCCAAAACTTTGCTAGAAATGCACTTGTTAAACCAGTAATTGTGAATGTCGGCAGAGCTGGAGCAGCCAATCTTGATGTGATCCAGGAAGTGGAGTATGTGAAGCAGGAGGCCAAGATTGTTTACCTTCTCGAATGCTTGCAAAAAACACCACCTCCTGTTTTGGTTTTCTGTGAGAATAAGGCTGATGTGGATGATATCCATGAGTATTTGCTCTTAAAAGGAGTTGAAGCTGTGGCTGTTCATGGAGGCAAGGATCAAGAAGAGAGAGAATATGCAATTGCAGCTTTCAAAGCATGCAAGAAAGATGTTTTAGTTGCCACTGACGTTGCCTCAAAGGGGCTGGATTTTCCTGATATTCAACATGTGATTAACTATGATATGCCTGCTGAAATTGAAAACTACGTGCACAGGATTGGACGAACAGGACGATGTGGAAAAACAGGAATTGCCACCACATTTATTAACAAGAACCAGAGCGAAACAACTCTGCTTGATCTAAAACACTTGCTGCAAGAAGCAAAGCAGAGAATCCCTCCAGTACTTGCAGAACTCAATGATCCCATGGATGATGTAGATGCCATCACAGATGCAAGTGGAGTAAAGGGTTGTGCATATTGTGGTGGACTTGGTCATCGTATCCGGGACTGTCCTAAACTAGACCACCAAAGAAGTCAACAAATTGCAAATTCAAGGCGGGACTACTTTGGTTCTGGAGGTTATCGTGGAGAAATTTGATTCTAATTTTCGTTTGTTTACTATAACATGCAAAATGTGTTTGGCTTATTTCTGTACCTTGTGACCAAATCCTGTAGTTTTGCCACAAATGTAGTTCTATGACTTACCTCACAGTAATCCCTGAAGTTATAGTTTCTACAATGTTCTTGAATGTAAGACATGGCATATAATTTGCAGAATACATGTTTCAAAGTCTAGAATATCAAATCATATGAGACCTTAGAAGATAAATATTTGCAGTCTGTACAATATTCTCTGCATTATTTTATCCTTTTCTTGTTTCTTTTATATCGCATTTTGCAATATATATCAATGTTGCTGATTTCTTTTTGAGAACTGCAAGAGTAAAGGTCCATGAAGTCAGTCATATCATCTAGAATAAATCAACAGATATTCTTTGAGATTTTGCCCTAATTTTATATTTCAAAAATTTAGGCCGCTCGCTGTACACAGGCGGATTAAGAATTTGAAGTTATTGCGTTCTTGAACAACTTAAAGTCAATATACATTAGCAACTGAGTTCACATATTTATATGCCTAAAAGCTATTGGGCTTCTGCGAACCCATAGTTTGTGCTCTAGATCTGCCACAGCTTGCATGATAGATAGTTAGGGCAACATGTCAAAAAGTCTTTGGCTTCTTTGTTTTGAACGAAATGTATTCTAATGGTTCAAGCAACACAGCAGTTTCCTCACAAATTTCTCTTCCTGAGGGAAAATTGTTTAAGTATGGGAAGTTTTTGGATGAGCATGACTGCAGTCTGCAGGCGCCTCCACATGTGGGGACAGTTGCATTTGTCTTTGCTAGCTGTGTTGAACTAATCTTACGTTTAATCCTTATGTTCTGTTAAGAGACACTCCAACTCGTTCTTAAAGTATCTCGTGGACATTCAATACTGATGTGACACATAAATTTTAAAAATATCCTAAGTTGAAGTGTTATAAAAAGAGTGGAGACGAATTGAGGTGTCTAGATGTCCACTCTCAAAATTGGAGTGCTTACTTATCAACTAAGACAAGTTTAAGTGTCTGTATTATCCTTACATATAAATGCTGTCACTCTGGAACCTGAACTTGTAATTGGAAACCCACTGGATAGTGTAACTTGATCATAGAATTAGCATGGCTGCATATTCAGTTCCACCCTCAGAGGTGTTGCTGTCAAAAAGAGTTCAAGAAATGGTCCTTCACGGGGAGGAGCCACTAGGACCTTATATTTGCAGAAGTGGTGAAGATGTTGATGAAAAAGAAGACATCATGGATACTTCTCCAATTCCTATAATTGATCTAAACCTCCTGTCTTCTTCAACAACATCAGACAACGAACGCGAACAAGAGTTGGAGAAACTTGGATCAGCTCTATCTTCTTGGGGATGTTTTCAGGTTTAGGACATTCCAAATACTGTATCTGTATTCTTTCTACTATGCAACTTTCTTGATATTCAAAGAGTTTTATATGATGAGCAGGGAATAGGACATGGGATTTCAGCTTCTTTACTGGACAAGATTCGCCAAGTTTCAAGGGATTTCTTCAAACAGCCAGTGGAAGAGAAGAACAAGTATGCTAAATCAGTTGTTGATTTCGAAGGTTATGGCGCTGATCCTGTTCCAGAACAAGGTCAGTCCCTTGATTGGTCTGATCGTCTCTTCCTCGAGGTGTTCCCTGAAGATGGAAGACAGTATTACCTCTGGCCACAAATCCCAATATCATTCAGGTAAATGATAGTTGATCAGCTGCATTTTAATAATAAGATAGCTAGAGTATTATAGTAACAGTCTATAGACAAGAATGATCTAGCAACCTCATATTTGACTCTATTTTTACATTATTGTCACCTAATGTATTACTACAAGTATCCGCCCGAGAGTAGGCTGATTAGTAGCCGGGAGAATAACACAGGTCACCTGCTACAAGTTAAAATGCATGAGTAGTCTTTACACTGTCAATGTATATAAGTGAAGTCACATGTGCCTACAAGGTGCCTTCTTTATTCCTTATTTGTAGCTAAGGTTTCCGCCTAGATCCAGTTTTGCTGTGTCTCAGCACTCAGCTAATCATGTGTTGTACACAAATACTGAAAACTCAGAGACTGAACAGTATAAGCAACTAATAAGTGATGAATCAGAAGTGACATGACATATGGTAAGTGGTAACATCATGGTTTTAAGCATAGGCATGTTAGACAGATAGTGTATTTTTTCAGCTAGCTCCATCAACAATTTTGAGTATTTTGCTTATTCGTATTTAATGCTGGTTCACTTATACGCTTAGCTATCTGATTATTTGTTGTGCAGAGAGGTCTTAGAAGATTATTCTGAGAAAATGTAAATGGTCACAGAAATTACCTCTAAAGCTATGGCAAAGTCATTGAAACTGGAAGAAAATTGCTTCTTAGAACAGTTTGGAAAACAAGCGCAACTGCATGCAAGGTTTAACTACTACTCACCATGTCAGAGGCCTGATCTGGTTCTTGGCTTAAAACCCCATGCTGATGGAACAGGATACACTATTACTTTGCAAGATGAAGTAGGACTCCAAGTGCTTAAGGATGGAAAATGGTATACAGTACCAAAAAATCCTACAGCTCTGATTGTTCTCATGGGTGATCAAATATAGGTACATATATAGAAGTTCACTTTTTTTTCTTCTATAAATATACATGTACTCTATGGATTGCACATGTACTACTTGTAGTGATACGTTCCATTTTCCACAATGAAATTGACAGATAATGAGCAATGGAATATTCAAGAGCCCGGTGCATAGGGTAGTGAGTAATTCAGAGAGGAACAGAATTTCTATCGCAATCTTCTACACACCTGAATTAGGGAAAGAAATCGGACCAGAAGATGACTTAGTCAATGTGGACAGACCAAGGATATACAAGAAAGTGACAGATTATGCAGAAACTCACTGGAAGTTTTACCAGCGTGGTATGAGAGCACTACACACTGCACACATTTAGAACTGCTGTCTATATATGTCTTCCTCATGTTGTTTGGGCATGGATAGAAAGTCTACAACTCCCAATTTTGGCTTTACATTTTTTTCACCTCATGTTCGGAAGAATAAGGCACTATTCTAATAAATGAAAATCATCCAATGATGATTTAGTTTGCAAATTGGAACTCTTTTATTTGAGTTCATTCTCTGTAATTTCCTTCAAGCATACCAACATTAAGTTAGAGAAGGATTCAGCAATAGAAAAAATGAACTAAAAAGGCGCAAAAGGCATTGCATAAAATTTGCTGCATACACGTTTAAAGTCTAAAATATCAAATCCATGAGGCATTTGAAGATAAATATTGACAGATGTGTGCACAATAAGCACATTTAAAGGAAAAATCACAGTAGTAGGCTAGTAGCCCAGAAACTGTGACTTATTTCAATTGATGTAACAGGTCCATGACGATTGACGACTGTCATATCCTATGGTAGGACAAAAAAAGTAGAATAAATCAACAAATATTCTTCTTTGAACTTTTGCCCATAAATAGATATTTGATATTTCAAAAACTTTAGGCCACTCGCAACTGTACAGATGGATTCACCATTAAGTATTTATAGATATTTAGTTTACTTTTTAATTTTTAGTATACAATTTTGGCTACAATTCCTTTTCCTCACAAATTTCTCTTCCCAAAGGAAAATACAAGTATGGGACGCCCTCCACATGTAAGGACAATTGCATTTGTCTTTGCTAGCTGTGGGGAACTCATCTTACGTTCAATCCTTATCTTCTGTTGAGAAACACATATATTTAATATACTGTATAATACATAGACACTTTAACGGTAAGTAAACACTTTAACTTAAGAAAGAAAATACTTACTTCAAGTCTCATCTGACAACTAAACACTCCAATTCATTTTCATTGCATCTCATGGACATCCACACTGATGTGACACATGAATCCGTATCTAAATGATCATTTATAAGTTTAAGTGTTTGACTGACATAGTGGAGACGAGTTGAGGTGTCTGGTCACAAGTTGGAGTGCTTAATTACTTGCCAGCTAAGGTCAAAGTTTAAGTATTGCTTATGTATTATGTCTACTATGTATAAATGCTATCACCCTGCAACCTGAAGTTTAATTCATTAACTTCTTATTGGAAACCCACTGGATAGTGTAACTTGATCATAGAATTAGCATGACTACATATTCAGTTCCACCCTCAGAAGTGTTGCTGTCAAAAAGAGTTCAAGAAATGGTCCTTCATGGGGAGGAGCCACTAGGACCTTATATTTGCAGAAGTGGTGAAGATGTTGATGAAAAACAAGACATCATGGATACTTCTCCAATTCCTATAATTGATCTAAACCTCCTATCTTCTTCAACAACATCAGACAACGAACGCGAACAAGAGTTGGAGAAACTTGGATCAGCTCTATCTTCTTGGGGATGTTTTCAGGTTTTGGACATTCCAAATACTGTATCTGAATACGTTCTACTCTGCAACTTACTTGATATTCAAAGAGTTTTATTTGATGAGCAGGGAATAGGACATGGGATTCAAACTTCTTTCCTGGACAAAGTCCGCCAAGTTTCAAGGGAGTTCTTCAAACAGCCAATGGAAGAGAAGAAAAAGTATGCTAAATCAGTTGATGATTTTCAAGGTTATGGAGCTGATCCTGTTCCGGAACAAGGTCAGTCTCTTGATTGGTCTGATCGTCTCTTCCTCGAGGTATTCCCTGAAAATAGAAGAGAGTATAACCTCTGGCCACAAATCCCAATATCATTCAGGTAAATGGACAGTTGATCAGTTGCACTTTATAAGATAGCTAGAGTACTGTAGTAACAGTCTATAGATAAAATGACCTAGCAAGCTATTTGCTTCTATAAGCAGCTAATTAACAATGAATCCGAAGTGATATGACATGACATGACATATGGTAACATCATGATTTCAAGCATATGCATGTTAGACAATTTTCCAGCTAGCTCCTCCATAAACTAAAATTTGAATATTTTGCTTACTTCGTTTCTAATGGTGATTCACTCAATCTTGTAGCCATCTGATTACATTTGCTGCGCAGAGAGGTCTTAGAAGATTATTCTGAGAAAATGAAAATGGTCACAGAAATTACCTCTAAAGCTATGGCAAACTGGAAGAAAATTGCTTCTTGGAACAATTTGGAAAACAAGCACAATTTCATGTGCGGTTTAACTACTACTCACCATGTCAGAGGCCTGATCTGGTTCTTGGCTTAAAACCCCATGCTGATGGAACAGGTTACAGTATAATTTTGCAAGATGAAGTAGGACTCCAAGTGCTTAAGGATGGAAAATGGTATACAGTACCAAAAGATCCTACAGCTCTGTTTGTTCTCATGGGTGATCAAATGGAGGTATACATAAACACTCTCTGTTATAAAATGATACAAAAAAATTTGGTTCAAAAGCACCTAAAATAAGTCAATATTATCAGGCTTAGTGTGTTTATTTATTCACTTCTTCAAATGTCGATATAACTTATTAAAAGTGCTGCTCACGCCACTGTGTCCCTTCCCTCCCGCCATACTACCATGATCATACCTGCAGTTGCTTAGTTTATGGCTCAACGTAGCTATATATAGAAGTTTGTTTTTTTCTTTTCCTATAAATATTCATGTATTCTATGGATTGCACATGTACTACTTGTAGTGATACATTCCATTTTCCACAATGAAATTGACAGGTAATGAGCAATGGAATATTCAAGGGCCTGGTGCATAGGGTAGTGAGTAATTCAGAGAGGGATAGAATTTCTGTCGCAATGTTCTACACACCTGAATTAGGGAAAGAAATCGGACCAGAAGATGACTTAGTCAGTATGGACAGACCAAGGATATACAAGAAAGTGACAGATTATGCAGAAACTCACTGGAAGTTTTACCAGCGTGGTTTGAGAGCACTACACACTGCACACATTTAGTACTACTATATATGTCTTCCACTGTTTTCTTTATGTTGCAGGGCGAAGAAGTTTTGGAGAGAGGTGATAAGATGCAGGTTCAGTTTATCGAGTACATGACCTTAGATAGTAGGGTGTGGATGACACGTATTAGAGTAGAAGAGTAGTAGGTAATATAGTGTTGTCTTGTTTAGGTGTGGCTAGTGTTTGTGAAAGTACTAGTTGTTTAGCTTTTTATAATTGTTTTTTTAATAATCTATCCTAGTATATTGTTTATGATATTTCGATTATCACATGATTTTATTGTTGTTTTTGACTTCTTTTGCACTGTTCCTTGTTATTTGCTATATTTTCTTCATTGTCTCTTCTTCTTTATACCGAGAATTGTTGCACTTGAGCAGAGGGTCTTTAGATAACAACCTCTCTACCTCAATGAGGTACTGGTAAGGTCTACATACATACCCTCATCAAACCTCACTTGTGGGGTCTAATAAATGAATCATCCAATGATTATTTGGTTGCAAATTGGAAATCTTTTATTTGAGCTCATTTTCTTTAATTTCCTTGAAGTATTCCAATAAATATTTCGACTAGGCTAAATAACAAGAAAATTGTAAAATACTAACTGAGCAGAGAGAAAAAGACACAATGATAGTAACACAAGCCCACAACTACCAATGTAAGCTATTAAAATGAAACCTTGCTTCGTGTAACAAAATAAACGTACAGTGATGTACTAAACATGGATAATGACGTTACAGACAACTGAAAGACTAGGTCTACCAAAGAAAACTAATTAACTAGGTGTGATCGCCATCGTCATCTTCAAACTAAACCTTTGACTAGCTAAGAACTAATGAAGAAATCCCATGCTTGGGGAAATTAGAGCAAAAAAGGTTGGTGAAGAATGAAAAATACCATAGGGCTTGGTGAAGTGTCTTTCTACTTAGAAAATCTTGAAAAGTATACCGCCGTGTGTTGCAAAGAATGGAGCAAAGACAAGTGACTCTACTGCCATCAGCTTGATTAGGATATTGAGTGATGGACCTGAAGTATCCTTCAGAGGATCACCAATGGTGTCACCAATAACCGCAGCTTTGTGTGGTTCAGAACCCTTTGGACCAAGGGTCCTTGCATGCTCCGAAGCACCAGCCTGGCACATACTCGGCAGTTAGTAGACTTGGAGTGTCATAAAATATCAGTGCATAGATGTATTTTCTTTACCTCAATATACTTCTTGGCATTGTCCCATGCACCACCAGTGTTTGATGCAGATATTGCAATCTACAAAATGAGACAGATAGGAGCAGATTCTTACACCATATTCTTCCAAAAGGAACTGTTTTGGAAAGGTAAACAACCAGCTCGAACGGAAAATAAAATGTACAAAGTTAAAGAGGGTTGAATCAATTATACCTGAACACCAGAAACCAAAGCACCGGCAAGAACACCAGAAAGGGTCTCCACTCCGAAGAAAATTCCAACTATGAGGGGTGTAAGCATGACCAGAGCACCTGGGGGAATCATTTCTTTAATAGATGCATCAGTCGAGATCTTAACACAAGTAGCGTAATCAGGCTTGGCAAGGCCTTCCATGAGACCAGGGATGGTGTTAAATTGTCGGCGAACTTCCTCAACCATCTTCAGAGCTGCACTACCGACACTCTTCATGGTCATGGCAGAGAACCAGTAGGGAAGCATGGCACCAACAATCAAACCAATGAAGACCTCAGGGGTCAAGACATCGACTGTTGAAATTGAAGCCCGACTCACAAAAGCACCAAACAGGGCCAGGGACACAAGTGCAGCGGATCCAATGGCAAATCCCTAGGAATTGAAAAGTTTATACTAGGTTAGATAAAAGGAGAAATGTTGAACAAATTTAGCATTGTGAGAATGCAAATATGAAAATCAGATCATGATAAGTGCCTCAAAAAAAGTAATCTCAAATCCTATTGACCAAAAAGAAACAAGAGTACCAAATGCATCACTATGACAAAATTGTGATCTCTAAACAAATCTATTGCCATGCATTTGCGTAAATATGCGCAAGCAATGTCTAAAATGGATCTAGAAACGGTCACAGAGAGGAAAGCAAAACAAATAAGATACAACCTTGCCAATAGCAGCAGTGGTGTTTCCAGCAGCATCAAGGGCATCAGTTCTTTCACGGATCCGGTGGCTCATTCCAGCCATCTCAGCTATACCTCCAGCATTGTCACTGATAGGTCCATATGCATCAATGGCCAATCCAGTAGCAATGGTACTCAACATTCCAAGAGCAGCAACAGCGATACCATACATGGCAGCAAAAGTAAAACTGACAAAGATAGCTATTGCAATAGCAAAGATAGGAATGATGACAGATTTGTAGCCAAGAGCAAGGCCAAAAATAACATTGGTTGCAGCTCCAGTCCTGCAGGAGTCAGCTACATCTTTGACAGGGCTGCAATAGAAAACAAGGGGAGAACATACATAAGATGAAGTTACATCACTGTAACAAGTACATAAAATCACAGTATGAAGACACTAACCTGTAAGCATTGCTAGTGTAGTACTCTGTGACAAATCCAATGATAAGTCCAGCCCAAAGACCAATAGCCACACATAAAAACAGTTGCCTGTACAATAACATACACTGATTGTTCAATAATTTTTCTACTGAAAAGAGAACCATACTGCACAAAATTTAGAAGCCAAGCAAACAACAAAGGTCAAAACATAGAAAAGAAATGGAAATTGAAATGCATTACTTGACAAGACAGATTAGAAAATGCAAGCCCTGATCCAGCAAAATTTGGAAATTGGTATCTAATGCAAAAGCAAAAAATTTCAAAACAAAGAACTTGAAACTTACCAGTTCTTTACAACCTTTTGTGTGCCAAAATTGAAGATAGTAAAGGAAGATGGAAGGCAAGTCCAAGTCACAATTGCAATTCCCACCGTCATAAGAGCAGTTGAGATGATAAGCTGGTGCTTCAAGGCTGGTTCAATTTCCTTGACAGCCTTAATTTCGAAGAAGTCAGTTGCAAAAAGGGTGGTTATCAAACAAACAAGGATTCCCATAGAACTTATGAGCAGGGGATAACACATTGCAGTGAAATCATGATCTATTCCAAAAGACGAGATGGAAGCCACAACAAGAGCAGCACATGATGATTCCGCGTATGACCCAAAAAGATCAGAACCCATTCCAGCAATGTCCCCAACGTTATCACCAACATTGTCAGCAATCACCTGCAAAGACACGTAGAGTAAATATCAGACAAGTTCTCTTCTGGATATCGGAAGCTACACCTGAAGAAGTCGTGAGCTTACAGCAGGATTTCTGGGATCATCTTCTGGAATGTTCCTTTCAACCTTTCCGACAAGGTCAGCACCAACATCGGCAGCCTTGGTGTAAATGCCACCACCAACTCTACCAAAAAGAGCCATGGAAGATCCACCAAGACCATAGCCAGTAATTGCCTCAAAAAGGCCCTCCCAGTCATCACCATAGTATAGCTTAAAGAGATTAATTGTAATATAAAGAACCAAGAGACCATTGGCAGCTAGGAGAAAACCCATTACCGCACCAGATCTGAATGCAGTAATAAAAGCTTTCCCGACTCCTTTTCTGGCTTCCAGAGTTGTCCTTGCATTCGCATATGTTGCTATTTTCATCCCAAGGAAACCAGAAACAACTGAAGTGACAGCACCAAGCAAGAAGGATATTGTGCTGAAGATGGCCGTAGCAAGGGCTGGCTTGCACATTTTCTCCTTGTTGTAAGTGCATGGCTGGCTCTTGGTGCTGAAGCCCTCAACAGAGCCAAGGAACACGAAGATCAAGACTGCAAAAGCAACCATGAAGATACCCACATACTGATATTCAGTGAAAAGGAAGGATGTTGCCCCTGCCACAATAAGCAAATCACATTAGAATTCAATACTAACTCAAAAGATTTCACGTCTACTCAAGACGATTTAATTAACACCAATGCTTATGAGTGAGTAAATAGGAAAAACAGGAGACAAAAGGAAGCTGCTGAAAAAAATAAGGGATACAACGGAAAGACATTGAGATCAGAAACAAGATAAAGGCGATTCTACAGAAAATGACGAATAGAATACTCCCAAGGCTACATCACATAGAACTAGCATAAAAATACATAATATCACTTCTCCTCAGATAATCACGTTGGTTTACCTAATCAAGACAAGCATTATTGACCAGGGCATAAATATCTGAGGAACTGGCCTTTACATTTTTTTTAGTTTTTGATGTGGTTAACAGCAATGACATGGAGTTGCCAGGGAATCATTAATATGAGTTGCCAGCAAATCATTAATACTTAACTACAATCATACAATATTCCATCATTATATTGACTCGTGTGATATGGAAACACGGATAGCAGCATTGAGCCTGAGCCAACTATCAAGGTTTAAGCCCACCATAAATGAGGATTTAACAATACTTAGGCTGAACCAACTAAGAGAAGCAGACAAATAGCATAATGAACGAAAAAATGTAAATTTCAAGTCAAACAATAGCACCAAGTCCACACCAACAAATGAGGAAGCCTTTTTCTGAAAGATTTGGAGATAACAAACTGAAGTGAAACAGAAATAACATCTATAGCATGTATTCCTACACGCTCAACCAACTTTAATAATTGACCGAGCCTCTGTGCCAAACCAAAGAATATATTTAATTTAGCAAAATGAAAAGAAGAGAAAACTATACAGCCATAACATTGTTCACTAGCATGACAGACGACATAATACTAATGTGAACTAAGCAGCATTATAGAGAGACTGAATCCAAAAGACACTCTTGGCTCAAGTGGAGCTATATAAAAAGACGAAATGAGCACACAAAGAACAGCCATTCACAGCTATGGCTACTACATGATCTTTCAATAAAACAAGAGATCTAAAAGAAAGTAACTTTCACCTTCGGAGATGGCATTTTGTATTTCGGCACACTTAACAACCACGTTCTGGTCATTGATACCTTCCTCTTCCTCAACTAAACTTTCGTTGAATCCATTATTCTTGATGTTTCTCGGAGAACAACCTCCCTGCTCAGGCGACAGTTTAACAAGCGAGACAAGGTACCATTGTACAAGAGAGAACACAATTCCGATAACGGCGCAAATCGGAATTACAATCTCTGTACCGAATTCCGACAATAATGCCGATCCCATTTTACCACTAACTAAGTCGCCGGAAACTGAAACCGCCGGCAGAAAAATAAATGGAAAGAAATAAAATTACTATAAATAGAAAGAAGGAAAATGGTAAATTAAAGAGAAAACAGGGGAGTGGGGATTTTATACGAGATTCGAGGATTTGGAGAAAGTTAAGGTGTAGATCTTCCTACTATAGTTATAGTGGGACTGCGTCTTATAGCCGTATGTTTTATTACTCTAGATCGAGAGGATTATAATAAATAAAGAATTTAAGTACGCTTTGATTATTATTTATGGAATTATTATTTTCTATTTTACATTTTCTTATTATGATGATTATTTGATTTTTTTGTTATCTTGGACATGAAATCTATATCCAATTATCTTGGCTATTAATAAATAAACAATTATTTGGTGCAAGATAAATTGACATTAAACACTATTTTGTTGCAATTTGATTCAAATGTCATTATTTTTTTAATGTGGTGATTCCTCTCTTAAATAGGTCGTGTATTAGGTAAAATTAGGATTATTGTTCATGTGTGAACATAAAACCTTGGGTAGGAAATCGAATTTGCAAGAAAATGGAGTATAAATTTTCTTTTTTACATCTTTTTTTTTTTAAGAAAATACAAAATTATTAGGTTTGAGGGTGATCAATAATAAATGTGCAGGTAACGGTTGATATTTTGAATGTCACATTTCCAAGTATTTTGATCGATAGATATAGGCATATAGCGGTGGTCGGTGGATGAAGGATAAGGTAATGACGTCATTGTTTGAAACAAATACGTATAAAATATATGATCAGTTATTTTAACCTCAACTAATTAAACGATAAAGTAGGAAGTAAGAAAATATATCACTTAATCGTAGTTAAATTATTCTTACTAAAAGATTCAAAAAAAAAAAATTTAAAAATTGAAACTAATTTGTTGAGGTTATACAGATGAATGAGTAAATAATGATATTTTCTCTCATTAAATAAGATACACATATCTTCCAAATCAATTTTGATTCTTCCTCAGTTCCTCTCTCCTTCATACTCACTTTTTTTTCTTAGTATTTTTTATAATTTCACTTTCTAATTTCAACACAATTTATCAGAATTAACTATTTCATTTTATCATATTTGATTCATATATTGAAAACACAAGTTATTTATGTTACAGTTACATCAGAAAATGATCGAAATGATCCTTAATGTATTGAGGTTGTTTTATTGTGGTCCTTAATATATTCTAGGTGATTTAAATAGTTCGTCATGTATGATAAAATGTGTTCAATTTAGTCTTTTTACCCTAAACTTAACAATTTAACCCCAAAAACTGTTAAATATAATGGTGGGGCCCACATAACTTTAAAAATCCACCATTTTACAATTTTTATTAGCACAAAGAAAGAGTTTCATGAATTATTGTTTAACCATTGAAGACAATACAAAATAATTTTGTAATTGTGTGGTTAGATGTTAGAAAAAATGTTGTTTTAGAATTCATGTAACTCTTTCTTCAAACTAATAAAAATGGTAAAAATGGTGGATTTTGTAAGTTATGTGGGCCCAAGGTTAAATGGTTAAATTTAGGATAAAAGACTAAATTGAACACAATTTGTCATACATGAAGGACTATTTCAATCACCTAGAATATATTAAGGACCAAAATAAAACAACCTCAATACACCATTTCGATCATTTTCTCCGGTTACATCCTTCTAACAGAAAATTTTTCGACGACAAATTACATCAGGTTCGAAATTTAATAGATAATAAATATACAATAGGTTTGTTCATCTCTCTTCTTTTATTTGAACGAAACATGCTTTTATTTATAATGAAGTTTGCAATCACAATGTGAAAAATTCATTCGAATCCAACCAACTTGAAATTTTTAGCTAAAATCACTTAATTTACCCACTACTCTGGAACTTCAAATTTCAATCGTATCAAATATTTCTTCTATTTTCATTTAGTTATCGGGATAAAATTTTGCATATTCATTATAAAGTCGTAATAAAATATTTCTTTTATTTCATCTGATAAAATATAAGTAAGTCTCTCTTAATTCTCTAAAATAATAAATATTTGGGAATAATTATTTTTAATACATGATAACTAAATGAAAACGAAGAAAGTACTTCACAGGCGATAAATAAGATGTGATTATGTTGCAAATGAACCTATTCAACAATTTGTAATTTTGTATAGTAGTATCCTTGTGTTCCATTTACTAATCTAGTATATAAAAAATAAAATTTTCTTACTCATCCATTATAATAAATTAAAAGAGATTTATTGAAATTTATTAACTCTTTATCATTAAGTAAGTAGTAATCTCAGGAGGATCAAATAAGCACCACTAAAAGTTGATATAAGACCATTTATGAGACTTTTCGCAAAATTTAAACTAATCAGATCAGAAAATAAATATCGAGCTGGATCGTGATTAACGTTTGGTCTTTTGAGCTGCCCCATTCTTTTTTTCCCTTTAAATATAACTAGGGGGTAGGTAAGATCCAATTGGACGTCAATATTTGTGAAATCATTTTTATTGGAACTCGTGCATGCTATATGAATTTATAGTATCTTGATCAGGGCATGCATACTTCCGAATTTCGTGTGGTGATACTTAGAGACTATTCTTTTCAAATTATATGTCGAAATTTTCTTTTACATATCTCTTAAGAATAGTTTATCTGTTCCTAAATACACTCTTAATCCATACACTATTCTTTTCAGATTATATGTAAAAAAAATTCTTTTACATATCTCTTAAAAATACTTTATCTGTTCGTAAATACTTCCTTAATCCATTTTAAGTGAATTGTTGCTTGAGGGAGTATTAGCCATGGAATTCTTACTTTTTTAACAACTATTTTGTTGATGAGATTTAAAGGTCACTTCACTCAAATGTAATTATAGAGGCATCATCACATGTACATTTTAGTGTAACTAAAAAACATGTAGGTGCTTCATTGGCAAGGGAATAGGGTATCTACATAGGTTGGTGAGCTGGTTGAGAGTCTGCTTAGTTCTTTTTTCAGAAAAGAGAACTGATAAGAAAATAATATATGGTCCTATAAACTCAATTGTAAACATTATTACTAAATTATAGTATATGACAGCAGAATCTTAGAACAAGGAAAAATATCTTAAGGAGATCAATTACCAGGAAACAAGAAGTATGATGGTATTTACTCAGCAAATTATCACTTGTTTCAACTTGTTTTCCTAAATTACAGTAGCATGGGACGCTATTTCAGAAAGGGCGCCTTATTTAAACCAAAAAAAAAAAAAAAAAGGGTACCTCATTCCATATAAAGCTAGATGAACTTCACAATGGACAAAGAAGCAAAGACTGCACAAAAAGGAAGTTGAATGAAACTCCTGGCTATCAAAAAATTGTACCTCCAGATCTGTTATCATTTTGATCCAATCTCTTTCGTCACCTCGTCTTTTATTTTGGGTGAACAAGATAAGCAACCTCCTCAGAGTTTATTAGTTGTCCTACTGCAGTTCATCTTCCACATTGCCTATGGAGGTTGTCTGGAGATGAAGCACATTTTAGTTGAGATCACTTTCCTCAATGTACTTAAGCACAGATAGACTGCTGACTGTACAAACCATTTATTCCATGGGCAAATTGTCGCCTGTTTCTTCTTCGCCTTACAACAGTCAAAAAACCTTCCCCATCCTCATGCTTATCTTTATTTACATCAACTGTCTTTGGCCCGCTATATTTATTTGCTTCTATCGAAACCTCTTTTTTCCCTTCACTTCCACCATGCAATTTGGTTGCACTATCTGCACTTCCTTTGGCAGAGCTGACTAAGAACTCAGACTTCTTTGTACTAACTTGAAATTCACTTGCAACATCTGAATTATTCTGTTTCGACTTCACAATGAAGCTATTTTGTATTTCCCTAGCTAGCTCTTCCCTGTCAGCATGTGAACTACTTTTTGTTGATCTACCATTTTTGACATTAACTGTAGCCTTTTTATCAAGCTTCTCCTCTGCTGAAACTGCTGTGACAGAATTATTCAACCCTGTGGAAGAATCAGCATCAGTAGCCACTTTTGAATCTTCACTTCCAGCAGTAGTTGGCTGTGTTTTTCTTGGAACAAACTCAGGTGCATGTGGATTCATGATTCTTGGATAATCGTAACTGTTTATTTCAGCAGCAGGCTTTTGGTACTTCACATATCCGTTTTTCATGCGAGCATGGGTTGTCCTGTGGTACAAAGGTGATCTGGGACCACAAGGAACTCTCTCAGCAATTGATGGAAATCCCACTGGTTCAGTAAGCATGCCTTGGCTGGCTCTAACATCATAGACACTAGTGACAGCAGCAGAAATCAACATATGAGTCAAATGGTAGGCGCCTGGATTGAATGGTTCAGCAGCCGCAGATAGCTTGCTCCCATTTCGTCGTAAACATTTTTCCTCATTACTGGAACATGAAACATCTTCAGGCTCCAGGGAAGATTTATCTGACTCAGATCCACTTATCTGGACTTCATCTTCATGGATCCCATGTCTGTCTCGATCATTGGCAGGTGTAGCCTCTGTGGTCACTGAATGCCTTCCATCTTCTTCTGATGTTTCAGTTGGACTAACGCAGATCTGGGAATCAGTTTTATCCTCATTTAATTCTTCTACTTTCTCCAATAAAGGCTTTAGAACCGTACCTGGTGGCGACACTGCTACTTCTTTGTATGATAAGGATTTTGAGGCCATGGTAGCAAGAGAGGCAGGAGGAGATGGAACAGTGACATTTGATGTGCGAGAAATTTCGCAAACAGTCATTTTAGCTGCGAGTTTGGTTGACTTTTCAGAAGAACTGAAGCTGGCAGCCTTTAGTTGCTTTGCAGGAGAAAATTCACCTAAACCATTCTTAGATACCACTTTTTGTCCCTGC
Organism: Solanum sitiens; assembly: GCA_016801875.1. Classification (NCBI taxonomy): domain Eukaryota; kingdom Viridiplantae; phylum Streptophyta; class Magnoliopsida; order Solanales; family Solanaceae; genus Solanum; species Solanum sitiens. The sequence continues at coordinate 398,433 of JABWTJ010000090.1, forward strand.
GAAGTAACTTCTTTCCTGGAACTGTTGTCTCGAGGGGAAATGTATTCCAAGTTTGTCTTGATCTTGGCAAGACCAGGTTGCCTTCGGTTGAACATCTTGCCACTGACATGCCCAGCCCGTGTTTTTGAATTTGCTTCTTGCCAACCTTCATCGGAGCTTGTTTCGTGTATTATTTCCACTGGTTCCTCATTATTAGTGATATTAATGCCTTTAACTTCTTGAGTAGCGACTCTCTCTACGTCATCTTCTTTCTTGTTAACTTCTACTATGGTCACAGGATTTTCTGTAACATCATGATTGATGGGATTGTTACTTCTTCCATCACGCTGTCCTTTTTGAGATTGATCATCTACTGGCAACACCTAAGATGCCATAAACAGGGAAAGAGTCACAGCGTCAATTGGCAGCTTCAGAAAGGAACTATAATAGGTAACTCAAAATGACCACAGCCAAAATTACCCCTTCCCTCCTCAAAAAAGGAGGATTCCCAGGATATGTGTTTTCACAGTCACCTAAATACCTGACATGGGGTTAAGGATGTGCTGAAGTGTAGCAGGACAGACTTTCCCCATTAGACGAGCTAATATCTGTTTGATGGTCTAAATAACTTAAGGTAAGATTTTGTACTAAGACTAACTTCTAAGTACATACAGAAAGTTAGTGGCTCTCTTTTTTGGGTTCTTTTCAATGTAACAAGTTTCAGTGAATTCAAGAGTATAAGTATACACTACCATGCTGAGTGATAAACTACCTTTGAACGTCGTTTCCTCTGCTCTTCTATGGTCTTTGAACCCTGGCCAGGACTAATGTAATCCAGTAGGTCTGACACACTACATCAGAAAGTAACGAGTTTTGGTTCCTTAGACGCAAAAGCAAGATAGTTCAAGCCCCAGTAACACCAGTTCAAAAAAGTTTCAATACCTGAGATGACCTTTACAAGCAATGGATGCATCTAGTCTCGGAGCTCCTGTTCTTGCAGCTTCTTGCTGCTCTAAGGCCTTCGATTCAAAGTATTCAAGCCATGCAGCAGCATCCTACATATATATTGCATATGTAACTCTCCAACTTTAAAATACAGCAACAGATTGGTGATTATTAAGAAGACACAAGTCATTTATTATCTTCTATCAAGGACCTCATTATTACTGGGAAAATGTCCAATGTAACAAAAATAAAAGCACATTTAAAAAGAAAGCACCACCATGCAGGGAGAGAAATACAGAGAGTTATCTGCAGTGTCATCATTTTTTTACTGTTGAAGCATTCCGGAAAAGACTGAGATGTGAAATACACGGGAGAGCCATAGTGGTAACTAATAGAGGGAAATCAGGCATTAGATTTGTACACACCTGAGTGCGGAGATCGTCTGCTCCTAATTTTGCTTGAAGAATCTGTAATGTAGTTTGTTCATGTTGCACACTCAGTGAATATGCTTCCATGAGAGAAAGAGCTATGGCTATGGCATGATAGCTGGCAGCAGTCTGTCAGAGGCAGCAAGAGAGTTAACAAAAAATGTCAGAAAGTAAAGAATATTTTCACAAGCACCTAATAAAAGGATGATGCTGGACTATGAGAACTGAGAGAGAAAAACCTGTATATGATCTGCTCCCAATAATCTTTGGTTGCATTTAAGGGCTTCATGTAGATATCTAAGAGCAATATGTACATTTCCCATGCCCTCTTCCATCATAGCCACATTTATATATGTGGCAGCCGTGTTTGGGTGAGATAGTCCACATGTAAAGTGAAGAAGAAATAAAGCACGGTTGACATACCTGGAAATCAATAATGAATTTGCTTCAGTTATCAATGTAATAAGAAAAATAAATTAACAGCTGGACATAGTAGGACCAGTCAAGACTTCAACAAGAATGAAAAGGGAACTTTAGACGGAGAAATCTTCTGAGTCCTAAAATTACAATTTGCAAAGCTCAACAAATTTGGAATCAAATAGTTGAGCAAGACACATAACTCTTAGTTTCAAAATATGACCAACTAGAAAAGAGAATCCTTTCTCACTCACTTTAGAGCCAACTCAATGTGTTGGAGACGATAGTAGAATACAGAAAGATCCCCGTAACTTTTCATTGTATCTGGATGGTCAAGTCCTAGCTCCCTCTCATTGATATCCAATGCCTTCTGTTGATAAATTGTTGCCTAAACAAGAATAATAATCATTCAGAAAGATTACTATCATATATTCTGCAAGTATGTATATCCAAGGAGTCTGCATTTCGTTTATTCGTGGATGCCAATGCAATGGCGTGTGGCAGAATACACAAGTGAATGGAAGGTAAGAAAAAAGTGAATTTTTCTGAATTCAAAAAAATTCCAAAAAGCTGACTGCAGGAGCTTGCATGATTGCAAAAAGAAAATATAGCTGTTTAGGAATACTTCCAAAATTGTCTGTCGAACATCAATATGCAAGCATGCCTAAGATAATTCTTCCTCGACTACTTTTACTAAACTTGGAAACTTTTCATTAGCTACTCTTATTAAATTTAAGAACTTGATTCTGGAAATAGATGATTAACGAACAAGATATGAAAATAAGGAGAAACAAGGCTCGTTTAATGTTGCATGCCACTTCATACATCTAAGCCGAGCGCAAAACTTTATGTTACCTGATTGAAATCTCCGGTGTGATAAAGGACAACAGCCAGGAGGCTATATGCACTTGCAGTGGCACGGTGATAGGGGCCACATACAGCTATCATTTTTGCCAGGGCCTTCAAGTAAATACAAAAGCAAGTAAAGTAATGGAATGAACTTCACAGTGTGCGCATGTAGTTTTATTTTATAATTTGTACCTTTGTTCCATACATTACAGCATCTTCCAACTTCCCTTTGTCAAGAGCAACCTTAGATGATTCTAGTAATGTTCGTCCATCAGCAGAAGAGCATCCAACATGCTGAAAAGCAGATAGTTAATTAAATGATGCTTGCATTTCCAGTAATTGTCACATTCAAAAGGAAGCAGAAGAGACAGAAACGCTTACTTTGCACGAAGGCACTACACTGATAACATCACTTGTACTGAACGGGTATGGGCATTCCATATCATAATCTTTTGGAACCAACTCTAATCCAACCTGAACCAAAAACACATGTCATTAACTTTGAATGGTAAATTTTAATTAATGCAGCCAAGCTTACAGTACCTTATGACAAAGCCCGCGGAGGACCGTCAATTTCCTCAGCTGTTGGAATTCATCTTTTAATGTCCAACCAAATCTTTCAACCAGAAAATTCCTCAACCATTGCATCTTGAGAATGTGGTTTTCATCACTCTCTTGTGTGGAAGAAGACCCGAACAAGAAATTTAAGGATGAGGCTATAGCAGCTGACAAGTTGGCCACATTGTCAACGGAGGCAATGACAGCTCTAAGTACATGCTTGAAAGCTCGAGTAACCATCTCGTGAATACAAAGAGACTGTATGTGAGGAAGCTTCTCTGCTAGTTCAACCTGGATTACACAATGACATCAGGCTCATCAGAAGACATCGACAAGTTTCAATTCCGGACAAACTAAGAAATCCTGAGACAGATGAAGGAAATAAATCTTACCACATGACCCAGAGAACGCATTTGTAATCCTCTTAAATGCATGAAATCGGTAAGGGTGCGTCCATCAACTGGAGAAAGTTCTAATGATGCAAAGTCTGTAACCTAAATAGAATTAGAGATTAGTTTCTCTCTTCATGTATTTCAAAATTTCATTTCATTACCGAAATGCATCCGAAACTTTGAATTACCAGCTTCGGGAGAGCAACTTCATCATAATACTTGTGTGCCATTTCGACAAGTTCATCCACTGACTGTAACAAGAAGCATCACTATCAGTTAACTATGAGCTATAATATTAAAGACTGATTAAACAAGATATATCTACTTCCTCAACAATTTTCATCAAAATAATAGTATAAATATGTTCCAAAATAACAACTATGCTATTGACCTTCAGATGTAGATCCATCCCACTTTCTTTCAAACGAAGGTAAGCTTCTTGAGAGATAAATCTCCTCCATTCAACTTCACACTTTGGATTGCCATTACTTAGTTCCGTCGAGCCACTTTCTGTGTTCAGAGTGCTGGCTGTCACATCATCTGCTTCATTGTCATCCATGGAACTAACATTACCTGGTTTCTTTTCCCGCTTTTTGAGCATTTTAAACTGCTTTCCAAGTCCCTTAACTATGGGTTCAGCCTTACCCTCATTCCCAACCTTGGCTTCAGCTGGTGTTTCCTGCTTTTGTAGATGTTGAACCCAACAAGAACCAAGTTCCCATCTAATGGACCCTTTGGATTTATCATCCATCCCCTTTAACTTACTCAAACCATCCTTAATAATTTTATAGACCAAAAACATTGAATTTGCAGAGTCTTTCAAATCAGACGGGGGCAATTGACCACCTCCAGAATAACCAGCAGTCACTGGCTTGTGGAGCAAAAGGCGCAAGCTGGTAAGAGTTAAAACTCAGAATTGGAAGCAAGCATCTTGTGAAACAAAAAGAATAGAAATTTAATAATTTAGTCCTAAAGAAGAGAGAATCCTCAACAAAAAGATCCCTTAGATCTAAACATGACATCACTGACCAATGTAAATTCTCATTCACAAACTAAAGTTTATATTGACATTATTGACCAATGTGACTTGTGATTCCCAATCAAACTCTTAACATGTTCCTAGTTCCCAACTTATATGAAGTATCATCTTCATACATGCACCAACAGTTATCAAAGAAAGAAAAGGAAAAAGGAAACATGCATAAATGCTTGATTATGGTAACATGTTCAACAAAAGACCTCTACTTAAGTACATTCTAACAGATAAAATTCTTAGTTGTCCAATAACCATCCATATAAAAGTTCATCTAGGTTTATTGCATTTTGTCAAACCTGTTGATGTTGAGTGCATTGGCTCCCCCATCTGGTTGGTCATCTATTTTGATATCATGAGGCAGACTCTTATTCACCAGAATGTCACCAACAACTTTCACAATTGCCATGTAACCACAATGTTTCACAACCACCATGCTCAATGAGGATGTGTCCTGTCCAATCAAACATATCCTTTCAACTTCCAGAATTGAAATGATTGGTGACAGAGAAAAGATAGGAGAGTATTTATAAAAAAAAAAGATTATACATAAGGGGGAGGTGAAGGAGAAATAAGGGGATTATAAGATGGGAATCTTACCCCCACCAACAAGGTGAAAGTTCAAGAACCAATTGCTCAATGAGTGTGTTCTATGCCTACTTAAACCTGCCACCCCCTTCCCCTGGGTGGGTCATGTGTCAACTTGTAAATGAAGGAGGAAAGGCACATCATACAACAACTATATAAGGGTTTTACAAGTTCAAAACTTTCTTCAGGAAGCATGTTACTTACATGTATGACAACACTTTCGTCAGCAGTTACTCCTTTAATTAAATTTCTTTGAGCAACATCCTCAGCAGATACATTAGAATCTGAACTGTCGATAACTTTAACTTCTTTCAGGCTAGCCTCCCCGGAATCTCTTTTAACTACAATTGACAAGTCACCAATGCGATCCTCAGAGAGTACTGAACCCAGAGCACAATTTGAGTTATCCCTCGAAGTAGAATTCATGACTTGGTATATGGCCGAGACAGCTTTAGAAATAGAGACGTCGAGGAAAAGATTATGGAGCAAAAAAGCCTTTCGGTCTCGAACCACCCTCTCCTCCTCGGTTTTGCAAGGAAGTTTTGCCAGTACTGCAAAATCTGTGGCCCATGATCTATGATCATGCTCTCCATTCCTTCCCTGACCTCCGCCATTGCCACCCCAACTCTCATCTTCCACTGGAAGGGGAATGAAGTTTGATGCAGAATCAACAATAGATGGAGGGACAAGCCATGTGTTGGCGCGGAAACCATATGGAAGATTACCGAACTGAAAACAACCAACAGAGCAGAAAAATATGCACACAGTTAATACCACTTCATTTTCCCTTGATGCTTATTTGCAATAAACAAGATGTCACCTTGTTATGTTCAGTAAAAGCCTTCATCAAGGATTCATATGCCTGCAAAGTAAAATATCAAGCTTCTATTGAACAAACAAATAATTTATACAGAATAGACATCACAACTTTGAAGCAATTGATATCAGTTGTCTCAGTTGGTACTGATAATCAAGCGGACAAAAAAAAAGAGCGTGAATTTTTCTTGTATTTTCCGCCTCTTTTATACATATCCATGCACGTTATCATTATCAATCAAATAGAGTGGTTTCTTGCCATTAGATACCGTTGATGAATCAACTTTTATGTTCATACTTATAGTCTTTTACAAAATAACTGCTGTCATAAAGAAAATAATGGCACATATATAGCAAATGTGATCGATAATTAGTGTGATCAAGTTTAATTAGTGAATAAAGAACTTGATGCACAAAAAATATTTGCAAATTATACGAATGATGCTGGCAAGAATGGACATATACTGAGGCTATGAAGGTACTAACATTAGCAAAAGCTTGGCTGAGCTGTTGCAGAAGATCAACCAAGCAATGGCTTCGCATAAGTGGCTTCCCCAAAGTGTAGAAACCTTTTGCTGCTGCAACCACTTGAAATGTCTTTCCATTGCATATCTTAATCTGCAGAGAGTTTTTGCATCGTCAAAATCTTCAACAATCTAGAACAACAAATGCAAAACCAGAATTTTTCTTTTAAAAAAAAGCACCTGTAATTCAAAATAGTCGCCATCTCGCCTTGTTTTAGCATTGTCACGATCCACTCTTTTCAAACCTGAAATAGCTCAATTATAAGAAATGCACGATAAATTCTACAGTATTCCAGATTGAAATTTGGAAAAATCGAAAGGGAGAAGAAAACGCACTCAGTATAGGCGGAGAGAGGTGAGAGAAAGAGAAGAACTCGTAGAAATCAGAGAGCTTAGGAATTGGATGTATCGCCACCATTTCATTCTCTTCCTGCGCCGCCGGAGCTGACGGCTCCAATGTAGGTGCCACTCCATCTGACGGCGAAGCTGGTCGGCTTGAAGCATTTCGCTGCGCCTTGGGCTTCTTCGCCCTAGCTTCCGAACCGGCGCCGCCGGAAGCGGCGGAGGCAGTAGTGGATTTTCCAGCCTTGGGCTTAGCGAAGCGGGTAGTGCAGGCGACGATGTCGAGTAACCTCCGAACATGATCCACCACCTGAGTCTCCTCCGTGTAGTCCTCTGAAAAGTTAGTGGCATTTTTGTTAATAACAAAGGAATTTCGGGCAATGCGCAAAATATCAATACTTTTCGCGCGCGGAGGAACTAAAATCTTTTAACTACTTAAAAGATAAATAAATATTATTTTCTATTTTTATATTATAAGCTAAATTTTCAGCGCAAAACATATAAAGTTGTTAATTAAATGTATCGTAGAGATAATTGTGAATAAATTTTCTATAATTTTGCATGGGACCATCATTCATCATACATATTGATGGTTTGAAAAAAAATCAGTAGTACAATAACGTTAAACAAGGAAGATACTCTCTGCTGGCTCTTCAAACAGATACCACACAGCCTTTTCTCTTTTTTTTTTTTTTCTGTTTATATTAATTGTGGGGATGTTAGGTGAAGCTTTTATATGTGACGGTAATTGTGAGGTTTAATTAATTAATTATTCTAATTAGTGACTTGTTAACACCGATGCATGCCATTGGTTTAAACTTTAATCAAAAACAAAACTCCTTGGCCCTTGCCTTCGGCAAATTGGGTTGGTGAGTATAATTAAGATTAAAGAGTGTCAATTTAATATGAAACGAGTAAAATGAAGAGTGTTTATTATTATTATTTATATTTAATATTTAATAAAGTTTTTGAATATAAATATTTTGAATTTGATCACATGACGTTATAGCGCAGTCCCTAAAATGAAAACTTACCTTCAACCATTCTCAGCAAACATGGCTTGAGAGTCGCAATATCTAACTTGTCATTTAGTTTTGGTCCCTTCACCTGTTCAAACCACCATCAATTTTCCATATGAACATTCTTCTTATTTTGAATAAATTAAAATTTAAATATAATAAATAAAACTTAAATCAAAAATTAACCAAGTGAGCTAACTTCCAAAATATACAAAGAGACAGAAAAAAAAAATCAACAATTTTGAACTACTAACCTCATGAGACAAAGAATAGTTGGTAAAATGACATGTTTCAACATTGGCAGATAGTAGCTTCGTTACATCCAGTATCTTGTCCGTGGATATGCCCTTCAACAAATTCAAATTTAGTCGGCGTTTAGACATAAAAATTGAATTCTAATAAATTATAACAAAATTTTATATTTAAACAATTTCTACGAAATTAAAATGATAATAAATTCATGGTCAAACAGGCGCTTGACAGACAAAATTGGTTATCTCATCCTCCATATAGCTCATACAAGTGACAAATGCGAGTGAATCTTCATACTTTTTTCATTTTCAATTGAATTTTGAATTCATCAATACCTTGAGAATAACTTGAGTTTCATAGGGAGTGATGATAGTTATGTCAAGAACACTAGGAATCACTGCAAACAAACGAAAAACTAAAATGTTAATACCAGATACAAATGAATTGAAAAAAAAAAAGCAAAATTGAAACATGAATTGAACCTTTTTCTTCTTTCTTCTTTTTGTCAGTTTTTGCTCTGTTTCCTTTTCCTCTGCCTGATCTTGGTGCCATGAATCTTCAACAAACCAAATTCCCCAAAAGTACTGAAATTGAATGAACCAAAAAATGTTTAAAATAAAATTTCAATTTATTTGATGCATATCAAGTGAGTGAACAATGAGCAATTGAAAAGTGGAGGAGAGAAATGAAAGAGGAAGAGGAAGACTAAATAGTATTGAGAAAGTTTTAGATAGCTTTAGAAGATAGATAAAGCAATGAAAGGAAATCTAGTGAAAGGTTTTGAAACAAAGATGATAGGATAAGGTGTGGTTTTTTTTTTGGGTTTACCCAAAAATTACACTATACTATATGACTACTTTTTTTCTTTTACATTTTTTATTTTCGTTCGCATTAGAGGTAAAACGTTTTTATCAAAAGTAAATTCATATTCAAAACTCAAAAACACAAATTATTTGATCGAGAATGAATGAAATACTTACTTCTTTCTTCTTCTTTTTTTGAAATTCTTTCTATTTCAATGGTGACTTCACCTTTGGTTGCTTAAATGGAGATGAATTATTGTTATAGTAGGAGTAATAGAATTAGAGAGTTTTAAAGAGGATTTTTTTTGTTTTGATGGGAAGTGGGGTGTGTTTGTGAAGAGATGGCAGTCCAAATTTAACCATGAATTTAAGACGCATACAAAATTGGTGGACCAGATCACCGTTGGTTTGACGACACGTGGCATCCTCTTGATGGGGTTGTCCGTTTTTCTTGTTTTTTCATATGTTGGCTGCTTTTAATTATTTTTGTTAACCTATTAGGAGCAATTTCTGAGACCACAATTTTGTCACTGTTATTTCACTAATGAAAATTTATTTTATTAATGAATTTAAGTTTCATTTATTGATATGTAGGGTGTGTTTGGTACGGAGAAAAATGTTTTTATGTTTCCTAGAAATAAGTAGATTTTAGATTTATTTTCTCATTTTTGGTTGGTGAGTAGAAAATATTTTCCGAAAATGATTTTGTGTTTGATTTATGAAAGAAAATGTTTTTAAGAGACATCTTTTATTTTTACTAGTGTAAAAAATAAATTATGAAATTGAAAATATATTTTAAAAAACATTTTTTTTTTTGGGTGATGGTGGAGGTGGGTGGGGGTAGTGGGTGGGGGCAGGGGGGTAAGAGTGAAAAAATAGAAATTTGAAGTTGTTAGTATTTTTAAAAAACAAAATTAACTTTTTGGGGGGTTGGGGATGGGTGGGGGGCTGGCCGGAGGATGGGGGGTATGAGTTTAAAAATAAAATTTTAAAGTTGAAAATATTTTTAAAAAGCAAAATTAATTTTTTGGAGAGGGGGTGGGCTGGCCGGGGGGGGTCAGGGATCGGGTGAAAAATAAAATTTTGAAATTGAAACTATTTTTTTAAAATTGATGTTTTTCCCAAAAAAGAAAATGTAATTTGAAATTGGAGGAGAGTTTTGGAAAATATTTTTCTTAATTTTTTAAGGGAAGTCATTTTTCTTATTTTTGAGGAAAATGAGTTGATTTGGAAAACATTTTCCAAAATTTTTGCCCCAACCAAATATGAAAAAATTGGAAAACATTTTTCAGAAAATGTTTTCCTTCATACCACATGCAATCGTAATGTAAAAACAAAAATTAAAAAGAACTTACAATCAATTTAATTAATTCTCCATTCAATATGGAAGAGTGAGGGGTCATTGGATCCCTTTAAATATATATATATAGAAAAATCATTATATAATTGATGATTTTAATATATGTAAAATAAAATTTACGATTATTAAGTAAATATACATTAAATTTTATGTGTATTTTATGATTTTATTTTATGAAGTAGTGTCACATAATAACGCTTCGACTATCTACATTTGTTGGTGTCTCCCATCATCTTTAAATTCTTGGTCCAGCTTAACTTATTTACTTGTGTGTTTGGACGGAGCTAAAACTCATTCATTAAAGAATTTGGATTTATTCAAACTCATTCATTAAAAAATAAATATTATATATACAAAGTCAACATTTCTTTTCTCTTTCTTTCTGTGTATGTATTAAATTTTTTAAGTTTATTCATATATTTATTTATTTATATTTTAAATTTCTTTAATAAAAATCCATACACGAATCTATCGTCAATTTGGAGGTTTGTAATAGAAGTGGGCATGCTGGATGTGATTAAGAGAGTGTCACGAAAAACACATTTAGGAGAAATAATTTTCAAACAAAGACTCCAGCAGTGTATCCACAAAGTTCACGTTTTATGTTAATTATTAGTCCTTGTTTTGTAGTAGTCATTTACTGCAATATTTTTCAGTTCATTTTATGAAAAAAATAAAATAAAATCAGCAAGAACTCACGAAAAATATATGTAATAAAAAATTTTGAAAGGGCAAAATTCAACTTTCTAGTGAAGCATTTGATTTTATGTGTAATAGTAATTAACGTCGAGTAAATGTGATATTGATTAACTAAATGAAAAATAAATATTATTATATTAATACAATAAATTAATTCAAAGTAATTAGGTATTTTTAACCTGTAAAGAAGACAGACTTTAGCTGAGTATTTGTAAGTACAAATATATTTTCTTTTTGTAGATGGTATTTTTGATATATATGTATTTTATTTTATTTTTTGTAGCTTTGGTTACTGTCATGACCATTCATGCGGTTGATTCCCCCTTTAGAAGTGCAACATATAGTTGTGTGGGAAAATAATTTAAAATATTTGAATATGTTCTTTTATTGTATCTAATTAGTTTAATAAAATAATGTGTTTAATATCTCATCTTAAAATAAATTTTATAATTCTCACAGCATAAATTAGCTTTTTTGAGATTGATCTACATTTTCTTATTGGAGTATCCATAAAATATAATGTCCATATTTCGTATGTTCAACTCTACATTAAATTATTTTTATGCTTTTTTTTTTATTTTGTTGTACCTCGATATAAATACTTTTATCATAATGTTCATATTGATTGATTATAGTCTCAAGTCCTGAGAAGTAATTTGGAAAATAAATGATTAATAATGAAGATAAAACATGTAAGAAATAATTTATTTATTTTCATATATTAAAAGTGACAAGTGAAAGTAATTTATTTTAAAAAAAATATTGAATAAGCAAAAATGAAAAAAAAAAAAAAACATAGATCACACATAAACTGCTTGTCTCAAGTACCCATAGCTGGAAATTGAAATGGCAAAAAGTGTGGTTTTTGTAACTAAACTAAATGCTGTAAAAAAATTTATTACTCTTTTTGTTTTGAATTAGTTGTCTAATTTTTTTTTTAATAATTCTTTATTATTTGTCCATTTTGACAAATTAAGAATAGATAAATTATTTTTTTCCTCTTATACCTCAACTAATTACTTTGAAAAAATATAATTTCTTGAATATTTTAAAAATTTTAATTCATCTACTTCATAATTAATAAAAATAAACTGATAAATTTAATATTTAATAGATATATCAATTTAAAAATAAATAAATAATTATTTTTGATTTTCCGTGAAATATGCATTAGAATCCGACTATTTTAAATTCTCGTTTCGAAAAAGACTAAGGATTATTCAACAGCCTTACTATAGACAACAAATGTCACTATAATCGAAGCAGGACAGGGTAAGTTGTTTGTATTTACAAGTATGGGGCGGGAGAATTGTACTTCAATTTCATTGTTTTTTCCAAAACACACAAATTCGTGTTAAAAAGCCTAACTTATTTGTACTTATGGCTAAATACAAACACTCTTAACAACATTTCAATTTTTTCCAATGCCTTATATTTTCAGATTTAAAATTTTAAAACAAAAACAAAAATTTGACTAGCATTCTATTTGTGATAGAAAAAAAACTAGCACCCCTATTTATGTAGATGTACAGAATTCTATTAGGGTCTTCGGCTTCTGTGTTTTCTCAACATATGTTATATTTCCTATGTTTTAAAATACACGTCTTTTTATAAATTAGTTATTGCATTATAAATTCAAGAAAATAATTAATATTTTATCTCTAATTATTTGTCTACTTTTAAATTGACAACATAGTGAATTTACCATCTAATCTTATTATCTCAGTCCGCTATCGCATACTTTCCATTTTTAGAATCAAACTATTAAAACTTTAACTAATGTTGGTTTAGGAAGAGCATTTTAATATTTTTTATTAAATTTATATTGAAGTGTTATCCAATTCCTAGTTGCATGCATACTAGTCAGAAAGTGAAACATAATGGCATAAGTACTAGCAAATTGTATAACTTCTTTTTGGCAGTGAATTTGGCTTAATTGTCGTTTCGTTGTTGAACGTTGTGATAATGTCCGTTGTTAGTGTTTCATGGCAGGATATGTAATGGTCAACTAGGATTATTATTTCTCCATAACATTTCACTCATTATTCCTCCATTATTCTTTGTAACTTACGTAACATATGTAATCTCTAGGCCATTTATCATATTCCTATTTATTATCTCATTATCTTCATATTCATTGCTAGGAAGATTTCTTGTAGTATGAATAGTGATGGTCTTCATTTGGTTTGAGACACAAAAAAAAAACACAAGAGAAAACATAGAGTGAAAGAGTTAGTAAAAAAGAGAGTTCTTATTAGTTGAAGGGAAGTGTTCTGTTTTGTAGAGCTTTGAACTCAACTTTTGTCCAGAGTTGTTGAGTTATACTTTGTGAAGGCTGTTATATCCTGGAGGGGACAAGTCAAAAAAGACTACTGCTGGACCAGTGAAAATATTTGCTGTAGTGGCCTTCAATCTCCTTAAAGAGAGCGAGATATCCGCGCCTCAACCTGAAGAGATTTATTTCTTCATTCATTTTTAGTTGTAATCTTGTAATTTTTGTTATCTTTAAGTTTTTACTAACACTAACATTTTACGATATATTTGTTTATCATATTGATACGCAAAACAAATGTGATGTATAGTGCTATACTTATAGTTTTTGAATTAAATTTTTTTGATTAAAATATTAAATTAGTGTAATCTAATATAACTTTGAAAATTAGTCAAATTGACTTTCGAAAAGCGAACATAATAAATAAAAGTGGATGAATTAAAGTAATTAATTAAGGGTATTATAGGTAAAAAAATTATCGTTTTTTGATTTGTCAAAATTAACAAGTAATTAGAAACAACTAAAAAAAAAAAGTGGGCAAATATTAGAGAAAAAGAGAGTAATTGTTCTAACTATACTTTTGTATCAAAGAACTATCTTAGGGTCATCGTTTGGTAGAGTATATAAGAATAATGCTAAGTATAATATACTAGTAATGTTTGCATTGACAATGCATGTATTAGTTATACTTGCATTAGTAATACATAGATTATTTTTATGAATTGTGTGGTTTGATGCATAAAAAAATAGCATGCATTGCATAAAAAAATTTATTTACAAAGATACCCTCCACTATTATGGTAGAAAAGATGTTAAAAAAGTTTTGAGGGGCTTTAATCATTTTAATGCGTGCATTAAAACCATTACATTGTTAATACTTAGAAATTTATGACATTAGCAATACACACATTAATACACAATGAATAACGGATACAAACATTAGTTATACATAGGTTGAAAAAGAGTACCAAACAAAATACTAGTAAAACAAAAGACTAATGCATACATTATTTTTTCTATACACTCTATCAAACGATTTTTTTAACTATACCTTTGTATCAAAGAACAATTTCTTCTTTATAGTAAATGGAATCATGTATTAATTTTCTTAATAGACGTGAAAAAGCTAAAATCATAAATATTTTGAGACAGAAAATATTTTCTCCGTTCACTTTTAATTGTCATAATTTTTTTAGAGTTAAACTAGAAAAACTTTGATTAACACTTTACGATATATTTTTTTAGCATATTGATATGCAAGAAATTATAATTTATAGTACTTTTCGTATAGTTTTTGAAATTTAAATTATCGAATTAATGTTATCTAATTTAACTTTGAAAGTTAGTTAAATTGACTTTCAAAAAACGCAACATGACAAATAAAAGTGGACGAAGATAGTATAAGTTAGATGAGTATTTTCACTTATTACTTGTTGGAAAAATCCTTTAGGCCAGAAAATTTAGCCACAATAGTATTTTATCTATGCTAATTTTCATTTTTGAATATTTTTTATCATAATGAATAAGGGTAAAATCATAACTTCACTAGTTTAAAAAAAAATCGAATTAAAACTTGAAAATTTTTCAAGTTTAAATGAGGGTATAAAAGGATTTTTTTTTGTCTTTATTTAATTTATCAAAATGAATAAGTAAATCGGGACAGCTAAAAGATGAAATATGGACAAGTAAATAAAAACGTTGGAAATATATATTACGAACGAAAGTTACTATATTCAGATAAACTACATCTGAGAAAACTTAATTATGGTTTGGCCGGAAGAATATGAGATGAAACTCATTATTTATTAAAAAACATTGAACTTGTAACTAATAAATTATTGATCTTCATCTCTTTATTTTTCATTTTTTTGTTATATTAGTTTGGGAGCCAAATATATTAAATGAAACCGAATTCAAATTAAATGCTGTACTGAGAATTTAAAGCAGAATAGGAAAAATGGAGGAAACAAAAGAATTTAGGCATTAAATAAAAGTTGACTTTATCATTAAAAGAAGAAGTCATTAAAAATAACTAACTCACTCAGTCCAATAGTAACAAAACTGCCCATATTTTGGCCAGGGGTGTGCACAATATCTAGTTAGGTTTTATTTGATAGTGAAAGGCAAATAAAACATACAATAATGTATATGAACTTTTAAAAAATGATCGAAATTATAATGTAAAGAAAATTGTTTCATCTAATTTTCATAAGAAAACAACTTTAAATTAACATTTAACAGTTAGATATTTTCTTTAAAAAGTGAGCTCTCCATAAAGCAATTTTTTTCATACTTTTAGTAACATATGTTACGATATGTTTGAGTTTTTCTTTCTTATATATATATGAAGTCCAACGATAATTGTGGTGGATTGATAAGTATTTGGTCATTCTTAACGAGAGGTTTCGAGTTCGAGTTTTCTGAATATTGAATCTCCTTTATTAAACATTTTACGAATGTGAAATTTCTAGTGCGGAGATGGTATTGAATTAAGTAGCTTTTTAATATTAACATTTGGTAATATCGAAGTGTTGTTGTGTTGCATTTCATTTTGTTCGTTGGATATTATCTACCTAATTACTCACATAGTGACTATAATTTCCCTAATAAATTCTTTAACTATTGGCTCATTATTTGTCAATTATTCTACCTTATAATGTTTTGTGTATCTCATGTAACATCTAGGTCATAATTCTCATATTTAACTATCCAACATATTAATTAGTACATAATAGTTAGTAGAAAAGAAAGTTTTATTTCATGAGTGTTTCTTTATGGAGCATTGTACAAAATTTGGTGATTATATGGTGTTCTTTGATTGTTGTATCCTGAAGGAAGATCGAAGGGGACAAGTTAAAAAGATTACTATTGGATTGATAAAGATTTGTTGTAGTAAATTGGAATGTCCTTAAAGAGAAAGAAATATTTATGCCGTAGAATATAGAGATAAACATCAAAAATACACCTAAATTATTCACTTTTTTTTAGTTTCATACTTAAACTATTGAAAGTGTGAATTTCATACCTAAACTATCACTTTTTAGTTTGAGAAACACACCTCAGTGGTGTGTGTAATGCACTCTCTTTTATATGAAAAAACTTTGACATATAGCATTCCACATAGATAAAATATTTTATCTAGATAAAAATTAAATAATAAAAAATTAATATTAATTAAAAATTAAAGATTACTATCTATATAAAAAATAAATTATTTTTCTTCTCTCACTCCACCACCTCCTCCACGTACCCCCCTCTCCCGCGACAACCCCATCCCTTTTTAAAAAAAAAAAAAAATCATTTATAAAATATTTTTAAAAATTTCATATTTCATCCTCTCCCCCCCCCCCCCCCCCCGATAGAAATTGATATTATTTTATTTTAAAAAATCTACGCCATCCTATGTAATTTTCCGGTCCTAATTTTTATTTCTTTTACATTTTTTTTTATTTTGTGTTAGATATGCACGTAGATATATTTTTTTTAAAAAAATTCTACTAGTGTACCGAATATAACATAAAAAACTAAAAAATATAAAAAGTCTTGTGGCGGCAAGTAAAAAATATTTTTGATATGTATATCTAAACACTGGGGAAAAAATTGAAAGCGGAGGGTTAAGTGGGATGGGTAGAATTATATTTTGAAGAAAATAAAATAATATCTAAATTAGTATTTGATGAGGGGGAGGAGATGAAGTAAAAATGAAATACTTTTATAAAAGAAATTTAAATAAAATAAAAAACTTTAGAAAATGGTGTGGGGTAAGAAAAATATTTTACATTTTATTTTATAAGAAAATATTATTTTTTATAATAGTTTTTTAATTTTTAATTTTAACTAATACTAATAATTTATTTATTTTTTGTCAAGGTTGAATATTTTGTCCATGTGTAGTGTGATGTGGAAATTTTTTAAAATAAAAGAGAGAGAGTGTATTACACATACCATGATGAGAGTGATATAAAAGAGAGAGGTGTGTTTCTCAAACTAAAAAGTGATAGTTTAGGTATGAAACTCAAACTTTCAATTGTTTAAGTATGAAACTCAAAAAAAAATATAATTTACGTGTGTTTTTGACACTTATCTCTAGAATATAAGTAAGAAAATATAATGTTCATTTCATTTGGAATTTATTAAGTGGAAATAAGCAAACAATCGACGGACAAGCAACACAAACATGCATGTAACCATCATTTGTCTGCTTTATCCACACTTATATATTAGTAGTGAATATAATAACCAAATACATCTCTCTCGATATATATTGTACGCCTTTTCATCTTTAATTAAATTTTTAAAAACGTCTAAAAAAAAAAAGTTAAAAATACATAAACTGAAAAACTAATATATACCAACCCCACAACATAAAAAAATTTAAATTTTCTTCTGTCACTTGGTTGGAAAATTTACTTTTTCTTGAAAAGTAACCAATTTTTATGGAAAAAAAAAGATGAAATATTATTTTGTCAATAAGAGATTCTTCGTTGACGTAATGAATTAGTTGCATATAAGGATTGTCTGCTCGTGAAAACAGTAGGGAAACGGAGCAAAACAAATTCAAAACAAAAATAATACAGTTCGATATATTAAGCTCATAATATATACGAGATTCGGGGGAAAAAAATTAAATTATAAGAAATTTATTGGACATGTATATTTTGATAAGAGAATAATTACACGGATCTAAGGAAAGAATGAAAAAATATAAATATTCTCTTTGTTATTTTTATTTGTTTATTTAAAAAATATTATACCCCTTAAAAGTTAGTAATAATTAATATAAGTATTATTATTCGTATTCGCGCGTTGCACAAATATTTAAAATGTCATAATTTTAAAGTGAATAGTTTTTAAAATGAAATAATTTTATAAAATTAATTATTCACTTGAAATAATTTTTATAATAAATTAATTTTTATTATGAGTTTCCGTTTGACTTTTTAAATTTCATATATTTAAAAACTACACTAAAATTTCTACAAATCAATATAATTAATGATTTTAAAAAAATATTTTTATCATAATTTTAATTTCAATTTAGATATGTTTCTTGTAGGCCCAAAACCTGTGTTGACAGTAGAAAATTCGCTGTAATTGACCTCTATATGATCTGATATTATATAGTATAAAAATAACACAACATAACGGCCGATTGAATGTTTCACTTTATTAAATGTAGGTGTATTCTTGATTACTCTGTTTAATTGCTATCAAATGATAATTAATTGATTGTGATTTGTGTAGCTGTGAATTTATTTTCTTTATTATTAGGCAGCCAATAAATAATGCTCTTTAAATGGTGGTGTCCTAATTACGAATAATTTTTTTTTAAAAAAAAAATGCTAAATGACCAAAAAAATTGACAAGGATTTGTTAGAAAATTAAAAAAAAATTATAATATTTCTTTTATTTTAAAATAAACTATACTTTTTTTTTCATTTTTAGTCAAAAGGTATTAAAATTAAAAAGATAAAAATATTTTAAAAAATAAATAACATAGAAAAATATTATTCTGGCCACTTCCTTTCTTCTTTTAAGAGTAAATACGCTCTCTTTCATTTCATAGTTATTTGTCCATAATGATAAAATATGTTTGTACTATAATATTCATGACTATTGGTATTTTTTTTTAAAATAATTTGTGGAGTTACTTCCTCTATCCTTTTTATCTGTGCAGAGAATATAATAAATTTAATATTTTAGAAAAGTGCATTGAAAAATGATTATAGTTTATGATAAGTAAAAATTAAAAATTAATTGATAAATTATTTTTTGATTTTCTAATTAGATAAGTGAAGCTAGGCATGAATTTTTAATATATTGAACAAGTAAAATAGATCAGTAGTTAATGTTAAAAGGTAAAATAACAAAAAAGATCTTTTATATTCTAAATGTTAGAGTAAATTTCTTTTTATTTAATTAAGTAATTAATAATTATAATATTTTAATTCAATGAAACATCTAAAACAAAATAAGTTTAATAATTAAATAATTCCGTTATTATTTAATTTCAGTAATATAACTTATTGCCACAATCAAACCGTTCCCTAGAGGTTAAATATGTATAACTGAAAATCTAATATCAACCCCACAAAATAAAAGAATACAATTTTCTACCGTCACTGTGTTGAAGAGATCTTTCTTTTTCTTAAAATATAGCCATTTTTATTTATTAAATTAAAGAAAGCTGAAATTTTCTTTTTGTAGAAGAGAGATCTTCGTTGACGTAATGGCTTGGTTGCATCAATTAATTTAAGGGAAAAAATTGCTGTGATTGCGGTCCATATTAAAGTTTTGATTAAATTTAATTGCGCACTGCAGGCTAATTTGGGGATAATGTTTCCAATAGAATTTTTATAATACCTAGGACTCGCTCTCAAGAATTTAGTTAAAGATGAAACACTCTCATCCGTGCACCACAACTCATGTTGATAATGATTAATATGAGTATTTACCACAATACTTTTTTTTTCCGATTTTTCATACTCATATTAATTAATATATATTCTTAGGTCTTCAAAAATAAATAATTATTAGTGAGGACAAAATGAAAAATGATAATTTATATTTTTATTAATATGATCAAAATGACATATGAAATAATTCATTTTAAAAAAAATTATTAAAGTAAATTGAAAAATGGAAAAATGCTCTGAAAAATATTTTAATTTTGGACAAAATTGTTGTTAAGATATCAAATTTTATGAAGGACATTTTACTCTGCACTATTTAATGTGTCCACATGGACACGTTACGATTTATAATTAAGAAATATTTATGATCCACCTGAGCACGTATATATCTTTAAAAAACACTATTAAATAGTGCATGGGTAAAATTTCTTTTCCAAAATTTGATTTTCTTATAACAATGTTGTCAAGGTTCAAATATATTTAAGACCTTTTTTTTCAGTAAAAAATATACGAGAAATATTATGAATCAATACAATTAATGATTTTAAAATTTTTCTTTGAGAAAATGTAATTATTTTTCTGTATTTAACTCCCCAAATAATAGAGGAGGTATTATGTTTCTTATTAAGTCCCTAACCTATGTTTTTTGTACGAAATTATCTGTAATAGGCATGATCTGATAATATATTATATATATGTAGGACAAAAAATAGCATAACATAACCGCCCATGAATTTTTCACTTTATTAGAGGTAGGTCTATAATATATTCTTGAATAATTAGTGTATTTAATTACATTAGAAAATAATAGACCATGTGATAAGCGGCAATTATAGACTATGGGTAAATAGCATTTTTGCGGATCATTTTATTTTTCATATTTTTTAAGAAACTTCGTGTTTTGATTATTATATTTTTATTTATTATCTTTATTTGTTTAAAATATTAATTTATTTTCAATAAAATATTTTCCTTTTAATATCTCTTCAATAAATAGTAAGAAGTTTATTAAACAATCACAATATTAAAATATGTATATGTGCTCTTCACTTAGCTTTTTTATGCTAATTAGTCGATAATTATTCCTACTTATAATGAGAAAAAATTACTTAATTCTATTTAATTTTTTAAAATAAAAATTATTTTACATTATCCATACTTAATAAAGATGAAAAGTAAAATGATCCTTAGAGAATAATTAGAATTGGAAGAAATAATTGTTTTTTTATTTATAAAAATGATCTCACCTCTCTTTGATTATAATTAATTAAAATAAAAGATAGTGTTGGGCAGATCAATTATATTAATTGTATGGCTGTGAATAAGCCAATGAATATTTCTCTTTAAATGGCCCCTTGAAACTTGTAAATATGTATTGGGAAGATATGATTTTGCCATCAAATGGTGGTGCCTTAATTACGAGCCATCACTTAGGGACATCGCCCCTCTCCCCTCTAATTTTTTTTAATAGAGTAATTCTTTCACTTGAATTTTTTTATTTAAAATTTTGTATTTTTTTAATTGTCGTGATTTCTGATCTAGCTAATAATTTAGTATATTCATTATTGTTATTGTGGCGTTCTAAAGTACGTGAAAATTTTACTCGTTGAAATCAAATAGGAGGTTTGTGGACTTGCTCAATCTTTTCAGGAAGGACCGAAGGAGAAAATATATTTTATATTGAAATAAAAAATAAACAGAATCTATTTTTTTAAATAATTCTATTTTGTGTGGATTTAAAATGAATTAGAATTTAAGAACTCCAAGACTGTGGTCAGACCATTATGTGTTTGTGAGTTTCACTATTTTAGAATCGTTAAGGTTTAAGGAGCAATAAATAAGATGAGTATAACGTAATTAATTCAATGTTTTAAAAAGTGCTTCAGAATTTATAGTTAATCTCTTAATTTTTTAAATCGAATAAGTAAAAATGGACATCTATTTTAACACAATTATTAGTAATCGCTAACAAATAGATTAATAAATAGTGTTAAAACAAAATAGAAAAAAAAAAGAAAAATTGTATATAATGACAAACTAATAAATTAAATTAATTGATATAACCACCCTTTGATTTAATTATGTCCTAACAAACTGTTTGTCAGTCACTTCTCTCCTTCATACTCTCGCTCGCTACTCTCCTCTCTCGCTCTATCTATCGCTCGCTTCCTCTCAATTTTATACAAACACAAGTGTATAAAATCTGTTTCTATTTGTATAAAGCGAGAGAAAATTATATAAATACATATATTTTTGTTCCCCTCTCTCCCCTCTCGCAGATCTCGCTCGCCACCCTCGCCTCTCTCGCTTATACAAACAGAAACGAAATGTATGAATTGTGTTTCTATTTGTATAAAGCGAGAGAAAATTGTATATAGACATGCAAATACATATATTTTCGTCCTATACACTTATAATTATATAATAAAAATACCCCTACCCAGTTTCTTTTGCCTTTCTCTCTTTCTCGTTTTATACAAATTCAAATTGTATATAATTTCTCTCTTTCTCGTTTTATACAATTCGATTCAATTGTATATTCCCTGCCCAAGTCTCTTTTGTGTTTTTCTCTTTCTCATTTTATACAAATTCAAATTGTATATAATCGTTCTATACACTTATAATTATACAATGCATTTTATACACTCGTTTTATACAATTCTCTGCCCAAGTCTCTTTCTCTTTCTCGTTTTATGGACTTCATTTTATACAATCCGCTTCCATTGTATATGTATAGCGAATTATACATTTATATGTTTGCTATGGAGTGCATTTATACAAACTTTGCTATAACATACAAATATGAATTTTATGTTTGCTATATGTGAAAGTTGCCCAAAAAAAAAGGCCTAAGTCATCCCCCCCCTTAAAGTTGTCTGCATATTTCGTTTAGACACCTTAACTAGGATTATTACATATTGAACACTTAAATTATTCAAAAAAATGTATCTATTAAATACAAAATGCTGATATGGCAAAAGAAGTGTTTTTTCACTTCATATGGGCGCGTGAAAGTTTTTAAAATAATATTTTATTTTTATTTTTTCCAAAAAATTACACGTTTTCTTCTTTAATTGACACTTGGCATTTAAATAAATTAAAATAATTATTAATATTTTTAAAAATTATAGGTCTTAATCCAAATCATCTTCTTCCCAAAATTTAAATTTTGAAAGACAACTAAATAATCTCCATTTTTTTTCTATTTCTTTTCAATATTCATAAAAAAAAAACTGAATCAAGTAACTTAATTTGCAAGAACAATAATAAAAGTAGATGTTTGAACATTGAGATAAAAAAAAGTAAGTCGATGTTTCATCTCTATTTTCGATCACCTTCGAATGAATATTACCATTCAAATAAAATTGTTAACCCACTAAATTAATCAAAAATAATATCTAATAATTCGTTAAATTATTTTAGGTCCTCTTGATTTCTCCTTATAATTGATTTTAAGATGATTAACCATTGTTAAACTTCCTTTATTCATCACTCTTGTACCAACTCTTTGAATATCTTTCTCTATCACGTATTAGGAATGAAAAATAATTTTCGATAAAATTAATTTGGGTCCTTTCAATGTTTCATTGCAATCGATTTTCGGATGGGTAAACATTGACAAACTTGTTCATCACTATTATATCAATCTTTTTGGATATCTTTCTCTCTCACATATTAATTAGGAATACAATTTTTTTTTTTTTTAAAAAAATCGAAGTGAAAGTTTTTGTGGTTTGAGAAAAAATTGATGAGAAGAAGATGATAAAGAAAGGGGGCTAGGTAGGGTGGGGTTGAGTAAAATGGATTGTCATTTCATTTATTTTTATTAAGAAATAGATATCAAATTTATTTGAAATGATTTTCATTTTTTTTAACATAATTTTTTTTTAAAATCTATAATTGTTGGAGTCAGGTGACACATGTCATCTTTTAATTAGTTATTTTTGTCACATCATAGTAAGTGTATCACACACACTTTACCTTTTCTATTGATTATCAAAAAAGGTTTAATAGGAACAGTTTTGGATAGAAAAAAGTGTTCAAAAAGAGGTACTAGTCGTAGTTAAGATGTCTAATTGAATTATACGAATAACTTTAATGAGCCGTAGATGAATTAAGTCAAAAAAAAACGTAGAAGAACATTGTTTCCTTCTCAAATATATGCTGATGAGGTAGAATACAAAAACTTATTTGTAATATTATAAACGAAAAAAAAATGAAGGAAAGAAATATTTAACTAGGTAGTTATAGCAACAGTTTAATTCAGTGATATAATTTTTTCCGCCATCCATTAGATATGTACATGCACAAAACCTTAATTAATTCTTGAAATATGTAATTATTGTACTTACCTTCTATTTTAACGAATATATATAGGCCCATAGGGATCTTTATTTCTTTTTTCAAATTTGATGGTTGGTAGAAGTACATAGAATAAATCCATGTTTATGAACTCTCTGAAGTGTATAGATGGTATGTATA
This sequence comes from Solanum sitiens, assembly GCA_016801875.1. Lineage (NCBI taxonomy): Eukaryota > Viridiplantae > Streptophyta > Magnoliopsida > Solanales > Solanaceae > Solanum > Solanum sitiens. Next base: position 422,604 of record JABWTJ010000090.1, read on the forward strand.
TATTTTCAGTTATGCTGTAAAGTTATATATATTTCTATCGTCAATTTTTTGGTATATGTGTACCCTTAAAGCTAACAGTTGGACACGTAACTTCATCTCAATAATTTATTCAATTTTTTATTTATTTTTTACACAAAATTTGCAAACTCACCCATCTTTCATAATTATCCATCTATGATCCGATTATAACCTAAACACTATTTCTTGGTGACCTAAAACAATTATTTCAAGAGGAACTTTCACAAATAGCCATTATATATGATAAATATATTTATGCTCCATAACTATAGTTTGCATATTTATGGGTTGTACCTACAGTTTAAGCTGCCTATTTAATTAGCATGTTTGTATAATTCAATTATTTTTGTATATACTCGAAATGACGAATTTATACAATACAAACATTAGAAGTGTAAAAATTATACAAATTATATTATACAAATTCTGAATTAGAGAAAAGTTATAAAAACTATATCATACAAATTCTGAATTACACAAACGTGCGAATTATATAAAACTAAAAAGCTAAGCCGTGTAACTATAGCTAAAAGTAGGTCGCGGATTGTAAGTAAGATAAACTTTAACTATGTTAAGTAATTATCCTAATATATTTACTTATGCACGTAATTTTTCCTTCTATCAATATCACTCCCTTCGAACCCTAGCTCTTCTTCTTATTTTCTAATGTTATCTTTTGTGGTACCAAATTAAGAAAAGAGATGGTCACCATTTATCAATTCTCAAAATCCACTTAAGACCTAAATTATTCAAGAAAAAAACGATGAGAAAATAACAATTCCTCTTCTAATATTTTTTAACTAATATCATCATAGACTTTTATTCATAAATAGATCTGTACCCAAAAGAACACAAGTGCGTCCAACAAAAAAACTGAATCCAACCCAAAACACAAAACCCAGCCCAACACATTATAATTCAACATTAAAGACCCTCAAGTAGGGTTTCTTAAAATAACACTCTTATTTGTTTCCGCCCCACCCTCTGAGAATCTCGTGAACTCCGCCTTCAATTTCTTTTTCTTGTGAGTTATCAATCTTCATCTGGTTGGTGTATCATCTATTGATCTTTGAATCAATAACCTGTTAAGGCAGTTGTACTTTTACTCTAAACCACTATTGATTTATGATGCTGATGCGATTAAGTTTTGCAGGGAAAAGCGAAGACAATTTTTTTTACTTTAATGTCGCCAATGAACTGGCCTCCAATTCAGAATAGTATCGTTGAGTTATCAAATGCAGTGTTGGCAATTCAATCACCACCGCTGTTTGATCTAAGCCTCGAAAACATCAACAATTTATATATCCTCTTCCGTTGGTATGCTTACCAATGGCATAGGTAACTTTTCTTTTTAAAATCATCTATTTTATCTTTCTTCGATTGCTAAAGTCATTCCGCCATTGAATTAGTTAAGCTTTTTGACCTTTTTCAACGATATGAAATGATTCACCATAAAACAAATTACTGTAAGAATATGTCTGTGTTTATCGATGGAGATGGTTCGACACCAATGAGTCAAATTCTTTCTCATTGATCAATTTTATGAGTAGTGATAAGCACATTAAGTTTGATCTTAATTATCACCAACATCAAATAACATGTGAAAATCATCGGATTTGAGAATTTACATGAATTTGAAACTCTCCTTCAATTAATTGGTTGTAATTTAATTTAATTAATGTAATCCTCCCTTTAATTTTCAGTAATTAGGAAAATTAAAAGGTTAATTGCATTAATTAAATAAGATTACAACTAATTAATTAAAGGATAGTTTCAGATCCATGCAGATTCTCTGATCCAGTAACTTTCATATGTTCACCAATATCGATGAAAAACTAAGGTTGAAATCTACGCGCTTATCATTATTCATAAAATTGATTATTGAGTAAGAATTCGACTCGTTGGTGTTGGGAACTGCACCACCATCTCCATTAGAGAACACCACTATCTCTTTACAATAATTTATTTCACGATAATTCATTTCATATAATTGAAAAAATTCTAAAAGTATAATAGATTTAATAACGGAACACCTCCAGCAATAGGAGAAAGATGAAATTGAGGATTTAGAAACATTAGTTACCTAAACCGTTGGTAAACATACCAATGAGAGAGGATGAACTTCTGATGCTTCCGAGGCTTAGACTAAATGACAATAGTGATTCAACCACCAACACCGCATTCGAACTAAATAGTATTATTTTGACTCGGAAACAAGTTCATAGCCCATCGTGCAACACCATCGAGAAATTTGTCTTCGCTTTTTCCTCGCGAAATTTTATCGCAACATTATCATAATTTGTCTTTGCTTAATTGAATATTGAAAATGAATAGTTTGTCAAAGCTGATTTTTTGGCAATGTAAACTGCTGACTGGCTGTCACAAAACACATGTATGGGTAAAGAGCTATGTACCATCAATTCAACAAGTAATCTTTCAAGCCATACTAGTTCCCCTACAACTTGTCTCACAATCCTGTACTCGGCCTCTACAAAAGGATAATGATATAGTGGCTTGATTTTTAGACTTCCAGTTGATAGGGCAGTCTCCCATAAGTACCAAGTATGCACTAACATATCTCGTTGAATCAGGACAAAAAGCCCAATCGGAGTCACAATAAGCACTAATAGTAAACTCGAATTTGTTTGAAATGAAAATCTCCAAAGTAGAATCTTTGTTTTAGATACCTAAGTATATGATAGGCAGTGTGTATATCTAGGTGATTGCATAAACTGACTGAGATGTTGTACAATGAGCTTCCTATAGTAAGTAGGATCTGGAAGCAATTTTCCATCAGTCACTTTGTAGTTTATAACATCAAGCTCTTTTAGAAGGTCAGCAACGAACTTCCTCTGGGAAATGATAACACCATCTTGTTTATATAATATTTCCAATCCCAAGAAATAGTGTAGCCTCCCAAGGTCCTTAATCTTAAACTAATAATGTAGGAAAGTCTTTAGAGAGGTGATCTCTTCCAAGTCAGTTCCTGTCAAAATTATATCATCCACATATACAGTAACAAACACCAAGGAACAATCATTTCTCTTGTAAAAGAAAGAGTAATCACTGTTTGAGTAGGTGTAAAAGGTTGCTTGTCAGTACCATTGCCTATTTGGCTGTTTTAAGCCATATAAAGACTTCTTGAGTCGGTACACCAAATTGGTTTCATCTACCATAAGACCAGAGGCGGAGCCAGAATTTTTAATATGAGGGTTCAAAATCTGTAGAAATAGATAGTCAAAGGGGCTCGACATCTACTATATATACATATAAACTTATTTTAACCATATATAAATAATATAGTTTTTCGCCGATGAACCCCTTCATTAAGGATAGCTCCGCCCCTGCATAAGACCCTTTGATAGTGTCATGTACACTTCCTCATGTAGGTCACTATGGAGGAAAGCATTGTTCATATCCAACTGATACATATCCAGCCCTTCTTCACAACCAAACATATCAAAGTCCTTACACTAGTTTTTTTCTTTTTTTCCGATTTCACCCACAATACTCAAATTAATTAATATAGTCGTATAGGTCTTGAAAAATAATTTGAAAAATAAGTTATTAACAGTGAGGACAAAATGAAAAATGATAATTTATCTTTTTCTTAATATGATAAAAATGACATGAAATAATTTATTTACAAAAAAATATTAAATTAGTGAATTATAAAATATACTAGAAATATTATGAATCAATACAATTAATGATTTTTTTTAAAAAAATTCTTTGAGAAAATTATAATTATTTTTTCTTTATTAACTCCCCAAATAATAGAGGAGGCATTATGTTTCTTATAAGTCCCTATCCTATGTTTTCTGTACGAAATGATCCGTAATAGACATGGTCTGATAATATATAATTATATATAGTACAAAAAATAGCATAACATAACCGCTATTATAGACTATGTATAAATATCTATTCTTAATTAATTAGTGTATTTAATTACATCAGAAAATAATAAATTATGTAGAGCCGTCAAAATAGGCTGATTCAATCAAACCCAATTCTAACAAGCTAGAGAGTTAAATGGATTGGCGGGCTGACCCTTTTAATTAAAGAGCCTATAAAATAGCAATCCAATTCAGCCCTAAGCGGGCCACGGGTTGGGACGGGTTGACCACCCAACAAAAAAATAAATAATATTACTCTCTTAGAAAGAATACCGAACATTGACGTCTATGAACATGTCATCAATTTATTATTCACACTTCGGTGAATACTTAGAAAAATACATTTATTATTCACACACTTCGGTGAATACATACAAAATACATAATAGCCGGTAAGATTTAGCGGATAAATGTAAGATCATTACACTTTTCTCTCATAAAAAAATTAGTTGGTTTAAAAGATTTCTAGCAACACAAGACAATCCAAATACTTAACAAATCTAAATTGCAAAATATTACATGACCTACTAATTAAAGCTTTACGACTCCGCTTCTGCTTTCACCATAGATCACATTTGAATCAACATGTGATATTATTTCCTTAAGAAGTACATCTTCATCTACAATTCATCATACAAGATGATATTGCAAAAGATTTGATTTTTTATTTTTTAAAATATTTATTGATAAAATATTTATAAATAAAACACTATTAAAAATATATATAAAAATATTTTTAAAATTTAATACCCCACGGGCTGGCCTCTAAGTATTGCGGGCTGCTCCTATAAGGCCAATGAACCAAATGAAGCGGGCTAAAAAGTCTCGTTCCTAAATGGGTCAAAAAATAAAGCCCAACCTCACTTATTCCAAGGGTTGGATTGAGTTGACCTCGCGGACTAAGCCCATATTAACGACTCTAAGATCATGTGATAAGCGGCAATTATAGACTATGCATAGATATCACTTTTTCATATCATTTTACTTTGTCATATTTTTATAGAAATTATGTGTTTTAATTATTATATTCTTATTTATTATCTTTATTTATTTAAAATATTAATTTATCTTCAATAAAATATTTTCTTTTTAATATCTCTTTCTCTTCACTTAGCTTTTTTTTATGCTAATTAGTCGATAATTATCCCTACTTAAAATGAGAAAAATTTACTTGATTTTATTTTAATATTTTAAAATAAAAATTATTTTAATCATCTATACTTAATAAAGATGAAAAGTAAAATGATCCTAAGAGAATAATTAGAGCTGGAAGAATAATTGTTTTTTTTATTTTTAAAAATGATCTCACTTCTCTTTAATTAATTAATTAAAATAAAACATAGCGTTGGACAGATCAATTATATTAATTGTCTGTGAATAAGCCAATAAATATTTCTCTTTAAATGGCCCCTTGAAACTTGTAAATATGTATGTATTGGGAAGATATGATTTTGCCATCAAATGGTGGTGCCTTAATTACGAGCCATCACTTAGGGACAGCGCCTCTCTCCACTCTATTTTTTTCTCTTATCGAGTAATTACTTTCACGTAAATTTTGTTTGATTTTTTATTTAAAATTTTGTATTTTTTAATTATCGTGATTTCTGATCTAGCTAACAATTTATTGTTATTATAGCGTTCTAAAGTACATAAAAATTTTACTCGTTAAAATCAAATAGGAGGTCTGAGGACTTGCTCAATCTTTTCAGGAATTTAAGGACTGAAGCAGAAAACATATTTTATATTGAAATAAAAAATAAATAAATTCTATTTTTTGCAAATAATTCTATTTTGTGTGGATTTAAAATGAATTAGAATTTAAAAACTCCAAAGACTGTGGTCAGACCATTATGGGTTTGTGAGGATTGGAACTTACCAGACAAATAATTTCACTATCTTAGAATCGTTAAGGTTTAAGGAGCAATAAATAAGATGAGTATAACGTAACTCATTCAATGTTTTAAAAAATGCTTTAGAAATTTATAGTTAATCTCTTAATTTTTTAAATTGAATGAGTAAAAATGGACATCTATTTTAAACACAGTTATTAATAATCGCTAACAAATAGATTAATAAATAGTGTTAAAACAAAATAGAAAAAAAAACGTAGAAGAACAATGTTTCTCTCTCAAGTAGTCAAGTATATGCAGATGAGGTAGAATACAAAAACTTATTTGTAATATTATAAACGAACAAAAATGAAGGAAAGAAATATTTAAATAGGACTAATATAGCAAGAGTTTAATTCAGTGATATTATTTTTTCCGCCATCCATTGGATATGTACATGCACAAAACCTTAATTAATTCTTGAAATATGTAATTTTTGTACTTACCTTCTATTTTAACGAATATATATTGGCCTATAGGGATATTTATTTCTTTTTTCAAATTTGATGGTTGGTAGAAGTACATAGAATAATTCCATGTTTATGAACTTTTTGAAGTGTATAGATGGTATGTATATATTTTCAGTTATACTTTAAAGCTATATAAATTTCTATCGTCAATTTCTTGGTATGTGTGTATTCTTAAAGCTAATAGCTGGGCACGTAACTTTATCTCAATAATTTATTTGATTTTTTGTTTAATTTTTTACGCAAAATTTGCAAACTCACCCATCTTCCATAATTATCCATCTATGACCCAATTATAACCCAAACATTATTTCTTGGTGACCTAAAACAATTCTTTCAAGAGGAACTTTCGCAAATAGTCATTATATATGATACATATAATTATGCTCCATAGCTATAGTTTGCATATTTACGGGTTGTAGCTACAGTTTAAGTTGCATCTATAATTCGCATGTTTGTATAATTCGCAAGTACATTTGTATAATTCAATTATTTTTGTATCTACTCGAAATAATGCATTTATACAATTACAAACATTAGAAGTGTAAACAGTTATACAAATTATATTATACAAATTTTGAATTATATAATAGTTATACAAATTATATTATACAAATTCTGAATTACACAAAACGTGCGAATTATATAAAACTAAAAAGCTAAGCCGCATAATTATAGAGAAAAGTAGGTCACGAATTGTAAGTAAAATAAACTTTAACTATGTTAAGTAATTATCCTAATATGTTTACTTATGTGCGTAATTTTTCCTTCTTTCAATATCTCTCCCGCCGAACCCTAGGAGTCATCTCTATCTTCTTCTTCTTAGGTTTTTCTAATGTTATCTTTTGTGGTACCAAATTAAGAAAAGAGATGGTTACCATTTATCAATTCTAATAATTCAATCAAGACCTAAATTATTGAAGAGAAAAATGACGATAAAATAACAAATTCCTCTTCTAATATTTTTTAATTAATATCGATAATAGACTTTTATTCATAAATAAATCTGTACCAAAAAGGACACAAGTGCGTCCAACAAAAAAACTTATCCAACCCAAAATACAAAACCCAACCCAACCCATTATAATTATACTATTAAAAGACTCTCAAGCATGCTTTCTTTAAATATCACTCTTATTTATTTTCGCCTCCATCCTTTGAGAATCTCGTGAACTCTGCCTTCAATTTCTTTTTCCTCTGAGTTATCAATCATTATATGGTTGGTGTATCAGCTAATGAGCTTTGAATCAGTAACTTGCAAAACTCACCCATCTTCCATAGTTACCCATCTATGACCCAATTATAACCCAAACATTATTTCTTGGTGACCTAAAACAATTCTTTCAAGAGAAACTTTCGCAAATAACCATTATATATGATAAATATAATTATGCTTAATAGCTATAGTTTGCATATTTACGGATTGTAGCTACAGTTTAAGTTGCCTCTATAATTCGCATGTTTGTATAATTCGCGGGTACATTTGAATAATTCAATTATTTTTGTATCTACTCGAAATAATACATTTATACAATTACAAACATTAGAAGTGTAAACTGTTATACAAATTATATTATACAAATTTTGAATTATATAAAAGTCATACAAATAATATCATATAAATTCTGAATTACACAAACGTGCGAATTATATAAACTAAAAAGTTGAGCCGCATAATTATAGCGAAAAGTACGTCGTGAATTGTAAGTAAGATAAACTTTAACTATGTTACGTAATTATCCTAATATGTTTACTTATGCGCGTAATTTTTTCCTTTTCAATATCACTCCCGCTGAACCGTAGGAGTCATCTCTATCTTCTTCTTCTTAGGTTTTTCTAATGTTATCTTTTGTGGTACCAAATTAAGAAAAGAGATGGTCACTATTTATCAATTCTCAAAATCCAATTAAGACCTAAAATATTTAAGAAGAAAATGACGATAAAATAACAAATTCCTCTTCTAATATTTTTTAATTAATATCGATCATAGACTTTTATTCATAAATAAATCTGTACCAAAAAGAACACAAGTGCGTCCAACAAAAAAACTTATCCCACCCAAAACACAAAACCCAGCCCAACCCATTATAATTCTACTATTAAAAGACTCTCAAGCAGGCTTTCTTTAAATATCACTCTTATTTATTTCCGCCTCCATCCTTTGAGAATCTCGTGAACTCTGCCTTTAATTTCTTTTTCCTGTGAGTTATTAATCATTATATGGTTGGTGTATCAGCTAATGAGCTTTGAATCAGTAACTTGCAAAACTCACTCATCTTTCATAATTACCCATCTATGACCTAATTATAACCAAACATTATTTCTTGGTGACCTAAAACAATTCTTTCAAGAGAAACTTTCGCAAATAGCCATTATACATGATAAATATAATTATGCTTAATAGCTATAGTTTGCATATTTACGGATTGTAGCTACAGTTTAAGTTGCCTCTATAATTCGCATGTTTGTATAATTCGCGGGTATAGTTGTAAAATTCAATTATTTTTGTATCTATTCGAAATAATACATTTATACAATTACAAACATTAGAAGTGTAAACAGTTATACAAATTATATTACACAAATTTTGAATTATATATATAAAAGTTATACAAATTATATCATACAAATTCTGAATTACACAAACGTGCGAATTATATAAAATTAAAAAGCTAAGCCGCATAATTATAGAGAAAAGTAGGTCACGAATTGTAAGTAAGATAAACTTTAACTATGTTAAGTAATTATCCTAATATGTTTATTTATGTGCGTAATTTTTCCTTCTTTCAATATCTCTCCCGCCGAACCCTAGGAGTCATCTCTATCTTCCTCTTCTTAGGTTTTTCTAATGTTATCTTTTGTGGTACCAAATTAAGAAAAGAGATGGTCACCATTTATCAATTATCAAAATCCAATTAAGACCTAAATTATTTAAGAAAAAAAATGACGATAAAATAACAAATTCCTCTTCTAATATTTTTTAATTAATATCGATAATAGACTTTTATTCATAAATAAATCTGTACCAAAAAGGACACAAGTGCGTCCAACAAAAAAACTTATCCAACCCAAAACACAAAACCCAACCTAACCCATTATAATTCTACTATTAAAAGACTCTCAAGCAGGCTTTCTTTAAATATCACTTTTATTTATTTCCGCCTCCATCCTTTGAGAATCTCGTGAACTCTGCCTTTAATTTCTTTTTCCTCTGAGTTATTAATCATTATATGTTTGGTGTATCAGCTAATGAGCTTTGAATCAGTAACTTGCAAAACTCACTCATCTTCCATAATTACCCATCTATGACCTAATTATAACCCAAACATTATTTCTTGGTGACCTAAAACAATTTTTTCTAGAGGAACTTTCGCAAATAGCCATTATATGTGATAAATATAATTATGCTCCATAGCTATAGTTTGCATATTTACGGGTTGTAGCTACAGTTTAAGTTGCTTCTATAATTCGCATGTTTGTATAATTCGCGAGTACATTTGTATAATTCAATTATTTTTGTATCTACTCGAAATAATGCATTTATACAATTACAAACATTAGAAGTGTAAACAGTTATACAAATTATATTATACAAATTTTGAATTATATAATAGTTATACAAATTATATTATACAAATTCTGAATTACACAAACGTGCGAATTATATAAAACTAAAAAGCTAAGCCGCATAATTATAGAGAAAAGTAGGTCACGAATTGTAAGTAAGATAAACTTTAACTATGTTAAGTAATTATCCTAATATGTTTACTTATGTGCGTAATTTTTCCTTCTTTCAATATCTCTCCCGCCGTACCCTAGGAGTCATCTCTATCTTCTTCTTCTTAGGTTTTTCTAATGTTATCTTTTGTGGTACCAAATTAAGAAAAGAGATGGTCACTATTTATCAATTCTCAAAATCCAATTAAGACCTAAAATATTTAAGAAGAAAATGACGATAAAATAACAAATTCCTCTTCTAATATTTTTTAATTAATATCGATCATAGACTTTTATTCATAAATAAATCTGTACCAAAAAGAACACAAGTGCGTCCAACAAAAAAACTTATCCCACCCAAAACACAAAACCCAGCCCAACCCATTATAATTCTACTATTAAAAGACTCTCAAGCAGGCTTTCTTTAAATATCACTCTTATTTATTTCCGCCTCCATCCTTTGAGAATCTCGTGAACTCTGCCTTTAATTTCTTTTTCCTGTGAGTTATTAATCATTATATGGTTGGTGTATCAGCTAATGAGCTTTGAATCAGTAACTTGCAAAACTCACTCATCTTTCATAATTACCCATCTATGACCTAATTATAACCAAACATTATTTCTTGGTGACCTAAAACAATTCTTTCAAGAGAAACTTTCGCAAATAGCCATTATACATGATAAATATAATTATGCTTAATAGCTATAGTTTGCATATTTACGGATTGTAGCTACAGTTTAAGTTGCCTCTATAATTCGCATGTTTGTATAATTCGCGGGTATAGTTGTAAAATTCAATTATTTTTGTATCTATTCGAAATAATACATTTATACAATTACAAACATTAGAAGTGTAAACAGTTATACAAATTATATTACACAAATTTTGAATTATATATATAAAAGTTATACAAATTATATCATACAAATTCTGAATTACACAAACGTGCGAATTATATAAAATTAAAAAGCTAAGCCGCATAATTATAGAGAAAAGTAGGTCACGAATTGTAAGTAAGATAAACTTTAACTATGTTAAGTAATTATCCTAATATGTTTATTTATGTGCGTAATTTTTCCTTCTTTTAATATCTCTCCCGCCGAACCCTAGGAGTCATCTCTATCTTCCTCTTCTTAGGTTTTTCTAATGTTATCTTTTGTGGTACCAAATTAAGAAAAGAGATGGTCACCATTTATCAATTATCAAAATCCAATTAAGACCTAAATTATTTAAGAAAAAAAATGACGATAAAATAACAAATTCCTCTTCTAATATTTTTTAATTAATATCGATAATAGACTTTTATTCATAAATAAATCTGTACCAAAAAGGACACAAGTGCGTCCAACAAAAAAACTTATCCAACCCAAAACACAAAACCCAACCTAACCCATTATAATTCTACTATTAAAAGACTCTCAAGCAGGCTTTCTTTAAATATCACTTTTATTTATTTCCGCCTCCATCCTTTGAGAATCTCGTGAACTCTGCCTTTAATTTCTTTTTCCTCTGAGTTATTAATCATTATATGTTTGGTGTATCAGCTAATGAGCTTTGAATCAGTAACTTGCAAAACTCACTCATCTTCCATAATTACCCATCTATGACCTAATTATAACCCAAACATTATTTCTTGGTGACCTAAAACAATTTTTTCTAGAGGAACTTTCGCAAATAGCCATTATATGTGATAAATATAATTATGCTCCATAGCTATAGTTTGCATATTTACGGGTTGTAGCTACAGTTTAAGTTGCTTCTATAATTCGCATGTTTGTATAATTCGCGAGTACATTTGTATAATTCAATTATTTTTGTATCTACTCGAAATAATGCATTTATACAATTACAAACATTAGAAGTGTAAACAGTTATACAAATTATATTATACAAATTTTGAATTATATAATAGTTATACAAATTATATTATACAAATTCTGAATTACACAAACGTGCGAATTATATAAAACTAAAAAGCTAAGCCGCATAATTATAGAGAAAAGTAGGTCACGAATTGTAAGTAAGATAAACTTTAACTATGTTAAGTAATTATCCTAATATGTTTACTTATGTGCGTAATTTTTCCTTCTTTCAATATCTCTCCCGCCGTACCCTAGGAGTCATCTCTATCTTCTTCTTCTTAGGTTTTTCTAATGTTATCTTTTGTGGTACCAAATTAAGAAAAGAGATGGTCACTATTTATCAATTCTCAAAATCCAATTAAGACCTAAAATATTTAAGAAGAAAATGACGATAAAATAACAAATTCCTCTTCTAATATTTTTTAATTAATATCGATCATAGACTTTTATTCATAAATAAATCTGTACCAAAAAGGACACAAGTGCGTCCAACAAAAAAACTTATCCCACCCAAAACACAAAACCCAGCCCAACCCATTATAATTCTACTATTAAAAGACTCTCAAGCAGGCTTTCTTTAAATATCACTCTTATTTATTTCCGCCTCCATCCTTTGAGAATCTCGTGAACTCTGCCTTTAATTTCTTTTTCCTGTGAGTTATTAATCATTATATGGTTGGTGTATCAGCTAATGAGCTTTGAATCAGTAACTTGCAAAACTCACTCATCTTTCATAATTACCCATCTATGACCTAATTATAACCAAACATTATTTCTTGGTGACCTAAAACAATTCTTTCAAGAGAAACTTTCGCAAATAGCCATTATACATGATAAATATAATTATGCTTAATAGCTATAGTTTGCATATTTACGGATTGTAGTTACAGTTTAAGTTGCCTCTATAATTAGCATGTTTGTATAATTCGCGGGTATAGTTGTAAAATTCAATTATTTTTGTATCTATTCGAAATAATACATTTATACAATTACAAACATTAGAAGTGTAAACAGTTATACAAATTATATTATACAAATTTTGAATTATATAAAAGTTATACAAATTATATTATACAAATTCTGAATTACACAAACGTGCGAATTATATAATTATAGCGAAAAGTACGTCGTGAATTGTAAGTAAGATAAACTTTAACTATGTTACGTAATTATCCTAATATGTTTACTTATGCGCGTAATTTTTTCCTTTTCAATATCACTCCCGCTGAACCGTAGGAGTCATCTCTATCTTCCTCTTCTTAGGTTTTTCTAATGTTATCTTTTGTGGTACCAAATTAAGAAAAGAGATGGTCACTATTTATCAATTATCAAAATCCAATTAAGACCTAAATTATTTAAGAAGAAAATGACGATAAAATAACAAATTCCTCTTCTAATATTTTTAATTAATATCGATCATAGACTTTATTCATAAATAAATCTTTACCAAAAAGGACACAAGTGCGTCCAACAAAAAAACTAATTCAACCCAAAACACAAAACCCAGCCCAACCCATTATAATTCTACTATAAAAAAACTCTAAAGCAGGATTTCTTTAAATATCACTCTTATTATTTCAGCCTCCATCCTTTGAGAATCTCGTAAACTCCGCCTTCAATTTCTTTTTCCTGTGAGTTATCCAAAGGCGAATCTAGAAATTTACAACTATGGGTGCTCGCTATTTCAACTTATATCAACCAAAGAGCGTGCGAGCTAAAATTCGTCAAAATAGGTGTTATTTTTTCAATGCAATAGACAATCGAAATATTTGGATTGGTTCAAGAAAAAAAGGAGGAGAAATAATATACTTTCACATACATTTGTAGTTACCAAAAAGGCAAACCAATGGAAGGAAGACTCTTTCGCTTTTAAATTGAAAAACTGAAATAAAGGCGTTAGAACACATTTTTTTCCTTCCCTTTTATTTTTCCTTATTAGACTGATGAGAAGAAAAAGTTAATAGTAATAGAAGATCATGACTGTTTATATTTTTTTTGGAGATTAAGTTACATAATAGACATGAGAAGTAAACGATTCAAGATTTTAAGATCGAAGTTACTTTTTAAGCTATCAATCATAAATATAAATGTATAAATTTAATACTTGTCAAAAGAAAAATAATTATATTTATATAAGATAGCCAAAAAAATCAAAAAGAAAAATAATCTTCAAAAAAAAATTTTGTTTTAGAAAAATAAGAAATAGGACAATTCGTGAAAGTGGAAAAAAAGAAAAGATAGAAAGAAAAGAGCTGATTTTAAAATAAAAAGAATGTAATTATAGAGAATTGAACCTGGACATTTTTTAGCAATATAGGACCTTGAGAACTCATTTCCAACCACCATGCCAACTAATACATTTGTTTATTGAGTGCTTGACTTTTATTTTATACGATATTACCTTAATTTTGATATAAATATATATAGTTCGATTCGAGCTTAATGGGTGCTCGAGCACCCACCCGGACAGCCCCATGTGAGTCCGCCCCTGGAGTTATCAATCATTATCTGATTAGTGTATCAGCTAATGAGCTTTGAATCAGTAACCTGCAAAGACAATTATCCTTCTGCTCTAATTCACTCTTTTTATGATGCTAGTGCATACTCCTAGGATTCGACGACAATTATATTGGAAGAATTGTTTTGGGTTACCAATAAATAGGATTTGAGTTGTAATTGCGTTATGGATAGGTAATTTTATGGAAAATGGGAAGTTTTTTTAAATTTTTAATTAAAAATCGGGTAAAATTATTGAGAGAAAACCACGTTTTCAGCCGTTAGTTTTAAGGCTTTACACATGTCAAAAGTTTGACGATCAGGATGTATATAACCTACCTTAAAGTATAATGGAGGGTTTAGACATACCATTTCTTATAATTCAGGAGTATATTTATCCTTTTTCACAAAGAAAAATAAGAGAAATCATAAAGTATTTTAGGTTATATTGAGGTTTTTGGAATGAATAGTTGGGCGGATTATTTTAATTTCAAATAAATAAATTAAAATCGAATAAATATCTAGAATGATGCCACGTATCCCTCCGTTTTGCTTAAGATTTACACAATCCAAAATACTAACGGCAAAAATATATGCATAAGCAAAGTATAACAAAAGATTATATACATATCATTTATAATAATTCAGAAATATATTCTTAATTTTTCCTTCAATAAAATATGAACAACTTCTACGGTAATGATGATGACATAATGACTTCATTGTGTGAATCACAATTAAATAATTTCCACTTGAGATTTTTAAACAAAAAAAATCAAGAAGATATTATTATTTCCTTAAAAGAATAATAAAAAAGATACTTATTGTTATCTTTTTCATATGCTTACAAGAATCAAAGTCTCAATTCAAAGAATATGCGTCAGTCAAGCCAGGAAGAGATTCTTTTTTTTTATTTTTTATCTTTTGTTAAAGTACAAAATGAAATTTGTCATGAAATATACTATGAAATTAACTTTTATACCTTGACAATATTATAAAAACTAATTACACTGTCAATCAAGTCATTTTAAACGTAATTAAATATTACTATTCTTTATAAGTTAAATTAAAATAGGCTATTAACATGTTACGTCGAACTAAAATGTACTGATTATTATTCAAAGATAGTGACTAGAAGAAGAAAACAAAGGGAGGGGTGGCCGGCGGGGGTCGATAATGATGGTGATATTTATTACTCCTATGTGATAAATTGTGTGCGATTTTCTTTTTATCCACCAACTTATGTGATCGAAAAATCTCATACAATTAATGTCAGTTGTATAATGCACATTTTTTTTAATTAATATTGAAAATGAAAGTTGCGGAGATCACAAGCTTTAACTATAGTAAATAACTAGATAAAAAAGATCGAGCCCCCAAATAAACAGGCTGAACCCAAGCAAAATAGGAATAACAAATAAAGTGAAGTACGTAAGACAATTTTATCATTTTCTTTTTTGTAGGAGTTGCAGTTTAAGATAGTTAGCTATATATGACATTTCATTAAATTCGTATTTAAGTTATATAATAAGTTAGCTATGACATTTCATTAAATTCGTATTTAAGTTATATATTAATTGAAGATCTTAACTTTTGATAAAGTGTTTAAATTTAAATTTTGAAAAAATAATTGTGTGTGTTTTCATTCATCTACTAGGTAGCTAGTTAAGTTAACCACATAAAATGTATCATCTATTTTAGTTATACACATCAGTATCAAGTAAAGATAGTTGAGACTTTACGACTTTTTGAGGGAATTTGTATAGTTAAAGGAGATGATATATTTTATATACTAGTTTTCGGAAATTTGCATTGTACGTTTGTTCTTTATTATTATTATTATAATTAATTTTCTATATATTAAAAAGTTGAGTTATAAAATAGAAAATGCTGAAATTAACAATAGCAGTTTTACTATTTATATATTATTCACTAAATAATAAAAAATATACTATGAAGAAGAACATTAAATAGATGATATACTCGAGCATTTTTTGTTATCCTTCATTTGTAGTTTCTCACTCTCTTTTCTTCATATACTATGAAGAACATTAAACGTTGAAATTTAATTGTGCAATTACCTTCCTATGATCAAATTTTAATTTTGGAAGTGTTTTTACATAATAGTGGAGAATGTTCTTCAGAATCAACTTTTGGTTTTGAATAGTAATGGACAATTACTATTCAAATGTACTTTAGTGGCGGTTTCATTCGCCATGAATACCTATCTTGAGCGACGACTTTTATTTGATTTAGTGGCGGTTTAGTTGCTACTATAAAATACCTTTGTTTATTTTAGTGGCAGTTTAAGTTGCCACTAAACCTTACCTTTGGCGGTGACTTTTATTTGATTTTGTGGTGGTTTTAGTTGCCACGAATACTTATCTTTAGCGGCGACTATTTTTTTTATTAGTGGCGGTTGTAGTTGCTACTAAAACTTAGCTTTAGCGGCAACTGTTATTGGTTTAAGTTGCCACTAAAATTGACCTTTAGCAGTGACTGTTATTGGATATAGTGGCGATTTAAGTTGCCACTAAAATTGTCCTTTAGCAGCATCTGTTATTGGTTTAGGTAGCGGTTTTAGTTGCCATTAATACTTACCTTTAGCATGTGTTAGTGGTGGTTTTAGTTACCACGAATACCTATATTTAGCGACGATTGTTATTTGCTTTAGTGGCGGTTTAAGATAACTACTTTAATCAGAAACGATTGAGACTATCAAAATGATTAACTTATCTTCAAAATAGTTAATAATAAATATAAATTGGATTTAGTTTTTTTATATTTATATCCTTACGATAAAAGAAATAAAGAATAGAAAAGTATAATAACCAATAACAAAGTTTTATTTGAAAATTCAAAAAGATGGAGATATGAAAAATTAAAATTCACTTACAAATTTGTATTTGATCAATATCCATCTTGTAACAATTCCAATTCACATATTTCTCAACAAAAAGGAAATAAATATTTATGAATAAAATTATAAAGAACACAAGTATAAGAATTAGTAAGAATTCTTACAAGTACAATTGATAATCATTTTTTTTTACAAATGGTGCATATTAATTTACAGAAAGCAAGATGAGTGCAAATTTGGATGGAAGAAAAGAATATATATAATGTTGTTGGTGAGTGTATTTGATAGATTCTTCATTACCCCCACTTATTATAAATTAAAACTAAAATTAATTTTTTGACTCTTCGTTATCCACATTTGGTACATGAATAACTTCCTCAAATATTTACTATACAAAACTAATAGGCGTAGTCCATTTTCTTATAAAATTGGTTGAATTTAAGTTTATATTTGATTAAAAATTATACTAGTAGAAAAACGATGAGATAGAAAATTTAATATTCTAAAGAATTTGAACCATTGTGTCTAGATGCATGAATTTAAATAAAATTATTATTTAATATTGAATTAATTATATATTCATATTTAATTTAATTTAGGGATAAAATAAGATCAGAATAGTAATTCAACTTTTAAGTTAGGAGCTTCCCACTTATAATAACATATATATATATATATATATATATATATATATATATATATATATACTAGTTTTTGGACACGTGTTTTGCATGTGTGTTCCATTTGAATTGTTATAAATATGTTAGAATGACTAAAATGCTATGAAAACATATATGTAAACAAGAAGTAATGAATAATATAATACAAAAATTATAAATAAATCTTCAATAATATAACAAAAAAACACCAAATGAGGGGCACATTTTGATGTTTCAAATTAATTCTTTTTAAGCAATCTACTATAACTTTTGAACTTTGGTTAATAGTTAGCAAACTTTCAATAAAGTCACAAATGACCAATTTGAGCTCAAATAAATCTTTAGACTAACGACAATAAAATATTCATAGGAAACTAAATTAAGAAGTCTACTATAGAAAAAAATCAAAAATACAATGTATACATGCTTCATAAGACCTTAATCACTAATAATATAGATGGAAAAATAAATACAAAATTAGTACATAATATTTCGAGTTCTTATTGACTCTTTCTCCCATATCCTATCAAAATTAAAGAGTGTTCTTCATGATATACGTAGATAACATAAACTATTTGAACATACATCAATTCAAAAATATCTCAATTTTAAAAAAGTAGCTTATCAATTATGAAATTGAAATCTAAATAAAAAATAATATTAAAAGAGAAGTAAACATAAATTGTAAACAAACAAAATATCTAGCAAAATCATGCATGAATAATCATTAACTAAAGCTACAAAAATCTCAATAAGAAGAATGGGTTACTCCATCAATAACCATCAATTTTTTGTATGTATCCCTAAAATTCACATTAATAAAAGAAATAAAATAATGTATATTATGATAATCCGTAAGATAATATAATATGAATAAGAAAAAATTTACATGGAAAAAAACAATATACAAATATAAGATTCCAAATAAATTAAAGAATTTATAATACAACAAATCAGTTGAAAAAATAGTCATATAATTAAGTGCTAATGATGAAAGTAGGATACAGAATATCATTATTAAAATTTTATATAATATTATTATTATTAAACAAAAATAAATAAAATAAACGATACCTGAAAATCATCGAAATAATCTCATCAAAAGGAAGTAATTGGTGAACAAAAAATATTCCTCCATTAGTTAGAGATTTATAGGAATTATGCAAGGAGACCATAACTTTACTGATATTAAGATAGGAAAGACAATTAATGTCATTACTCATAAATGAGTATAATTAATAACTAAAATAAAGACGAAAAGTTGAAGAATTTGTATAAGAAGATTTAATGAAATAATCATGATATTAGACGTGGAGAGAGGGAGGGTTGTTTTTTTTACTAATCAATTTTATTTAATCATAGTAATTATACATAATTATAGATAGAGAACAAAATATTAATTAAATTATTTAGACATTTAAAATCTCAAAAAAAGAGAAAAAAATATATATTTATATATTTATTTATTATTATATACATATAGATTATAGAAAATAGATATTATTAAATTAGATATTTTAACTAGGAATTAACCTAAGGAAGTGCAAAAGTCATCAACATTTTAATTAAAATGAAACAATTTAATATTTAAATTAAATAACATTTTAATTTATATTAGGGGTAAAATCGTAATTTAATTTTTAATTTTTTTTCTCCACTTATAATAATATATGATGATATATGATATAATGATGATTAACTTAACTGTCTAATAGACAAATAAAAACATACACCAAAAAAATTCAAACTTGAATCAGCAATGTCTAATCAGCACAGATTATTAGGAGGGGAAGTGTTTAAGAGTTGAAATAGACTTGGTTCAACTATGTAAATGAAACAATCTGACAAGTTTAAGGAGCTACTTATATATTAAACTTTATTATTTTATACGGATATAAATTAACAAGCTAAAGAGCTACCAAAACTAGGCGAATTTGGAATTTAGAATGTATATGATCTTACAATATGTATACAATTTAAAATATCCTTGTACATATATTACATTTGTTGCATAAATTAGGCGAAGAAGGGAATTCTAATGCATAAACAAAGAAGAGAAGTTCAATTAGAAACCAAGCAGTCGCAACAAATTCATGGTAACATTCAGGAAATGGCGTCTCAACAACAATATGAAGAAAATGAGAATTCCACGAGGAGGATTAGGGTAGAAGGTTAGTAGCTATTTTAATAATCGACTTCATTCTTTACTAATTTGAAGGCACATAATACATATTTTATATTGAAATTAAAAATAAATATTATTTTTTTAAAAATAATTCTATTTTGCGTGGATTTAAAATGAATTAGAATTGAAATAAACTCCAAGACCGTGGTGAGATCATTATGCGTTTTATGAGGATCGAAATTTGCCAGACAAATAATTTCACTATCTTAGAACCGTTATGGTTTAAGGAGCATTCAATGTTTTGAAAAGTGCTTTAGAAAATTATAGTTAATCTTTAAATTTTTAAAATCAGATGAGTAAAAATGAACATCTATTTTTAACATAGTTTGTAACGATTAATAAATGGGTTAGCAATATAGAAAGAAAGAAAACATTGTTTCTCCCTAAAGTATATGCTGATGTGGTAGAATACAAAAACTTATTTAACTATAATATAGAAGGGAATATCAACTGCTTCGGGTCAAGTTTTTAAAATTACAAACAAAGGAATTTTTTGTTCCTAATCTGAAATTTAATCTTCTTTTCGCTGGGAAACCTTTCGCTTCTCACTTTTCATTCTTCTCCTTAAAAAAAAAAAAGGTAAAATTTTCCACTATTTCACCCTTTTTTATCTTGTATTCTCATATTATGACTTTACTACACCTGTGATCCTCTTTAATTATATTTTAACTCCTCTTCCACTATATTTTAATATTTTCCTTTTTATTCCTCTTCCATTATATTTTAATGTTTTTATTTTTTATTTTTCTTCCACTACATTTTAATATTTTCCTTTTTAATTAATCTTTCATACATTTTAATATTTTTCTTTTTAAATAGTATTAAAAAATAAATTTAAAATATTACAAATTTGATTAGCTCTCGAAATTTCGTGCGAACTGTACAATTGAGACAAACGGAAAAACATATATTATTTAAAAATTACATTAAAAATGTCATAAACCATAATAATTAACAACTTACAATATTTGAAAAACATATTAATTTTTTAAATGTATTAAAAAAAATAATAATTAATATAGTAATTTAAAAAACTTAAAATTTAACTTTAAAAATACTTAAAAAGTATTATAAAAACCACAATAATTAAAAACTGACAATATTAATTTTGTAAATGTATTAAAAATCATAATAATTAATATAGTAATTTTAAAAAGGGAAAATTACGTGGCTAAGCAAACTTATACTATTTAATACTCATCATAGCTATAGTTTGCTATAATTACCACTCGCGGCTAACATTATACATTAATTACGTGGGCTGACGTCGAGTTTGTATAATTAGTCATGTTTGTATATGTATAATTCACCAAGATCTACAAATACATATGTATAATATACAATTTTTTAACCTATATACATATACAATTCACCTCTCTCCCACTCTCTCCCACTCTCTACCCTCTCTCGCTCGCCTCTCTCCTCCCTCTCTCAATCTCGCTCGCCTCTCTCCTCCCTCTCCCAATCTCGCTTGCCATTTATACAAATGTATATGTATAATATACAGTTATATACAATTATATACATTTACAATTCACCTCTCTCCACTCTCTGCCCTCTCTCTCTCGCCTCTCTCCTCTCTCTCCAGTCGCGCTCGCCTCTCTCCTCTCTCTCCCAATCTCTCTTGCGATATATACAAATATATATGTATAATATATAATTATCTAACCAATATACATATACAATTCACCTTTCTCCATTCTTTTCCCCCTCTCTCTCGCCTCTCTACTCTCTCTCCCAGTCTCGCTCGCCTCTCTCCTCCATATAACACGTAGCTACAAATTGTAATTATCAAACTATAGCTATAGAGAGTAATTAATTATTTTTAAGTGGCTATATGTGAAAGTTTCCCTTTTAAAAACTTAAAATTTAACTTGAAAAATACTTTAAAAGTATTATAAATCATAATAAATAATACAATAATTCACAATGTTCAAATTTAACTTGAAAATAAATTTAAAAATATTATAAATCATAATATATAATACAGTAATTTAAATTACTTAAAATTTAACTTGAAAATTACTTTAAAAGTATTATAAATTATAATAAACGATACAACAATTTAAATTACTTAAAATTTAACGACTTACAAATATTTCTTAAAATATAGTAAAATTTTGTTTAACTGTCAAAATTTTACATGTGCACATAAATTGAAACTATGTTAAAAGTATTATAAAACACTATCAGTAACAACTTAAAATATTTAAAAATATAATTGACTTTGTTAGATTCATATGTGCCACAAATTAAATCAAATCAAATAATATATATTGAGCCCGTACTTGTTGGGTTATCCCACATCGGAAGTGGAAGGGGCTGGTGGTCAATTTATAAGTGTGAGGGAAAGCCTTAACCTTTGAGCTAGCTTTTGGGTTGAGAAGGCCCAAGACCACCCAACATTGGTATCAGAGCCCAAGTTGTCAACAAGTCTCAGCCCACCGGGAGAAACTGGGTTGTCGCTCTCTCTAGCCCAAGGCTCGATGTGTGAAGGGGGAGATTGTTGGGTTTATCCCACATCGGAAGTGGAAGGGGCTGGTGGTCAATTTATAAGTGTGATGGAAATCTTTAACCTTTGAGCTAGCTTTTGGGTTGAGAAGGCCCAAGACCATCCAACAGTACTTGCACGGACGGTTGTAACTAGTGTAATATTATAAACTAAAAAAATGAACAAAAGGAATTTTAAAAAGGAGTAATATAGCAAAGTTTAATTAAATGATATTACTTTTTCAGCCATCCATCGAATATCTACATGCATAAAACCTTAATTAATTCTTGAAATATGTAATTATTGTGCTTACCCTCTATTTTAACGAATATATATAGGCCTATAGTGATCTTTATTTATTTTTTTTCAAATTTCATTATGTTATTTTTATGAATGAAAAGGAACACAACTTTTAATTGATATTCGGTGATCGATAAATATATCAGAAAAATTTTATTTTAAAAGATCAAACGCTCTCTATTAAAAATAATTTTTTATATTTTAAAGTTTAAACTAATATTTTTAATTAAAGATGAAAAATTGTTCGACTGGAATCTTGAATGATACAAAAAGAAAAACAAAAGTAATTACTCAAACTTGATGGTTGGTAGAAGTACATAGAATAATTCCAAGTTTTGAAACTTTCTGAAGTGTTTCAATAAAGGAAAAAATAAACAATTATCTCATAACTAGGATAAATGGTATGTATATACTCTCTGATATATTTTAAAGCTTTATATTTTCTACCGTCAATTTTTTGACACGTGTGTACCCTTAAAGCTAAAGACTAGATACATGGTTCATCTCAATAATTTACTCAATTTATTTATTTATTTTTTTATGCAAAATTTGAAAAACCACTCAACTTCCATAATTTCCCACTATGACCCAATTATAATCCAAATGCTATTTTTTGGTGACCTAAAACAATTCTTTCAAAGAGGAATTTTCGCAAATAGTCATTATAATAAATTTAATTATGCTTTATGACTATAGTTTGCACATTCACGAAATGTATCTACAATTTCATTTGTATATTAGTAGGTTTGTATAATTCAGTTATTTTTATATAAACTCAATATAACGAATTTATACAATTAAAAGTATCAGAAGTGTAAACAGTTATACGAATTATATTATATAAATTCTAAATTATACAGGCATGCGAAAGAGAGCACACTTTTTTTTATTATTTGTTTATATTTTTAACACGCCCTCTTACGTGCGAGACTATTCTTTTTCTAGGCCAATACTTTTTTATTTAGGTAGCGGCGAGATTCTATCTCAGGACCTTTGCCTGCTCTGATACCATGTTGAAGTGTATGACCATCTCATCTAAAAGCTTAAGTTGTTAGAAAGAGCACATTTTTTATTATTATTTAATTATATTTTTAATAAAAAGTAGGCCGCGAATCGTAATTAAGGAAAGCTATAGCTATATTAAGTAATTAGCTAATATATGTTTGGTTATGCGTGTAACTTTCTCTTCTTTCAGTATCACAACCGGTGAATCCTAAGAGCTAGTTTGCTATATCTTCTTCTTCTTAATTTTTTTTATTTTTATCGTCTGTGGTACAAAGTTAAGAAAAGAGATCGTCACCAATTATTCTTTATCAAAATTCAATAAAGACCGAAATTATGTAAAAAAAAATTGATGATGTAAACAAATTCCTCTTTTTTTTTGTTTTAAACTTATATCAATCATAGTCTTTTATTCATAAATAAAAATGTACCAAAAAGGACACAAGTGCATCCAACAAAAAAATTGAATCCAATCCAAACACAAAAGCCCAGCCTAGCCCATTACAATTCTACTATTAAAAGACCTTCAAGTAAGGTTTCTTCAAATGTCACTCTCATTTATTTCCGTCTCCATCCTCTAAGAATCTTCGTAAACTCCGCCTTCTCTTTCTTTTTCTGTTGAGTTATAAATCTTTATTTGGGTGGTATATCAGTTATTGGGCTTTGAATCAACAACCCGCAAAGGCAATCGTCCTTCTGCTCTAATCCATTCTTGATTTATGATGCTGATGCAATTAAGTTTTACGAGAAAAAAGTGAAGATGAACTATTCAATTTCGATGTCACTAACGAACTGACCTCCAAGTCTGAATAGTACTGTTGAGTTATCGGGTGGGGCACCGGCGATTAAATCACCACCGCTGATTGATCTAAGCCTCGAAAGCATCAACCGTTCATCCTCTTTCGTTTGTACGCTTACCAATGACATAGGTAACTTTCTGTTTCGAAATTATCAATTTCATCTTTCTTCGATTTTTATAGTTAGTCCGCCGCTGAATTAGTTGTGCTTTTTGACCTTTTTCAACGATATGAAATGAATCATCACAAAATAAATTACTATAAGAAGATGTTTGTGTTTATCGACAGAGATGGTGGTGTCGTTTTCGACACCGACGAGTTGAATTCTTCCTTGATGATCAATTTTATAAGTAGTGACAAGTGCATAAAGTTCGATCTTAATTTTCTATCGATACCAAATAACATGTGAAAATTATCGGATAAATTTTTTTGCATGAATTTGCAACTATCCTTTAATTAATTAGGTGTAGTTTTGTTTGATTAATGTAATCCTCCTTTTAATTTTCAGTAATTAGGAACAGAGTTACAAGAAAAATAAGAGAAAGTATAAAGTATATATATTAGGACTTAATTGAGTTTTGAGAATGGATAGAAGTGTGAGCTATTTTAATTTCGAAATAAATAAATTAAAATCAGACAAATATATAGAATGATGCTACATGTTCCTCTATTTGGTTTAAGGGTATACACAATCTCGAAATATTAACTCAAGGGTATATATGCATATGTAATGTATAACGAATGGTGTATGAATATCATTTATGATTAATTGGGGGGTATATTTATCTTTTTATCAAAATATTTTACTTTATTCCTAATTACTAAAAATTAAAAGGTGAATTGCATTAATTAAACAAGATTACAACTAATTAATTAAATGACAATTTCAGAAGCATGAAGACTCTGATCTGGTAAGTTTCATATGTTCACCGATGTCGGTGAAAAATTAAAGTTGGACTCAATGCACTTATAACTATACATAAAATCGATCATTGAATAAGAATCTGACTCGGTGTCGGGGAGAACACCACCATCTCAACCAGCGAACACCGCTATCTTTTTGCAATAATTTATTTCACGATAATTCATTTCATATCATTGAAAAAAATTTCTAAAAGCACAATTATTTTAACGGCGAAACACCTCAGCAATCGGAGAAAGGTGAAATTGAGAATTTCGAAATAAAAAATTACCATGTCGTTGGTAAGAATATCAATGAAGTGTTGAAGAAGAAGGAAGCTGACGATTAAAACATGTCCAACGAAGCTGACGTGTCTGCAACAATTGTTGATGAAGAAGGAAGCTGACAATTGGAACATGTCAAATGAACTGTTGAACCTGTTCCTTTGATATGTTCCAATCGTCAGCTTCCTTCTTTATCAACACTTGCTGCAGACACGTCAGTTAGCTTCGTTGGACAGGTTTCAATCATCAGCTTCCTTCTTCTTCAACATGAAAGAGGATGAACATCTGATGCTTAAATCAAACGGCAACGATGATTCAACCACCAACACTTCATTCAAACTCAATAATACTATTATGACTTGAAACAAGTTCATCGATGACACCGTAATCGAAAAAATTTGTCTTCTCTTTTTTCTCGCAAAATTTAATCGCAACATTATCATAATTCAAAGGTGGATTAATTAGTAGAGGAAATTGTTATTTTATCATCAAGGAAATTTTTCGATAATTTAGGTATTAACTGAATTTTGAAAATGAATAGTTGGTAACTATCTCTTCTCTTAATTTAGTGCCACAAAAAATAACAATAGAAAAATCTTAGTATAATAAGATAGTGCATACTCCTAGGGTTCGACGACGGTGATATTGGAAGAATTGTTTTAGGTCACCAAGAAATTGAATTTGAGTTGTAATTGCATTATGGGTAGGTAATTTTATGGAAGATGGGAAGGTTTTCAATTTTGAATAAAAAATTAAATAAAAAATTGGATAAAATTATTGAGAGGAAGCCATGTGTCCAACCGTTAGTTTTAAGGGTATACACATGTCAAAAGTTTGACGATAAAAATATATATAACCTTAAAGTATAATGGAGGGTATATACGTATCATTTGTCATATTTCAGATTTTATAGTTCAGGAGTATATTTGTTCTTTTTTCACAAATGAAAATAAGAGAAACCAAGTATTTTAGGTTTTAATGAGGTTTAGGAATGAATAGTTGGGCGGGTTACTTTAATTTCAGGTAAATAAATTAAAATCGAATAAGTATCTAGGATGATGTCATATATCCCTCCGTTTAGCTTAAAAAATTTACACAATCCAAAATATTAACGACAAGAATATATGCATACACAAAGTATAACAAAAGGATGATAATTCATGGATATATTTATAATTTTTCCTTCAATAAAATATGAACAACGTCGACGGTATTGAAAATGACATAATGACTTCATTGTGTGCTCATAGAATGTGATATGGTACCATGATATAAAATCATAATATGATATCATAATATCAAATTATAAGATGAAAATTAAAGTTTTATTTGGACATGTGATATGAAATTTTTGTATTGTATATTTTCTCATAAACATAAGAATCCTATAAGTTGTAAAACTATTAAAAAAACCAATTGTTCATCTAATCTTACCAAATAAACAAAAAAATATAAAAATCGCATACTAAATTATTACAAAGCTATTTGGTCTATACTTAAGTAACTATCTCATCTAACTTTAATACACCAAACTTAAATTCAATAAAGAAAATCGAACATAATTAATTGTAGTGTACTAGTCTTTAATATAATAATCCCACATAATATGAACAATTTTCTCACGTTGAACTTGCATTTCTCGATCATGTGACTGAAAAGACAAACCAACATTGCTACTTTGAGTTGTAATAAATACAAAACGATAGAAGTAATAAATTAGGTTTTGGAGTAAATGAAGAGAACAAATTTATTATTCAACAATCGGTTGGTCTGAGTTGAAGTGACTATGTTGGTGAGAATAATAAATTTTATATCGGTGAGATAACAAATTTTATAAAGTAATGATGTGATTATAAATTTTATTTATATATGAAATAAATTGTCAGTTGATATAAATGTGGGGTTATTTTAATAAATATATACTTGTGGATCAATTTTTATAGGGAAAATGCACAAGTACTCCCTAAACTATAATCGAAATCTCAGAGACACACCTTAACTAAACTAAGATCCTATTATCCCACTTAACTTATTATTTTTTTGTAATTTTATACATCTTTTTACCTTACGTGGCATAATTCGTGACTCCACGCAATTGAGGCGCGTGAGAGATATTTGGATACCACGTAAGCCATAAAGGTGCACAAAATTACAAAAAAAATTAAGTTCAGAGGGGTGATAGGACCTTAATTTAGTTAAGGTGTGTCTCTGAGGTTTTAGTCATAGTCTAGGGAGGTACTTGTACATTTTTCCATTTTTATATACAAAATATCTCATCTCATGATATGGGATCATGAGATGAAATCATCGTAAAATCGTATGTCCAAACGCTGATTCCATCTCACAATTTTATATCGTGATATGATATCGTATGACCAAACGCCTACTAAGTATAAAATATGAGATTTTTAACCAAAAAAATCAAGAAGATATTATTACTTCCTTAAAAGAATAATCAAGAAGATACTTATTGTTACCTTTTTCATATGCTTACAAGAATCAAAGTCTCAATTCAAAGAATATGCATCACTCAAGCCAGGAAGAGATTCTTAGTTTTTTTGTATCTTTTGTTAAAGTACAAAACGGAATTTGTCATGAAATATTCTGTGAAATTAACTTTTATACCTTGACAACATATACAAAATAATTACACCATAAATCATGTCATTTTAAACGTAATTAAATACCACTTATTCATAATTATTCAAAGATGGTGACTAAGAAGAAGAAAATAAAGAGAGGGGTGGCCGGTGGGAGGTAGGTGTTGAATTGGTGATGATCGTGATGTTTATTACTCCTCTGTTCCTATTTAGTTGTCCACTTTAAAAATATCACAAATATTAAGATAGCAATAATTAGCATAGTGAAGTTATAATTTTACCCTTATTAATTATAGTTTCAAAAATGATGATTAAAACTTGAAAATTTTCAAAAAGTTTAAATGAGGGTATAATAGGAAAAATAATTGTCCTTTCTTGATTTGTAAAAATGGACAAGTAAATAGGGACAATTAAAAGAGAAAATATGAACAAGTAAATAGGGATATAGAGAGTATGTGATAAGTTGTTGCGATTTTCTTTTTATCCGCATCAAAAAAACCTCATACAATTAATATCAATTGTGTAAGACGCAATTTTTTTTTTGATTAATGCTGACAATGCAAGCTCTAACCATAGAAAGCAACTAGATGAAAAAATCGAGCCCGCAAATGAACAGGCTGAACCCAAGCAAAATAGGAATAACAAATAAAGTGAAGTACGTAACTTGCACATGTCAACTGCACAATTTTATCATTTTTTTTTGTAGGTGTGGTAGCTTAACATAGTTAGCCCGCTTGTTATGATATTTCACTAAATTCGAATTTAAATTATATTTCACTTGAACACTTTAAACGTTTAATAAAATGTTCAAATTAGATAATTTAAATTTAAATTTTGGAAGGAAAAATTTGTGTGTTTTCTTTATCGATTAGATTGCTAGTTAAGTTAACCACATAAAATATATTATCTCCTTTAGTTATACACATCAAAGTAGAAAATGTGTGAGACATTTCGGCTTTACGAGGTGAATGTATATAAACAAATGAAAACACAAGCGCACATAAAAATATATATTCAAAACTGGAAATGTCTGATTGAAATACATTATTAGGATAGGAGGCAAAGTGTTAAATTGAAATAAACTTAGTTTAAGTGCGTAAATAAAACAATATGACAAGTTTCAGGAGCTAGTTATGTATTAAACCTTATTATTTTGTACAGCTTTTGTGTGGATATTAACAACCTAAAGAGCTACAATATGTATACACTTTACATATATTAGTTCTCATCCTTGAGCCAAATAGTTTCACTCTGAATGTTGGAGGAGTTTCCTTGAGCCAGAATTAGTTCTCATCCTTTAAAGTGTCTTATGTAAAAACTTTACATTACTTAAATATCAACTATAATTACACTAGTACAGAAACTTTTTTGGACATGGACTTCAAATCCATGTACTTTGAAAGAGAAAGGAGAAGAGGGATGTCCTGGGGAGGGGAGCACAAGTTCACTCATTACTTATTGCCGTTATATACGATTGCATTTACATTTCAACTATTTTTGAGTTTTGACAGGATCATAATAATTCCTCTATGCTTTTCAAGATAGAGAAAAGAGGGAACCTTCGCAAGCCTTATCATATGAACACTGCTGCAAGTGGGATGACATCAGGAATGGTTGAGAATCCAAAGTTGAAGGTTGTGCATCAAACTCGGAAAAACATTCTAAGAGCATCGACTACTTTCTCAGGCCTGCCAAAAAGAATGCAGCATTGACTCGTGAAAAATTCTTTCAGTTACATGGCACTAATATCCATACAAGTGGAAAGGTTAAAATCTATTACCAATCCTCTTGAGGCATATGGCCAGCGCCTTCAATCAGCTTAAGCTCGACAGATCGAGGATTTGCCTTCTGAAATTCCTCCGCAATTGATTGTGGGAGATACTTATCTGATATTCCCCAAGCAACTAAAATTGGTTTATCCCAGCTGAAAGTAACCAATCAAGTTTCCATATTACCCAGAAGGAAGAAAAATAAACGCCAGTAGCACTTAGAACTTTGTTATATTTGAAATAGTGAAGGATTCTGGTCAGAGTCATATGCTGGAATATGATCTAGTACAGGAAGGTACAAGACATACAAATGGAACTAATAGTTGGACTACATCTAATATCGTGTAATCGTATTTGCAACAAGCAACTGTGCAACATCCAGTAGCTCTTGAAGTAAAGGTGGGCTTCTGCACTTCACTTCTTCATATGAAGAGATTTAGTGACATTGAAAGTGAAGTGATGTAGCTAACATAATTTATGACATCTAGTATGCTTAAATGTAGTGAAAGCACAACAGAGCTAGGATTGTTTTTTTGAAGGAGTATCAAATTGTATCACTGCACAATTTAATCCGATACAAGGATTAAGCTTTGTTGCTTGATATGAGGAATAAACCTGAGATACAGAATTGTTTTAACACAAACTTTATGCAACAGGCATAACTGAGGAAAATGGAATAGATTATATACCTTCCAGCTGCAAAACCAGATGATATTTGACTTGCAGTCTCACTGAAGTTAGCTCTCTTTGCAGCTTCCAACAAAGCTGAAAGTTAAAGTACACAGTTCACAGATTCGGGATTAGTCAGTAAAACATGATTACAAGTTTTGATGATTTTCATGTTTCTTGTTTTTGAATCCCAAGTTCATAAACAATAAGCTTTGCTTCAACAATCTTAAGACTTTTAAAACTAAGACTTGGTGTACTCTAAGTAGTACATAATCACTTTGTTTCATTCTTCACTTGAGTTTCTTTTTGATAGCTGTCAAAGAAAGGCGTTCATATAGCATTTAGCGCATAAATGTAACTTCTATGCCTGACAATACGGTAAACACTTCTTTCACAAATGACAATAGACCCTGCGTATTGCCGCTAAGTACTGCTAGATGATTAAGCATCATAAGCAAATAACTACAATTTGAATGAAAGAGAATAAGAACATCTACAGCTATATCTGTTTTTTTTTTTTGCAGAGTAGTAGAATAAGATGCAGATAACAAACCAAATCCAGGTCCACTGCTTGACAAATATGGTAGTCGGTACACATCAGCCTTCTCCAGCTTTAAGACATAGCTGTCATGGTAACATTTTGTTACATAAGGAAGTTGTAGGAAATGAGTAAGATTAAGTGGAGGGAAGTAAATTTCGAGTGCATTATAATATGGGAACTTTTCATGCCATAGTTTACAGAGTACTTGTTTTCACCCAATTGTATTCACATGGAAATTTGGTATAATCAATGTTAGCAAATTCAAACTTCTTTGTAGTTCCCTTTCTAGGTCATAAATTAGTGTGAATATTCAGGGTACTACTGTATTCTTTAACTTCCATGTTAATCAACTCATGTGAATTCTCAAAATCCATAATCCATAGATACAAGTGATAAAAAATGCAAGAATAATGTGGGCCAAGATGCTCAGTTCTGAAAAGATGTTAGCTGTTTGAAGATATATGTCATAAATATATGATGTGAACATGATAGAGGCTTTTCTTTTGCATAAGTGTCCACGTTGGCTAAAAGTACAAAAGAGCAACATGGAAGGGTGGGGGCGATGGCGTTGAGAACAGCCACAAGGTACCAGGTTTTTGTTTCCTTTTGCTAAAGGAGAACCACAGGCAATAGCTTTGTAGAATGTAGTCAGTCAGTCACAGGAATTGGGGAGTGCATAGCCAAACTTTTTATTTAGCAAGGCCATTAACATGATGACAATGAGCATCAGATGGAAATACAGTAATACTATTGCAAGTTTAGAAAGAGAATCTTGAGGATTCAGCGTACTCTTGTTTTAAGATAACTCTTACCTGATCTTAATAATTTCTGGTCTAAATAGATGGCAGAGTATAGAAACTAATTTAAAATCAATCAAAGCGATAAAAATCATATAGTTGTAATTAAAATTTTCTCAAATTTAAAGATGCATTTTGGATACCTACGCGCTACCTGCTTCAATAAAGCGCTCTGCCATTACTGCATTCTGGCAAGTAAATTCACCGAAGAAGGGAATTCTAATGCATAAACAAATAAGAGAAGTTCAATTAGAAAACAGTGAAGTGATAGTTCAGTTTGAAAAGCAAGGAGTTAAATGAATACTGAACATCTCAAAAGCAATAAAGCAAATTTTTGTTCATAAACAGAAGAACAAATAACAAGAATAATTGCTCTATGTATGTTGATTAGTTAGCAGTCGCAACAAATTCATGGCAATCTTTAGGAAATTGTGTCTCAACAACAATCTGAAGGAAATGAGAATCCCGTGAGGAGGATTAGGGTAGAAGATTAGTAGCTATTTTAATAACCGACTTCATTCTTTACTAATTTGGACGCACATAATACATGTGCCTTGTTAAGATATAACACCTGGACCTAACTCATGAGGGGAGGTTTATCCAAGTCCATATAAGGAGACCAAATTCCCATCCCTCTACCAATGTGGGACTTCTTAACACTCCCCTGCACGGCATGCCCAGACCTCAACTGGAGCGTGAACACTTCTAAATGGGGGCCAACATCGGTGTACAACAAATCGGGATGGGCCTGGTACAGATACCAATATGGAAAATGGGCCTAACTCAACCCTAAAAGCGAGCTCCTGAGGGGAGGTTTGTCCAAGTCCATATAAGGATACCAAATTCCCATCCCTCTACCGATGTGAGACTTCTTAACACCCCTTAAGCAAAGTGAAGCCCCTAAGTTATCATATTGTAATCTGGTGAAAGACGAAAATTACTAATGAAACAAAAAAGAACAGAAGGCTTTCAGTTACGATTTGAAAACCATAATATGTGAAAAAGAGCAGTTAATGTTCTTCTAGCAACTGTCAAGAGCAGTCAATTTACTATGAGATGCAAGCAGTTGTTTAACTACACACAAAGTGAAACCTGAGCTGCTGAAAAAGTCCAGGAATAGGCGAAGAAACTGTCAATGGAGTGTTAAGAATCGCAAGCTTCAATATTTTGCTGGGATTTTTCAAGGTCCAAGTCAATCCATATGAACCCACAAGAAACCCCTACAAATATATTATCACACTAAAGATACCTGAGAAAAAGTCCCCAAAAAAATGCTTCTAATATAAGAAATCAATATATTATAAAACCATCTACAACTGCGAGAAGCCTAAAATTAACAAGGAATATCTGCATTAATATAGCTTGTAAAGTGCAAGAAAGATGATTATATTCAAGATTATGAACTAAATACTTGGTGCTTCATTAGGGCAATAATTGGCAGTCTACATAGAAGGGCTGTTCTTTTAGGCTGTCATACCCACACCAAAAACTTCTCTAACACAACACTTCAACAAAATTTTCCTATCTGTCACATGTCCTTTATTTTGAACATGTCATTTCCCCGTCATATTTCAGTATTAGTACTTGTTTAGTATCACTTCAATTCATCGATTGCGAAAATAACAGATATGAAGTGCCTATTAATTAATTCACATTTCATTTCAATTTTATATCTCCTTAGAAAAATCAGACTGAATTTCCTTAAAAACAAAAAGATAAAGTTTCTTGGTCAATTTCAACTGTAATATGTAGGAGACCTGATATTATGTAACCTTCCGTAATAGAGGCATGTAGCTATTCCTATATGCTACATAGAATGAGAAATTACAAAGAGAGATCTACGAGAAAAAGAAAATTTCTTCCTTGTTCAATCAAAATCTAATACATTCACTATTGTTCAATAATGATCAGTGCCAATAGTTAGCCAGCAATAATATACTTTCATCTGGTAGACTGAAAATCGATATGTAACATATATTTTCAATCTTAGCTTGGTTAACGTCATTCAGACCTGAACTACAAGGAAAAATGGAGATGTCACCCCCAGGACTTCAAGTAACTTCTCAAACTCTTCATGGAACTCTTTCTCTGCCAGTAAAATTGTTCAGAACTTCATAATATTGCCTAGTTATAAAAAGCAATATTCGGATAAAGTAACTGAAGTTTACAGTGAGAAGGTCTCGATACCAGTGTAGTCGAAACCGTAACCAGGTTGTGGCTTGTCACTGAATCCAAATCCGATCCAGTCTGGTGCAAAGCAGTGGAACCCAGCATCTGACAGCTAGCCACAGAGAAAAAGCCTCTTGTTGAATGATAGAGACAAACAGTATCAAGAAGACAAAAAGATTGGGAGATTTTTGGAACAGATAAAAAAGAAGAGCGAGTTATACGGCAACGCCGACAAGACAAATTCCTCCTCCTTCTAACCAGGATCACACATTAAAACAGCGACAAAATCAATAACATTACTAAATCATCTTATGTACATTCTTTTCAAGAAGAGATTCTTTTCAAATATCATACCACCTGCCTTTTGAACAGTCAGTTCGTCGAGTATCTATTTTAAGAGCAACCCTATAGATTTCTTGATCTTGCAGAGAGGCACCTCTGAAATTCAAAATAATAATTGAAAACTACTCAACTACATTCGTCCCATTTCATAAGACACTATATAAGATGGATTCATGAAGTTCATTTGACTTATACGTGAGCATAAATTATGGAAGAAGAAAATATTACCGTAATAGCTAGTTTGTATAGAAGTTTAAAATTGAATACTTGGATGATTCTTGGGGAAGATTGTCTCAAAATAGAAATATTAAGGGAATGAGTGAAATGTTATTGTGGTAAAGAGAACAACATGTAAAAGTTTAAAATTTGAATACTTTAATGAATTTAAGTTCTCTTGAAAGTTGTGAAAATTTACCACAATGAAATGGTATCAGACAATTTTAAACATGCTAGAGTAGAAAGAATGTCATTTAAGTAGAGATGCACGAAGCGCTAAATAAGTAAAATATAATAGCAAATTAACACTTTGACGAAAATGTAAATGGAAATAGTCATGGAAGTAAAAGAGCCAAGGTACTGAATTTTAACTTCCCTTCCAACACATTCCAAAATTTTCCAAGTCCGAAGGTGATAAAATCTAAAATCAGCATTAGAACCTGAGACATAACAACTCGATAGCTGTATGATTGTGTTGGAGCTCCATGGAGAAAGACAATTGTCCCGCGTCTGCTTTCAGGTGATCCTTCAAGAACCGAACTTGAGCCTTTTGAAGTCCTTGAAGTACAAACAAGACCAATTCAACCAGAATGCAAATAAAAAACTCACCTGTTTCTCTCACAAACCACCTAAATTTTCCTGATTTGACATATGATCCGTATTCCTTTCCTTTGTCTTCAGTTCTCTACAACAATATCACTCAGTCATTACAGTGATTTTAGCATATAAAAGAATTTCAAGCTGGAATTAGTAATCTAACACGAACTCACAACTGAAAGACTTCAGCTAGTTACATATTGTCAATGTCCTTATTGCAACACCTCACAAATATTACACTCTCAGCAATTAAAGATACAATTAAGCAAATAAAAGTATTCCATCTCCAACAATTTTAAACTGTTAGAGAAGACATCTCACATAATTCTAAGCTTGAGTTCATTTCTCACCGTTAAAATTTCACGTGCTTCAGAGCGAGAAAAAAAGAACTCCTCAGAGAAAATTAAATTCATAATTCGATGAATGAATGTTCCTCTACAGCATTCCGTTAACACAATTCAAAGAACTATAAACTTGAAAATCAAGTAAAAAAAATTAGCAAGGAGAAGAAATTGAGTTACGTAAAGCATTTGGCCGACGTTTCCGTCCTCTGCAGGACTCTCAGGCATCTGAATTGCGCTTCGGCTCGACGGATTATCAGTGACAAAACCGAAAGGGTTAAATGCGGGTTTATCATCGTCTTTCTCCGAAGAAGCTCTGGTGAGAACCGGAAGTGCCGGTCCGGTTCTGCGTCGGCTTGTCCATAGCCTTGGGAATTGGCCGGTGAATTCAGCCGACGGCGAAGAAGTGGAAGCTAGAAAGCATATAGTAGACGGAGAAGGAGAGAGAAGAGAGAGTGCCATCTCTCCCGTGTCTATGTGATGAGTGGAGGGAGTTTGAATCCAACGAACACCACTAGCTTTTTATTGATTCTAAATTTCTAATATTCTTTAAAGCGTGAAAAATAAGTGGATAAATCTTAAATGCAAATTAATTCCAATCAAATATTTTTTTGTCCAAATAGTCCCTTTCACTGTGGTCCTCAATTTTTACTACTAACATTTTTAATATCCTCTCAATTATTTTAATTTCTCTTTTGGTATATGTATAAGGGAATTCGTTGAGTTTTGGGTATTTTCTCATGTACTAGTTCAGTTAAAATAGGATCTCATGTGTATTTGCATTGGACTTTAGAAATAAAATGACATAATACGTAAGATGATCTTTAATTTGACTCTACAGATAATTATGTCTTTTAATTTTGAGTGTTCATAAGTAGATATTTAAATTTATATAAAATTAAATAAGAAAATACGCATATTCTACATGACATAATACACGTAGGATACAAAATTATCATGTGGACAATTATGTCTATTTGTTCAATTAATTACAAGTTTAAGTGTCTACTTGTACATACTTAAAATTAAGATTATACTTGTCGATTGACGCCAAGGTAAGGATCATATTATTTATATATTATGCCAAAACAAATTCAAAACAATCTTAGCATTGTGAGAAAATACATCACTAATCTATAAAAATCAATAATTATTTACTTTTTGGAAAGAGTTTATTTGCAATATGAATTGAATGTACTTGAAAATAAGCAGATCATAAATAAGTTTTTTCATGTCTAGCCTCTAATTAAAAAGAAGAAGAAAGTATAAACGTTACATAAAATATTATTAAGGACGGATCAAAAATACACTTTTCTATCTCTTATATGATTCTTAATCGGTACGTAATATACATACAATGTAGATGGGTATAATATATGAAGTGTGTTTGTTTAAAAATATTTTATTTTAACGTTTGTTTTCATTCCTTCAATGAAATTTAGGGGTGGGCGTTTGATTCTTCGGTTCAATTTTATTAAACTTCGATTTTAGAAAAATATGCACCGTAGTGGTATACCAAATCAAATTAATTATGTTCGGTCCGGCTTTTGCTACTTTGGCTCGATTTAGTTCGGTGTTTTTGAATCATTTTTTCGATGTGAATGAAAAATAAAATAAGGACAAACTCAAAGTATAAGATACTTAAAATTTAAAAGTAATGTTAAGGAATCATGTGTTCGTCATGAAACACTTATTGTGCTAACTAAAAGACTCTATTTATTTTTGTCAAAAACGTTGTGTCTCCAACTATTTCTCAAGAAAAACAAGGACGAAGATTGGTTCCTTTACATAACGTACATTGATAAAAATATGTTTTGGTTCCTCTTGGGAACTAATATTTGAAGTTAACTATCGAATTGTATATATTGCTACTTTAATTTGTTCATGAATTATTTTATTTTTTTAAAATAAAAGTTTGATTCTTTGGTACACCAAAATTTCGAGACCGATACACCAAATAAATGAACCAAACTTTTGAAAATATAACATCGACACCAAACTGAAATCGATTCTTTGTTTTTTCGATTTTCCGATATTGGAATTAGTTATCACTAAAATGTTATTCAATTATATTAAGGGAAAATTATGCGGATAAACAAACTTATACTATTTAATTACTCATCATAGCTATAGTTTGCTATAATTACCACTCGCGACTAACATTATACATTAATTATATGGGTTGACTTTGAGTTTGTATAATTAGTCATGTTTGTATATGTATAATTCGCCAGAATATACAAATAAATATGTATAATATACAATTTTTTAGCCTATATACATATGTAATTCACCTCTCTCCCACTCTCTGCCCTCTCTCGCTCGCCTCTCTCCTCCCTCTCTCAATCTCGCTCGCCTCTCTCCTCCCTCTCCTAATCTCGCTGCCATTTATACAAATATATATGTATAATATACAGTTATATACAATTATATACATATACAATTCACCTCTCTCCCACTCTCTGCCCTCTCTCGCTCGCCTCTCTCCTCCCTCTCTCGATCTCGCTCGCTCTCTCCTCTCTCTCCCAGTCTCGCTCGCCTCTCTCCTCCCTCTCCCAATCTCTCTTGCCATATATACAATTACATATGTATAATATACAATTATCTAACCAATATACATATACAATTCACCTTTCTCCACTCTTTTCCCCCTCTCTCTCTCCTCTCTCCTCTCTCTCCAAGTCTCGCTCGCCTCTCTCCTCTATATAACTTGTAGCTACAAATTATAATTATCAAACTATAGCTATGGAGAGTAATTAATTATTTTTAAGTGGCTATATGTGAAAGTTTTGCAATTTTCATTTTCTTGAAGGGGCAAACCGAAATCCATTTCTTTGTTTTTTTTTTCCGGTATTGAAATTAATTATCACTAAAATGTTAATTTTTGCAATTTTTATTTTCTTGAAGTGACAATTTTGCCCCTAACTCTGGGTTTAATCATTCCATGCGTTTGAAAGGCTGCATCAGTCTATCGCCGCTGCTGTCGCTGCCAGTTGGATTCTCCACCGCCGTTATTGGTCTTTTTCTCCGGCGAGTTCTCCCTCTCTCTCTCTAGGGGAAAGGTAAGTCCAAGGTAGTGCAATATCTTGTTCCAAGTCTCTCTTCTCCAATTTTCAGTGCACCGTCAATCAGTTCATTATATTTGTTTCTGTTTTTTTTTTCTTTTGTTTGATTCTGTTTGTAACCTTTTAGTTTTATATGGATTTTTCTGGTTATTGTCATTATTGAATAACAAAATTTGGCAGTCTTTGTCTTTGCGATTGTGGTTGACTGTATTTTTTAGATGAAACCTATTAAATAGAATCAGCAAACTAAATAGGACTCGTTAAATCTTCTGGGTTAAAATTCGATCAGGAAAAGAAAAGGAAGTTTTTTTCTTAGTTAAGCATTACTCATTGGGAAATTGAAGCTCTTCATTTATTTTGAATAGTGTGTATGAGTTAGAGGAGTGGCCTTTTCTCATATTGATTCGGGGATAATAAGAGCGTAATCGTGTCGATGAAACTCTCATCCTCATTGGGAATTGAGCATGTGAGTAGGTTTACTGGACTTATGATCCCGCCATTTGTCTTCTCAACTGTCACTGAATGGATTTCAAACATATTTTTTGTCCTTAGTCCCTGACATGTAAGTTGCCTTATTGAGCATTTAGGGAGGAGATTGAAACATGCTCAATCAGGTTCTACAAATGAATAGACCCTTAAGGTCTATATTGTGTAAAATTATTAGCTTAGCAGTGACTAATAGAGCCAGTAAATTAACTGTTCTTGCTTTACTATTTTGGTTTGCAATAAATAAGGAAGAATTCATGAGTTAATAGCATATACCTATCAAGCCACAGTATAAAATTATTTGTTGAATAAAATCCAGAGTTTCAAGGTTTACCATGTATGTACTTCTAAAATTACAGCATTGTAATCTCTTTACTGTTGATTTGGTGTTCGTAGTTTTATTTGCATTTACTATCTAGGATCAGAAACAATTTTGGAATTGGCTAATTTAATATATCTATTTTCAATAAGTAATATACAGACACAAAGATAGTAGGGTGCCTTACATGGATTCCTGCTTGCTTAAACCAAATGGTGACATATACTTGACACTTGAACAGCTTATCTTCTTCTTCTTGCTTTATTACTTTATGACTTTCAACAATTTTTCTTTCCACGTGTACTATGAGTTAGATGGGCACCTTTGTTTTGTTAGCTGGATTTGTCGAACTGATCTGATCACAAATACTTGTCTTTATTTATTTATTTATTTATTTTTCATCTTCTCGACAGGTAATTCTTGCTTAGGGATAGATTAAGTATGGTGATTTGGGAAAGCAGGAGACACAAAAGTGACTTTCCAAGATAGAATACACTTCACCAGAAAGAAGGATACTCTGAGAAGTGTAAGTTCTTAGCTTCTTCCATGACATTTAGATGTTATCAAGAAAGAGTTGGTCTCAAGACTCATTGAAATGCAAAGTTCTAGATTTCAGGTTAAAGGAACAGATCTGTTCCACGTGAAAAGCTGGATAGAGGTCTTGATACATGTATCTCATTGTTGCTGACCTTTTCCCATTCATCTTGCCC
Source organism: Solanum sitiens (assembly GCA_016801875.1). Lineage (NCBI taxonomy): Eukaryota > Viridiplantae > Streptophyta > Magnoliopsida > Solanales > Solanaceae > Solanum > Solanum sitiens. The sequence continues at coordinate 463,053 of JABWTJ010000090.1, forward strand.
TACTGGAAGGCTTCAGATGGAGGAAGGTTTGGGAACCAGTGAACAACTTCCCGAGGATGAGGGAAGTGATAATGAGGCTGCCAGTGAGGAAGTCTTTGATATTACATGCAATGGTATTGAGAGTGATGGTGACCAAGTGCTAAACGTTGAGGCCAATGAGCTTGGAACTACTGCTGGGCAAATTCTTGAGTTTGAAAGCCATGAAGCTGAGAAAAACTGTGAGCATGTGCTTAATTTTGAAAGCAGTGCCCCAAGGGACAATAGTCATCAGTTACCTGAGTTTCATAGTAATGGCCTTGAGGATCCAAGATGTGGTGATACAGCAGTTATTGATGGTCACACTGGTTCATCCCTGAGAAAGTCTTATCCCCCTCCGGTTGTCGGCATGGAATTTGAATCTTACGAGGATGCTTATAATTATTACAACTGCTATGCTAAGGAGCTTGGTTTTGCCATCAGGGTGAAGTCTTCATGGACAAAACGCAACAGTAAAGAGAAGCGCGGTGCTGTTCTCTGTTGCAATTGTGAGGGTTTCAAGACAATGAAAGAAGCAAATAGCCGAAGAAAAGAAACAAGGACAGGTTGCTTAGCGATGGTAAGGTTGAGATTGGTGGAGTCCAATAGATGGAGGGTGGATGAGGTTAAGCTTGAACATAACCATCTCTTTGATCCTGAAAGGGTGCAAAACTCCAAGTCACACAAAAAGATGGATGCAGGGGTTAAAAGGAAGTTAGAGCCAGCAGTTGATGTGGAAGTGCGAACAATTAAGTTGTACAGAACTCCTGCTGTTGAGACACCAGGCGAGGGAAGCTCAGATGAAAGAGCAGTCAGCAGCCAGATTGATGGGTCCACACGTTTAAAACTCAAAGAAGGTGATACCCAAGTCATAGACAACTTCTTCTGTCGGGTGCAGCTTACGAAGCCAAACTTTTTCTACATAATGGATTTTAATGATGAAGGGTATCTAAAGAATGTGTTTTGGATTGATTCCAGATCAAGAGCGGCATATGCTTATTTTGGTGATGTGGTTGTGGTCGACACAACATGCTTGTCAAAAAAATATGACATACCGCTTCTAGCATTCTTTGGACTAAACCACCATAAGGAGACTCTTTTGTTGGGCTGTAGTTTGCTTGCTGATGAAAGTTTTGAGACATATGTTTGGTTACTGAGAGCATGGCTATCGTGTATGTCAGGACGCCCTCCACAAACTATCATCACAGATCGCTGCAAAGCCTTGCAAAATGCAATATCTGAGGTATTTCCTCGGGCTACCCATAGGCTTAACTTGTCAATTATTTTGGACAGCATTGTCAATTCAGTAGGGAAAGTGGGGGAATCAGAAGTATTCCATGAGGTACTGTATAATACGGTGTATAGCTCTCTTAAAATTGATGAATTTGAAGTTGCATGGGAGGAGATGGCCCAGCAATTTGGATGTAGGAGCTATGGATGGTTTCAAAGTTTGTATGAGGATCGAGAACAATGGGCTCCTATTTATATGAAAGATACATTTCTGGCTGGAATATCTATTGATCAGCATGGTGAGTTCATGTGTCCCTTCTTTGATGGATTTGTCCATAAACAAACAAATTTGAGAGAATTTTTTGACATATATGATTTTGTACTGCAAAAGAATCATCAGAAGGAAGTTCTTTGTGATCTTGATTCAAAAGAATTTAGCCCCGTCTTGAGAACAAGGTGCAATTATGAGCTACAGCTCTCCAAATTGTATACTAAAGAAATATTTTTGAAGTTCCAAGAGGAGATGGTGTTGATGTCTAATTGTTCAGGTATAGCACAAATTCACGCCAATGGACCTATCATCACATATATGGTTAAAGAACGAGGGGTTCAAGGAGACACGAGTGATGCAAGAGATGTTGAAGTTACTTATGATAAAATAGGGGTAGAAGTTCGATGCATGTGCAGTTGTTTCAACTTCAAAGGCTATCTCTGCAGACATGCTTTATCTGTGCTCAACTACAATGGTATAGAGGAAATCCCAAATCATTATATATTGACTCGCTGGAGAAAGGATTTTAAACGCTTGTATGCACCAGAACTTGGCTCAAGCAACATAGATATTAGTAACCCTGTTCAACTGTTTGATCATTTGCACAGACGTGCCATGCAAGTAGTTGACGAAGGGATGGCTTCTCAACATCACTATATGGTTGCTTGGCAGGCGTTTAAGGAGTCCTTGAATAAGGTTCGTCTTGCAGCGGACAAACGTGTATCATAGAACTAAGTTGAGGTTTAACAATTTGTGTAGTTTCTGAACTTTTTTTTTGTACTATAAATTATCAACAATTGTCCACACATCATTATGTATAGTAAGTGCATTACTGAATTTACAAGCCTTGCTTATAGAGAAAGTTCGAGTTTTGTTATTTCATGCTTTCAGCAACTAAATAAACTAAGACAAGTTTTAAACAGAAAAAATACAAATGTTATCCAAAACCCTCACACACTTTAACAAAAATCTTTTCCTTTTCTGTATGACAAAACATCAGTTGCAACAAATGACTCTCATTACAATACAGATTTGCAACTTTGCAAGGAAACATTGTTGAAATTCTATTTGAATATAGTAAATAATTAATCAGTTCAAACACCATTAATTGTTTTCACTTTTTTAAACTGACTCATAAGTCATAATAGTTGTCCACATTACTAAAAACTTTTTATTTCAAATAATTTGTACCGTTAAATAAAAATACTCCGTCCCCTTCATATTAGTTGTCTACATTACGAAAAAATAGTTATTTTAAATTATTTACTTTTAATCAACAAAATTAATTTACAAAATTAAAAGAGAACTAATGTTCATAATTTTGCCCTTAAAATTAGTACTACTACTATTCAAAAACACTCTTACATAAAATATTGTTCTTTGTTTCCTTTTTAGAAGCTTAAAATCAACTATCGCCATTTTTTGCTGAAAGACGACGTCCGCCAGTGGCTCAGGTGGGGAAGTTTTATATGAAATTGCAGGTTAAATTTGTTCAAAGTTCTCAACAAACTAGCAATTCTTTAGTTTCTCTTTGTTGTTCCTTGTTCCTTAACCCTTCACTTCTCACTCGAAAAATTGATCTCTATATTAGTCTGTACATACCCAAGTGACCTTAACTGTTAGCTATTGTAGTTTTGTTATGAAATTTCCGATCTGTGCTCAGATAGTATATGGCGCTTTTAGTGAGCTATATCTCCTTAATTTTCATCTGTAAAAATGTCTACTTCCAGTTTTCCATTGTTTGAGTACCAAATATAAATTTCGTATGATTATTTCCATTGCTGCTTTTTTCTATCATGACCTGAAGTTCATTCTTTGAATTTGAACCTTTTTTTTTCGCCCGAGGAATTCATGTCTATTTATATAATAATAGTTCAAATTCTGTTAAGTTTCTTTTTCAGTAGGATGATAAAATAGCCTATCTATTTCCTTTATGGGGGCATAGTCAACTTAAAGGTTATCTAGTACTTTTTATACTGAGATATATTCTAAGTACTGTTTCTTTCTTTTGGGTAGGGCTTGAGGTAAACCTGTAGTATGTGGTTGCCCAAAGATACTTTAGTGTGTTAGTTTATTGGGAGATTAAACTATGGGTAACGCAAGTGTTTGTATCAACAGCAGTATATACTCTGAATCTTCTTGGATATAGAAACAGGATGAGAAAGAACAACTTAAATAAACATATATTGCCATGTCTGGTTGCCTATATTCTTTTTTCACCCTCATTACTGATTCAAAAGAGTTTGTTTGAAATATGTGAAGTGTTATTGTAAAGTGTAAACTCCCCACCTTCTCACCCTCACCCCGTGCCCCCAAAAGGAAAAACAAAAAACCAAAAGCAAGGTATCTTATACTTGGATGATTTATGCTCATATATCCCAGTGTGGAAGAAGATAAAGTAAGCATGCAAAGGAGTAAACTTTGAATCAAAGTACTTTAGTAATAGTGAGTTGCAGTCCTATATAGTGGACTTGCCATGGAAAGACACAGTTCATTTTCAAAGTTTAATAAATAATATTAGGGCCAAAGGGAAAATAAAAACAATGTTCTAATGGAGGTGATATTTAGAAGATCATGCCGGCAGACGAGTTTTACGTTTATGTATGTCAAGCAACATGGACAATTCAATGATAGTATGCTGTGGACTATCTCATTTTCCTGTTGGCCGATTGAGTGGTTCTATTTATATAGTCTCTAGTTCATAGCTGTTTCTTCTAACTGTGGAAGTAAAGAAGAAATCACATTGATTGAAAGTTATCTCTTATAAGGAGAAACATTAGCCTACACAATAGCAATATTAGTTGTTAATCAGTTCCTGTTCTTCGGGTGTTTGCCTGTGTATCGATAGGTAGAAACAAAGGAACTTTTTCCACGAGTAAACTAAGAAGTAAGTATAATGTTGAAATGGATAAATGGCAGCTATATACTCTACTTTTTTACAACCTTATGGCTTTCTCATACATCAGGCCAATATTGAAGTTGAAAGCTAGACCAGTGTAAGCAGAATTTCTTATATTGTAAAGTACAACTCTTAAGTCTTGACAGTCTTGTATAGGAGAACTCCCGTAGAAAAACACACTTATTTCCTGGATTGAAAGACACATCACAATGTTATGCAGTAACTATATTCCCAATAGCACTAAGCATGTCATTAGATCCACAGTTGGGGGAGAAATACATTCTGGAGTTTTTTCCTTATTGACATCATTATCTAAATTTGGTGTTTTGAGCTCTAAGTTTCACTTTCTTCTTCTTCTCCCACCTTCCACTCTAGGGGTTGTTTTGACCACCTTTGACCTATCCTCTTCTTAATGTATTACAGAGCTTGACGTCGATGCTTCTGCAACACTCCAAATGGATGGTCTTTCACTCAATGCTGCCATCTTTGAAGATGAAACTGAGGAATTCAATATTGATGGAGAGTGTGCGATGACGGAATATGCTGGTCAATCTGGTGTTCTTGAAGGCAAAAACCCTGTTCCTCCGACTGTTGGAATGGAGTTCGAGACATATGAGGATGTGTACTACTTTTACAACTGTTATGCTAAAGCGCACGGATTCGGGGTCAGAGTGAGTAATACATGGTATAGGAAGAGTAGGGAAAGGTATAGAGGAAAACTTAGCTGCAGCAATGCAGGATTTAAAAAGAAAAGTGAAGCAAATCGGCCAAGACCTGAGACAAGAACTGGCTGTCCAGCTATGATCAAGTTCAGATTGATGGAGAACAAAAGGTGGAGAATAATTGAAGTTGAACTTGAACACAATCACCTCATTCATCCGTCAACTGAAAAGTTCTATAAATCTCACAGAAACAACAGTTCTGGGAGTAAAAGGCCCTTGCAGATGACTGGTAATCAAGAAAATCAGAAAATTAGGTTATTCAGAACTGTCATTATTGATCCAGATGATGATGGAAAATTGAACATTGATGAAGGTGAATTCAGGAACATGATTGACCAGTCCAACAACCATTTGATTCTTAAACCTGGAGATGCTCAAGCAGTTCTCAGTTTCTTCACTGATCTACAGTTGGTAAACCCTGATTTCTTTTATGTAATGGACCTAAATGAGAAAGGATGTCTGCGGAATGTGTTCTGGGCGGAAGCAAGATGTAAGGCCACATATGGTTATTTTGGTGACGTGGTTAGAATTGACAGTGCTTGTTTGATCTCAAAATATGAGGTTCCACTTGTGGTATTTGCTGGAGTGAACCACCATGGACAATCTGTGCCACTAGGCTGTGGTTTGGTTGCAGGAGAGACTGTAGAGTCATTTATATGGTTGTTGAGGGCATGGCTGACATACATGATTGGCCGCCCTCCACAGACCGTCATTATTGACCAATCTAGTGCTATGCAAACTGCTATTGCTGATGTTCTCCCGCGGGCATCTCATCGCATTTCGTTGTCACATATCATGAAGAAAGTTCCGGAGATATTGGGTGGGTTACACGCATATGAAGTCATCAAGAAAGCATTTACTAAAGCAATTTACCAATCATCAAGAATAGATGATTTTGAAACAGCTTGGGAGGACATGATGCTATGCCATGGAATTAGGGACCATAAATGGCTCCAGACACTCCACGAAAATCGTAAACACTGGGTCCCTGTCTATTTAAAGGATATATTTCTAGCGGGGATGTTTCCTGTGACACTCGAGGAGAGAGAGGTTTCTTCTCCTTTTGATGAGTATTTGTCTAATCATACCCCCCTGAAAGAGTTCCTTGATGGCTATAACCAATGTCTGAAGGAAATCTATCAAAGAGAAGCACTGGCTGATTCAGAATCGAGGAATCCAAGTTGTATGTTGAAATCAAGATTTTATTTTGAAATGCAGCTATCGAAAATCTACACCAATCCCATATTTATTAAATTTCAAATCGAAATAGAGGGAATGTTCTCATGTTTAAGCACAAGACAAGTAGGTATTGATGGGTCAATCATAATATACATAGTTAAGGAACGCGAAGTTGAGAATGTGAATGAAGCAAAAGATTATGAAGTTACGTTTAATACAGCTGTTGCTGATGTTCTTTGTGCATGTGGTTTATTCAACCTGGAGGGCTTCCTGTGCAGGCACACATTATGTGTTCTAAGTCATAATGGTTTGAAGGAGATCCCACCTCAGTACATTCTTTCACGCTGGAGAAAGGATATTCGCCGTAGCTATGTTCTTGACTACGGCTGCAATTTTATTGACACCAAGAATCCAGTTCACAGGTATGATAATTTGTACAAGTGTGCTGTGAAGTTGGTGGAGGAGGGGAGAAAATCACATGAACGATACAAGTTCACCTTAGAAGCGTTAGGGGAGATACTGAACAGAGTTAGTTTGCAAGATCATAACACTCTTTAGCTTTTTAAGAAGATCTGTGAAATATGTATGTAGGCATACTGAATGTACACTTGTAATATTTTCTTTAAAAACTGATTGAAAAACAGTCACTGCTGATATCTTATCTTCGATTTCTCAACAGCTTTTTAGGATCTTTTTTTTCTTTGATCTTAATTATAGATTAAGCTCTTAACTACGAGTAACGTTCAGATTTATAACTTCATCTTTTTACATGTGCCCAATAGGAAATATTTATCATGGAAAAGGTAGATATAACTGAGTTTATAACACTTGGAAGAGCAGAAATGCTTAGCTTTTGTAGTGGCCAATTAGTCCCACATCGGAAGAAGCTAAGAAGAAGACATCAGAGAGCTGGTATAAAAACAAAGGCCTGCGTGCTTAGTAAAACATACCTTTCTCGGCCTTTTGGTTAAGATCAAGTGTAGTGTTTGTTTTTATCAGTTTAATATCTGATATGTGGGTTATTGGTTTACATGATATTAATTTAATTTTTTAAGGGAGAGAGCCTATCAAGGTAGCTTGCGCACCCCACCAATTCTAGTTCAATCTTTGTAGGCTTAAAAGTTAAAGAAGCTAATAATATTTAGTCACACATTGTATGTTTGTTTTATTTGTAATATTTTTCTCTTCTTTCATCAGTAAGTCTGTAAATTAGGATACTCTTTATAAGGTAAGTATGGAAAATTATTAACTCGATTTATAAAGTAAAATGCCAGCTCAGGAATCTAAGGTTAAATTTGTACCCTATGAGATTTTTGGACTTTGGACGACTGAAAATAATTAGTTGAACAATTTACAGCATAATAATGTAGTACCTTATAATATGAGAGACCAACACATATAATACAAATTAACTTGGACATCCTATATTACCACTCGCATAACACGCCAACCGGCTTAATCTCTTTTTTAAGTTCTATCTCCTTACTTGAAAACATTTCAAAATTAGAAGACGTCTGGATGAAAGTGTCCAGGGATAGAGTTGCATTGCTGAGCCTGCTGCAAATGCATTTTCAAAGAATAATTGTTGACCTGCAAAGATGACCATGGAATCAGTTAAGTTAAAGACTGGAGTAACTTGTATCTCGCTTACTTAGAACCTGAAGAAGTCTCCTTAAGATGGGGAGAATAGTTGAGTTCATGCGAGCAACAATAATGCTAATGCAAATAGTTGAGTTTGTTGTGTCACACGTTTTTTATTCTTCTATGGTTGTTTCATGTTGCTAATAGCAGTACTAAATTTTCTGTTAAGAGCATTGTGATTAGCTTCCATCTTTCTTCTTAGCCCATGTGCAAGCGTTTCCTCAAAGGTGCTACATACCTTCTGTAGGAGTCTTTTACCTTTCAAAAGTTACATCTCCCATCTCTTAATAAAAATATTTCTTTATCTTTCTAAATCTTTAATTTGCCACATTCTTTAAAAGCTTGTCCTCAGATGCAAGACTTCTGAATAAGACTTTTTGCATTAATGGCACTAATATCAGTAAACAAAAATAATTCTGATCTCTTGTTATAGTTGTAATTAAGCACATCTCCATTTATAGTGCATTCATGCAATAAAAATAATATATGAAGCTACAGATTGTACCTCGAGAGTTCTCAATTGCTCTTGATATTGAGCAATCAACTGCTTCAGCTGCTGCACTTCCTGGATCCTATCATCATTGTGCTCCTTTTGTCGTTCATGTTGGATGGCCACTAAACGTTTCAGAATGATATTGTCTTGAAGAATCAATTCTATTTGATCCTTCAGCATCATATTTTCCTGGAAAATAGACGGTGCATATTGAAAAATGATAGGCAAAGGTCAATAAACAAGTATGTCAAAAAGGTAAATTTTGCAAACATGACCAAAATTGTTGTTCTCTTACTAGTGAAGCACTACAGTAGCCAGAAATCTGCTCATAAAATGCATTGAAGAGCCAACAATATAGGCATCACTAAAATAGTTTTCTAGCTTAAACTACTCTGAGAAAAATAGTAAATACACCAGAGAAGTATGTTTGATAAAAATATCATCCACAACTCCTTAGCAGGGAATTTGTTGTCTGGTAAATCTATAGACTACAATACACTTAATGTACAATACCAACCTTCTGAAAATTTTGAGTTGCTTCTGCACTTGCACTAGCACTAATGGATTTCTCTAAGCGCTCCAACACTATTGTTGCACGAGCCCTAGCATCATCTGTGCTTGTAGCACTCATCATTTCCCTCACAAACAACTCCACCCATTCTGTGCCATCAGCTGGAGGATTATTTAGGACAAAAGCAGTGTTCACTATACCTGCAAATTTTGCATGCAAATAAGATCCTTTCTCCACAATTGATGAAAATCTAGACTTGTTAACAACATGCGAATGAGCTGCTAAGTGGGCACATCTATGAGTTCCTTTAAAAGAACTTGTCACACAAACATATTTTGAAACTTCTTTGCACCATTGGATGATTATCTTTTAACATTAGACATTTTCATATATCACATACATGTTCTTCTAACTGCCATATATCAGCAATACATATAGTTAATTACTAAGCTTTTCCTTCTCTATACTCCCTATGTTTCAATTTGATTGTTCGGTTTTTCCTTGACACGGAGTTTAAAAAAAGAAGACCTTTGAATCTTTTGGTCTTAAAGTAAAGATATGTAGAATGTACCAAAAAGTCATTTAATCTAGTGGTTTTTAAACATGTCATGTGAAAAGTTAGAAATAAAGAGTTGTCAAAAAAGGAATGCGGCATTCTTTTTGAAACGGACTAAAAAAGATAGTAAGAGAAACAAATTAAAACAAAGGGAATAATTCATATTCTAATTTATAACTTAAATTGTGTTTTTAGTTAATCTATTTACATTTCTGTTCATATCAGCAAGGTCCTATACCATAAAATCATGTTGGTGAAGTAGCAATAAAAAAAATTGATGAAGAGAAGTAAGCAAAAATTAAAACGGGTAGCAATTATGAGGAACAGATGGAACCAGAAATTTTCAGAAAAAATGTCATGTCAATGACCAGTAAACACCATAGAAACCAATGTCATATCAGTGAGAACTAAACCCTATTTAGGAGTACTTGGGTTGATCAAGCGGTCCCCTTTTTTCTGATGGAAGGGATATGGTTGACCTTTTCCGGGAGCAATTTTGCAATACCATGCAATTAGTGAGAGAGTCAATAACACACATATTTGTAGATATGTATCCACTCCAACTTCAGAGACTTAGGAATCATTTTGACATGAACGGAGTAATAAAAATGAGAAAAAACTAGCATCCCCTTAATCAGCACTCAGATGTCGAACATAACATTTGTACATACCACCGTCCATCTCTCCCTCAGCTTCTGAGGCAGAAACTGACTTTCCTTGTGCATGAATAAGATGAAGTTCATGCAGTCTCTTAATAGCAACATCCAAATCATTGCCACATTCCTCCAAGGCTTTCTCAAGAAACTGAACAGAATATAATAAAACACTTAGTACCCAGAAACTCATTAAACAAAAGCAACAACAGAGTTCTTTACAGAAATACAGAATACATAAACAATCAAATCTTTGCACCTTTTAAATAATAATTGATTGCATCTTTTGAGATTCTTATTATAGAAAAGACCACCAAGAAATTTAATTGAAATCATTGAGGGTTGCTTGATATTATAGGAACTAACTAATATTTCATTTTACACCACAACATTTGTATTGGCACAAAGTTTAGGAAGCTACTTTCTTTTAAATATGTAGTATCGACCGTGGAGGGAAAATATTAGAATGAATGTTTAAAAGTTAGTTTGACAAAGACTCATCACCATGAGTTTAAATTTGAATAGCCTTCAATAAAGTTGTGAAAGTAGATTTAGAAATGAAATGTTCCATGATGAAAATAATGTCTTATAAATTGATGAAGCTTAAAGACACTCTTTACGCTTAACCAACTCCCATCCCCTCCAGCCGGTTTTTGTGTGGCAGATAAACACATACAAAGTCATATACATTCATTCAAATCTATTCGGAGCTCCTTTAGATAAACACTTACAAAGTCATCTACATTCATCCCACTCTATTCGTAGCATTTCATTCCGATACAGAGAGTAATTTACTTACAATAACTAAATGACGTTAAAAAAGGCTACATAATTACTTCAACTAACAACATTTACAGCAACAAAAAATTCTAGTGCCAGATAAAGTAAGAGGATCATACCTGACAATCTACATCGGGAAACAAAGCTCTCAGATGATCAAGGGAAGCTGCCGCTGGTGGCGACGGCGAGAATCTTCTCGGAGAGGTTGAGGAACACCGGAGCTTCTTTGAAACAGGTGTCGATGGTGAAGTCGGAGACGGCGATTGTAAATCGTCGAAGAAGGATCTCTTGCCGCAAATTATCGCGGACATTGTATAATGTCCAAATCAAATTGAACTTTTACAGCAACACTTTCTTCAATTTCTCAATCAAATAAATTCATTTGATTTCTGTGATCGTGATATAGGATTTAGGGTTTTTGAAAGATACTAAGCGAAGAGATGAGGGGATAAGTTATTGAGATTCGAAGTTTTTCTTGTTCTGTAACCCTTTTCTTGTTCGCTAATTTGCTTTGTAGTATATTCTTTCGGTTTTGGGCATAAAGTTGAGACTTTGGTGTGATGTTGATAGGGGATAGAAGGCGGGTAAGAGGATAACAAACACGCGCCTAATGTCGCGCTTTTGAATATCTTTCCGATATATTCATCGTGGAACATCATGATATGTGGGATATGTTTTTTTGGTTTTATGTTTTTAATAGATATTTGATAAAAAATAGATCAAAGCTATTTAGAAAAGAAAATAAAAAGGTTATAAAAAGATAAGCGAGACTACGCTTTTCTACTTGCTAACCTATCACCTTATTTTGTTTTTTCTAGATAAGGTCATATCACATTGTAAGCTGTAATCATATCATGTCTTTTTTAGTCATTTCTCTTCAATACTTCTTCGATCTATATATTCACTTCTCTTGAAATCATTTATTATCAATATCTCACACATCCGCATTTGGACATCCATGCATCTCCCCTTCACATATGTTTTGAAACATTTCAACCTCATTTTTTTGCATTTTATCCTCCACCAAAGTGATGTTTACCTATCACAAATCTTTTCATTTTTAATGTTATCTCTCATAGTATGACTATACATTTATCTCTACATTCTCATATTCACAACTTTCATCTTCAGTGAGAGTTCTAGATTGACCTACATTCTACATCATACAAACATAGTTAATCTAATTACCATCTATTAGAACTTGTCTTTAAGTTTTGGAGGCACCTTTTTAACACTCCGGATGTGAGCCTCTATTTCACCAATATGATAATGACATATAACTTTCTCACAAAATGAATGACTTCTATGGATTGAATGTGAATGTGAATATGAATATGTAGAACCAATCAAATAGGATTCATTCCCAGAGTTGAATCACATAAGCCATTTATCTCTCATTTGTTTGACTTAGAGTGGCAATGTTATTTTACATGTCACACTAAATTGAATCTCTAGAATAAAATAACATTTTGAATTTAGCAAGTGGCTCATCATTTATATACCAAACTGGCTGATTAACCCAATAAAATTGAACTTCAATTAAATCTATATTATTAAAGTTAATTGAGCAAATAATATCAAATCACAAATGTTTATTTAGATTGATATAAATTTAAATTCAATAAATTTTCGTTATCTTAGAGTGGCAAACAAAATTTCAAAAACGTTTGCTCAAGTAATAGTTTTCTTCAAAATGTTCTCTCCAGTCACATCCAAACACTTAACAAACTGCCAAAATGCCCGTTTTACCTCTACTAACTTTTCCAGTAACCATAGATCTGACTTTTCTTTTTGTCACCTTCAACTCTTGAATTGTCAGTGTTAAATCAAATCACTATTGTTTATTATAATAAAAATAAAGATTAAGGTAATAATGTATATTAATTAATCATAACTAATAATAAAAGCAAGGTTAATTAAATTGATAGGAATGTTAGTGGTGAAAAATTAAAGAGTTAATATCTCAAAAGGGAGTTAATATCTCAAAAAGTCATTTAACTTTGGAAATTTGTCAGGTAAAGTCATTGAACTTTGTTTTGTATCAATAAAATCACTCAACTTAGACCTTTATATCAATAAAATCACTCACATAATTTATCACTAAAGTAAATTGACATAACAAAAATAAATTATTTTTATGTCATGTTCATGATTAAAATTATAAATAAATAGCTCAAATTTACTATTTTATTAGAAAATAAAATAATAAAGACAAATGACAATTTTGAAATATTAAATTCAAATTTAACTTTCATATACTTGTCTTCAACTTAACTTTAAATACATTTTTTTTTTAAAAAAAAAAAATTTCTTCAACTGCCTACTAATATTTTTTTGTAGGTATAAGAAATACTCTGAACAAAAATCAATGTATCACAATTATTATAAAAAAAAATTCTCATTATCAAATGTCTCAAACTTTTGTGTGTACTGATGGGAATGTGAATACACGAAAAAATAATTAAAAAATTGTTGTTTTCATCTTATAATAGGTGATTGTCAATTGGTTTGAGATTCTTTGATAACAAAGAAAAAATAAAAAATTATGAAAGAAAATATTGTTATTTATCTTTATAATTTTATTTTGTAATGAAATAGCAATTTTAAGATATTTATTTATTATTTTAATTATGATCATGATATAATAATTTATTTTATCATGTCAATTTTACTTATTTAATGATAAATTTAATTAAATAATTTTAAAATATTAACTCAAAATTAAAACACTAATTATCTTTATCGATAATATAAGCCCGCGCGGTTTCATAAAAGCGAATTAACTGAGAGCGCGTGCAGAAGTAAATTCGCTCTCCTACTTAAAAAACGTGACCCTGCTAACGGTCATCTCTTCAAAAAACCGAAAGCCTCTCAGTTTCTGTTTTCACTCACTTGTTTCCCCTGTTTAAGCCAAAAAAAAAAAACAAAACTGCAAGGGTTTATGAAGCGAGCTGATAATGGTGAAGATCATAGCGTGCTTTCAGTTGCAAAATCGGAGTTCTAGGGTTTGGACTCCATTTCCGTTGAGCAAAAAACTAGTTCGGAGTTTTGGTTACCGTAAACTTCCTGAACAGCTACTCAATATCTCCGTCCTCAAATTGGATGGCTCTTCATTCGGTAAATGAGATTAATATTTGGAGTAGTAGTTTATTTTTTGTTGCATTTTGTGGTGGTATAATTATGGGTAATGCTGGTTGTTTGGCTGGAATTTTGAATAGTTATACATGTAGCGAGGAATGCTACAGTAGCAGACCTTAAACAAGCAGTTGAGGAAGCTTTCAATTTCTCGCGGGAGGATGAAGGCAAGATTCTATGGTAAGAATGAAGCCTAATTATTTCTACAATGGTTGATACCACGTGAAAAAGTGGCGTATCTAGCCTTCACAACCTGTAGCTTGTTGCTTTTAATTTGATTTACTTACACATGCATGAAAAAGGGGGAATGCTTATGTAATAGACTGCAATTGTGAATCCACTTAGATCTGCCTTTGACGAGGAGGTATCAATCATCATATTGTGTTGAACTGTATTAACAGTTAAAAATGAACAAGAACTCATTAGATGTGTGCTGTGATAATACGATTATGGGTATGAGTTAAAACTCTACAATTGGTTGCTGCAATAGTTAAGAAAGTTCTACAATTGGTTATTTAATAGAAGAACTCATCACTTCAATTTGTTGCTGCAATAGTTAAAAATTCAATCTGTTGCTTGCTAATAATTGGTATTTGAAGTTTTCTGTGACGATGATTGCAATCATGTTAATGCAGAATGACCGAAAATAAAAGGAATAAATTGAATTTGAGGAATTGTGGTCTTCTGTATTGCTGCAAATATGGTAGATCTTAAAGTTGTATTGCCTATTGATGCAGGTCACTAGTATGGAGTCACTTCTGTTTGTGCTATGGAAGTCAAAAACTTGTGAACGACAAAACTTTTATTAACTGTTTTGGTATGAAAGATGGTGATCAGGTCAGTAGTTTTTCGTATTGTTACTGATTGGGAATCTAAATACAGCTTGTTTCTAACTTCTGAGTACCTCTTTTTTCCATTATCAAAATTCACTAGGTAAACACATCTATGTATAATGTATTAGTGGCTTGTGGTAGACTAACAACTTGTTTTCTTAATTCGAATCGACTGACACGAGGAAAAGGAAATAGTACTATATTTGATGAGTTAGATGGTGGATAGCCATGTGGGGACTCTTATGTAGTCAGGGCTTGAAGAACCACCATATACATTTTGTGGACTAAAGCAAAGTATTTGTCTATAAGTATATAATTTTACTTGTCTTCAGCCCCATGATATTTTTGGATCTTCGAACTAGAATTAATTAATGAGTGTTAAGAAAAGAATAAAATGATATAAGTGTGATCTCTTTAACAACTTTAAGTTTTTATATGAGAATTGAGATGGTCACACACTTGCATGTGAAGGGGTGTGTTGAGAATACAATTAAATGATATAAGTGGATTCTCTTTAACAACTTAAACTTTTAACTGAGGTGATCACACACTTCATCAATGAGCAACCAAGGTTTTGTGCCTATCTATAGCAGGTGTATATGACAAAACTAAGCTAGAAAGTTAAATATTCTCAAGTGTTTGGTGAAAGACGATTTAATGGTAGTCTTATGAGGGGAATCTCAGATAAGGTACTAACATTCTAGTATTGACAGCAATGGTGGCTATTTTCCTAGTGAGGTTACATGTGGATTTGAGGCATAGGAAGTGATAAATGTTGTTAGTTACGGTTTACTAGAATTAGCAATGAAAAATTCGATCTGTACGGCTGTACCCAGCACTGCTCTGTGTTTTGCACACAAACACACATTTACAGTCACACACACAAACAGTCGAATGCACATATATGATTTGAATGCTTGATAATCAATCTCTTGCTAATTATAATGCTCCTGTGAACTTCGAGAATGATTTCCCAATACACTAACTACATTTTATGCTTCTTACCTTTACTTCTTTTTGCTTGGAGTCTGCAGCTTCAATTTGCACAGCATGTCACGTTGGAGTACAGGCCAGCTAAACAAAGACTGGATAGCCAATGTGACCAGTCCAAACAATGCTCTATGTATGTCCCCCTTTTGTATCTTTGCATTTACTGGAAGCTTTATCTCACTTCAACAAAAAAATAAATGCTCTCTGTAAGGGCATGCCCAAAAAAATTGACCTTTCTTTTCTGTTGATGGCAAATTTAACGGACTTGAACACATAGTTGATACCCCTTCATAGTTCATATGTATGTCATTTTGATGCCTCAATTCCCCCCTACTCCACCACAATCAGACATTTTAATATAAAGTTAGCTATTAGTCAAGACATGAAACCTGGTTGCATTCCCTTTTTTCTTTTGCCTGGATGCTAGTGAACCATCTTGTGCTACTTAGTCACCCAAAATCCTATCGTCTAAAAAGGATAACATTGAGATTCACTGATTTTGGGAAGACTAATCACTGAGTTTTGTCTTCGCTACTAAACTAAAGTGAGAGACGTGTCGTAGTCAAAGAGCTAAGTTGCAACCAGGTAACCAGCAAATAACTGATGTTTCAATTGCTGAGAGTACACATATTTGGCTAATACATGTATCACTGCATACAATCTGTATGTTTACCCTTGCTTATCTGTTACATTACAGAAATTTAGTATGTACTCACTACACTTCTCATTTGTCACGGAACAGAACTTAAGTGGCACCCTAACCATTTTTCTTCCAGTTTGGATGCTCATGAAGTGAACATTGAAGATAATGGCAACATTGACCACCAAGAGAAGAGCAAAAAGATTGGTGATTTTCAAGACGAGGATGCAATTCCAAAACCAGAACTCAAGCGGTCACATTTTTTAAGAAGATGGTTATCTCAATCAACATCTTGGATACCAAAAAAGAAAGCCTTAGCCTAACCTAGATTTCATTCACTTTGCTACCGGGTGCGTCTGTCTAACTTTGAATCACTAACTAGGGCTGAGAAACTGGTCAGTTGAAGTTAAATGGTGTATAACTGATTGTACTGTCTGTATATGCTGTCGAATATGAGGATCTTTAGATATATTCTTATTTTTTTATTGAACAGGTTTGTCAATCCGAAATTGTTACTGCTAATTCAATTATTACTAAGGCTTACAGCTTACCCAAGTTACTCATAATCTCTTCATTTTGCAGATGATAGCAGCTAATATCTTGTTCAGTAGAGATATATACATCATAATTCCATACTTCCTTTTTCTGTTTCTTTTACCTTCCGTAGAAAGCGCTAAGGGTGGAACTAAATAATATTTTGATTAATTACCATTCATGAATCTTGAGGGAAGTTTCAGATACAAAATTACTCGGACTAACAAGTCTTCTTCATAAAAAAAGACGCTCTAAAAACTGTTTTGGTACGTAGGATTGGATGAACAAATATATCCATGATATGATATTATTTTATTCAAGTTTTTATATGCGACACCAAAACAAAGTCAGATATTTATTAAAAAATTTGAAATATAAAAAAAGGCAAACATATAAAAGAATTTGAAAGATTTTCCACAAAAAATTCAATCGTATAAATCTTTAGACCCTTATTACCTCCGTTTTTTTAAAAGTAATTTCACCATTATAATACAAATAATCATATATTACTAAAAGCATGAACAAAAAAAGTTGAAAGTTGCATTACGATTTTATTCTTTCTATAAATTAAATTGTTATAAAATATTTAAATATTTAATGTTAGAAATTTAATTTAAATGTTAATGACTTTTAGATTTCCTAAGATTAATTCCTAATTAAAGACCTAATTGTTAGAATTCATATACAGAGGCTAGCACTATTCATCAATGAAGAACAATAACAGAGAGAAGAGAATGAAAAATCTATTCCAAAAGCATCAAAAAAGTATGTTTACAGTGAAGCAGTGAAGCTTATTTATACACTTCTAATCACGTCACTATTCACTCATAACCGACTAACAAGAAGTTTAACTAATTCACTATACAATTACCTAACTACCCCTAACAGTTTTACATTCAAGTAATTCCATTAGATTCATTACTCCCCCTCAAGCTGGTGGGTATGAAAACATTCAACACACCAAGCTTGCCTACCAAATATTCATGTTGCTGTCTAGGAAGACCTTTAGTTAATATATCTGCCAGTTGATCCTTAGAGTTCACATATTCTGTCTTTATTAACCCTTCTTGTATCTTTTGTCTGATAAAATGGCAGTCAATCTCTATGTGTTTTGTTCTCTCATGAAACACAGGATTGGCTGCTATTTGTAACGCTGCTTTGCTATCACTAAATATCATCACTGGTTCATTGACTTCATTTCCCAATTCCTTTAGCAATGCTGTGATCCATACCACTTCTGATACTGCATTGGCCATACTTCTATATTCAGCTTCTGCTGAACTCCTGGAAACCACCCCTTGCTTCTTTGACTTCCATGATATCAAAGAACTTCCATGCTTCATCAAAAAACCCGAAACTGACTTTCTAGTATTGGGGCATGATGCCCAATCTGCATCACAGAACACACTCAATTTGTTTGCTCTTGTACTGCTTAATAATATACCAAGACCTGGTTCTCTTTTCACATATTTCATCACCCTAATTGCTGCTTCCCAATGAGATCTTTTTGGTTGCTGCAAAAACTGACTGAGGGTCTGAATAGAGAATGCAATATCTGGCCTTGTTAATGTTAAGTATAACATTTTCCCTATCAAACTTTGATATTGTTCCTTATTGTCAAGGAATTCATCATCTGAGTTTCCTGTTAATTCATCCAATTCATGTGTTGTCAACTTTATGTTCATTTCTAGTGGTGTCCAAGATGGTTTTGTATTTCCTAATCCCAATTGTGAAATAATCTCCAATGCATACTTTCTTTGATTGATCAAAATACCTTTCCCAGATCTGCTGAACTCCATACCAAGAAAAAACTTAAGATCACCAATATCTTTAATCTTAAAAGCCTTGTGTAATGAAGCTTTTGTATGTTCAATGAGTGCCAAGCTATTTCCTGTTACCAACATATCATCCACATAGACTAAAATCACCACAATGTCTGTCCCTTGCTTCTTAATAAATAGTGAATGATCCAACTTACTTTGAATAAAACCTGAGTTTAACAGTGCTTCACACAACTTTAAATTCCATTGTCTACTTGCTTGTTTAAGACCATATAAGGATTTTACAAGTCTACATACCATACCATTAGACTCCCCCTGGCTTGAAAATCCTTCAGGTAACTGCATATAAACCTCATCATGTAAATCACCCTGTAAAAAAGCATTATAAACATCTAACTGATGAATAAGCCAGTTGTGTTGAGCAGCCAAGGATAGAACAGTCCTTATTGTAGTCATCTTGACTACAGGGGAAAAAGTCTCATGAAAATCAAAACCTTCCCTCTGAGTGTAACCCTTTGCTACAAGTCGAGCTTTAAACCTTTCAACATCACCATTTGACTTGAGCTTGACCTTATAAACCCACCTGCATCCAATGGGAACCTTCCCTGGAGGTAAGGATACTAGATCCCAAGTATGATTATCATGAAGAGCCTGTATTTCAGACTGCATGGCTTCAACCCATCTGCTGTCTTTAATAGCCTCTTGATACGAAGCAGGCTCAAGAACTGCTGAAAAAACATCTAGATAATGTTGATGGGATGATGACAAATTTGTATAAGAAACATAGTTGGATAAAGGATATAATGTAGAATTGGAGGTAGGTTTGGTAACATAATCAGCCAACCATAGAGGAGGATTAGAAGTTCTTGTGGATTTTCTGGTAGGAAGAGAAACTGGAGTATGAATTGAATCAATGGAGGTAGATATAGGGATTATAGAAGCAGGAGATGCAGGATTATGTAGTAACGGATCAGGAAGTGGAGATGTAGTGATAGGAGGATGAGGATCAGACGTTACAGAAGAATATGGATCAGAAAAAACATCAGGATAAACAAAAGTATCAGACACAGTATGGACATCTGTGTTAATAGGTGCCTTAAAAGGAAACTGGTTCTCATGAAAAATAACATCCCTATTAAAAAAAAAATTTTGTCTGGCAAGATCATACAGTATGTAACCCTTACTTACACTGGAATATCCCATGAAAACTGCTTTCACTGCCCTAGAAGCAAACTTATCAACTTTAGGCAGAATGCTACCATAACATAAACAACCAAAGGTCCTCAAATGTGTAAGGCAAGGTTTTCTGTGAAAGAAAGCTTCATAAGGTGATTTATTTTCAAGAACCTTAGATGGAAGTCTATTGATGATATATACTGCAGTAAGAATACAATGACCCCAGAACTTGAGAGGAACACCACTCTGAAATCTAAGTGCCCTCGCAACCTCTAGTAGATGCCTGTGCTTCCTCTCAGCCACACCATTCTGCTGAGGTGTGTAGGTACAAGTTTTATAATGCACAATTCCTAGATCTTTAAGTAGAGCTTGTATCTGATCATTACAAAATTCTCCACCATTATCTGTTCTAATTCCCTGAACTGAGGCATTAAATTGAGTAAGTACCAACTGAAAAAATTGTCTGAGAACTATCAGTACATCAGTCTTGAATTTTAACAAGAAAATCCAAGTAATTCTTGAGAAGTCATCAACAACTGTAAGAAAATACTTGTTTCCATCAAAAGTCTGAGTATTATAGGGACCCCATACATCCAAATGCAGTAAAGCAAAAGCTCTATCAGATCTAGTATCACTATTGGGAAAAGGAAGTCTAGTATGTTTAGCCATTGGACATATTTCACATTTATCTATAACAGTCTTGCAAGCATCGATTGTATGACCACAAACCTCCTTCACCAACTTTATTGAAGCATGAGCTAATCTGTTATGCCATAAAATGATATCCTTTGTATCATCACAGACTGTGAACCCTCTTGAATCTACATTCTGAGCCTTTTTGTGTTGAGTCTGTGACACCATCCAATAAAGACCATCATGTTCCTTACCAATCCCCTTCAGCTGCCCAGTCGAAAGGTCCTGGAATAAGCAAAATCCAGGATAGAAGGACACAAAACAGTGAAGTTCTCTAGTTAACTGTGATACTGATAACAAATTATACTTGAAATCAGGAACAAACAGGACATCTTTCAATTCTCCTGTATCAGTAATTCTGCTACTTCCTGTATGAGTAATTAATGTAACACCTCCATTTGGCAAATGAACTTTCCTATTATAGCCTGTTTTAACTAATTTCACATCAGTTAAATTAGTCAAGTTAGAAGACATGTGATTAGTTGCTCCACTATCAATTATCCACTTAAAATCTCCTATGTCAGCTATAGGAGTGTGTGTATGACCTGCCATACCTGCCATATTAGCCATCACACCATGTTGTGAAGTATCATTATTGATCATACTGAGTATGTTGTCATGTTGTGCATTTGTCAGATAAGGAGCCCTTGGAATTTGTCCAATTGTCATTTTGTCAAGTATTTCTTCTTTGTTTCTGATCCCAGATGACATGTTCTGATGTGTATTCTCAGCTTGAGCATTGTAAGCTGTATTCAAGTTGTCCTTCTTATTAAATTTCCAGTTAGCTGGATATCCAATTAGCTTGAAACAGTTTCTTCTCACATGTCCCTTATTCTTGCAATAATCACATTGTAGATCCCAATTCTTATTTCCTTTCTGAAACTCTTGTCCTGAAAATTGTTGACCTGTTCCCCTAGGATACTGAGAATTATCACTTCTTCTAGTCATAAGTGCTGCTAAATCAGTACCCTCTCCATTAACAGAACTGCTAGAAGAACTATCCAGACTTCGCTGACTTTCTCGTTCAACAAGCATTGCATATGCCTTGTTCAAACTAGGAGTAGGTTCAGTCATCAAAATCTGACTTCTCGACTGATCATACGTCTCATTCAACCCCATTAAAAATTGCATCAACTTTTGTCGTAGCATATGAGCACAGAAATCCTTAGATTTAGAGCAATCACATGGTGGAGGAACAATACTATTGAATTCATCCCAAAGATTACGTAATTTCGAGAAGTAAACAGGAATACTATCACTTCCTTGCACTAAACTTGCTATGTCCTTATGTAATTGATAAATTCGAGAAGCATTCACCTTGTCAAAGCGTTCACGAAGATCATCCCAAATTGCCTTTGCACTAGTAGCATACACAATTCCTGCATGTAATTCTGGTGTTACTGAACTCATGATCCATCCCTGTACGATAGCATTACATCGATCCCATTGATGACCTAGATCTGCTCCAAAATCTTCTTTCTTCCAGGTTCCATCTACAATCCCTAGTTTATTCTTTCCAAGCAACTGAATCTTCATAGCCCTGCTCCACACAGAGTAATTATCAGATCCTGATAACTGCATCGGTATAATCGAAGCTCCAGAAGTATCTGAAGGATGAAGAAATAAAGCATGATTGTGATCAAACTTCGCCATTGTTGATCTGTAATCCAGGATACACTGATCACTCAATCGTGATCAATGCTCTGATACCATGTTAGAATTCATATACAGAGGCTAGCACTATTCATCAATGAAGAACAATAACAGAGAGAAGAGAATGAAAAATCTATTCCAAAAGCATCAAAAAAGTATGTTTACAGTGAATGAAGCAGTGAAGCTTATTTATACACTTCTAATCACGTCACTATTCACCCATAACCGACTAACAAGAAGTTTAACTAATTCACTATACAATTACCTAACTACCCCTAACAGTTTTACATTCAAGTAATTCCATTAGATTCATTACTAATTTATTAATATTTATCATGTATATAATAATTATAATTTTTTTAAAAAAAAAAATCTCTACCTAAATTGCTATACATTTTCTCTTCTCATAACTTTTTTCTTAACACCTTTCATGAATAATATAATATTATAATTTATATAGATAAAGTATTATCCTTTTATGATAAATAACGAAATTTAATAATTTAAAGGGTGCAAATTTGCAAAATGATTACACACAAACACCATTTTGCTTGTGATCATACATTGCATGCACAAATATTCTTGACGGTTGAAAGTTTTAAAATTTTGTTTTTGATTATCTGTTTCCTTAATAGGGATCTATTATACAACAAAGGCTTGACAGGTTCACTATCTCAATCAATTGGAAATTTGAAGAGTATCGATTCTGTAAGGGTATTATTAAATGCATGATAAACTAACTTTAATTTTCTTTTTCATATTCTTATTTATTTATTATTATTTTCTAATTACTTGTTTAACTTTTATACTCTTAATATTCATAACTCTCATCTTATTCATAACATTCAAATATTTAAACTAACACTTTAAGATATCTTTTGATATTCCTTCTATTCTATCTATATAAATTCAACTATTTTATCTCATGAAACTTCTACCAAGACTATTAGACTATTATTTTTATTCTATAGTTAAAGTAGATGAAGAAAACTCTTGAAAGTTGATAGGATATGGAAGGAGTCGATAAGAACTTAGAGATTTATGTACTAATTTTGTACTTATTTTTCATCTATACATACATCAATGTTATAAGAATAATGTTTACATTGCATTTTTTCTTAAATTTGTTTCTTCTTATTTTTTTTCTCTATTAGACTTCTTAATTTAGTTTTCTATGAATGTTTATTGCCGTAAGTATTTATTCTTATTTTATAATTGTTACATTTTATTATTCATTACAATTTACATATATATTTCCATGAAATTTTAGTCATTCTAACGTATCTACAAAAATTCACATGAAATACACGTGCAAAGCACGTGCTCAGAAACTAGTACATCAAATAAATATAAGATAAAGTTGCACGTACCAAACGACCCTATGAAATAGCAACTGGATAGGATCGGTGTATTGCTCAAGAAGCAAGCACCACGTAGCAAACAAAATAACAAATGGCACTCTTCTCTTTTCCATCCCCTAATACTGACACGTATTAAGCCACATATAAACCTATATTAGTGCACTTTCAGTTTTTCAACTTCCCCTTCGTTTTCACCCAACACAAAAAAAAAAAAAATACTCATACAAACAAAATGCAGGCAACAGCGGAGATACAAGCGGCGGGAAGCCCCCGTAGATCTCAGAAGCATCAGATGCTTAAAGACAAGCAGGTGAAGGATCTAATTATTGATAAAAGGAGACTTGTGGAGGTTCCGTATACAGCCACGCTGGCAGATACCATAAACACTTTGATGGCTAACAAGGTGGTGGCGGTACCGGTGGCTGCACCGCCTGGGCACTGGATTGGTGCCGGCGGTTCTATGATTTTGGAATCTGATAAACAGACGGGTGCTGTACGAAAACATTATATAGGGATGGTAACTATGCTTGATATTCTCGCATATATTGCTGGAAACGGTTATCGTGATGATGATGCTGATCTAACGAAAAAGATGATGGTTCCTGTTTCTTCGATTATTGGGCATTGTCTTGAAAGTCTTAGTTTATGGACCCTCAGCCCTAACACAAGGTATGTAACGAGTAATTGAGATCTCTTGGCCGCTTACAAAAATAAAAAAATGATGTTTTCTTCATGGGTAAACATGAAGAAGAGATCACAAAACTATAAAATTAAGAAATTGTAAGTGATCTACAAAATCAATCCTCCAGAATATACTGATATTATATGGCAATTACTTTTAATCTATCAGATTGGAATGATTAGTGTTGGAGTAAGGATTTTTATAATTATGATAAATAAATCAGTGAAGTCTTGAGTACGTCCTTGCTGCTATTTGTCAAATGAATTTTGGATTACAAATGTATCGTACTAATTACTGGTTTATATGTGAAGTATTGTGGATTGTATGGAAGTTTTCAGCAAAGGCATACATCGAGCCATGGTACCCGTCAATGGTCGATCAGAAAATGTAGTTGGTGTTGAGCTCACCGAGTCAGCGTCATGTTACCGAATGCTAACACAAATGGATCTGCTTAGATTTTTGAATGACCAGCAGGAGCTTAAAGCGATCATGTCTCACAAGGTCTCGGATAAACAACTCCAAGCAATCACAGACACTGTTTTCGGTGTGACTAATAAGGCTAAAGTTATCGATGTGATCAAATGCACGAGAACAGCTTCGCTAAGTGCAGTACCAATTGTGGAGTCATCTAATGACATAACAGAAGATCATACTCAGCTTGTGAATGTAAGTTAAAACATTAGTCTCACCCTCTCACTTGTTGAATTTAATTTATATATATACACTTAAACAATGTTACGTTTCTTGTTTTCCATGAAATTTGCAGGGGAAAAAGAGGAAGATTGTAGGAACATTTTCAGCAACAGACTTGAGAGGATGTCCTGTATCGAAAATGCAGCCTCTACTGAACCTAGAGGTCCTTGATTTCTTGAAAATGCTGTCGGGAGCTCCTAATACCGGGCTGAGATCTTCGTGGAGGGAACAAGTGACATGCCATCCCGAATCGTCACTCGGGGAAGTGGTAGAGAAAGTTGTTTCAGACAATGTGCATCGTGTTTGGGTGGTGGATGAACAAGGCTTGCTGGAAGGAGTTGTATCCCTAACTGACATGATAAGAGTCATTAGACTCTGGTATCTTACTGAGTTTTTGCAGTAATGTGTAGTTGTTGTACACACTGTTTTGCACCCGTTTTGTTCTGGTTGGTGTTTTGGTGTAAATGAAATGCAACCTGTTTATCGAATGATCAGTTGGCTCAAATTTGTTGTCTTACACAAGTGACCCTAAAGGAAAATAATCGGTACTAATAAATTGAAATCGATATTAAAAAAAATCGAAGCTAGCCTTCATCAAATCATATTGTAAAATTTTGACTTGTGACTTCGTCTAAGTTTTCATCTAATTATTAATGAACACTTCTCTTTATGTTCCGGGGACAAACATAAAGATTGTAACCTATATAAATGTATTGAAGAAAACAGTATCTTATGTATTCATAAACATTGCACAATAATCAATATGCTCAAAAATGTGCCAAAGGATCAAAATCCAAATAAAGTAAATAGTTTGTAAAGAGCAACTCCCTCGTATGATGTGATAAAATATTACTCCATTATTATTCTTAAACAATGTTTAAGTTTTTAATTTTGATTTAGTTAATTAAATTATTGCTTATGTAACATAAAGAGTAATCTATCTTATA
Organism: Solanum sitiens; assembly: GCA_016801875.1. Classification (NCBI taxonomy): domain Eukaryota; kingdom Viridiplantae; phylum Streptophyta; class Magnoliopsida; order Solanales; family Solanaceae; genus Solanum; species Solanum sitiens. Next base: position 489,121 of record JABWTJ010000090.1, read on the forward strand.
TATTTGGTCGATGACAAATGGTATAGACGTATAGCTGAGCAGAAATTTGACTTTTATTTTGGTCTATTATTCCTCATTTTCTCTGATTTATTTTAAGTCATCAATCCAAACTTTTACTTAATTAAGCTACTTATAATTATAGTAAATTGAATTAGTTTGGTATAAATAATCCGTTGGAGTAAATTGAATTGTAAATATTTACCATAAGAATTAAACTAATAGCCCTTTTATCTGTTCGTTCTATTCCTTGTAAACCAAATCTGCATGTTCCTCATTTTTTTTCTTCCATATCAAATATTCAAACGCCTCTTTATTTTGTGATTTTAGCTTCAAACTGAGATCTGAGATTTCCTCAATAAGATCCTTTTCGGAATCTGGATTTCCATTAGAACTGATCACATTTCGGAGAAAGACATATGCGGTTGGATTAATACAATTATTGGTAACATTATAGTGCCATTCGTCATGTCTTCATCCATTCCAGGAAATTTAAACGGCAGAAATGAATGTAGAAACTCTTCATCTTCGTTATTCTTCTTCATCTAGCCTCAACACTAGATCACATTCCTCCATTACCGAATTCCAATTTGAAAACATGGATATGGAAGACGACAATAAAATTACTGACATGAAGAAAATACCGCCTTCAGAATTCGGTGATTCAGGGTGGTTCAGCAATACATTTTTCATGACATTGACGGCTAGGGATGTATTCGGTGTGGTGAAGAACCATCCTATACCGTGCATCTTCGCTACCACATTGTTCTTCTTCATGGGCGTGGAATATACTCTTCATATGGTTCCATCTTCGTCCCCGCCTTTCGATCTGGGATTCATCGCTACACGTCCCCTGCATCGTTTGCTTGATTCAAAACCTGCTCTCAATACTGTTCTTGCTGGCCTTAATACGGTACCACTTTTAAATGAAATGATCACACAATTGATACCAGATCTAATATGCTTTATGCTGGTTCTGTTTTACAATTTGTCAATTCATTGATTCATCATACAGGGGTTTGTGGGGATGCAAATGGTGTACATAGTATGGGCTTTCTTAATTGAAGGGCGACCAAGAGCAACTATTGCAACTCTGTTCATGTTCACATGTAGAGGTATTCTTGGATATTCTACGCAGTTGCCATTACCAGAGGTAAGCAAAAACCATTAAAATGTATACAAGTATCTTATTTCCGTTTTGTTCCGTAACAAGAACAAAGAAAAATCTCAGTACACGAAGCATCATGCATTGTTGAAAGTAGAAAATTTGCATTGAAACATTACTTATTCAGGGCTTTGATTGTTTTCCGCTTTGTTAATGTAGGATTTTCTGGGGTCGGGAGCTGATTTTCCAGTAGGAAATGTGTCGTTTTTCTTGTTCTATTCAGGGCATGTTGCAGCATCAGTGATTGCATCGCTTGATATGAAGCGTATGCAGAGATGGAAATTGTCTTATTTATTTGACACATTGAACGTATTACAGACGGTGAGATTGTTGAGTACCAGGGGCCATTACACTATTGATTTGGCTGTTGGAGTTGGTGCTGGAATTTTGTTTGATTCTGTGTCTGGAAAATATGAGGAGAACAAGAAAAAGGAATTGCTCGCAGATAGTCCTGATAGCTCTAGTAATGGTGCGTTTCATAACTCGAAATTACATGAAAATGGTGAATATTTAAGTGTTTCTGCAAATTAGAACTTTCCATTCCAGCATTTCATTCTTTTCAACTGTAAAAAAACACCTCTACTATACTGTTAGTATGTTATAAATTTCAATTTCCCCCAGAAAATATTCAGTTATGAACACATTGTACATCACAAAGGCGCAATTTGAAAGCTCTACATGTTATGGCAAATAGAATTCTGCAAGTCACAAATCATCTCCTAAAACATTCTACATCAAGGTTTAATAACAGATCCAAGTGTACCACGACAGAAACAGATACATACACAACGATGAGAGTGTTGCAGTCCTGGAAACTAGACACTAAACTACCAGAGAATCGAAGTATTACCATTACAATAATCAAATTGAATCTAAAAGTCAGTAAACATGTAACAGGAAATGTCCTAAGGGTGATGCGGATGAGCATCAGCAGCTAATAGGCGCAGGTGATTGATGCTGCTGGGGATGAACCAGGCCTGGTTGAGTAATATTGTTATTTTCCATAGCTAAATCAGTTCCTTCCGTTTCTTTGTCCTCCTCTTTCGGCCTATCTTCACCATCATTGCTGTGGGCATCCTTAGATACCCCGCCGTCAACAGCATGTTCTGCTTGGTCAGCAATTCCTCCTACGGTGACATTGGTCCCTTCCGCAGCGAGTTCTTCTGGTTTGTTTTGAGACTCCAGCTTTTCTTCAGATACTTCTTTTTCCTCAATACCTGCATTTTCTGACTTGTTCTGTTTACCAACATCAGTACTGTGAACTTCCTCAGATTCAGGCTCTGGCTTGTTCCCAGAGGGCAGTTCAGCACCTTTTAAGCACTCATCTTCTTCCGCAGCTTCCACCTCTTTCTTCTTCTTGTCCTCCATCTCAGCTTCTGCATTTTCCGACTTGTCCTGATTGCCGTCATCAGCACTGTGAAATTCCTCAGATTCAGAATCTGGCTTCTCCGCAGGGGGCAGTTTAGCATCCTCTATGCGCTCATCTTCTACCACAGCTTCCGCCTCTTTCTTCCCCTTGTCCTGCATTTCAGCTTCTGCTTCTCCAGCTTTCTTCTCCAAGTTTTCATTTTCTTCTTTGGAAGATTGCATCCCTTTAGTTTCTGAACTTCCCATCTCAGCTTTTGCAGCATCCTTTTCCTTGCTATCTTTCTTTGTACCAGACGATGTTCGGCGTTTTTTCTTTGGTGATTCAAGTAGTGAAGGTGGTCTCATTGCCTTGACCTTCTCACTGATCCTTGCTGATCTCCTTGGAGTCTCACCAGTACTCCAATCAAATTCTGATATAGCAGGGTTTCCAGGATGTGCTTTGAGATACTGCTCCAACTGTTTGCGGTTTTTTACCTCCTCTCCTGTTGGAGTGATAAATACAACCTCACTCTTCTTTGGAGTACCCCCTTGCTTTGGGGTGAACTGCAAAATCACAGAGGTAGAATATACGTCAGGTGTACATGTAAGCTACACAACAGCACATATTGAATTCCCTTCTATAGGACTACTCCTATGTCTCCCAAGAATGTCCAGAGTACACTACATAACGTCACTAACAAAAACAACTTATAGCGACAACAAATACAACAAATACAAATAAGTAAAGAATGCTAATTGCCGCTAAAAATACATATTTAGCGACAATTGAGCTATTGCCGTTAATTAATTGTCATTTTTTATGTAGTACGTAGTCGTAGTGCGTAGTCCAACTATTCATCTTCAGCACAGGTATAAACTACTCTTTCTACCTTGTATGGTTTAAGGTGGTTTGCTGATTTCTTGATGAAATGGAAGAGTTGCATTAATAGTGATTGACTTCACCATTGTTAAATATAAGGCTCCCCTATCACGATTCTAAAGATGGACTATCTAAGCTGTTTGGAAAAACGTTAAAGACCACAACCAAAATATGAACAGGAACATAGGCTCTCTCTTTTCATCTTTTGTGGTATAAAGACAATTTCCAAGGGGTGATAAATAGAAGGATCGAGTTATAAGGTTATGACCTAACACACTAATACCAAGAAGAGGATGTCCCGGTCAATATTGGTGGTTCAGGTGTAGCCTAGCTGTTATGTTAATGAAGTGATTGAAAGCCACAGAGTCTAAGGTTCAAACCACAGCGGAGGCAATTACACTAGGTGATTCTTTCCATTTATTCTAGCCTTCGATTGACGAAGTTACTTAATACTTGTTGCTGGTGAAAAGTGGAAGATATTCATGAAATTAGTCAAGGTGCGCCTTCTTTAGTTTATCATTATCCTCCAGTCACTAAAGTAATTATCTTAGCCCAAAGTAGAAGGTTGACAATCAACCTGTTCAGATCGCGCTCTTTTAGCTCATTTCATCCCAACCTTCTATTAGCCAATAAAGTATAACTAATTATACTGCATCACTAAGCTAACTAAGACTTATAAACAGGTAAATTTACTGACAGATGCAAAGCTAATTGATGATGCTACACTTATTAACCATGAAACTTCCTCAAAAACCCCAATTTTTCCACCAAGAAACCCAAAAAAAAAGCTACTTTAATTAACCAGAAACATGATCATCCTTCCTGTTACATGAATTTTGTGAACCAAAAGACTAAAAATTAAGCTGACCAACACTTACAAAAGTTCAAGCTACCATAGAACATGAATTAAGGCAACCAAAAAGCAAAAATTACAGGAACATGATGGCTACAAGAAAATTTGTGAGTACCAATTTTTTCCAAGAAGGAGGTGCTGGAAGCTCCACCGACACAATTTCATCATCATGACTCCCCTTCTCCATAGGACTTGCCATGGTTAGAAAAAAGAAACAAAATTTTCAACTTTGTTTCCAGTAAAATTCACAAAGATTATTTAGACAGAATTTGAAGTAAAGTTTGTGATGAGCATGTATCAAGTTTTGCAGTAAAGAGGTTGTGTTTTTGGTTAGATAAAACTTGGCTGATAGCAACCGCCACGCCGTGAAACAGATAGACCACACGTGCCACGTAGCCAACTTTCAAGGACAAACGAGCCTTATCAGTTAACACATCCAAACCGACAATTTTCTCTGATGCCTCCTCTATCTCATTTTATGATTTTGATGATATTTAAGGAAAATAAATTAATTATAATATTTTTATTTAGAATAATGTTTAGTTATTTATAAGAAAAAGAAGTTATTTTTAATTATAATAAAATGATTTTTTTAAAAAAAAATTGACTAAGAAAGTCAGGGTGTCACCTAAATTACGTGACACCTTTTTCTTTTTAGTTTTTCTAAAAAGAATATCATTTTATTATAATTAAAAATAATTTAACTTTCAAATTTTATTTTTATCTTTTAATCAAATGATTATCAGATTAACAAATATCCAACAATTGTTGTAGATCTTTAATTTCAATTTTTTTTAAATGTCGTGTCAAATAAAAAAGTGTGATATAAATAAAATGGAGAGAGTAATATATTTTTTTTAATAATCACACAAATCTTATGCAATATTCAAGATCATAATGAGGCTTTATTATAATGATAAAATAAAAATATCATGCCACACAATCTTCTTCGAATACAATCCTACACGGTCCAAATGGCATATTCGAAGGTGAAGATTCGTTGGTTAAAGTTCTTTCCACTAAATATCTTCAAAAACACATATACTTTCTACGTTTTTTAAAATTTTTTTTTTTTAGATTTGTCTAAAACAAATAAATTTTTCTTTTAATAATATTTTAATTTCAACTCTCGACTTAGTGTATTTAAGGCCATACAATTAAAGAGAAATTTTATATATTTGATATATTTTTCCTCTTAAATTTTGTATTAAATTAAATTAAATTATTCTTTGCGAAACAGACAAAATATATTTTAAAATTTTAAAAATGCTTTATAGAAGGTCATAGAAGTGATGTGGACACTTACAATGCTGTCTACTATTTCCCAACCTCAACAAAGAGCGTGTCATCCACGCAAGATTTTCAGTCGTTAGATTTGAGGTAGTGTACTGCACGCTCTATGGGGAACAATTTCGTACGGCCTGCGGGGAAACATCAAACATGGGACCCGTTGCTAATGGATATGGTTTCGGATTTTGGTCCCCCAATTATGCGCTATTAATCGAATTGGAATATGAATTTTAGGTCCGGATCGGACTTTATCATTTGTTTAAAAATTTGACATGACATATCACTATAATTTTATTATTCAAGTTCGTTTTCGTACGAAGGATAACATAAATTAATTTCGATGCATGCTAGTTTTTTCTAGTACTATTTAACTTGGAATGTTAATTAAGAAAAAAAATTAAAATTTGTGATTTAAAATAATTTTATGATTGAAAATCATTTATTTTAAAAAAATATTTTAAAATCAAATTATTTTTAATTATAATAAAATAATATTTTTTTAGCATATAGTCTGCACAAATAACGAGGGAGGGAGTATTTTATTTTTTGGCATATATAGCGTACAAACAAATTTGGAAGTTCATATGGTGTATTGTTTAGATTTTAACAAAGATTTTCTTATTGCTTCTTTCAAGTCTGCGTCAGAATATACGATTTAAATAGTGACATATAAATAGAAATGGAGGGAGTTTTGTGTGTATGAAAAAAAAAATCTAAAATACATATACATGCAAAACTTCAGTTACATATTTATCTGATTTTATATCATAATTTCCTATTAATGTTCAAATCGATCGAAAAATAATAACCAGCAGAAAAAAAAAAAGAGACAATTTGGAGTAGGACTTAATTGTCACACTTGATCAGAAACAGTCATCGGCCAGGCCCAATATTTTGCCAGTTTGTTAAGGATGAATTTCCACTTTCCAGAGCCCAATAAAGATTGCATATGCTCCCTCTTTTCCATTTATGTGATAAATTTTTAGATCATGACAGTTAAAACTTTTAATTTTGATCATAATTTCCAAAAAATAAAGTTTTACATATTCGAAAAAAGTCCAATTAATTTGAACCAAGAAGTCAGGATTCGGCTCCTCTTGGTTTCTCTTCTCTCCATTTTTTTCAAGTCTAGCTTGGATTAAAGACACATATTGTAATTAGAGTTAATGATTAAGATCTAATTAATTATAGCAAAGTCCTACTCATAATTATTTACTTTCATATATTTGTTTCTTAAATATTTTGCAAATATATGGAAGTAAAATGCTTTATTTTAATTAATTAAATCTCAATCATTAATTTTAAACTATGACACGTGTCTATCATCCAAGCTAGAACTTGGAGAAAATGAAGCGAAAGAAATGGAGAGGAGCCGGATCCAAGAAGCCATTGATCATTATAATCAAATTCGTCCCTATAGTGCGAATAACGATAATTTCTAGCATATTCATTCGACCTTGTGCATTATTATTGCGCTTGAGATTGTGAAAACAAACTTTCTCTATCGCTAGCGTACAATATAATTCCACTTAGCTCTTTTACTTGTTCAATTCCTCCTCAGCATCCCACAAGAACCGAGCATATGATGCCACTACATAACTGCGCAACAATAATAATCCATGTATTAAATTAAAGTATGTTCTCAATAATGATTGAAGTTTAATCACTTAATTCCTTTAGATTAATGATTTTAATTATTTTTAAAAAAAGGTTTATACCAATCATGAGGGTCAAATTTAACAGCTTGATCAAAATAAGCATTGGCACGAGATGCATTTTTTTGAGTTAACCAAATTAGATCTGCATAAAGTGACAACACATTCCCATCCCTTGGATTTATCACTACAGCTCTTCCGCAATATTCTTCTGCTTTTACTAAATCCCCCTTAACCTGTTTTTCCAAAAAAACATAATCTGCATATTAATTACACGTATTTTGATAAAAACAAATCACATGTTTCAATATGATTGTTCGACTTATAATGAAATTTTAAAAAGTAAAAAAATAAAAAAATTAGAGTTGTAAACTTAAATTAAACACATATAAAATGTATTGATCTTTTTTTTTCTAATTTATGGTCTTAAAATTTAGGAGTATTTACCAAAAAGGAAAGTGTTTACTAGAGAGAAATAAATTAATACTGCCTCCATTTATTTTTATTTGTTCATTATATTGAAATATCTATTTTTATTCGTAAAAATATTTTACTATTTTATACCTATTTTACTCTTATTAGTAAGTAATAGTACTTTTTACACTCTGTATTAATTTTTGTGACATTTTTCTTTTTTAGTGTCGGTCTGAAAAAGAATCTAACACTTGCATTATTAGAAATAATTTAAGTACTTAACGTTGATTTTGTGCACGCTAAGTTAAAAATTGTCACGTACAGTGAGACAAAAAGAGCCATAATTAAGGATAGTATAGTAAAATTACAATTCTCTCGGTTTTATATTATTTATTATGATTTTTATTTTTAGAGTTAAACTATAAAAAAATTTACTAACATTTTAAGATGAATTTTTCATATCATATTAATATGCAAAAAATTATAATTTATAGTTTTTTTCATGTAGCTTTAGGATATCTAATTTTTTTGTTTCAAAAATCAAATTAATGTGATCTAATTTAACTTTGAAAATTAATTAAATTGACTTTCGAAAAATGCAACATGACAAACAATACCGAACGGAGGGAGTATTCTATTCATTGTCTCTTACACATCGGAAGAAAATATTATCTCTGTCCACTTTTAATTGTGATAGATTTTTTTAGAGTCAAATAATAAGAAATTTGACTAATATTTTACGATGTGTTTTTATCATATTGATATGCAAAATATTGCAATTTATATTGTTTTTTTGAATATTAAAATATCGAATTAATATAATCTAATTTAACTTTAAAAATTAATCAAATTAACTTTCGAATACCTCAAGATAATTAAAACTATGAAAGTTATAATATTAATCGTGTTTACATACCTCTTTCAAAAACCTTGCGTAGTTTGCAAGTAAAAGTGCATTTCTCGGGTAAGTTTCGATCATTTTCTTATAGTAAGCTTCTGTGTTCTCATTCCCATGCCAACTATTTGAATCATCAGAACCCGAACCCCGACCCGGACCCGAACCATGTCCACCACCATTGCCACCGCTGTACATTTTACCTCCGCCTCCGTCTTCTGGTGCAGCGGAATAATCTTCCGATGATCCGAATTTCGACGTCTTAACTTCATCATTATAAGTTGATGATGATAATTCTATGTTGGAATAAGAATTCCTTATGCTTATTTTGTTCATAATAAAATTATTATTTTTCTTCTGATCAGGACCGTCCATTTCTCGCATATTGCAATTATAACAGTAATTTTCATCATAATTAAGCTGAATGGACGTTGATAATGGGGTCCTGAAATTGGATATCCATGAATTAAGTATGCAACTCGATGATGATGAGATTCTTAATAACATTGCATATATTAGAAGAGAGATAAATTTGGTATCCTTGATGTATATATTAGTTGCATATATTCACGATTTTAATATTTTATAGAGGAAAACATTACTATTTTCTTCGTTTCAATTTGTTTAATCATATTTTGACTTGACAAAAAATTTAATAAAGTAAAAAGAACTTCTGATTTTTATGCTCGTAAACTAAAGATATGTCAAATATACATATTACATGGAAAGTTGACAAAATATAAAAAAGATATTTTTTTTGAAACAGACTAAAAAGAAAACAGGAGAAAGGAATTGAAAAGAAGAAGGTATTTTCTTCGATTCAATTTGACTTGACATAGAATTTAACACGATAGAAAAAAAAAACTGGATAATGAGCTTGTTAATAACGTGATCTGCTTAGAGATAGAACAAAATCAGGGCCCTTAGAATTAGGAGAATTATACATTTAATTAAATTGGTGTCTCTTTGGAAAAAAAACATCTAGGATTTTATAGAGAAAAAAATCACGCCCTCCCTTCCTTTTGGTTATGGTCCATTTTAGATTTTTCATGTTTTTAAGAAATAAAAATCAATATGATTATTTGAATATTATATTTATATTAATTGATGTGTAATTTTACGGATAATATATATATATATAAAACGAGTACTTAATTAAGGACCGTTGAGAAAGAAATAACGTGGAACGATGTAATTGCTGCATGTGATGAACATATTACAGAATAAGTGACTTTATTTAAGCACGGGCCCACGAATGTATCACAATACAAATATTTTGTTTTAACCAAATATTTATATAAATATTATTGTATAGGTGATTTTATTTATACAAATATTTTCTTTTAACCAAATATTTATACAAATTTTTTTGTACAAATGATTTTATTTTTGTACGAGAATGAATAAGTAATGTAGTTCCCATTATTGATTGATAAGTAAAAAGTTATTTTTGCCTTCAGATATTTGAGGTTCACGATTTAAAATTTATAAATTTTAAATTATAATTTGTTAAAATATAAGATTTTAAGGTGCTCAAATTGTAATTCATTAAAATTATTATATTTCAAAGTTTCACTATTTTATCCTTGATAACAAAAAACAAATATTCCAAATATCTTCTTCGAAACAAAATTCTCAACTTTCTTTTTACTTTGTATCCGTTGCTTTATTAAATAAATTAGTCATTTTGACAACAACAAAAAAAGTATAGCATATCAACACTTCTTTATTTAATAAACAATCGTTTTGGTAGTTTCTACACTTATATTCTATCCAAATATGTATATGTTAATTTATTAAATAAATTTCAATACTTAAAACTTACTTCGTACGCTTTAATTTTTAGATGAGACATCTTAATTCATGTTCAAAGAAAGAAGTTGACTAATCGTCTAAACTAATTAAATTAGTTTAGATCGCCTTCAATATTTTAAAATTAAACTTTAAATGTATATTTTCCTTTTTATTCAAACAGGAAACACACACCCATGTTGGATGTTGCTTCGTGATACTATATATGTTAATTATTCTTATAAAAACATAATTAAAAAATTATATATTCTAAATATTATGAATTCTAAAAAAATTTAACATGCCACATCAATTAAATTGAAAAGAAGGCCAGCTATTTGCAATCAACTACTCCCTCTATTCCAATTTATGTGATATTTTTCATTTTTCGAGAGTCAAACGATTTAAATTTAATCAAAAATTTATGTATGGAATCTTTAATATTTTTTTGTATGAAATTTATATATTTGTAAACTAATTAAAAAGCACAATAACTGATAATTCATAATAATTAAAAGATAAATAAAAAATTTATAATTAAATATAAACTTATTTAAATATTAAAATTTGATAAGTGTTACATAAATTGAGACGCTAGGAGTAATCTAAATATATGCTAATCAGCTGTTGGGAGGTCGCTCTCTGCTTGTTTTACTTGTTAAATTACATCCAATGTTATTCCGACACGAACCATGAACACTCATGGGTTTTGGTTTGGACATTTCGACGGCCCAAAAATTGGGGGACGGCCCATAATCATTCTGGCGTCGCTCTCTCTATAAAGTAATAATGAATAACGTAAGACTAAGACATAAATTTATTTTTCAGAATCAACGAATTATATCGCTTGAGGCATAATAATTTATTGTTATATTATAAAACATTTATTAGACAAGGCCATTTCACTTTTTAATTTAATTTAAATTTCTGTGAATTACCTATTTTCTTTTGCAATGTTTGATTGATTAATATCTCAAAAAAAAAGTACTGTATTATTTTGTGTCCCAATCTTTTTAATGAAGAAAATTTTAAGATAAAGTGTTGTAAGGTTCAAAAGGCGCGAATAGTGAACTTTACTCATCTATATCTTTTCACTTAATAAACACCACTTCTAGGAGAAAATTTTGATATCTTGATGCATTCATATGCATCATTAAATTAAGTCACGTGAGTATTTTTTTTTATCTTATAATCGTATAAATTTTATGAAAAATGTTTAAATTTTTTTAAATATATTTATCCTTAGGTCATCAATTCTATTAAATCATCGTGAGTAATAAAGGATTTTTAATTAATAAATATAATTTTAATGTTCACACAGTACTTCAAATGCAACGACGACACGAACACAAAATACAAGTGAAAAAAGGTCCCTCTTCCTGGCTGAATACTAACATCGAATTATTTTTTTGGCACAATCTATTCTGCGTTCCGTATAAATTTGTCACCTGGACTGCACTTATTCTTCATTCAAAAAGGGCCAAAACATGTAATAGTTTTAATTGACAACAACGATGGAATATGTGTAACTTAATTATCACACCCTTCTCGTGCCATTATCTTTACAACTCACACCATAAATTTCTGATTTCTCTTTGTGATTTATCAAAATATCCTTATTTGTCTAAACTTAACTCACATCAATCGATCGATTATGCTTCTTTGTCGGATTGGTCACTTCATAATTATCTAGATAAGTTCACTTCCATGATAAGATAACAAGAAATAATACGAGAGGTGAGGACAAGAGTAGTTTCACTTCCATGATAAGATAACAAGCAATAATACGAGAGGTGAGGACAAGAACAACCACTCTCGTAACACATTTACATACTTTGATGACATCAATGACAAGGGTCAATCAAAAACAATCTCTCTACCTTTACAAACAAGAGGTAACTAATCCCTCTTGGTGGAAGGTGATTACTACAAAAGAGAAGAGACTCTCTCGTTCAACGCCATGGTATGAAAGATCGTTGAACGAGTTCTCATTATTTTCCCTGAATCAAGTTAATAGAGCATAAGAAAGTAACATCTGCTGAAAGAACCAGACGACAGTCATCAGTTTTTACAAACGTCAACAGGTTTCCTAGCACCATAGTTTGTTTAAATGTACACAAGGTAGGTTACATATATATCTTTACAAAACACCCCATATATCCAGAAACCTCTTCGTCACGAAGCAAATCAAGTTTACATCATCCTAACAAGGCTACTACTCTCCCTTGATGATTCATCCGCAACCTTAGCTTGCAACACATCTCAATCATACATTCCTTCCTGCTCCCAAACATCCACAAGAAAATCTACCATTTCCTGTTTTTTTTTTATAAGATGAGGAGCCGACAACAGTTAAATAAAGCACATGTTTAGAACGGCTGGAAAGTTGAATAGAGCACAGTATGATAAGCATTCAATATATTTTAAGCTTTTTCAACAAGCAGACTTACAGCAAGTGGGATACGCTTGGGAAATGGCTTGTTGCTCCCCAGCAGACTATCATAAGTAGCATTCCAACTGCAAAAATAAAATTACTATTGAAGTATGATCCATCCATAGAAAACATTTACTTGAGCAGAGAACAAAATATCCAAAGCGTGATTATTCCTCAAAAATCCATGCTGAACATCTAAATTCAATACCCATCCAAATCCCAGACAAGCATCATCCTCTAGAGAACACTTATATTGTTTAATTATATTCTCAACACACCCCTCCATGTGCGGGCCAGATTCTTTTTTCAAGGGCCAAGCACGTATATGGATGGAGGTGAGATTTGATCTCTGGACCTCTACCTGTTGAAGTGTGTGACTATCTCATCTAAAAGCTTAAGTTGCTAGAGTGAGCACACTTTTATTATTCAATTATATTCTCAACAAAGTTCATAGAGTTTGACTTTTAGAATTAGTTACAGCAAGTCTCAATTAAACAAGATCACTGAACCAAAAGGTCTTTGATCCAACTAATAGGCTGCTGAATATACTCCTTTGGTATTCCAACTTGCCAAATAAAAATCAATTCTATCAGAAGAAGTTTCGACTCTTTTGTTTGGATCTAGTTTGTTGAAGAGAGAAGATGTAATGAAATGTTGTACAGTTGCCATGCCAGAGCTCTAGAATGCTACATTTTACGATCAGAAGACACTCAAATACCTAGACAATAACCCAAGCCAAAAGAAATGCACCAAATCCAATTACATATCTTTTAGATTCCATTCTTCCAAATCAGGCCTCTAACCCAACCCAAATAAGTTTCAGCCTAGCATGACAAAATGATTAATTTCTTCATTTTTAATCAAAGAATTATAATTTAGAACAAACTGACAAAAGATCATGCCTTGGTTAATGAGAGCCTATAACTTGAAATACAACATCATTTGTAGTCAAATTATTAGTAAGACAGCGTGGGGTTCTTAAATTATCAGATAGTTCGATAAAAATTATAACATCTAACCTTAATTTGGGTTCAAGAAGCTGTTTTGGTTGCTTCTCGGGACTTTTACGTCCGACCCACTGCTGTCTGATTTGGTTCCAGCGAATAAATCCTGATAAAAAAGAACTAGCTGCATAAGATAACTCATAGAAATAGATGCAAAAAAGAAGATAACAAGAACTAGAAAAACATAAGGAAAGAGTCCACAAACAAATATATTTTTTCAAAACTATTGGCTGGTCAATCTTAGTCTTAGGACCTTACACAGACACAATGAGCAAGTTCACAAACTTTTTAAACATCTCCGAGGGCCAAGGGGATTAGCAGGAACTATCTAGAACATCCAGATTCTATAGAACTGGTATATGAAAAAAAAAATCAAAAATTACTGATATGTAAGAACCAGTAACCACTACTTCATCGAAGAAAAAAAAAAAAAAGTACCCACTAGATTTGCCAAGTGCAGTAACTTTCTTGCCATTATTTGCTCGTCGGGCCTTATTTGTGTTGAAGACTACCATAAAACACTAGGGGCATTGTGGGGAACATTTCTAGAAGAATAATGACAGATATGATCCATGGCTGACCCGAGGTCCAACCCACCTAAAAAGATAAAGAGAGGCACCGGGGAACAAAGGAAAGAAATAAATCTATTGCTGAAGCATGAGTACTGCTTTAGCTGTCAAAAGTTCTCATTTGACAACTGACATCTCTTATACTGGTCATGCTGAATAAAGAGTTTTCAATGAAAACATCGTGGTTCATCTAACAACCAGGATAACAAAAAATCCATGGTATGATATTAAGTTGTGATCAAGAGAAGATCCAATACCTACCATGATTTACAAATTCAGAATGGTTGTTTGTATTTGCAGCGCCATGAGCATCGGGTGCCTGAGTAGATGTACTAATTGACGAGATGCTTCCTTGTGATTGAGCTGCACTGTAGTTGTCCATGTCACCCGTACTGGTTGTCCAAAAATCCGCCGACAGTTTAGCTTTATGTACTAAATGATCTAGATGTTTCTCCTTCAGATGCTCATGAACTGAAGAAGTTAATTTGGTTTTACTAACGGACCCCAGACAACCACTGCACTGTTACAAATGACATTTGTTCTGTAAGAATCAATTAGGATAGATATACGTAAAAGAGAGATCTTCTAGTCAGAAAATTCAAAATAATTTCCATGCCGCGTAAACAACGGAAAGGATAAATGGCTATAGGGCAAGCAGGATATAACATTTCCACCTCATTAGGATCGACTGTTCCAGAGATTATCAAAACAATATCGACCTCTTTCTTAATGAGGTTTAGAGGCTATACTACTACATATAATTCATTTGATTATTGCTTTAATAAGTTACAGTCTTATGGAGCATCATATGGATGGGCAGATTGGGATTTTGACTATGTGATGACAAGGTCAGTGTAACACTAATTACTAATGAACATTCTTCTGTCACTGAATAGACTAGATTCAAGCAAATAGCACCAAGATTTAAGTTTGATTACCTTTTGATGTAAATAACTTTGAGACCTACATTTTGAGGAAAGTAATTGTTTTAACTACTGTAAACTCCTAGACAGACAAGTGAACTACATTTATGCTCTTAAAAGCATGTTAAAAATGGTTCTAATACCAAATTATTGGTATCGAAGAACAAAGAAGAGAAGAATAAGAGAAAAGAGTATAGATGAGGAGAAGCTTAGGGAGAAAACTAGCAATATCATTTATCATGCTGCAATAGAAGTGATTGATTGAGCTCTTATACTACCTGCTATATCCACATGCAGTGTGCTGAAAATGAAATAACAGGAGATAAGAAATTAAATTAGGAAAGAAAATGCTAACTTAGACTAACAAACTTCCCCGCGACAATTAGCTCTTACACACACTTTGAGCTAATTACGAGCTTAGCCACTAATCCTGTATCAAGTTTTTCAAAAAGTATCAAAAAAAATTATATGAATAAAAAGTTATTCTGCATCCCTCAGTTACCATCTTTTGGTCCACCATTATTCTCAATTACTTCATAAAGAAATTAAAGGATCGAAAACCTAAAAGTTATAAAAACACATCATTTCTGGATTACAAAATTTTGGGAAAAAATTAAGTACTTCCCCAGTCATTGATTCGTTTCATTATTTCATTGACGGGCTTTCACAATGTAAGTCAGTGGAAGCAAACGGACAATCGACTGCCTAAAAGACCCCATTTGTGGTTTAAGATTAAGTTTATTCTCCTTACTTCAATATATCTCACTCTGCTATGCTAGAAAACTGAGCAGCTTCATTTTATTACCAACCTCGAGTACAACAACCATTGGGTAAAGACTAAATATACTCCTTTCCTTAAGGAATCCCTATCCTTTTCTTGAGCTTTTATAGAACAGCTTCATATCAGGTATAGTTGGTTGGTTAGGATGAAGCGCTAGTAGATATAACAAGTGTGCCGGGCTTCCTTTGCTGCTTACAGGGTATTTGGAAATATATTTAGAAGTAAAAAAAGAATAATTTTAACTCACTCATAACAACAACAACAAGCCTGGTCCTAAGGCCTGATTCACTATTCAAAGTTATAATTTCAATCAAAAACACCTCAACCCTAAACTAGTTGGGTTAACTATATAATACTCTTCTATTCATTTTTATTGAAGCCCAATTCATCTATAATCTTTTCCTCCGGAACCATATCTACTCAAATCTTAACAAAAAAAGCCCTAATTGAATAAACAAAAATAAAATAAATTAAGCTATGATAGAGACCAAAAATACATTACCCCATGCATGCGAATGCGATGAATTGGATGCACCAAGCTGAAATAGATCCGATTAGAAACAATGCTGCCACTATAAACAACGAACAGACGAAAATAAAATTCACAGGGCCTGCTATAAAAAAAAAAAACCAAAATGTATCAAATTCTTACACGAATCGAAGGGGAAATTAAAGGCAAAGAGATGAAATACCTTTAAGATTGAGAGAGAAAGAGCGATCACTCTCCGGGGAAAAAACCTCCAGAAAGTGGATCCGGTGCCGGAACGGAGAAATTGCTTTCAATCAATCATTACATGGCTATTTTAGCCTCCTTATATCGTATTTATACATGATCATCATGGATTAACATTTTATTTTTGGGCCCACGTTGATTTATTTTAAACGCCGTTGGTAATGATTGTTACGAGATATAAGGTATAATATTTTTATTATAAAATCTAGGATTATTTAATCTCAATTATATTTTTTCTAAGTTTGGTTGGAGATAATAAATTAATCCTTATTGGATTTGAAAGTAGAGTTATTCAAAATTGAATATAATCAATATATAAACGAAAAAATTATTTACATGTGATTGATTATTGATTTGCAGTTTGATCATAGTTTTGAATTTGTTTTATATTGGTTTATCAAATTTTCCAATGTTTTTGAATGTTTTCTTAATGAATTAATCGATAATCAGATAGCAAATTAATTAATGAATTATATTTATATCAGTTGGTATATAGAGTCTAGGGGCGGAGCTACCTTGTTTCTAAACCCCTTCTGCGGAAAATTATATTATTTATACATTAAAATAATTTTATATGTATAAATATTAGATGTTGAACCCCTTTCGATTACTTCATGTGTCTATTTCTACAGATTTTGAACCCTCTTACTTAAAATCCTGGCTCCGGCTCTATTAGATTCGTTGACTTAGGATTAGTATCATGCTTTCGGTTTTTAACAGTCTCAAACTCTCGATTATTTTACAATGTGCTAGTATTTTCTTTTGCAAGATGCAGTCATTCAACTCATGTGCATGGTTCAATTGTTTTATCACTTTTTTTAAATTAATTTTTTATGTGCGAAATATTAAAGACTAAACATATAACTTAATCGATAATGATCAATAGACAATAAACCCGATAATTGGTAAGTTGATATCTTAACAATGTAGCATATTTACAAATTGATAAGTTAAATCGATAAACTTTAAAATTGAAGCAAATGAATCGATACATAACTCTATCTGAAAGGCACCAATTCATTATCATTCCACTGCTAAGAAAGAATTATTCGTTTTTCTGTGAAACTAGCCTCGTATAGTCCACTACGCTTTCAGCAATCAAGTAGCCCATACATTGGTCACACGATCCAACTCTTAAGGCTGATAGACATTAGCCCAATTAGCTAGGACAGCCCAAAGTAGATCACTAATTCTCTATTATTCTTTTAAAATTAAGACTATTTTTAATCTGTTGTAAATGATGATTATACTTATAAATTGTCACTAGTGGTGTCTTTAGGTTGTGTTCGAGTATTTATATATTTCTTAAATAGAGGTGTCAAATGATCGATTATGTCAAAATCGAGAATGTTAAAATAAATTTAGTTAATAAATAAGTAGGTCATGTTTAAATATCAATTGGTATGAAGCTCGTTAGATGGAAATTAATTACTGTAAAAAATTAGTTACCTATTTGCAAATTGCAGTGACTGTTTATATTATTTGGAGAAAAAGAAATACTATCAAAACTTAAAAGGTTTGAGAATACAACATACTAATGTGGACATGTGGTAGAATGTGCAAGGATTGACTTAAACATTCATATTAGTGGAAGGAGACATTGAAGAAGATATCATCTGTCCACTACATTAAAAATATTATTAGCGGTAAATAAATTTTTAATCGTTACAAAATCTATATTTTTAGCGGCAATTAGCACTCTTTGTATATGTCCCTAAAGCTTTTAGCGACATTAGTTCTAATGACACTTAACTAATGCTGATAAAAATTTTAGCACTCTTTATTAATATCAATATTTAATGTCGCTAAAAGTTATTTTTGTTACGGTGATCTTCAACTATCTTATTTAAGTGAATTTTGATTATAATAGTAATCTTTATTCCATGCTAGATTGTGGTAGAATTTGAGTAGTAAATGGTCAGCTTCTACTTGGTTTTATAATCTCTTTTTATTATATCAATAAAATTGACAGTTCAATAAAAAAAAAACCTTATTATATAACACACCGTAAGAGTTGAGTTTATAATAAAAATTCTAGATTTTGTATAAATGTTACAAATGTTTCAACATCATACGAATTGTATGAGATAGAAAATTTCATGTGTTTAGTATAAATAATTTATTTGTCAACTTTTTTCATTATATTTCCAAAATAAATAAAAAGAAAAATAATCTGACTTATGTAAACTTACCATAATACATTTGACCTCTAAATCTGAATCATTGATTACCACACTTCATTCATTATAAAAATTGAGAAACCAATCCTATCAACATGAAACCTTATGATTTAATAGCCAAAAGTTCAACAAACCATCCATTTTTAGGAGTTCGAAATTAAAAAGGTAACTTTTTTCTTTCAAAAAACATAAACGGCAAATCAAAATTTTATTTTAGCAAAAGGCAAAATTTCTTTCTAACAAATCTGTTAATTTTTCTTTTAAAGATGCCCCTGCAACGTTTTTCTCAAAAATTTTTATTTTTAGAAAACCAAAATATGGCAGCCTTTTATAAAAGCGATTGCTTTAAACCCTTTTTTTTAACCATAGATGTCACTTGATCTTTTTATAAAAAGAATTTTTTAATAAAATATTGGCAACAAATTTCATTTTTCTTTTAAAAAAATCAAGCAAAACGCAGCAAGGGCAGTGATATCTGAAAAGCAAATTTTTTTTGATACGAAACTTGTTTTTAGAGTAACGACGTCAATAATTATCAGAAGGAAATCGTTTCTGACGGAGTTAAAAAAAATCGATATGTCCTTTGTGTTTTTTGAAAGAATAAAATTCCCTTTTAGCTCCGGATTTCCATTTTTAGACAATATATGTTTTATTATCTTTTGCAATTAAAAGAATAAATAAGTAAAGAAATATAAATACTTTAGTTTTGTACTAACATCTATCACTAAATGTATTTGTACCCATAAAGAAATAAACTTCACGTATATCTGAATCAGAAAATCTAACTCGAGAAATAAAATGGAAAGCAAATTATATTTGTTTACCATCACAAATAAACATACGGAAGAACTTAATTTTAGGAACAATCGTATCTGAATGAACAAAACATTCTAATGTAATGTTCATTCATCACGATTTACTACCAAATTGGCTACAACCTAAAATTTATTGTTCTTTGTTTTTTTATACTTTTATCAATAAGAAAATCCCATGCAATACCCACTTTTTTTGAGAATTCCATCATACAAAGCTGTAGGATTCGCTGGCATATCCATAATATCCTTCTCACAACATTTTCTATATTGTCTTCTTCTGTACTCCTCCCCATTTTTGCCTGAATCTCTCACATCTGCTGCAAAATGAACCCTTTTCTTCTTCTTCTTTTCACCTGTTACAGTCAAACGATATGAATTATGATTAATTATATCGATGCAAACAAAGACTTTAGAATTTACTATATCAGAAATATCAAAATTGATTTAATTAATTCGATTTAATTTTTAAAATTAGTCAAATTCACTCGGTAAGATAGATACAAGGAAAAAAATCTAGATAAGTTAAATGTTTAACTATCTGAACTTTCATTGAGTATTCGATTCCCCATGGGTAAAAATCTAGATAGATTAAATGTTTGACTATCTGAACTTTCAATAAATATTCGATTTCCCATGGGTAAAATCTAGATAGGTTAAATGTATGACTATCTAAGCTTTCGATAAATATTCGATTACCCATGGGTAAAATCTAAATAGGTTAAATGTTTGAATATTTGAACTTTCGGTGAATATTCAATTCTCCAGGTGTAATCTCATCCCAAACAGCCCCAATTTTTCAAAAAAAAAAAAAACGTAGTACCGAATTTTCCAGGAGAAATGAAAATGGTATTTATTTATTTTACCTGAAGATAAGCAAGATTTGAGAATAGTTTTTCCTTGTGGAGAATTTGGAGCATTCTTGTTAACTTCAAGCTCTGCATTTGGAAAATAATTTTCCCGAAGAAAGAGAACGATAATGCCGGCTGAAACGGCTACAGCTGTTGCCAAAAAAACGGCTTGTGAGCCCATTGAATAGGACATGGCAGAATCGAATTGATGATCTCAATTCGTATAGCCGGCTGGCTAGCTTGTAATTGATACTTGTTGCAGTGAGCCGTCAGAGAGAAGTTGATGGATAGTGTAGAGTAGGTTGGAATCTGGATTTGATCGGCTTACTCTTATATATATATATATATGGAGTGTATAATAAATGTACAAAAAAAATTAAATATAGATAGTATGAATTTTTATTCAGTCAATTAAAGTTTGTTAATCATAAATATTGACGTTGAATCCCACATCGTCATAGGTGAAAATTTTCCTTTTAAATTAAAAATATTTATAACCATTTAATTTATATTTAAAGCAATAAAAAAAGTCAAAAGTTAAAAGTTGCTCCGTTTAAAATATATTTTAATTTTTACGTCACTTTTGACATTTCAATAACGGGATTTTGTTTTTCATGTTTTACTCTTAAACATTAAGTACATATTCTATAAATCTTTTTCAAGGCCTAATTAAATATCATTTAATAGAGATAATTTGGTACTCTCTCCGTTTAACACGGAGTGTAAGAATAGTGTAGTTAAATGTACAAAAAATATTATGATTCTAAATTAAAGTTATGTCATATAAAATTTGTTTATTCGTTTTAATAGATGGAGTAAAATACATATATTAATAATTATTTTTTAAAGTGTGTCAAATCAAATAATGACAAATAAAATGAACGAAGACTCTAAATCAACATATGATTTGGATATTCTTACTTTTTGAAGTTGAATGATTAGATTTAATTTTTTTTTATCAATTAGTTATTTATATTATGATAAATATAAATAAATTTTAGATATGTACTCTTCAAAATTAGTGAAATGGATTTTAGATTTTGATCAAGAGGTTTAGGGTTCAATAGTACACCGCACGTAAGTATGAGTTGCGTAAAGTTGGGCAGTGAGTTACACATACACTTCCCACAACTTCAAGCTAACGCCAATTAGTGTGATTAATGTGTTAAGAGTCAGGATTCAAATTACGGTTGGGAAGGTCAGAAAAATTTATTTTAAAAAAATATTATATTAATAAATTAAGTGTTTGATATATCAGTAAAGATGTTTTTAAATGAAGGTAGAAGCAATTTTTTTATGATTGGGAAAAAGCTAAAAAAAAATTATTTTTTAAAAACAATAGAAGTAGAAACAAAAAAAAATCTCAAGACTAAAATATTGTTTTTATATATACATATTTACCACTATATTTCTTCTTAATTAATAAATATATTTCATTAGTTTGGTTAAAATTCATTTGAGAATTTTATTTATATTTTTATATAATAAATTTTATAATTTGAGAAAAATGGTAACAACAATATTTTTACAAGATAACGATAAGAAAACAGAAAAAGAAAATTAACAATTAAAGATTCTAGCCCCCCAAAAAGGTATAATATTAATTGAAAGTTTTAACAAGTACATTTTAATTTAATAAAAATAAAAGTTTAATCAACTTTTATATAGATATTTAAAATAATTTCTTTTTTATAAAATAATTTTAATATTAGAAGTACATTGATAATTGTCATTTTATGCAATTTGACTCTCAAAATTATTTCTTAAAAAAGATCTCAAACACTTTTCAAATGAATTAATCAAACACAAATTATTAATTTTTTCAAAAGTATTTTTTTTAAAAATCAATTTTATAAAATATTGTTTCTAGCAGCAATATCAAACAGGCTCTCGAAAAGATGAAGAATTGGAGTAGTCCAAAACCTAAATGATGGATGAAAAAAAAAAAGTGATTAAAACCCATATTCGTGCCGAAAAACTCAAATTTGGGAGCTCTTGAAGTTACAATACCTAAATTCTAATTTTTTAAAAGCTAACATTTTTTTTTTCAAAATCTAAAATCTTGATTCTATAATACATACAATATTTCAAGTTTATTTTGAAGGTGTTAATTTTAGGAATGGAAAATTATAACACAAATCCTAATTTTTCAGAAGTTATATTTTTTCATAATTCTATTGGTACGTATATTATTTTAGGTTCAATTCGTTGGAGTTTTAGGGAGTTCGAAGTCTTAAGGGTAAAAAATATTGACAAAAATTCTAAAAGGGCATATCAAAAATAATTAATCAATGGGGCAAAATTGCTAGAAGGTAGCGATTTTGATTTGACTCGTTACTCCGTTAAACAATCAAAATCGTTTACCTACCAGCGATTTTATCCAAAAAAATTTCCATTTTTTAAAAATAAATCACTGTTCGTGTAGCGTTATTTGGAATTTCTTTTTTTTTTTAAAAAAAAGACAATCTTTTGGTGAAACATTCTTTTTCATTTTAGTAGCCTTTGTGTATTCATGACAAAAATAATGAGCCGTTTGGTTATTGTGTAAGAAACATCTTATACATGTATTAAAAGTTATATTAGTTTTACTATGTTTGGTAAAAGTTTTGTGTTAGGTATAAAAATTAACATAACTTATACCATGTTTGGTTGGTAAGAATTTAAATGTTGTATAAAAGTTATTCATGTATTAATTTATACGATGTTTGGTTGTATTTTTTGTAGTCCTACATAATTAATATCAACATAACTTATGAGGGAATCTATGTATAAAGTTATGCAGGGTAGAAGATGGAATAAGTTATGTGGGTATTAGTTATACATGTATTAAAATAATAAATTACATATTTACCCTATAAATTTATTTTATTTTTTAATTGGCAACTTTACTGTTTTCTATATATGTTTATTTTTTATTTCTTATATATAGACCATTTTCATTTCTTTTAATTTTTTTAAATTGAAAACTTTACTGTTTTCCTATTATAGACTATTTTTATTTCTTTTTATATACTTACCATTTTTATTTATTTATGCAAATATAAATATTTCTTTAATATTAAAAATTTAATTGTATATTTTTTGACGGTACATATCCTAATCAAATATTAGCATTATATATTATTCAATATATTCCACATTTTATTAGCATGTATTATTATTTTGTAAATAATATATATTAATAATTTACAACAATTTTAATATTCAATAGTTAATAATTCATGTATTATAATCTCTACATAACAAAATAATACCTACATAACTAATATCCGCATAGCTAATACCCGCATAATTAAACTCAACACAACTAAATCCTGCATAACTAATACCTACATAACTAAACCCTGCATAACTAATACCTGCATAACTAAACCCTGCATAACTAATACCTGCATAACTTAACCCTGCATAACTAATACCTGCATAACTCTAACCAGTAATCAAACGGCCCCTAAATTAATGAAGGCAACTTATAATTATCTTTCCGTTTTGTAGAAAATCACTTAAAAGATTTTAAAAAAAAAAAAAACTTTCTCCAAAATCGCTTTCAAGGGCAGCGATTTTTAAGAAAAAGAAAATTTTTCCGCCTAAATCGCGGCATTTTAAAAGAAACTTTTGTTTTAGTAAAATCACTGTCGTTACAGCGATTTTGTTTTTTTTCTTAATTTTTTTTTTTCAAAACGCTGTACTGACAGCGATTTTCTTTTTTAAAATGGAAAATTTTTTGGACAAAATCGTTGGTAGGTCAGCGATTTTGATTGTTTGACGGAATAACGGCGTCAAAACAAAATCGCTACCGCACTAGCAATTTTGCCCCTTTAGTTAATTTTTTTTTTAATATACCATTTTAGAATTTTTGTCAAATTTTTTTTGCCCATTGGGCTCCGAACTCGTGTTTTAGGTTCTAAAGTTACAAGAGTTAAACCTTAATTTTGTAGAACTTATATTTTTTAAGACTTAAACTCTAATTTTATTAGTACGTATATTTTCAAGATCTAAACCCTAAGTTTATTAATACGTGAATTTTTTTAATACTATATTATAGGTCTGGAAGATTGATTTAAGCCCTAAATTTTAGTGTGATTAATTCACAACTTTTTTTGGGTAAGTTGGAAGTTTGACATTGGTTATCAAATGATTCATAGCTTTTTTCTTGGTAAGTTTGAAGTTTGTTGTTCATTAATCATCATTCCTAATTAAACTGTGTAATAATTAACTAATCAATAATAATTTCGACTAATTCACATTTACCATTTATCATATTCAAAATAAGTTAACATTTGATTATATTGAATAAAATTAACATTAACTAAATAACTGCTTTATATAAGTTTATTGATCATAATAGTTGTTAAGCCTGATTCGTTTATCAAACAGATCGCTTACTAAGAAAATACACTATACCTAATTTTTGTAAACTTATTTTTTCCAAATATCATTTCAATTACTTATTCATTTTTTAATTATTATTTATTCTAAACTCAAATTAGAGAGATTAAAAGTTCTCACTAGTTAATATTTCATCTCGAAATAATTCATATTAACTCGTTTTGTTTCAAAGTAAATATGTCTTCTTCAGCAAAAAAGCTAATGAAAGGTTTTTAAGTTTATTCATTATCTAGGTCTTTTGTTGATTTTTATCGCTAAAAAAAACTTATATCTATTTTTGCCTTATTGGGAAGCGCTTAGATACGGTTGGAATAAAAAACGCAATATACATATAATACAAGTAGAAAATGATTATATTCCCATCTATAAAAATTGAAAAGGTGAACATCCACATGGACAGTTTTCTTTGTTTTGAAAATTTTATTTTTATATTCTCATTTTGTTTCTAATAACACACTTTTATATAAAAAAAAAAAAAAATTTTAAATTTATTTGTCATATTTTTTTAAATTTATTTGTCATATTTTTTTAAATTAGTTCAAAAGTTTTGATTTCAATTTTTGCACAAGATATATTTAAGTACACAATATTAAAATATATTTTCATATAATTGCCGTATCTTTATTTAAGATCACAAAATTCAAAGTATTTTATACTATTTTAAATTATGTAGTACAAGTCAAAATAGAATAAAACAAATTAAACAGAAGAAGTGTATCATTTAATTGTTCGTTAGAATTAGACAAAATATTAATTTAATAATAATATAAAAATTAGTTATGCAAATTTCTAATTCTTAGAATATTTTTATGTTTAGTTACGTAAGAAATAAGTTAAATTTTAAAAAATAATTGAATCTAGACATGCAAAATATTCTAAAGTACTTTTTCATACATCACGATTTACAACCAAATTGAGAAGATACTACAATTTCTTGTATTTCTATATTCTCTTCTGTACTCCTCGCCATTACTGTTAGAATCTTTCACATCTGCTGCAAAATGAACCCTTTTCTGCTTCGAATTCATGTTCTTTTCACCTGTAACATGAAAATTATCACATATGAAATAGCTGAAGAAAGTTCGACATCTAATATATATATATAAGAAAACTTTAATTATATATAAATAATATAATTTTCCGTCAAAGAGGTGAACCCTTACAAGGTCGCTATTTGTATTCTTAGTTACATTGTCTTTTTTTTTAGATCCAAACAGCGTGAATCTTGACCAATCATCAAATTGACATGACAAGACTTTGCTAAACATATACTTCCTCTAATCCATACTTAGTGAAATTGTTAAGTATAACATATAGTTTACGAAAAATATTTAAGGACATATATTAAAGTAAATTTTTCACTATTACTCTTTTAAAACTATTTCCCAAAAATATATAAAGTAACTAAGAAAATGCTAAATATGAAAAACAGCCCTAATAATTCTCTTTGAACTTTTAAAAAAATTTAGTTACGACTCGCCTAATAAGTCGAACGAAAGGATATGCGTCTTAATAGCTTAATTGATTGTCTATTCATCAACTTCCATTCTCAATCTTATAATAACGATATTACTGGTCTCTTTTCGATTGGTTTTAAAAAAGAAAAACTCATCGAACTAATGATGACTTGCCTTAAATTGAATGACGGGTTGATACTCTTTACCAAAGAAATTAAAAGAAAAAGTAGCTAATTTTGCAAGAAGATAGATAAAGAGAAATTAAACGAATACCTGAAGATAAGCAAGATTTGATAATAGGGTTTTGACGTGGAGGATTTTGTAATTTATTGTTGGTTAGTTTAACCTCTTCAACTGAAAAATACTTTTGGCGAAGAAGATCAAACAGAACAATACTGCCGCCAGAAACAACCACCGCCGCTGTTGCCATTGCCAACACACGCCTTGTGAGCCCATCAAACAACACATAATAATTGATAACAGATTTGAATAGATGAGATTGATTAGAAGATAGAGAATTGATGGTTAATTTGTAGAGCAAGACACAACGTCTCGTTGCCGTTTTTTTTATTTTTATTATATTATATAGAAACAACAATAAATACCTAGTATGGATTTTTAGTCAATCAAATCAAATCTTTTTAATCGGTCAAAATTTTGTCACGTTAGTCATAATAGAACTTTGAGTTACATTCCAACTAGTTTTAGGTGTTAAAACTTAATTTAGTTTTAATACACATTATTTAATTAATATTTAAATATTTAATTTACTCGATATTATATAACTTTGAGTTATATTTGAACTAGTTTTCGGAGGTAAATTATTAATCTTAATACACATTAGTTATCTATTATATTTTTAATTTACTTGATATTGAGATCTCTTAATAACAATTGTTTTTTCTCATATGATAGCGTAAGTTAAAATTATATCCAAAGTAGTTGGATGGTCAAAGTTTGAATTTGGGCAGCGAGTTGCACACTTCCCACAACTATGAGACCAATAGTCAGGCGCGAAGCCAGTTCAGTAAGAACTTTGATGAAAAATTATTGTTACTTCATTTTAAAAGGAATGACTGTTTAAAAAAAAATGATCTATTTTGTTTTTTAGTTAAAATTTTTTATGTGACATGTTTAATTTTAAAAGATTAAAGGGCAAGTTTGTACATTTAATATAACTTTAATTTAGAATTATATGATCAAAAATCTACTTTATTTTTTTAAATTCCGTATTAAGTCAAACTAGATTCTTTGTGAAACGTAAGAAATATTATATATATATATATATTAGATGGAAAATCTGATTGGGCTATTTTATATGTCAATTTTCTAAGTTAAAATTGTATCCAAAGAAGTTGGATGGTCAAAGTTTTGAATTTGGGCAGCGAGTTGCACACTTCCCTCAACTACGAGACCAATAGTCAGGCGCGGAGCCAGCTAGTCCGAACCTCTTAGACGGATAATTATATTATTTATATTTATTGCGTTCTTTTATATTTGTCCATTTTTGAATTGACACATCTATTAAAAAAATAATTAATAAAGTAGTGAGTTTATCATTTTACCCTTATTAACTATGAAGTTGATGAAAATTTTTACATTTTTGAAAGTAATAAGTCATTTAATTGAGGGTATAATAGGTAAAAAAAATGTCTTTCTTGATTTGTCAAAATAAACAAGTATTAGGAACAACTATAAAAGAAAAAGTGGACAAGTAATTAGGAATGGAGGGAGTATATGGTTAAAATAATTTTTTTTATATATATATAGTAGATGTCGAAGCTCATTCAGTTACTTCATATGTCAATTTCTACGAATTTTCAACCCTCTTATTAAAAGTTCCAACTCAGTCATTGCAATAGTGTGCTTAAATGAACTCGTTTGACTCTTAAAAAAATATTGTGATAAATTGATAATTTATTTTATTTATTCATTGTATTAAAGATGATATTTATATTTATTTGTTCAATCTAAAAATTTAAGAAATAATTTAATATAAACTCCTTTTGTTTCAAAATAAATATTGCAAAGGGTTTTTTAATTATTCTTTTACTAGGTCTTCTTGTTGATATTTAATGCTAATAGAACTTTTATTCTATGATTGGAAAGCCCTTAGAATTAATTATCACTTGGAATAAAACAAGGCAATATCAACACAACAAGGTGAAGAAGAATCATCCAACTATGAACGAAGAAAAGCATGAGAGAAAAGCATATTGGCTAGTGATTGTAAGGCCCTAATTCTTGATTGGAGGGGTCATGCGCGCCCCTGCCATTCCGTTCGCAGTTGCATCTCCGTACCTCCAAAATCCCGTAAGTTTTGGAAATTCGTTTGGACTTCCCAAAAGTAGGGGCTATGGCGTCTCTCCGTTTGGAGACTCTGGAGGATTTCCCCTATCCTTTCCCCCCGTGTCTCTTCTCCAGCATTTCTGTGAGGCGCTAGGCTTGAAAACTCCATATTAAAATTGAAAAAACAAAATGCTGAGAACCATACACTATAAATAGAAAAGGATTTTGTTGGACTTTTTATCCTTCTATCCAAAAAAGATCTTTTTTCTATCGAATAATTTGATAGATGATTATTGATCTTGGGTAAATTTACATGCCTATAATACTGCTTAATGCCTACAGGAGAGCTTGTTTAGGAATCGATAAGGATAAATTGAGAGTCTATTTGAATAAATGCTAAAATTCCAAACTAACCAACATGATTAGTCATGCAGGAAGTCGAAGAAGGAAAGTGTGAGAAAAAGGTAATAAAAGCAAGGGGAGAAATAATGCAAAGGTATAAAGTTCAGAAAACCTTTAGTAATTGATGGAAACTTCATGCGTTCTGATAAAAGCTACAACCCTGGATTCTATTAATCATAATTGTTTCAAGTCAGATAATTGAATCATCGTAGTTAGTTTAGTTAAGCATAAGTTTTAATATAGTTGTTAAAAGAAGTTTAAACATTGCACTTGTATTAGTTGAGAATTAGCAAGATTAACAAAGTCTAATTGTGGTTCCTGTGGGTACGATATCTGGTTTCTTTATAAGAACTATTATACTACTTGTTAGATCACGTACATATGCGTGTGTGGTTAAAAATCACAACAAATTTTTGGCGCACTGCCGGGGATAATAAATTTTGAATCTCCAATTTCAGCTCCTTCACCGCGCGACGCGAGGCAGACACGCGATGTAAATGTCAATAATATAAAATTTAATTTATTATTTTATTCAAGAAATAGATATGTAAAAATTTAATTATTTATATATTAGTTCATATTTCACCTTTTATATTATATAAAGTAATATATATATATTTCCTACTATATCAACTATATATCAAACTAAGGGGGCATTTGGTAGGCTGTATTAAAATAAATAATCCATATATTATATGTGGTATAATTTAATATTGTGTTTGGTAGGAATGTGAGCCTATGTATAACTAATACATGGATTAGTTAATACATCCTACATGGTATTATGTGATGTATTACTAATACCTTCCATTTGGAGGTATTAGTAATAAATAGGATATAATAACATGGGATAAGCACATAATGACAAAAATATCTCTCAAATCTTTTTAATTTTTATTTTAATTTCTTGAATTTATGTTTATATTTGTACTAGTAAAATTATTTAAATAAATTAGTTTACAAATTATTTAGAGAGACTTATTTGTAACTAAACATATCTAATTCAAATCAATACAAATTTAAAATGTGAGTTATTTAACATTTACTAATTAAAAAACAAATATATCACTAATTATTCGTATTTTGAACAATTTAAAAAATTACATACATATTAAAATTATAACTTGCAATTTTTATGTGTAAATGTACATGATTTATTCAATTTTACAATTGTTGACCGTCTTTATAATTTTAAAAGTAATTGGTTTATCTTTTTTAAATTTAAAATTGACATTTTATTAGTGATCAATTTATTAAGATGAAATTTATTTATCCTCAAATAATTCAAGTAGAAAATTGAAAACATGACAACAAAATTATTCTTCTCATAGCTAGTTAGAATGTCATAAAAAAATATTTTTCGATAATTATCTACCTTGACCCAATTACATACTAATTTAAGGGTATAATCGGATAGGAGATTTTTAAAGAATTTGATTTCAAATACAAGTTGGGATTGAAAATAATGAACCAAACACTTGATAAAAATAAACTCTGCATTACTAATCCCTGCACTACTAATCCCTGTATTATTAATCCATGCGTTATTCATTTTTGTAACAAACGACCCCTAATAGTCCTATTCATGCAGAATTTGATTCATGCATAATAACATAACTCACCTCTAAATCAATATCAACCGACTCCTTGATATGATTCATTGCAAAATGAAATCGAATTATGTTTCTTACGCATGCATAGAATGTGGAATCCTTTTGTAAACTCTCAATGTAGTCAAATTGTATCAATCAATCAATTTAGAATGTAGTAGTAGGTAAGTGAAGATGTCATGATTAATTGCATTAAGCAATCTAGAAGGGAACCAAAGTGAGTATTGTTTCGTAGCAATAATAATAATAATGATAGTAGTGACATCCAATAATAATAAGGTCACCATTTGGTCACATCCCAATAACTCAATTCCAAATTCCCACTTCGACCAACTCTTTATCCAGATCGATTGAAAAATAAAGCCGTTGAGTGCATAAATGGATATTTAGAGTTCATTTAAATTGATTTTAAAAAAATAATTTTTAAGTCAAAAATAAAAAGTAAATAATTTTTAAGTTAAAAAATATAAAGTAGGGAAAGATATACTTTTGTTTTTTTTATTTATTTTAAGTCATTTTTTTATTTTGTCAAGTACTTCTTAACTTATTTTAAGTTATTTTTTATATTTGTCAAACACTTTCAGCAGTTAAAACTGAGTTAAAAGTAGGTTTGACCAACTTTTAAGTTAATTCAAACACAACTCTTATTTTAATACTCCCTCCGTTTAAAAAAGAATGATCTTATTTCTTTTTTAGTCTGTTTAAAAAAAAATGACCCCTTTCTTTTTTTGGCAACACTTTAACTTTAACTTTCCTCGTGACATGTTTAAAATCACATGATTAAAGAATATTTTGGTACATTTGATATAACTTTAATTTAAAACCACAAGATTAAAAAGTCTTCTTTCTTTTCTTAAACTCCGTTCCAAGTCAAACTAGGTCATCCTATTTAAAACAGAGGGAGTAGTTTTTACTATTAAGTCAAAGTAAAAAATTAGAATTTAAATTAAAATGTCTAATTTTCATTAAGAATTAATTACTTATTTCACATGTCCCTAGAATTTCCATCATTATTTCTTAATGAGTATGTCAAGTTCAAATGTAACTAGCAAAGTGGATGAAAAGAGCAAGTCGTAAACCAAAAATCAATCCAAACGTTTAGAAATCCTAACTCATGATCCATGTAGATTATGCTTATAAGTTATATGTTCATCCAAACCGACTCTAAATATCAAATTGAACAAACGATAGATCTAGATCATGCCACACGTCTTGTACATAACTCGTGTGGGGAAAGTGATATGTTTAGTTAAAAAATGGCATAACAAAGATGAAGTTGGTATATAAAGACTAAAAAGGGAAGTATTACAAGGTTTAATTTCCAGAGAGATTGCAACCCTTGCAAAACTCACATGTAAAAATGTAAAGAACAAACTGCAATAAAAGACTTACAGTCAATAAAGCATCTCATACAAACTCAAGTGCACTATCCAACCAAAAAAACAGAAATCTGAAAAAACAACTACTATCACGTATTATTATTCCACAACAAACTGCACCCTTCAACTAACACACGAGTTTGTTACCTCTTCGCATAACAAGTAAATACGCGAATTATCCACTTATGTAGTGAGGTTAGGAGGAAGGTAGTCAGATTTAGTACCAAGAACCCGGGCCTTGGTGTCGGGGAAAAATTCATGGCCTGGTAGCTCTGTGATATCGCCTTCGCTAGCCACTCCAATAGGGTAGCGGAGCAAGTGACCAGGCAGATCTCTTTCCAGACTCTCACTTGAATACATATCCCAGTATTTATCAGCTATTTGATTCACCTTTCTCACACATTCCTCACTTTCTGGATGTTGGAAGGTCTCATCGAGCATACCAAGGTGCTCGTACCACAATGCCATTCTGAAACCATGAACTTGACCCCTAGCTGGTTCACTGGTGACCAAATGATAAGGCTGGTAGGCTCCCATGGCTATTTCCGAATCTCTAGCACCATCCATAGATCTCTGGTTTATGTTGGCCGATCCAACTATGATGTACTCGTCATCCACTGTTCAGAAGTAAAGTTAGTTATGAGCTAGTATAACATTTATGCAGTACTTCACACGAAAACCGACACATTTTCAGAACTTAGAGAACCGTCCTTCCCTTTAATTCATTTCAGAAATTCCCAAAAGTTCATCAAATTAACAAATTAAGAAAATTTGAAGAATGACCAATTTCGATTTCATCAGTCATTTGAAAACTGTTTAATTACTGACTTATTCTAGACATCTAGAATTCAATATCAGAAAGCTAATAATATGATATAACTACAATTGTAACCAGTACTTACCAATCATCATCTTGGAATGGACATATATCATGAATCGTCGTGCCTCCTGAGCTCGCATGTAATTAGAATCAGGCTCTGGGCTCTCAGAAGGTTCATATTCTCCACTCTTCTTCACCTCTCGGTTACCAATGCAGAAAAATGTCAAATAATTCCTTGGATCTTCCTCAATACCTTTAGCATTCATTGCTTGAACAATGTACTTATACATCATCTCCATTGTCCTCCTCTGCCAGTCTAATATTGCTTGTACCGATGCACTTTCGGGGATTCCTTCTGGCCACATTGGGACTACAACATAAACAGTAAACCTTTCCCCGGCTTCAATCTTACTGACAATCTTCAAAGCAAGTTCCTTTGGAATGACATGCAAAGCACCTATGTCCTCTACCTTGATATCATCACACTGCCAGTCGGCACAGCTTCCAAGAAAATACTGATTTTCAATGTAAATAAATTTTTTTGCTCGACGAATAGCATGAATATAAGCATCTTGGATGCTTCTATCAATTATGTTATCCTTCCCACTGACAAGACCAGCTTTTGCTGCATCTTCAGGTGTGTCAGGAAAGCCAAAAGCAGCCCCTCCATCAATTGATCTGAATAACTGAACATTCCATGTTTCATGATCATCAGGGTACATCACTGGGGATGGTGGAATTATAATATCATCAAGCTCTCTAAAGTTGACAAGAATATCCTTTCCTCCCTGCTTTCTCCATCTCTGCTCAAAATTAAACAGAACGTCCCAAGCAATTGGGCCTTCAAGCCGAGAGTGAATGTCATGCCAGGGCTCCCTTGGTCCACCTTTGGTAATTGAGCCATCAGCAAAATTAGGTTGGTGGAAATCATCATGATGTGCAGTGTCTAATGTCCTAAAAAGCGAATGGAAAGGTGTATCATATCTCCCATCGCAAAGATCAATACCTCCCACAAAACTCAGAATTCTCCTTTTTTCAGACTCTCCGCTGGGCAGTGCACTGTCCACTACTATGATTTTCTGGTGATGGGTAAACATGGTAGAGATTTGTATATCTTGGACAAAGCTTCCACCATTATCAGGATTCCGAGGGCAGAGGACACAGTGTACATCAGTACCTTGAAAGTACTGTTCAGTTTCTTGGTCATGAGTGGCCATCAGACCATCCTTCTTCAGCAA
The DNA here is from genome assembly GCA_016801875.1 of Solanum sitiens. Classification (NCBI taxonomy): domain Eukaryota; kingdom Viridiplantae; phylum Streptophyta; class Magnoliopsida; order Solanales; family Solanaceae; genus Solanum; species Solanum sitiens. Next base: position 523,279 of record JABWTJ010000090.1, read on the forward strand.
ACCCACGGACGTCCTATCATCCCAAACAAGCATAAGAACTTTAACACCTTCACTTGCCTTCTTCTTGAGCAGCTCCCCCAACATGATGTCTCCTCCAGGTTTTTGCCTCCTCGAGTCCCTCACCAATGCTATTTCAGTATATACTGACCAGCCAGTAATGTAAATCAAGTGCTTTGCGTTAGTAATAGCATCAAAGATATCTTCCCAACATCTGTGAGGCTCATAATACTTTCCACCAGAGAGAGGGATTTTTGGAATAAAATTGTCTGGCACATGAGCATCTTGATACAAGGAAACCCGCGATCCCGGTCTCTGTGCAAAGAAAGTGTAAGGGACACCAGGATATCTAGAACTTCTAATTCCACGTCCCCAGTTTGGATCTCGACTGACGTCAAAAAACTGTAGCTTAACGTGGATTTTGGAACCTTCTGCTATAGGATTCATTTCTTTATCCAGTATCTCAACCCATTTATCAATCTCCTCCCCTTCCAAAAGTTCTTCAACCGGAACATAAGCTCTTCCAATCAAGGATGCACCAAAGGGATTGTCATCTTTGATAGTGAATATAATATTTGAAGCCATATGTGCACAGTAAATGTGAAAAGACTCGTACCACCTTGGATTTTTTGGTTCATTTTCAATCATTCTGGTTCTCCCAACCCTAGCCTTTTCCAAATCAATTGTAGCATAAAGTTTTGGAGTTCCTTTTCCAATACCAACTGTCTCCTCAAAATGTTGCTTTATCTGAAATATGAGATTTCAAAATCAAAATTTTCATTAAGGGGCAATCACTTCCTCACAAAGAACCCTATTCTAGTTAAATCATGATTAGAATTCCAAATAGATTGCTGTATCAAGAAAAAAGGATAAAGAAGTTATTAAACATCTAACTACATGTAACAGAAAGTTGGCTATGTACTAGCAATGTATACAAATCATATATGTACAGAGATCAGCAAATTACAGAGATTTATCAATGAAAAAGATCATTTGATGTTACTTGCAGAAAAGATTCAAAACTCCACATTTTTAGCTGAAAACATGAGGTGCACTAAATACTGGACTGTACAGCCCAACATTGAACTCAGAGTGTACGGGCACACACCTCAACCCTGCTTCCACTTAATAAACACTGTCGATCCTATACAACAGATTCATTTGTCTTAACAGGCGAATAATTGAGATTACATGTATTATTGGGTAAAAAAATCTAATGTACATAGGACATAAGTAAATTTCTCCATCAGATTTAACCTTATGTTTTTTTCATATGGACAAACTACAAGATTCTGTATCATGGAGCTATGCTTGCTCATACGCCACAACCTATGTTCGCGCTGCTGTTAAATTTGAGGGATTGAAAGAATTAGATCATCACAAATGCTTGAAAGATAAGTTGAGAATCAACAAAATGGATGTAACCAATAATTACCTTCCACTCGCCTAATTAGCCTCAAGAAATCCCCAAAACCCAATAATTAACCAAATCATACTTTTATAATCATGGACTCATAACATTATCCAACTAACAGTGTTCCATAGTCCATCTCGGCTTTATGATGTTCCGACAGAAGGCTTAGGGCGTAATCACAAGGAAACTACTAAATTCCAGAACTGGTGTAAAAATCTCACTATAACTTAGCAGTTAACAAAAGTAGCATTCTTCATAAGCTTCATGATACAAGAGTGTTGGCCCTTCAAACAAATAGTACTAATTTGGGAACAACTGATCCAATCTTCCATACTAGCATACTCAATTCAAGCAAAACATAACGAAAAAAAACAAAAATTGAAATTGAACGCAATTAACCTCGCGATCCAAGTCAATCAAGAACATAGATCATAAGTACACGCACCTTACTAAAGAAATGCCCACCCTCCTCCTCACCCTGCAGATTATCAACCTCAAAGATCGTGACATGTAGAGTTCCATGAAGCTGAATCTGAGCCATTTTTCACCTGCTTATCCAAAGATTTAAAAAGAAAAACACATTACACCTCAACCATAAAATCAACAGCAAAACATCAAACTACTATAAACACAAACAATCAACTATGTCTAGATTTAACTCAAAAACCAGAAAAGATTAAACCTTTGCCAATATGACGTCAGAAAAATCAAGAAAGTAAAACTAGAAGTTAAGAAGAAGAAGAAGAAGAAGATCTGAAATCTTACACCGACAAATCCAAAATTGAAGTGTCAATCAAAGAAAAAGAAGAGAGAATATGATCCAATCTTGCTTGTAGGATGAATAAAGGTAGTATTTTTTTTTCAAGTATATAAAAAGTTATGGGAACAAGGGGAGCAGTAAGTATCCTTTTTATTAATAGTATATCCTAGATTTAAGGACTGGATCGGATCTTTATGCTCTATGCAAATATTCTATTCCAATTTAGATCTGTATACACACTATACAGGAATTTCAGTAGTTGCACTAATTAAACTTCTTCTTGTTAACGAGAGTTCGATTCATTTGAATAAATTCTACCCCAATTTAGATTTGTACACACATTTTATACAATTCAGTTCACATCTAGTGCAGTTGAAAACCAGAAAAGCTTTAGTCAATTGATGATCATGAAAATTATTACCAATAACCGGAAATTCTGCCTTGTGGAAAGAAAATTTAAAGATTGATTTTTGACTGTTGACAGAGTTCCGTGTAATTTGATCAATTTGACAAGTTGCTTGTTTTTCTCTAGTGTCTAATAGATATTTAATTTATATATTCATTTTTAGATTTTAGGTTGCCCGTAATTTGAGGATATATTGAAGCAAAATAAGAAAAAAAAAATGGAGTAATTAAAATTTTTAAAATATTGGACAAAGTCTTAAGGGGAAATGACGCTTTTAATCCCTGTGTTATTGCCTAATTCCATTTTTAGTCCCTGTGATATTTGACTGTGCACATTAAACCTTGAATTAACTAGGCTGGGCAATTTTGATCTAATCACTAAGAAACGTTAACTTTGTTAACAAATCTTTTATTAACAGAAAGGGCAATTCTGGTACTCTTAGGTAAAATACTTGAAAAACCCTAATTGTACAAAAATTTAAAAGTATTTTTGTCGCATCCTTGCCTCATAATCATATGTTATCTTCATACTTCTTCCGCTTTGATGCAAATTAGTGGAGTGGATTCACAACCTAAAACTTGACCCTTCTATCTCCTAATTTATTTTCCGGCATCTACATGTAAGGTAGCTTGTACAAGAGTGAAAAGGGAGAAATCTGAGATTGTGGCCAACTCGTCATCAGTATCTTCCGCAGAATCTGTCTCAGAAGAACAACTTTCAGTATATTCTGCAGACCCAGAAGCATTCTGTTCACATAACTCAACATGATGAGAACCATTATCTTCACGCTTCAATGTTGAAAGTTCCATCTGTGCATGATTGTTCTCTTAAACAGTTAAAGATTATGTAGTTCTTCGGCCAAATTACACCTGTTTCTCTTTGCAACTCCTGGTTGCTCATCTCTTGTATAAATTTTCAGAACTCTTCAAACCTTGAGCAAGAAGGCAGCTCCTATCACTTTCTTTTAAGGCAAAATAGAGTAGACTTAAAACATGTTCACAACGAATTTGTCTTATAACATACAATAGATTAATAAAGCTCGTGATTCCCATAACGTAAGCTCCATAAAAATAAGTTCACAACTGAAATGCACTTACTTAAGTCATGGTGTATATATGTTCTCAAACACATAGCTCCATTTGAGAAGTCAGAATGTCATTGGTATCTGCATAAAGTCACTCACCATCATAGATTCTAATTCCGACAAGGGTTATGGGAATGTGCTTCTCTCCAATACCTTTCTTAATGGATTTCATTGGATATGAAGCCAGAGATCTGATTCCGATGTCACAATCATTGATTTCGTCTCCCGCATCTACACACCATTTAAGTTAATGCAAACCTCATATAACAATCTTACATCAAACAACCCAATAAGTTAATATCTAGAATCAGTTTTTTTCACTATCACGCTTTACAAGTCAATATAATATCAACACTTTGAAATGCATATTGTCTCTTCACAATCAAGATAAATAATTTCACTTGAGCACTACAGAAACAGTGCAAACTTCACACTTCACCACATTTTACTGATTTTTAGTGAGATAGGACATTTGAATGTTGATAACTATTAGTTTCACTATTAATCAATCTGCAATACTACAAAGGGAAAGATATCTTCATAAACGACAAGGATCCCGTTGAAATCTTAGAGCTAAAGTAATTATTGGACCTGCAGGCTCATACCTTTCATTTTCAGCACCTTCAAAAGGGGGTTAAAACAATTTTAAAAGCGATACAAATAGATTTAGGCAAAAGAAAAAGTGATTCTCCAAAACTAATCTATCACACCCATACTCAATCACATCAACTAAATTAGAGTTGTCATACACACATCATTTATACTTTAGAAGAAAATAAAACCTTAAATATGTAAGTGTATTACCTGAATTTGAAAGTTTAAGCAAATATCAGTGAAAATGTAGAGTTGAAGAACCAAAATCGCTTGATCGAATCGATAAGGCAAAATCGAAAAGACTTAGCTCATATCTCGAGTTGAAGAAGAACTGAGAAAAAATCTCAAAAATTGAAACAAAAATTATTCCAAGATGAGCTCCATCGTATATTTTCCTTTAGTTAAACCAATTTTTAGGAGCTCTCCATTTGATTTTTAAGAGAGAGAAAGAGATGAGAAAGGATAGAAGAACATACTGATATATTTCATGTCATTCTAAGAGAGAGAAAGGGAAATTAAAAATGAAAAAAAATAAGTAAAAGTAAATGCAAGCCACAATAATTCGAAAGTATGCTAGCACATGAACCTAGAGTAACTAAATTTAAATGAAAAAAAGAATTATTTTATTAGACAATAAATAAAGTAGGATAGCAAATACTTAATAGTACCAGAATTGCCCTTTCCGTTAATAAAAGATCTGTTAACAAAGTTAACTTTTCTTAGTGATTAGACCAAAATCGCCCAGCCTAGTTAATTCAAGGTTTAATGTGCACAGTCAAATATCACAGGGACTAAAAATGAAATTAGGCAATAATATAAGGACTAAAAACGTCATTTCCCCAAGTCTTAATATGCGGAGACACAAGCTACTATTGTAGACTTATTTGCAGTTACCATTTGATGCCTTGATGGTGAATTTTTTGCTCATTAGTATATATACAACTTTTAACTATGTGTATGATTGAATTTTAAGTGATTCTGCTTAGGTGGATGTGGATTTGTATATTTGGAAAAGCGCTAAATGACTAGAAAATTTTATCGGTATATAAAAAATTATAAATTTTTTTTATTTATTTTTTTAATTAAAAGATATTAAAATTAAAAGAATAAGAATATTAAAACATTTTAAAGCACAATGTGCAACCTCTTTTTTTACTAATAAATGATCAAAATATCTGTTTTTTTTCTAAAAAAAACTGATTACTAAATTCAAGACTGTTGATTTCCGTTTTTCCCCGAATAAAGACTATTCCCTCCGTTAATTTTTAATTGTTATAATGTTTTTGTTAATAGTTAAATTATAAAAAAATTAATTAACATTTTACGATATATATTTTCATCATATTGGTATACAAAAGTTACAATTTATATAGTTTTTGAATATCTAAATTTTGTTTAAATTATCGAACTAATGTAATCTAATTTATCTTTGAAATTTAGTCAAATTAATTTTCGAAAAATACAAAATGACAAATTAAAATGGACGAAGGAACAAATTGATTATTTTTCATTTAGTTTAAAAAATAAAATATATAAAAATAATTTTACTAATTCACCTCTTAGAAATTTTTTTGAGAATTTTACAATTCAATATCAATATTTTTAAAAGAATTAACTGAAAAAATAACTTAAAAAAGGTTTAATATAATTTTTAATTTATTAAAATGAACCACTGATATAAAACAACTATTTTTTACTACTATGATCCACTAGTATTAGACAGCGGGTGTATTAATTTATGTCCAAAAAAGTCATCAAGGAAAATATTAGGCCACGTGTAGTGTCTTAACCTTAACTTAAAGGTTGACGCGTTTTTGCCGTCGACATGTCAACTTTGCTCGAAAGTGATTTATATTTCATTACTCTCTTCATTTTAAAAAGAATATTTATATTTTTTTTAATTTAATTAAAAAACAGTTATTTGTTTCCTTTTTTTTAAAATATTTTAACTTTAACTTTTCACGTGTCATATTTAAAATCATAAAATTAAATAATATTTTAATACATTTAATATAACTTTAATACCATAAAATTAATTTTTTTTTCCTTAAACTCTGTTTAAATTAAATTAGGTCATTCTTTTTAAAATAAAAAAAATACCATATACATAAATTAAGTACTTAACTTCACTTTTGCACACGGATTGAACACTAATATCTTAAAAATGGAATTTTGCTAAATTTCTCGAAGAAAATTAAGTTCATGGACACATATTGATTTTGACAAAATTAACCAAACACATCCATAATTGGATCGGTTAGATGAAAGTATCTTAGGTTCATTTTTGTATAACGATTATTTAATAAATGATTCTCTTTTTATTTATATATACCTTTCTATGATTTTTGTTTAGCATTTTTAAAATTTTTATTTAGAACTAACTCAGACTTTTTTATATGAGAAAAAAAAAGTTAGACCTATTATTTTATATTATATGTAATTATCAATATGAGTATTTTGTGACTCTTAAGAATATACTTGAAGAGTTGTTCATATACTCAGTCATGCATTTTTTATACTATTATTTAATGTCAACAAAGTATTATTAGAAGACCTACTGATGTACTTTTAAGAAATCATATTTTAGAAACTTTAATTTTATGTTTACATTTGCAATTCATGTTTTAATTAGTAACTGCTATAGACTGGGCAAGTCTATAATAACTTAACAATTTTGTTAACATTAGATTAATTTTACTATATTTTGATCTTTAATATTTTAGATACGATTAACCAAACTTCCGATAGTTGAGTTAATTAAGTTGAAATGGTTAGGCCTTTGCGTTGGACCAATCTATTGACATTAATTCGGTATTGATTTTGTGCTCTCTCGTACGTTAGGATTAAAATAATAAAATGTCATACAAAAATTCAGAAAAAATCTAAAAAATAATGATTAAAGCGACAAATAAAAAATATATCTAATAACACACAATAATTAACTTATATGTGGTAGTCTCTCGTACATTAGGAAATGGACAAATAATTAGAAATAAAGAGAGTATAATTCGACCTTTTTCGAATAGAAAAAGAAAAGATAATGCTCAATGGCCAAAAAATTTAAAAATTTATAATATTTCAATTTTAAAATAAATTAATCTTTTTTTATTTTTAATTTAAATATATTAAAGTTAAAAGGACTTAAAATGATAAAAATATTCAAAAAGGTAAAGTATAAGTAAAATGTTATTCCGGCCAAATTTTGGCCGTAAAATAGTATAACTTGTATGTGGTCTCTCGTACATGGATCCAAAAAATTAACGTAAAAATGGACAAATAATTAGAGATAGAGAGAGTATAATTCAACCTTTTTTGAATAGTATTCGAAAAAGAAAATATTATTTCCAATTTTCTGAGGGACAAAACGAGGCATTTAAGATCCGTATTCGTTGGTCAGAGCAGCAAGCGATAGCGTCGGAAAAGGGAAAGAAAAATGCTGCTGGCGGTGCTATTCGCCAACTCCGAGGGCAACATCCTCGTCGAACGGTAATCCACAGCTCATCTCCGTCTTTTTCTCATCACCCAAAACCCTATGATTCACTTTATCGTTGGCGACTGAGGCGCTTAAATTGGATCTTTTGAGGAAATTGTTCTTTTTAGAAAAAAATTCAATCTTTGGCCTCATAGGCAGATCCAGGATATTGATGCTTGTTTATAAATTGTTTTGAACTTAAACTATGATAGTTTAATTTTACCTAAAATGTGTATATATCTGTGTCTGTTAAACATTGGTCATCCCTGTCCTTAAATTTGGGATCAGCCTGACTTCTAGTTTAGTCTTGCCTGTTCTCAGAATTGTTTGAAGTCAATCTTTTAGCTACATTCGTATAACAGAAAAAGGAACGAAGTGAGAAGGAAAATGTATTCAATTTTCCTTATTTTAGGTTTCCTCCAAGCTCTAGAAATTACTCGTATAACATAATTTATGCTAATGGTAAGAGAAATGCTGATTTTCCTGATAAAAGTAAAGATGCTATATTTTTCCAGTTCAGTCCATTTCATACCAATGCGCCTATTCACTTGCAATGAATTGTTGCCTGATATCATAATTCGTATGCAGCTTTAATGGAGTACCTGCAGAGGAGCGTCTGCATTGGCGGTCTTTTTTAGTTAAGCTTGGTTCGGAGAATCTTAAGGGGGTCAAGAATGAAGAACTCCTTGTTGCTTGCCACAAGTATATATATTTGTCTTTCTTACTCTCTATGTACTTAATTTCCAATTCAGCTCCCCATTTTAAACATATGGAAACGACTGGAAGATTCTATTGTCTAGTCTCAAACTCATATCAGCTGCTTGCTTCTGCAAATGTTGTTAAACTGAACTGTATAAGAAGTTTCTTTGTCATAAGATACTTTGCTAATTACGGCATACTTGTATTGTTTTCTAAAATGACTCCAAATTGTAGCTTTTTTCACATATTCTTTTGTGCAGGTCTGTTTACATTGTATATACAAAGCTTGGAGATGTAAGCATCTATGTTGTCGGGAAGGATGAATATGATGAACTTTCTTGTAAGTGATACCTGTTTCAGTGTTTCTAAGCATCATCAAAAAATTTCATGTAAAAAGTAATTCATCATAGTGTCGATAACTGTTTGACTTCAATATGTTATTTGTGCCCCATCCATGTAATCTAGATACACAAATTTTGGGTGGTTAAAAATAGAACCAAGATGAAAGGAGTTTATGATCTTGGTACGAGATGTTAATGCCTTGGAATACAATTAGCTCACTGTTGCAAAGTATGATAGCTTAGTGATTTGGGATGTTAATATTTACTCCTCAATATCATTATCGTTTCCTTTTGCTGTGTATTAACTATTAAGAAATTCTGGAGGTATGACCCTTCCAAATACTGGATTAGTTAGAAGATGAATTTAACCTTAAAATTAAATCGCTACTTTAATCGAGGTTTCTTATAGTAATGATATTATGTGATGTCTACTTAAAGGAAGCCTACCGCTACTTGCCATATCTTATGTCAGACTGCAAAATTTATTACTCTCTCCGTTTCATGAATGAAGATTCTATTTTATGAAGGTATCTGAAGAGTGTGTATATCTGAGCTTTAAATCTTTACTTGACATTTCATAGAAGTTTATATTTCTTTCATGACGTAAAACTATGTGAAGCTATGACTAGTGTGTACATTAGGTTAGATAGAAAAACATACTCTAGTTCCACTTGGCTGACTAAATATATCAACCAGTTAGACCATTTATTAGCATAATAGCCCAATTTGTGTCTCTCATTTCCGCTGAGCAGCATGATCTACTGCCCTGATTGGGAATTCTGCTCAAGATCTTATTAGTAACCTCTCATCTTCTGGGCTTTGTTTGCAGTGTCTGAAGCAATCTTTGTTATAACATCTGCTCTCAAGGATGTATGTGGGAAACCTCCAACAGAGAGACTTTTCCTGGACAAGTATGGAAAGATTTGCTTGTGCCTGGATGAGATTGTGTGGACGGTAAGGGGAATCGTCTTTATATTTGAACAGCAAAAATTTCTATTACGGGGAGCTTTCATCTCCTCGAGTAATGAGACATGAAGCTAGTAAGCGGACCATATTGTGCTAAGAAAACCTTTTTAGTTATCAAATACTACGAATGTTCTGGGAAATCACTTTTTCTTTGAGTTGATAGATGACATGCACAGTTTAGATTGGTAAACATTTCTGTATCATCGTTTGCCTGGTGTTAAATTTACTTGAAAAAATATGCTCTGTTATTTTTACTTGAATATATTTTTAGATTGATGATTCTTTTTAGTCCCAGATGACAGAGCAGAGGTTAGATACTGATTTAAATGTAAAACTCTCTAGGCACTTCCACTTGATCCTCTCTGTTAAGTTTTGCTATCTTCCATTTTGGTGCAGCCTTGCTGATGATATTCTTACTTTGTTTATTATGAAGGGTTTGCTGGAGAACATTGACAAAGATAGAATCAAGAGACTTGTTCGGTTGAAACCACCCACCGATTTCTGAGAGAGGTTTGTAGTTTCTATGTTTAGGCAAAGCTTCCCCTACCCCACTTATGGGATCACATTGGGTATGTTGTATACATTTAGGCAAAGCTGTTGATGCTGTAGCCTCTAGCAGCGCAATGTATGCCAAGTCCACAGAGTTGTCAGTTTCTTTCGGATTTCACTGCATTATTGTTGGTTAATATAATCTTGTATAGTTGTAAATTGTAACACTCGTTTTATTTCTATTTTTCTCTCCATTTGCCTAGTTGATATGCTACTCCATCTGGTTACAGAGGCTTGTTTACAATCTATAAATGAAGATGTGAGGTTAATTTTTCTAAATTGTTTCAGTCAAATTATTTCCATAAAGTAAACCAGAACTATTTAGGATTGGATATTTGAGGCAATATTCAAGAATGAATTAATGTAAACAAAAAATGAAAATACGAACCTGATTGTAATTGATGAAATTTAAAGATAAAAAAACGAGAGGGAAAAAAGCACGATAAAAGAGTAAATTCAAATATCAAGAACGTTAATATGTGAATTAGCGGTAGATAATTATTCCCAACAAGAACATCAATAATCCAAAAACGTAAAATTTTCAATTTAGAGAAAGTAAATAGATTGTTATTTTATAAAAAACTGTTTGGGAGAAATTAGTATTCAAGCAGCTCCTGCTTGCCACAATGAACCCCGAAGATGTCATTAACTTGAATTGAGTTGACACCTGCAATAACCCCATACACCTAGAAACAGTCTCTACTGCCAATTGAACTCTCAGATTTTGCTTTCATGGATCTAGTTTTTTTTTTGAGTCGAGGGTCTATCTCTGAAGTAGCATAACTTTGGCCTCCCTAAATCTCACTTTGTGGGACTACACCTGGTATGCTTTGTTGTTGTTGGCTTTTGCTTTCATCTGAAGTCTCTCTGCTCTTGAGCCAATGACCTGTCCCAAGATAGAGGTGACAATGGTTCATGCCATAGCTGTTTTGGGCATCACAACTGATTTCCTCAACATTGCTATGAAGGGAACAACAGCATGAACTGCAGTAAGCCATGATAGTGAGAACTTCTCAATGTGTTCTCTCCATATCCCTAGTGGAATATTAATTGCCATTCCCAAAGCTCCAATAACAGGCATCTTTGAATATAGTGGTTGCGGCATAGTCTTCGCAAAACAGTCCTAGCTTGGGCAGCCTGACTGCAACAACTGCAAGGTGGGCATTTAAGTTTCATTGTAGGAGGCAGCTGAAAAGTTGACGCCCAAGTGATAGAACACCGCTAACAAGCTCAAAATGATTTGGCGATAGGACAGTTCCCTGTTTCCAACCACTCATTTCCCATTGCCTCGTGCTTATTACATGATTTTTTTTTTTCAAAAAAAAAAAAAAGGTTGTCTCTTCTTCTTCGAATTCCATTTTCGAGAGAGAGAATCAAAACTAAAAGGACCTCTGTTTTTGCAACTGAAGGATGAAATTGAGAGGCAGAGTACTCTGTTTCCATGTTGTCATTCGGAAGTTTAATCAATTAGTTCCATCTTTTCTCATTGTGTTAAGACAACATAGATCCCATACTGGTTTCAGTATCCACAACTTCCAATTATTGTTTTCTTTTTCCTTTCATCAAATATGATATTCTACTACTCTTATTTGTCACTCGACCATTAACTTCTTCTCGTGCCCATTGTCAGAATCATAGGGCACATCATATGGGAATTCAATCGAAATTTTGTTCCTCTCATGCATCAACTTAACACTGACCCATATGTAACCTACAAATACATTAATCAACCGGCATAAGAAATCATCTCACATAACAGTAGCACTAAATGCCACAGCAATGGTTAAAGGTTGTATGTATAACTGAAGTTAATCGAAGCTATGCATTGCAAAATTGTGTTTTCGCTTAAAATAGAAAAGATAATTGGACTTAGCAATGAAATCTGTTGAAAGTTAGGTTCCAAGCAAGCATAAGACCAACTTGTAAAAATGAAAATCAGCTTATTTTTGCTACTATAAAAAGTCTTTCAATATGAGCTTATTTGTTACTAGTATTAGTATTAGGCAAATTAGATAGGCGATTCCATTGAATTTCTGATTATATATATATATATATATATATATTGGTGAAATAAAAGAAATTTCATAATAATAATAATAGTTATTGTTATTTTATTATTTAACAAAATACTAGTCCTGAAAATAAGATAAATATTACTACAATAATATATAAACAAAGTGCATAACATTGATAAATACTTGAATCGTATTAGGCACTGTCTTAAGATACTATTTCAATGGTGTGAAATATTTTCCCCAAGATTAAACAAATAATTCTCTATTTTAATTGGAGAATACATTAATCAACAAATTAATTAACATCAACGAGTTATTATAAATAACAAAACCAAAATTATAAATAATTAAAATGAACATAAAAAGAGAAATGGTGAAAGCATGAGATCATGCAGAGTGTTGTTCTTTTCACCACTTTCCTAAAAGAACAACAGAGTCGTATTTATAGTGTTTGTAAGACATTGTACCATGACAAGTGGCAACTTTTACAAGTGACATATGCAAGTAAAGGTGTAAGGATGAAATAAAACCTTGCCTTAATAAATATTATTGTCATTTCTCTAGCTAATAACAATTTCAAAATAATTTAATAATTTAGCTTTGTAAATACATTTGATAAAATAATCTTTTAAAATAAAAATATTTTACTTAACAATATAATAATCTTTTAAAATAAAAATATTTTGCTCACCATATATTATAATAATATAAGTATTATCTTTTCCAAAACTGAAAAGAGTTGATATTCGAATAGAGAATTTTCATTATGAATACAAACTGCAGTATTCCGATTACCTGCACAACTTCTAAGCAATCGGAGACAAAAGTGCACAATTTCTAATGCAGCAAGACTGAGGCAGAAGCGAAAACAAAAGATGCACAACTTTCGAGGCAGCAGAAACCAAACAACTACCTGGACAACTTTCCAGGCAACGCAGACAAAAGATGCACAGGCAGAGGAAAGAAACAAATTGGCTGCACAAATCGTGAGGCAGCGGAGAAATGATGCACAACTTCAGAGATAAGAGGATGAAAAATGAGAGATTAGATTGAGGAAAAAGAAAAAAGAGGGAGAGTGAAATCGCACGGGAACCATTTTCTTTCCCAAAACGGAAGTTTCAGAGCAGACTCGGAGAATCGGCTCAGGGATTTTCTGTGCACTATTCCCCTTGGACTTGATTTCTGCTGGTTGATGAAGCTGCCGTTGCCTGGTGAGCTCCGATTGCATTCCGATTACGAGTTCGAATTCCGACCTAACCGGGATATTCCTTACCCGATTTGATGATCCGATTGGCCTGACCAGTAAGATACGAGAAGCAGAGTTGGCGGGTTCTCAACAACCTGGTGCTTCTACACGTCGGAAGTGATCTGGCCCCTACCTAAATTAAGGTACAACCCTTCCTTGCTGTGTGTGACCGAAAATTAACTTCCCATTGCAAATTGAAAGAAACGTGAGTGGTAGAAACAAAACCCCCTGAAAAGATCACGGATTCCAACCTCCCCAATTGCATGCTTGCCATTTGTCACTTTGTAACAATCTTTTGTTTAAATACTACTTTTGCTACACTTCACTTTGTCTAAGTGTTAATTTTGAACTCTGCATTTCTGCATTTCTTTGTGAAGCGTAAATTTTTGTTTTTGAAACAGAACTTTTTGGCAATGACTAGTTCTGACTCCTGTGCTGATTTGAAAAAGATGGAAGACGAGTTCAGAGCTTATGAGATGAGTCTCATGAATCCTCCCTCTTCCATAGATGACCTCTTCAAAATTCTTCAGGTAAAAATCATTTTTTATTTGAATGTGATGAACTCACAAAAAAAATGAGAATTGTCGTTTTAGTATATAACTATTTTGGACTGGAAAATGAAAGTGATAATCTTTATTTTTTCCTTTTCAGAAAGTTGAGTCTTTACTAAAACTGGTTAGTCAGGATCCATTTGATTCAACTATAAGTGCAATTCAACCTTTAATGAAAGCACTAGTTAGGAATGAGCTATTGGGGCATACGAGTGAAGATGTCAAAGTTTCGGTGATTTCTTCTATCACTGAAATTTCTCGAATATATGCCCCAAATCGCCCTTACAATGATGATAGACAAATGGAGGTAGAACTATACATTCTAACTTATCTTTCTATACATTCTAACTTATCTTTCTGTTTTACTTCGATATTTATTACCTTTTTTAACCCTTGCCAATTTCTTGTCAGGAAATTCTCCGGCAAACTGTAATGACTTTCAAAAAGTTAGCTGATGTGACTAGCCGCAGCTACCGGAAGGTGGTTCGAGTTCTGGAAGTATTCGCTAAAGTAAGGTTCACTGCGATGCTATTGGACCTCGAGGGTGAAACGCTAATTATCGAGATATTCAAAATTTTTCTCGAGGTCATCAGGTATTCTTCTCTAATCCTTCAATGTTATGTAGAGTTCTGGTTTGTTTATTCAGATTAAATTTGGGTGAAATATAAATTTCTTAAGGATGTTGCAGTATGTTTTGTATTTTTAACTGCTTATCCATTAAAAGTAATTTTACCAACACCCTTTGGACGAAGCTCTGCCACTGGGCACTGACTAGCTCCCAAAGGTGCTAATCTGAAATACCCTTATGCATTGGAACACTGCTCAACCGTATGTGCTATTCAGTTGCTTGCATATACTCCGTTTGAGTCACACCTAAGCATGTAGGAGACTGTTGACATTGTAAACCATGGCATTTTGTCCCAGTATATGAGCATAAGGTTATTCTAGAGATAATATCTCTCTGAGATGCTGGCTATAGTAATATTTATGTTATATTTTCTATGAAGGCCCTACCATCCTCATAATATATTCACTTGGATGAAAGAAATCATGACTCGGCTCATAGAAGGCAGTGATGAAATCTCAGTAGAGCTTCTACTGCTTCTTCTTGATAGTGTCAAAATTGATAATCAGGTAATAATAAATCTCCTATGAACCTCTTTGTTAGAATATTTCTTTGTCTTTTTTCTAATCCAGTGGTTTCTTTTATCCAGATGGATTCACCCATTGCATCATACTTGGTGGAGGAAGTCCTAAAAGACTGTGCTGCAATTGTTAAACCGTACTTTGCAGAAGCCCTAAAATCAATGAGCTTAAATCCTGGTGATTATGCTGAAACAGTTGCTTTATTATGCAATGAAATGCCAAAAGGAAAAAAAATGGTATGTGGTATTCATAACTATCTTGTCTACACCTAAAACAATGGTTGCTTGCTTTCTAAAGAAATGTTTATTGATATGATGATTTGTTTAATGTTGATACTTCACTTTCATTATCTATACATCCAAGCATTCATTTACACATATAAGTCGGAATTGAGTAGATACTCAGTAACTTCATATTGTTGACAAAATTAGCACCTCTGTCTCATTACTGCAGTTTGCGTCGTATAAATGCCAACCACATCCTCAGTTCATTATGCTCTGGAATAAAATTGTTATCTTTCATAGTCTTAAGCCTAGTACAGTAATTATAATTAGCACCGGGAAGCTAGTCACTGACAAGTTGCACAGAAAATGGTATAGTTGTATGCAGTCAGATTTTGAAAAGTAAATGACATAATAAAGAAAGATATCAAACTTTAGAGCCAACTCCATCCCTGTTTAGGCTCCTGGTCCAAGCTCCTGTTGGGTGTGAATGGAGTTGTGTGCTTATATGAATTTAGATATCCTGCCTTTTATAAGCTAGCTTTTGGGGTTTCGTTAGACCCAAGTGTCATATCTTTACGGAAACATACAATTTTTAAAGAACTTTTCTCTTTGCATACTCATGTCAATTATCCTTATTGTAAACATACATCACTCAAAGGAGTTAGAGCCAACATTAGAATAACTCCACTCAGCTTACATTAGAATATACTCTAGTGTTGAATTTAGTTAACAAGATTTTACTATTAGCTCTAATGCAATTTTTGGCCCAAAGAGCAGGGGGATGCCAAGGAGACTAAGTGCTTCTATTGTGTTTAGTTATTACTAGGACGCTACAACAGTTTCAGTTGTGAATAGATAATAGTATTAACAGTTTTTTTTTCTTTTCCTCTTCTCTTGTTTTTTTAATCAGATGGCAACTGAAAATGCGCCTGCTACTGTACATTGCGTAGAAGTTGGTCCATCTGAGGCTAAATGTTGTGAGCTAGCGCAGCAGGATTACCCTCACAGGGAGAAGCTAAAGGAAACTTGTTTAACTAACATCATGAAACTTGTCAATCCAGAAGATGTGCCAAAAGAAAACCAGGAAGAGACTGGAAGCCATAAACTTACAGGTCATCCTGTAAAAGATGGTCCATCCGAGGCTAAATTTTGTGAGCCAGTGCTGCAGGATGACATTCACAGGGAGAAGCTAAAGGATACTTGTACAACAAACATCATGAAACCTGACAATTCAGAAGATGTGCAGCCAGCAACAAATGTGCCAAAAGAAAACCAGGAAGGGACTGTAAGTCATGAACTTACAGGTAGTAGTGGCCATCATTCGTTGGTGTCTGAAAATCTTAACACTGGAAGTCATGGTCATTTGTGTCAGCCCAAGAGAAAAGAGATCCCGATAAATGACGATGATGAGCTGGTTGTGTTAATTCCAATAGGAGATGTGCCACAATCCCAAGTTCAGAAAAAAGATTCTCTTCATTTGGGAGAGAGAACCAAGCGCACACAGTGTGCCAAAAGAAAACGAGGAAGCGACTCAAAGAAGAATGAGTCTGCTTCAGATTGTGAAACAGAGAGAAAATCTGAATCTGGCATAAAACATGAAGAAGGAAACCTCGAAGAACACAAGGAGCCAACACTGCAACAAATTTTTGGAATCAAACAGAAGAAGACGAAGACGAAGAAAACAACTAATACTGAAGAATCTAGAGATAAGGTTGACAACCGTACAGCTCAGTAATAGTTATTTCAAGATCTTTGCTAATTTATTTTTGCAATGAACAAATTATTACTTTCCTTTGCAATTCTCTTTTTCACTTGTGAGCTGCACAGGATTGTGAAAGGGCTCGTACCAGCAAAGATCATGGTGCAAAACTGATCGATGCTAAAATAAAAGTTTGGTGGCCATTGGAGCAAGCGTAAGTTCTTTAAAATATTGATGTGAGGACTGCAACACCATTGTAAATTTATTGTACTAGTCACACCCAACAATCCTGCACGCGCACTCTTTTTAGAAACTTGATGTAAAGTTCAGTTATTGAGTTTGTTCTTTAAAACATTGCCTTGCCTGCTAGGTCTTATGTGCAAGAATCTCCTCCGTTGGCATACCTATAATCCTATAAGTTTTTGAATTGATGGTATAGATCTAGACTCTAGTACTAGCATGGGTTTTATCCACAACTTTGTCTTCTACCTTGGCTCATTCGGTATTTCTTGAGTTATGTGGTACTTCATGATCCTTGATTCTGTAAGCAGAGCTCAAACTTGGAGATCATGCCTCCACGTGATGGCAGTTGTAGGCAGAGTCACACTATCTCAAGCGACCTACTCTCATTATGGTTTAACCCCTATGTGATCTGGAAGTCATGAAGGACATGACAGAACCATCTCAAGCGACCTTCTCTCATTTTATCATTAATGTATTCTACTTGCACCCTATAGCGGATGTGGTCATTTTTAGTCTTATATAATTAGGGATGATCGCACATCCATCTTAGTATCGCATCTCTGAGACACTTATCTTGTGGATATATTGCACTTTAGATACCCTACATTCATTGTTGGACTTATAATATTATGTAAAGCTTAATATCTATCACATAATATTTCTCCATTTGAATCATCCAGTTTTAATTCTATTGAGTAACATCTTCATCTATCACTTCATCCTTCTGGAACAACGAGAGTCTAGATATTTAAATTGTTTGCATTTAGGCACGTCTACCGGCCTAGTCTCACGTCAATTCAGTTCTTATCATGTTGACTGAACTTTAGAGTTTAGTGCATACATCTAGTCTTACTTTTACTCATCGTATCCGAAAACTCTTGCTCTCTAAAGTGCTTCTCAACAGTTCAAAGTTTTCGGTTGACACCCTTACTGGTTTCGTCCATTAACACAATTTCATCAGCAAATGGTAAAGGACCTCACATAGTATTATGTTGGTTAGTTCATTAATAACTAGAGTAAACAAGTAGGGCCTCAATGACGATCGTCGGTGTATACCCACAGTTAGAGGAAAATCAACTCCTTTGTATCTCTTACTAATTCTCACGCCAGTGACAACTCCTTCATACATGTCCTTCATGAATTTTTACATATTTATTATGAACTCCTTTCTCCTCCATCACCCACTAAAAGACCTTCCGTGGTACTTCTTCTTACACTTTATTTGGGTCGATGAACATGATAGCCGATAGGTATGTCTCATCTCATAATAAACTTCCATCAATCTTGTTAGAAGAGTGATTACATCCAAATCCACTTCTCTTTGAGAAGTGTACATGGTCGTTGCTAAAAAATTTACCTAACTAAGAGTCGGGGTCAAATCCCACATGCAATAATATACTAGGGTTCTCTTTGAGAAGTGTACATGGTCGTTGCTAAAAAATTTACCTAACTAAGAGTCGGGGTCAAATCCCACATGCAAGTTATGAAATTGTCACCAATTAAGCTAACCAAATGATTTTGAAATATTAGATTTTGTTTAAAAATAATAAAGATAAAATCTATCAAAAAAGGGTAAAATGATCAATGAACTCGCAAGAAAGGAAAACAAGAGATGTGGAAATTATGGAATAGATTATCATAAAAAACGATACATTACAAATAATTAACTAATAATAAACATGTAACAAGCAGTAAGCCTTGGAATCTCAATTGCCCACGAATGTCGCTTGACAATTTAGCGGGTTTATCTTAGCTAGCTCTTCAAAACCAACTAGGAGATACTAATTACATTTCAATATTGGGCTTACTTAAGTTCTTCCTATTGTGTGGTCTTGATGTTGCTCCGCAGAACTAAAAATGTGGTTTGCAAATGGGCTTCATGACATGTTATTCTTGATCGCAGACAGGAATGTGGTTCGCAAAACAGCAATGGGACCACAAAAGATCATCGCATTTTGGTCTTCAAAGTCCTTTATATTCTGTCTCTTTTTGTGGCTGACAGACCCATTATGCAGTGTGCAGTCTGGTTTTAAGGCGGTCCTTGGAAGGGTTCAATTTTTTGACATGTTTGTTCACTTTTGCCCTCTTTTGGTGTCCCACCTCAAAATATCTACAAAATGTAAAATAACATAAGAATTATATACTAAAAAGCATTAAGAACATGAAAAGTCTATGTATATGACATAGAATGTGCCGTAATTTCACGGCACATCAATGAGTTAGCAGGAATGTAGCCTCTGTTGTAGATTTATCAGGTATAAATCCGAACTCGTTGCTGCTACTCTATGTTCTATCACTCTTTCCCCGAGTTTCATCGTATACTTATTAGTTTAATGCCATTATTGTTCGCACAACTTTGAATATCTCCTTTGTTCTTCATGTCATTGTATCTACCAATTTTGATTTTACTTTATCTTGAACAATAAGGAAGAATCTAGCTACAATTTCTCATCTTAAAGTTTCTCTTTACAGGTTTTACGAGGGAGTCATTTCTTCTTTTGATTCTGAGACAAACAAACACAAGGTGACGAGATTATTTATTTTTATGTACTCTTGTCATTCTTAGTTTATAAAACAATTCAACACCCTTGACCATGTAAACCATTGTATCATTTGTTTTCAAGAAAGTTCTCTACCACTGCTAATATACCTGCAAGTGAAACTAACTCCATGTTAAGTCAAAAATGGGGTCGGATACACTAGGGAATAGCCAAATCTATTTAACTCTTCAAATTCAAAATCTGCCAAGTAAATCCCTTTTTACATAAAGGTACAACCTTACAGTTTAGAGACCTCTTTGTCGTAGAACCTATTCTTAAATATATTGATTGTGAAGTAGCATTATCTAACTTGAACCGTATTTTATTGGCTTTAACATGTCAAAAAAAATCCTCCTGAAAGTTCCAAATGACCGGTGTGGTTTGGTGTTTCCTTTTTTAGGTCGTATATGATGATGGTGAAGTAGAGAAACTGAGACTACATAAAGAACGATGGGAAATGCTTGAAGACAATTTATCTCAAAAGGTTCTCTACCCATCTGATATACTGTTGTTTCTGACAAATTTCATATTAGGAAGTGGTTCTAAGTGTTTTCATGTCTGAAGCCCTCGTCGTTCTAATTTTTTGTTTCAGGATTCCAAAAGGCCTTGTTCCATCAAAGATTATGGTAAGGAACTGGTTGGCGATAGAATAAAAGTTTGGTGGCCATTGGATGAAAAGTAAGTACTTTGGAATATTGATGTGAGCACTGCAAATCATTGTAAATTTGTTGTATTAATCTCACTCATCAACCCAACCATCCTGCGCACACACACTTTTCAGAAACTTGATGTAGCCTTCAGTTATCGAGTTTATGCTCTAAAATATTGGCTTTGCTGCTAGCTCTATGTGCAAGAACCTCGTTCCTCCCAGTTACTTGTACTCCTATGTCTTTGGATTTGATTGTATTGCAAGAATACTAGCATGAATTTATTTGTAACTTGTATTATTCCTTGGTTCATTCAATATTTCTTGAGTAGTACCCTCTGTACAAATATGTCTCAGTTTTCTATTGGGCACAAAATTTAAGAAAAAAAGAATGACTTTTGATACTTGTCGTCTAAAACATGCCATGGATATTTCTGTGGCTATAAAATCACGTCATGGAGGGTAAAATGGGAAGTTCAAATTAAATTATATCTAAGTTCTAATTATAGAAGGTGTAATTGCTTTTTGGACAGGCAGTCACTCTTCCCCTGAGTTTCATCGTATACTCATTTGTTTAATGCAATTATTATTCCACAACTTTGAATATCTCGTTTGTTCTTCATGTCATTGTATCTACCAATATTAATTTTTTTATCTTGAATAAGAAGGAAGAATCTAGCTACAATTTCTTATCTTAAAGTTTCTCTTTACAGGTTTTACGAGGGAGTCATTTCTTCTTTTGATTCTGAGACAAACAAACACAAGGTGACGAGATTATTTATTTTTATGTACTCTTATCATTCTTATTTTATAAAACAATTCAACATCCTTGACCATGTAAACCCATGTATCATTTGTTTTCAAAAAAGTTCCCCTACCACTGCCAATATACCTGCAAGTAAAACTAACTCCATGTTAAGTCAAAAATGGGGTCGGATAAACTAGGGAATAGCCGAATCTATTTAACTCTTCAAAATCAAGATCTGCCATGTAAATCCCTTTTTACGTACAGGTACAACCTTACTATTTGAGGACCACCCTGTTCTTAAATATGCTGATCGTGAAGTAGCATTATATAACTTGGACCATATTTTATTGGCTTTAACATTTCGCAAAAAATCCCCCCGAAAGTTCAAATGACCGGTGTTGTTTGGTGTTTCCTTTTTTAGGTCGTATATGATGATGGTGAAGTAGAGGTTTTGAGACTACATAAACAACGATGGACGATGCTTGAAGACAATTTATCTCAAAAGGTTATCTACCCATCTGATATACTATTGTTTCTGACAGATTTCGTATTAGATTGTGGTTCTAAGTGTTTCATGTCTGAAGCACTCTTCGTTCTAATTTTTTGTTTTAGGATTTTAAAAGGCCTTGTTCCATCAAAAATTATGATAAGGAACTGGTTGGCGCTAGGATAAAAGTTTGGTGGCCATTGGATGAAAAGTAAGTACTTTGGATTATTTATGTGAGCACTGCAAATCATTGTAAATTTGTTGTACTAATCACACTCACCCACCCAACCATCCTGCACACACACACTGTTCAGCACTTGATGTAGCCTTCAGTTTTCGAGTTTATGCTCTAAAATATTGGCTTGCCTGCTAGGCTATGTGCAAGAACCTCGTTCCTCCAGTTACTTATACTCCTATATCTTTGGATTTGATGGTATTACAAGAATTCTAGCATGTGTTTAGTTGTAGCTTGCATTGTTCCTTGGTTCATTCAATATTGCTTGAGTTACTCCCTCTATCCCATTATATGTCTCGGTTTTCTATTGGGCTCAAAGTTTAAGAAAGAAAGAACGTCTTTTGATACTTGTCGCCTAAAACATGCCATAGATTTTTCTGTGGCTATAAAATCATGTCCTAGAGGGTAAAATGGGAAGTTCAAAATTTAAATTATTTCTTAATTCTAATTATAAAAGGTATCATTTCATTTTGGACAGGATAAAAAGGAAAGTATGTCACATTAAACAGGATAAATGAAGTATATGTTAGTTTATGATCCTTGATGCTTTATGCAGAGTTGAAACTTGCAGACGGTTCCTGCATATTATGGCGGTCATAGGCAGAGTCAGACTGTAACCTTTTTTTTGTTAATGGGTTCCTGATTTTCCAATGCAGTTTATTTGTCTAAAAAGCTGATATTTTCTTGTGCTACATCTTTTTGGCTAGGCTAACAAAAGAATTATGGATTACAAATTGTTCTGCATGTGGCTTACAGGATAGTTAAAGTATCCTTTCTGTTCAGATCACAAGTATGTGAAAAAATCTGTCATTTTTCAATTTACTCTAAGCCATTCATACTAACCATTCATACTAACGTATCAATAACTTGCTCCTTTTCTCGTTTCCTTTTTCTCCTCTCTGCCTCATTCTCTATCCAAATGGATCAGCCACGTATCAAACAACCAACATCCACTACAATTTGACCTATCATAGTATTTACCTTTTGTAGATTTCTCCTGTTGGTTGCTTCTTGTATGAAAGTTTGAAACAGGCTAATGTTGCTGGCGATATTACTATTCTATATATTTGATTCATTTTGAGTTATTCTTTTTGCAAGTATTTTTTGGCTCACAATTCCTCTGCAAACATAACACAGTGAAATAGATGACAATGTAAAAATTGATGAGTTACTGTGGATACAGTCAGTTTGGACTGTAGTTTAGAAACCCTACTAGTTTATCTTGAATAAGGAGGAAGAATCTGTTACATTTTCTCATCATAATGTTTGTCTTTGTAGGTTTTACGAGGGAGTAGTTTCTTCTTTTGATTCTGTGGAAAGGAAACACAAGGTGAGAGAAATTCATAATTTTCTTTGAGTTACTGTTTATGTTTAAACACTTCTCATTTATATTTATAGATCTGTTTGAACCCTAGTATCATATGTTTCCTTATCCAAATATTTCAGCAGACATATATGTTAATTAATATTAATTATATGTCCATTTTGAGTCAAATGGAGTCACATAAACTAGGGAATAGAGCAAGTCTATTTAACTATTCAAATTCATGATCTGCCACATAAATCCATTCTTACATACAGCCTTATTCATAACTAACCAATGAAGGGAAATATAAACCGATCACGAAGTAGAAATCTTACCTAACTTACACATGTTTTACTGCTTTAATGTTTTGCTTCCTCCTGAAAATTCTAAATGACCGAATTGTTCTGGTGTTTCTCTTCTTAGGTCGTATATGATGATGGTGAAACAGAGAAACTGAGACTACATAAAGAACGATGGGAGATGCTTGAAGATAATTCAACTCAAAAGGTTCTTTACCCGTCTGATATATACTGTTGTTTCAAACAGATTTCATATTCTTATTGCATTTACATTAATTTTGATGTTTTTCTTTTCGGTGCAATCTGTACAGGACCATGGATTAGACGTTCAAGGCCACGCTGTTTCATCTGCTACGTAAGTTTTGATTCTAATTTTGTTATAATATTTGGGATATCCAGCTTCAATTGTTGTGCTTCGCTTGTGCAAACCAAATTATTTTTTTAGGATTTGTCCAGCACATCACCTTAGACATGTCAATATATTTGGTCCTACTTGTAGCTCAGAGAAAAAAATTCTATTTATGTAAATCTTTGTTTGGATATATAAGTCAACCCAAAACAAACTATCTATGCATGTCTCTACCTGGAGAGTCGAGGCTAATTACCAGCCTTCTTCTTAATGTTGTCAAAATGTGACATATCAGAGCAAATCTCCCCACCTAAAAGAAATATTCTCAGAAGGTATCTTGCCAAACATCTCTTCATCCAAAAGGTCTTTCTGTTTGTTACACTTGTACCCAGTAGTACTGCATTCAAACCTGAATATCCAACGTTTTTTCTTAAACGAATTGTAATTTTTATTTCCAGGTCATAAAGTAGCGCAGAGTAGAAGGGCCTGAATCAGTGGAAATTTCTATTGTGGATAGGGAAGAAAACTCAACTGCTGGAAGTTTTGAAGAATTTTCATAAAGCAGTGTGATGTAAGTGTAACTACTAAATTAGGTTTACCATTAAGGGATGTGATCCAATTGATTGGAGAAATGAGATTCTAATCTTAGAAAAAAAAACTGAGCTTGTAGATTTATTGTATGTAGTAGCTACAGGCTGCTCTTGGTGTTTACAAATACTTGGCGGCTTATATGTATATGATTAAATTAGTGATGTTGGAGAATTCAGAACAGGACCCATGAAGTTCATGCATGCTTACAGATTAAGAGTAGACAGGTGATGTGATTTTTAGGAGAATTGTTTAACCAAGTTTCCAATGGATTAAAGAAGTAGCAAATACAATCATGTTTTGGTTCTAATCTCAGCAGATGTACCATACGGATATAGATATAGATAATAGAAATTTTGAGATTTAGGTATACATATTCAGATACAAATATGGTTGCAGGAATTCAAATACCTAAAATAGAGTTAAATGTCAAATTATGTGAGAAACTTATCAGGTATTCCGAGGAGAAAATATTGATCAAGAGAAGAATTCCATAAGGAGATGAAAAGAAAATATTGATCTCATAAGGAGATGAAAGGTAATAGACTGACATAGAAATTTCTCTATACAAGCTATTCCATTTTATTCAATTTCATCATCATTTTTGTTTTGATTATGAAAATCATACGTCGATTGTGGTCAGTGGTCAAAGTATTCAAAATTGATTGGTCAAATTCAATATTAAGTTTACACGCATGTTATATCGACATTTGACACGAATGCAACACCGAACATGATACATACGAGCAACTTAGATTCATTGTGCAATTGCGTGCTTTCACATCTTCACCTAATTTTCTATGAAATATAATTAGGCTATTTCTTGCTTAGATTTTCTTTTTGCTTCCATAAATAGATATAAAAGTATAAAATATTGAACAAGCACTGCACATGTTATTTATTTCTTTTTGTTATGTGTCACTACTGCATTAGTTGAACCAGAAGGTCAAGTAGAGTTCGATCCAACATCCAAAAATTATATTTATAACTAAAAAAATAATTTCATACATACAATAGTTAGATTAGAACTCAATTATAGATGCCTAATGCTGGTTCGACTAGACTGAATATGTTGTAGTCGAAGTCGCTGTGCTCTTGAGCGAATGATCTGTCCCAATACAGAAGCAGCAATGATTAATGCCATAGCTGATTTAAGCATCACAACTGATTTCCTCAACATAGCTATGAAGGGAACAGCAACATGAACTGCAGTAAACCATGATAATAAGAACTTGTCAGTGTACTCTGTTTCCATATCGACGCTGTTTTTGCAGCTAAAGGATGAAATTGAGAAACAGAGTACTCTGTTTCCATTTTGTTTGATTCCGATGATTTGAATGCTCTCTACTCTGCTATAGCACCATTCCTATTTATAAAGTGTAAAGTCTAATTTAATTAGGATTAGAAATCATATTCCTATATTAATTTGACTACAAATCTTAATTAGACACGAGTTTAGTAAATTCCAAATCCTATATAAATTTGGTTTTCTATTCTAAATTTGAATTTTTCTTCCAAAATGCAAAATCAATTATGTTTTGATTCCATAGTGACCCACTTAATTTCCTTTTCTAGTATTATAATTAGTTTTTTTTGCGCTAGGGTAACTGTATAGTATAGCAACTTTCACATATAGTAAACATAAAAATTATATTTGTATAATATAATCATAGTTTGTATAATTGCGCCCCATAACAAACTTTATCTTTGCTATGACAATTATTCTGTATATATCGGTATACATATACATAAAAAATCTGTATTTGGGTCTATTTGTATATTTGACATACAAATGAGTTCTGCATTTTTATATTTTGGTATACAAATGGATCCTACATTTGTATATTTCGATATACAAATGGATTCTGCATTTGTATGTTTCGGTCTACAAATCAAGTATCTCTCACTCGCTTCAATTGTGTGGAATCACTAGTGTGCCACGTAAGACAAAAGGTGTACAAAATTACAAAAAAATAAGTTCAGGGGTGATAGGACCTTATTTTAGTTAAGGTGTGTCTCTGAGATTTCGGTCATAGTGTAGGGGTACTTGTGTGTTATTCCTTATATCTTTATTATTTAATTTCTTATGTGTCATTAAAAATAATGTGAAAACGATGTGGAATTCCATATGTAAATTGGTGTACCACACGCACACACATAAGATGAGAAAGGGGTTTGAAATATTACTATATTTTAATGAGTTTAAAGGGTGTGTTGACAAAGTCGTGAGTATAAGGATCTAACTTACAAATGAAGTCAATTACAAGAGTCAGGCGAATCCACCTAATTTTTAAGCCATAGAAGTAATTTTCCTAAATTCCTTTATTCGGATTATTTTCATAAAGTAAATAAAACTATTTAGGATTATATCTTCCATTTTTCTATTCCTATACAGGAACGAAAAGTATCTTTAGGCAACTCTGAAACCACAAATTCTGAATGATACTTTTGACAGATCAAAGCCACTAATTCTTGTAATCCCAAAAGTTAATTCATCCTACATGTAGACTTCTAACCATGCTGCCATAAATTGCGTTTCTTTTTCTGGTGAGTCGTGACTGGAGAAACTTGCAGAAGTTATTAGTGGAAAAATCGTTAAAAAAATGCAGTGAAAGACTTCATAGTTTTAGCGGGCATACAAAATAAGAGAGAAATAACATTAGGATCATCTCTGGAACTATTCCAAATCGGTTACTACAATTCAACAAGTTACACATCCATATCATCCGCGTCAAAGTATTACATACAATTGAAATATAGACAAGTGGAGCAGCAGGGAACATAGAGCTACTTCCCTTCAACACAGTTAACATTGACATGTAAAACTTAACAGGAAATTTTGAACTGGTGTAACGACCCGAAATAGACAATGTAAAATTCAGTTTAGACACAAAAAAAAAGAATTGTGTCCTGGAGGCAAAAGAGGGGGAGACAAGAACTTTGGACAAAGAAAACCTGTAGAAAACCAAAAAGGATAATATAGGGGAAGAAAAGAGCCAAGGTAAATTCGCTTCAAAACCACAACGGACAGAATCCGAGAACATTAACTACAATATATTTATTCAACTCTGTTCCTGAATATTGTTCCCATCCTTTTGCCCAGCGAGCATCAACTCGTCAAAGTTCAGAGTCTTACCCAGTACGATTTCAATCTGAAAAAGAAGCATCCACAATGTTAACATATTTCAACTAGAGGTAGAAATAAGTTTGCATTACCGATAGCCAAGAACATTCTTATTGTATTCATTGTAGAACATTGAAGAATTTAAGTGAAGATGGTATAGGCATATGCTAATGTTCGAAGATGGATTATTTGTAACGACTATATGGTGCTACTCTCTGTTCTACTAAGGGAAAGATAACAATCAAGGCAAAATTTTGGTATGGGATGAGTCACTTTTTCCCCAAAAGCCAAACATAATTGAACTTAACAAATGATCTAAACAGAATATCCCCCACTAACAGACACCCACAGAGATAACATAATTGATTTCACAATGCACAACCAAAATAAAACATCCCCACACATGTGCAAACACATACCTTGGCTTTCTGAATAGGTCTTCCCCTCATGTCTTCCTTTACATCAACCGTAGAAGTCATGATTTCTGCATTTATGTTTCAAAGAACAGATATCAGTCGGTGTAATCAAAAGAGCACTCAGGTCAGTTGGGGCTTTAAGCGCAAAGCACAAATAAAGTGTGGACTTTAATGAAGAAAGGTGAAAATGGATAAAGAAATACAAAAATACAATTATATGCAGGAACAAAAATACTTGGACAAAGAAAATGAATTTTCTTTTTACAATAAAATGAAATATTAATTGCTTATTACGCGTCTTCAGAATAGTGCTCATTTTCAAGAAAAAGTATGCCTTAAAGCCTTTATGACAATACTGAAACACCCATAAAGAAGTGTTCAACATTCTGCACCTTGCTTTGGGGCTTAGGCGCTCTTTAAGTGCACCTTTGACAACATTGATATCAATATGCGTGTCTATATCATAAGCTTTGAACATAGAATAGTAAATACTGAAGTAAATTTGCATCTAATGTGAAATCTTACTTTTTTCAGTGGCCAGCCCATTATTCTTTAGAATTTCAGCAATTGATACAACTGTTGAAATCGCTGCAGATTCACATCAGAACTAGAGTGTCAGCACCGTGTTAAGAACTTTTAGGCACTGGACCATCATGAGTAGTTTTTAGATCAAGTATAAGCATAGAGCAAAATTAGGACGAATGACCCCAAGAGAAATTCACTGGAAGTCAGAGATTATGACAAGCAGAATTCTTTAGTCATACAGCAACCAACAAGGAAACACCTTGAAAGTTCAAAACCAATACTAACAATGATTTAAGAAGATGTAACAGAGAGATTCACTGAATTCAGTCTTAATACTATCCCTTTAATTGCTGAAAGTCTAAACCGGAGAGGCGGAGAGCAATGAAGTAAACTCTGCTGAACAAACTTTTTACTACAAAACCTTAGAGAAGAACAGGAGTATCTCGAAATAGCATTGTTTGGAAAAGAGGAAGCAAAGTTAAACACTCCACCTTCCCAACTTAACTCAAGCTTTCGAGTTTAATAAATCACAAAACATATCCACTTTTTCTTAAAACTGTAACCCTGATGTAATACTAGAGGCGGAGCTACTGTAGCGGAAGGGGGGGGGGGGCGGCCAAACCCTCTAGCTTTTTCGTACACCCTATATTTATATTAAAATATGAAGTACAATGTATATATCTATTTACTGCAAACCCACAAAGTGGTCGCTGAGCACCCAGCGAGAAATGTGAGTTCAAATCTCGGTAGTCACACAATTTTTTGGATTAATTTCTAAACAAGGAAATAGTATTTGTGTCGTAATTAATTTTTAAAAAAAATATAAAATTGATAACGATTAATTAAAAACATAGGTGGGTTTATATAATATTTTAAAAAATAAAATAAAATTGTTAAATTAAAAAAAAAAAGAAAGGAAAATAGTATTTGTATTGTACTCTGAAACTACAATATCTAACTATTGATTTCTACTCACATTCAAAAAGTTTAACTCAATTTTTTTCTCCAAAAGTTAGGGTTCTAACTTTTATTGTTGATCTAATTGTTGTTATCCAACATCTGGCCTCTCGTGTTAACTCTTGTCCTTCTCATTTTTAAAAATTTAGAGCCCACTGACATGAAAGTGTGTAAGACTAATCTCAAGCGGAATGAGAAGGGAAAAATATTAAATATTTACTAGTGAGAAGCTAATTTCGTAGAAATGAACTAGTGCTTTTGCCGATTCTCAATGCAATTCATTGACCACTGAGCCACTCAGCCACAAGAAAAAAACATACAAATTTTCCATACTTTATCAAGCTAATTTTTCAAAAGCAACAACAATAATTATTCTACCACCACTAATATAGTCAAACACATAAAACAGGAGAAGAAGTAGAAAACAGAAGGAACTAAGAGTGCAGCCTGCTAAACAGTATAACAACAACATGATAAGTGTAATCCCACAAGGCCTGGGGGAGAGAAACAAGTTCAAACATGTAAAACTAGGATATGAATAACAAAAGAAACATAGAGTTGAGATGAAATACCCATTCCCAAAGCTGAAAGCTCCACTTCATTATACTGCTGCATATACCTCTACAACCATATATTCAAACATCAAATCCAATAATAGAAAATTCTAACAAATTAACACATAGAGAATAATTTGATTATGATTTTTGTACCTTGGATAGATTAACGTAGAAGAACAGAGGTTTCTTAGTATTAGATACTTGAATCCGATTCTTCTTCTGAGAATCAATCAGGTTCAAATTGCTCACTCCTTCTGCTAACTCTTCCATATTTTAACTCTTTAACTCTCTGCAACTCAAAATTATTTCGTCAACTGAGCAATGGAGGGACCGATCGCGCTGAAAATGAAACGGCGGGATAATTAACTGTAACTTTTGAGCTAGGGCTTTTTGTTTCTACCGACTTGGAGAAAAAAATTTGATTAGCAAATTATAAAAAATGGTCCTTAATGTACCGAGGTTGAGTTACTTTTGTCCTTGTATAAGTGAATTCGTGAGATAATACACTCATTAACATATATTTAAAAATACAATTTAGACTATCTTATTTGTTATTTGTTATTTGTTATTTGTTACTATTTGTTATTTGTGAAATTATAAATATAATTTTGTATATAATACAATGTATTTCCTGAAAAAAATTAAAACTTCAATGAAGTAAAAGGTAATGCGGGAAAAAAATTCAAATATTCAAACATTCATTTAAACTTTAAACAATTCAATTATTTTGAACAATAACACTTATTGTTTTAAAAAAAATCAGAGATAAATTTGGAAAATTTAAAATTCAGCTAAGTAGTTTAAGTAGAAAATGACACACAGAGTCTCCAAAATCGTTCTATCTAAAAAAAATTATCTAATCCCGATTACAGGTTTTTAAAAATGACTTCCATTGGAAAGAATTTTTGAAAAATTACCTAAACACCTATTTTATAGAATAATTTTTCTCATCCATCAATCATTGGTTGTATTTTTTTACCTATAAATAGATATACCTTATGATTGAATTGTTCTGAATTTCTTTTTCATAAATAAAATTAATTTATATTCACAACTTATATTCGATGGATAACAAAAACTTTGCGTAGCTAAAAGATTCTGAAACTGAAATAATTTTAAAATATTTATTAAACAGGACCAAAAATCAAAACCACTCCAAATGGCCATTTGTGAACTTAATCCGAATTTACACATGTAATAGATTTTTGGGCCACTATTACAAGATCCTTTAATTTTAAGGATAGATTATTCATAACCTTCTCATCTCATCAAGTACTACAAAAATTTACATGCCTTGGATATGATGTGCATACATGGTTTAATAATTAAGCTAAACCTCTTAATTTATGCCTTGATCAAATTAATTATGAGATTATTATCAAAAATTCAAATAAACTGATCACTCCAATTGGATAAATTTTTTGTTGTCTGTTCCACAAGGTTAAAGCAAGAAGGTGGATTGTTTAGCCCTGAGGTTGATCCATATGCCTTCCAGCAAAACGATGCCGTAGGGAGCCCCAAATATGAAACAAGTTGAACATCTTTCAAAAATAGCTTTTTACATGGGGAGCTATCACTGCAGGCAAATTTAATTGCATTTTTTGTTGCTGAAGTTCCTCTAATTCCAACGAAGGATACGCTGTGAATTTTAATACCAGAAGTCTGCATATCAAATTTTCACATAGTTACCGAAATGTTAGTGGTCATTCGTGTTAGATTCTTAAAAAATGTACTACTTTTGAAGTATCACGTACCTGATTTGGGCAAGGGAATGGAGAATCACAATAATATTGATCTATTATGATGGGATTTGATACATTTTCCATCCATACATTCATAAAACTAATCCTTCTCACAAACCCTCTTCCTCCCTGCAGATATTCAAAGCATTAGCTAAATAATTAAATGATAGTATTATGGATAATCAGCAAATTAATACTCGTCATGTACATTTCAATTTATGTGACACTTTTCGCTTTTTGAGATTCAAACTATTGCAATTTTGACCAAACGTTTTCTTTATTATCATATTGACATGTAAAAGTAGTAATTTTTTTTCCATATAACTCTTTAACATCTAAAAATTTAGTTTTAAAAGTATAAATTAAGTTGATCTTAATCAATTTAGCTTCGAAAATTACTCAAACTTAGATATCGAGAAGCGAAAAGTATCATATAAACTAGGACAGAGGGAGTACCGTTGGATTACCTACCTGCCAAGTCTTAATCCTGACACCATTTTCTGTATTGGAAAGGTATGCTCCATCAACACAAACATTGTGCACTTGAGACCATGAATTTGACTTTCCCAAGCTTCCAATGCTACAATAATACCAGCCATCAAACCAATTTTTTATTTTATTTACAGTACATGTATGATCTTAATTCTAAATTATAAATAAAACAAATAATTAAATGTTGTACCTTATACCATGTCCTGGGCCACAAGCAATATTTTTTACCAGAATACTTGAAGAATTGTTGACTATAGATATACAATCGTCTCCTGGTAAATCATATATTCAGATTGTTACATTATTAATAAATAGTACTCTAATCAATCGAAGTTTGAACTGATTAAATCATTAAATTTAAACCATGCATACGAATAAAATATCTCTCTTCGATAGGGTTGGTCATTTAATTTAATTTTCCATACCTGTCCGAATAGTGCAATCTCTTATAACAACACGTGTAGATGAGGTTATGTGAATTCCATCAGTGTTAGGGCTCTTAGCTGGTGCTTGTACTATCATACGTGATACTTCAACATTTATGCAATTAGAAATTGATATATGCATTTGTTGACTATTTAGCATCCTTATGTCCCTCACTTTTAAATTGTTGCATTTGTGGAAACTCATAGCCTGTATTGTCATTAAGTATATGTAATATACTGTCAATTTTATAGAAGTTAAACTCTTAAAAACATATGAGACTGGAGAAAATAGCACCTACGGTTGGAGCATGTCGACAAGGCTGCAAAAAATAGAAAATTGTATCACATTAGACTTTCATCTTTGTGAAGGAAAAGGGATTTGTGAATAGTGATTTTTAATTCTATAATTGAAAAATAGTCATCGGTCAAAAATTTCGAAGAAAAACTCCAAAGTAATAACTTTGAAATTACATTGGTTGTATTAATCTTGCATGAAGTAGCCCACCATTTTTGGCCCATCCCGTTTATTGTTCCTCCTCCTTGTACAGTGAGATGTCTCACTTTAACAAAATAAAGCCATTTATGTGCATCCAATTTATCCCATACTTTTGGATCTTTTGGTGCTACAATTGAACCTTCAATCTGTAATTTTAATTGCAAAAATTATTATATATCTATTTTGCAAAACTTTAGTATATTGTTTAAGATTTTATATTACAAATAAATACTTACTACTAGAGAAACCTTTGATCTGCAAGGCCCAACAAAATCAATTGGTTGAACTAAGAATGAATATCCAATTGGGACTATAATTTTTGGTCGTAAGAATGAAGCACACGCCCTTTTCCAAACATATTGAAAAATCTGTAAAATACATACATAAAAAAGGTAAGTATCAACATTAATTAACAGTCGCAACTATAAATTGACTCATGACTATGGTAGAGCACAACGTTACTCCTACTCTAATAAAAAATACAAAATTTTCTCATATCATGCTAATTTGTTTTTTCGTACTCATCCCCAAGAACGTCCATCCTTTGATCTGACATATTATTATGTAAACGCAAATATTAATGGTTTGACCCGAATAAAAGGAATTACCTTAGTGTCATCGGTGATGCCATCTCCTTTGGCTCCAAATTCATTCACGTAAAGAAGGGATACTGATTTGCCTCTTGAATCTTCCAATGTGGGAAACTGAATGAAGGAATCAAAACTGTTCACATTTACAAAAAGCAAGAAGGAAAATATAGTATTATATAGTAGTGATGCAAAAATAGAAACATTATAAAATCTCATGATTGATCAGCTCCCCCGTCTAATTCTGTTAATTAATTAAACTGACAAACATAAAGGGGATTTATAATGTAATAAACTTGACAATATTCAAGGTCATTTCTATTTTTGCATCACTACTATAATAGTTATGAAAGGAAGGTTCCAAGAAAGTAATTAAAAAAGAATTTGGGAATTTCCTATATTGGCAATATTGTATATTAGATTTGAGCAAATAATTCAATCCCATCACTACTAGGCGCTAGGCTAAGTTCAACTGATAATGTGAAAATTTATGTGCGAACATATGTTTATATCAAGTTAATATAATATGCCTGTTATAATATGTTTTTAAATATGGACTATTTTTGTGTAATCATGATTAATTGACATATACTTGTTACTTTTTAAACTACTGGTTAATCATAAAAAATTGTATTGATTTGATATAAGTATTTACAAATTGATATTCAATTTGTTTGTCTCATTTTGATTTGATACATAATTTAAGAAAAGGAGGATTTTTCAATTTTATATAGTTTTAAACTAAAAATACGTAGAACGTTGCAAAATTCTCTTTGATTTAGTGGTTTCAAGCATGTAATGCCTAAAATTAAAATTAAAGAGTTGCTAAAATATAAAAGATACATTTTTTTTAAAAACATAGTATAAATTTTGACTCTGTATTATATAGTCGTTCCTAAAAGTGGCCATTTTTTGAAAAAAAAAATGGAGTGGCCTCAACATTTAGATCCGAAGTCCAGATGATTACAGGCCCAACTTTCACAACACCTGAGTTTCTTCTTCGGCCCAGTTTTACGGCACTCTGCCTTCTCTGCGAACTTCTCCGTCCCGTTTCTTCGGCGAACTCCTCGCGATCTCTTCTCGAAATCGAGCTGTAAGTACTCTTTCTTTCTTCTTTCTCTTCTAGATTTCCGTAGATTCAAAATTTATCATTAGTTGATCTTAATTGATATTGAGATCACTAGAGTTTTATCTTATGTGTAATTAAAATGTGAGTTTGATTCAGTTTTGTATTTGAAGGAATTTAGGGATCCGAAAATTTAAAGGAATATGGCAAGCACAGCATGTTTTATGATTGTAAGCAGGAATGATATCCCTATCTACGAAGCTGAAGTTGGCACTGCGCCAAAGGTAATTGACCGTTGCTCTACTTTTTTTTTTTCTTCATAAAATGTCTGAGCAGAGGGTGTATCGGAAACAGTCTCTGCCTCCTGAGGTAGGGGTACCTCTCCGGACTATTACACTGGGTATGTTGTTGTTGTTGTTGTTGTTGCCTCAGTTTAAAGGTTAGCTCTGATCATGTTAGTAGAGATTTCTAGTTCTGCATCACTTTGAATCTGGTTAATGGGAAATGTACATAAACCTCTTTTTAATCTTGGAAAACAATTTACAATCGAGTTGATATTGCTCTCTATTTGGTGGCCCAGATAAAGAAATGCTGTGTAAAGCTGATCTAAAACAACTGATTTTTATTTGTCATATTTTTCTCTCTTTGGTTTACTGGAGGATCAGAACTGGGTTTTCGGTGAGGAATAATATTTCTATATGTAGAGATCATATTGTCTTAAACAAAGTTAAGAGATTAACTACAGTGCTTATCAGTATCCGGGTACTTTTTTGGATTATGTTCAGTCACTAGTTTCCATCTCACCTTAAATCACAAGTCACAACATAAGCGATATCTTTTATAAAGAAACTTTAACAGTTTTACATCATAATGTGAATTATGTAACGTTTGCTCGCGAGATTTTTAATGAGGTAGTTATAATGCATTTGAATTTATAGTGTGGACTGTACAGTCTTTGCCGCCATTGTCAAACTGTATGCACATCTTTTTACTTTCTGTCGTTGATGACAAGTGTTGTAGTTGCTTGGTGATTTTGTATATTGTACTTGCATGCTAGAAAGAAGATGCTGCTCATCAGCACCAGTTTATATTACATGCAGCATTGGATATTGTCCAGGACCTTGCATGGACTACCAGTGCTATGTAAGGTTGCTTTCCCCTAGTCATCAAGGCATTAATTGTAATTTTCCATTGTAAATTTTCTTGAAATCATCATCCTCATAGTGATTCTTCTTTCTTCATCCAGGTTCTTGAAATCAATTGACAGATTCAATGATTTGGTGGTTTCTGTTTACGTCACTGCTGGTCATATCCTTTATATGTTATTGTAAATCAGTAGTTAGTGACAGCACTGTTTTGGTTATAGAAAATA
Source organism: Solanum sitiens (assembly GCA_016801875.1). Lineage (NCBI taxonomy): Eukaryota > Viridiplantae > Streptophyta > Magnoliopsida > Solanales > Solanaceae > Solanum > Solanum sitiens. Next base: position 559,642 of record JABWTJ010000090.1, read on the forward strand.
GATGATGGTGCTAGCTTGTGTTGTACCTGGATTTCTCCTTAACAATCGATATAACAGCTTGCTTCTTGTACTGAAATTATTTGATATATGGTGGTAACTGGTTACTTATAAAGCTATTCATTGTTTAGTAGTGCTCCATGTGTTGCAGATGAATTTGCCTATCAGTTTTTCTCCAGTTGACTCCTCTTTTGGAAGATTAGGAGCATATGGAATGATGTGTGAAGTGATTTGCCATATCAGAACTAGGAAGAAGAGATAACCCATATTTCTTAACCTTTATGATCTTGAAGAGGACCATTCCCCCAACAACTCCATCTTGTCCTAAATTTGGTCCACATAACCACATTTATGTATTCTTTATCCCTTTCTGTAGCCAGTGATGATAGTTAACTCTTAACTTCGAGCACACTAAGGCTAAATCTCCTGATGTTTTTTTATTATCTTACCTTCTTTACTGATCATTGGTTTAATACTAGTTGGAATGACAAGGCAGACTTGTACTGTCTCCCTCTACAGCATATTTTTTACCTATCAGAAGTAGAAAAAGGAATAAGAGGAAGAAGCATGTTTTAGATGTTCTCGTAGCTGCATAAGTTAATATGGTATTGTATATGGGAACCATACAGTCAGCATCACCAGTTTGACTTTACAAATGTGAACATTTTGTTTTTTGTTCCCTTGACCAATCAAGCATACATACGCGATTGATGCTGCTTCATGACTCTCGCAATGATGATGGGATAAAAAGCTTCTTCCAGGAGGTCCATGAACTATATATAAAGGTAAAGCCTTTTCTGAATGCTTTCTAATACGACATAAAAAACACAGGGGTCTTACATTTTAGTTTATTTAATCTACTTTTGCTGCTCAAACCTAGTAAAGGCCTCACTTTATTGCTCTTTGGGATGGGAAAGGGGATGGGGGGCTGCTGACAGCTTTGCATACCTATTGTGAGCTCTTATTAAACTTCTCTACTTTATTTTTTGTGTTCCTAGGCTATACCAAGAGATTCTTTAAGCAGAAACTTCTGTATGTAGGCATGGCTATTAAAAGAATTTCTTGGAATATTTTTTTTCGTATGTTATAATAAGATCAGTTGCTGTGAAGTCATCTTGAATTCATGTTAGCAGTGTTTAAATATCTCTGATCCTATGAAGTTCAATTGGGCTTAATAGATTTCATTTTGGAGTTCCTTGGATATGATTAGTTTCTTTGTCTTTTTGTTCTCTTTGCCTTGCTCTTTTGGGGTTGCAGCACAACAAAGTACTCTTCCGACGTGCATTAGTACCTTTTTGGTACTCATCACTGGATGTACTGATTTGTTAGGCTGGTACTGTTCCAGTGTTTCTAAGATATCTTTTGGTCTTTTGGATTTGTTTTTCTATAAATGAAACACATGGTCTACAGTGGTTCATGTAACTACTGAAAACTTAATAATGGATAGATACATTGGTTTTGTCAAGTTTAGCTCTAAAGGTGCATGGTACAGCTTGAGGAATTGTTTAGCCATGAATTAGTTGTTAACTGTATGATAATTCAAAATTTTGTAATGCACAAATATAATTGAACTTGTATTGTGGTGAAAACTAGATTTTTTCCCCCCGAAGAAATGGTTGCAGTTCAAGAAGTACATAATTGAATAAAATTCTAAAGTTTATGTTTAAAACTGAGAGATTGAGCTTAGATGTCACCCTTGGGAAAAAAGTTTGTGCACATCTTTCATTCTGACTTTTTCATTTATTCGCTCATAGATAATGTAATGTGCTACTTCTTCATACCCTGTTTTGAAGTGAGCTATGTGCTTTAACTATTTTTAGATAGAAATTCACTGATCTGTTGCTGCAAAACTTGCAGATACTTTTGAATCCTCTCTATTTGCCAGGATCTCGCATCACATCATCTCACTTTGATACTAAAGTTAGAGCCCTTGCAAGAAAGTACCTCTGAGCCAAACTATGGACCAAAGCTAAACAAGAATCATATGCATTCAAAGTTCATTCCTTGTAAAATTCATTCGCTATTGATGACTGGTTATTGTGTTTGGAGTGACCATATTTCTCGTGGTAAATGATAAGTTGTCTAGTGGACCTTCTCATATTATATAACCGCAACAAGTCGTGATAAACTGAGACTAGTTTGTAGGAGTAATTGTTTTGTTATATCCTACTCTACTACAATGGATCCATTGCATCTATATGCCATGCTATTGAGGCAAGTGAAGCAACTAACTAGCTCTGGGCTTTCGAAGACTTGTCATTGGCCCCCTGGTGGTCGACGGTGGAACTTTCCTTTTTTGCCATTAATAGCACTGCACAATCCACATGCAGAAACCTTAGGAGATGGTGGCTCTGCCGTCGCGTTCACCCCTCCACCGCCACTGGATCCTCTCCTCCCTGTTGATCCAGTGGTTGTTGATGAAGTCTTCACCTGCAGCATCATTTCCTCTTCGGGTTTTCCTACTCGTGTTTTGTTGGTTTCTTCTTTATGTTTGACTGGGTGATTGATCAGTTCAGCTGATAAGTATTTGTCGTCCCATATAAGTCCAGATGAACCTTGTCTGCGGAATGAAACAGCCGATCTTTGCAACCCAGCCATTAACAATTAATTGATGAATACTGCCCTCTTCTCAAAAGAAGAAAAAAAAAAAGTTTAGGCAAAAGCCTTTTGTTTGTTGATCTTGTTTTATACTAATACTATTTCCAAATACCCTCTGAATCAAGAAATGAAGGTGACAGAGGAGGAATATTTAAGTAAAATCAAGTATGGCCCTCTAACCAGTCAATTAATCTCAACACGTATGAGCCCGTTTGAGTTAGCAGATTGTCAATTCCTGAAATTAATTCTTATGAATAAGTAATCTGTTACGTGTTTAAACTGAAATGTTAAAATAACTAATTAGTATGTCATTTGTACCCACCACCCCACACCCACAAATAATAATAATAATAATAATAGAACTAAGAGGGAGTAGTTTTATTGAGGAAAGGATACCAAGAATTAGAAAAGATATTTATGTACTTTTATAAGAGGTTCATATGTTTAAAAGCCATAAGTTAGGTTGACTAAAAATATATGATTTATAACTGAAAGAGTTGGTTTTGGTTCTTGTGGAATCAAACTAAATGGAAGATGAATTAATATGAATATTTGATAGGAAGATAATTAGTACAAAATTCAAGTCAAAGATTGTATCTTGGTAGGTGAAAGTTAGGCAAACCATAAAATGGTTTGCTATCTTAACCTTGACAATTTTGACACATAGTGATGTCATGGATGACATCAATAGGATGAATTTATTCCTATAAATAGGTAGCTCTTAATTTATTTTCAAATCATCCTCTCACTTGCCTTCTCACCTTCTAAGGCATTTGTGTTCTCTCTCTTGTAGTATTTCACTTGTATTCTTTGTAGAGTGAAATAAATATCAGTGCAGTTGTTCTTTGGTGGACATAGGATCATTTTGATCCGAACCACGTTAAATATTGTTGTTCTTCCTTGTTCTTTAGTTTTACGTTTCCGCTAACAATTGGTATCAGAGCCAAGGTTCTATCTGAGTATGCTCTGTGGTTGCAGCACAGTCTGAACTTCCACATCAGAAAAGGATTACTTTGGTTTTCTGTAGTTCCAAATACATTATAGTAGAAAAGGAAGAACAAGTAAAAGAATGAGTTCCATGAAGTTTGAAATTGATAGAGGGCGCAACAACTTCAATATCTGGAAAATCCAGATGATAGCGTTACTGCGGAGGGAAGGTTCAATCCATGCTATTGACGGAAAGTACCCCGATAAGATATCGGATTCCGACAAGGAAAAGATTGAAGGAGATGCATTGAGTGCAATCCAACTGTCCCTTGCACCTAACGTACTTTGTGAAGTGAGTACAAGTACCGAAGAGACGGCCAAAGAGTTATGGGAAAAGCTGGAAGGGCTTTATCAGGACCAGTCAGTGACAACAAGAATGTTGTTACAACGGCGTCTTCATACATTTAAGATGGATTCAGGTACTTTGTTGCAAGACCATCTAGATGCGTTCAATAAACTTGTGATGGACTTACAAACTGCTGGAATTAAAAAGGACGAGGAGACGCTTGCATGTTCTTTGCTATTTTCATTGACTTCAAAATATCGTGATATTGAGAATTCAATGATGTATAGCAAACAACCTATTAAACTTGAGCAAGTGCGGCAAGCACTAAACTCTTGTGATGTGCGGATGCATTTTGAAGAAGACAAAAGTGACGAAGCTAGTGGACTCTTTGTAAGAGGTCGTACTAGCCAACATGGAAGGAGCAAATCGAAGTACAGATCAAAGTCTCGTGTGAACAAAAATAATGCGAAATGTTGGGGCTGTCACAAAAAGGGGCACTTTGAACGAGATTGCCCTATGTCGAAGTCCAAAGAAAATGCGAGTGCATCCATTGTTGAGCAAGTACATGATAATGATGATTATTATGTACTAACAACATCATGCAATAGTAGAGTCTATGACAACAAATGGGTCTTAGACTCTGGTTGTACTCTGCATATGACATTCCGAAAAGATAGGTTCAGCAGCTATGAAACAAGCAGAGGAATTGTATTAATGGGCAATAATGCAACTTGTAAAATAGTTGGCATTGGTTCAGTTTATGTTCGCTGCCATGATGGAATCGTGAGGACTATTACAGAAGTCCGTCATGTTCCTGATCTAAAGAAGAATTTGATCTCCCTGGGTACTTTAGATAAACAAGGCTATAAGTACATGAGTGAAGGAGGAACTATGAAAGTGACTAAAGGGTCTTTAGTCATGTTGAAGGCCAAGCTGGAGGATGGCCTCTACACACTTGCGGGAAGCACCATTATTGGCTCTGTAAATGCATCTACAGTGCAGTTAACTAATGATGACAAGGCAAAATTATGGCACATGAGACTAGGCCATATGAGCGCACGAGGATTGGAGATGTTGAGCAACCGCAACCTTTTGAATGGTGAGAAGATCAGCACACTTGAATTTTGTGAGCACTGCGTCTTAGGAAAGCAGAAAAAGGTCAGCTTCAGCACTGGCAAGCACAAGACGGGAGGGGTGCTAAACTACATCCATTCAGATTTATGGGGTCCCTCTAAGCTTCCATCGAAAGGAGAAAAGAGGTATCTTCTTACATTCATTGATGATTTTTCACGAAAAGTTTGGGTGCGTTTCCTGAAGACAAAAGGTGATGCTTTTGAAGCATTTAAAGAGTGAAAGATTTTGGTTGAAAATCAAATGGAGAGGAAAATCAAGTATCTTCGCACGGACAATGGCTTGGAGTTTTGCAGTGAAGAGTTCAATAATTTTTGCAAGGTTCATGGGATCGCAAGGCATAAGACGGTCAGGCACACACCACAGCAGAATGGAGTTGCCGAGAGAATGAACAGAACTCTTCTTGAGAAGGCTCGTTGTATGCTCTTACAAGCTAAGATGTCCAAAGTATTTTGGGCTGAAGCAGTTCATACTACTTCTCATATTGTCAATCGGTCTCCAGCATCAGCGATTGACTTTAAGACTCCGAATGAGGTCTGGTCAGGTGAACCCTCTAACTATTCATACTTGCGAATATTTGGGTGTCCAGCTTATTATCATGTTAATGAAGGTAAGCTTGAACCAAGGGCTAAAAAGGCCATATTCGTAGGGTATGTAGATGGAGTAAAAGGGTACAAACTATGGTGTTTGTCTTTACTCAAATTTGTAGTTAGTAGAGATGTTACCTTTGATGAATCCTCTATACTTGATCCTCATAAAGTTTCTGTGGAGTTATCTAGAAACGAGAACAACGAGCAGGTGGAGCTACCGGTGGAGCTTACCAAGGAACGGGATCAAGAGACTCAAATTGATGAGTCAAAAGATGCAGATCTTAAAGAACTTGCTTCCAATAAACCATACACAATTGCGAAGGGAAGGGACAAAAGGCAGATACGGAAACCGGAACGTCTTATAGAGCAAGAAAATCTGATTGCACATGCGTTCGTAGCTGCAGAAGAAGAGATTAAGGATCTCGAGCCCTCTTCGTATGTTGAAGCAACTTCTTGCAAAGATGCTGCACAATGGCAGTTAGCCATGATGGAAGAGATGGAGTCTCTTCACAAAAATGAGACATGGGTCTTAGTTAAAAGGCCAAAGGGGATGAGGACAGTTGGATGCAAATGGGTCTACAGAAAGAAAGAAGGTATTCCAGAAGTGGAAGCTGCTAGGTTCAAGGCGAGATTGGTTGCAAAGGATTTCAGTCAGAAGGAGGGAATTGACTACAATGAGATCTTTTCTCCAGTTGTGAAACATAGCTCAATTCGCGTGCTACTAGCATTGGTTGCACAATTTGATTTAGAGCTTCAACAGCTTGATGTCAAAACTGCTTTCTTACATGGTGATCTAGAAGAGACAATCTATATGGATCAGCCTGAAGGTTTCATAGCTGAAGGAAAAGAAGACCATGTATGCCAACTGAAGAAGTCTTTGTATGGTTTGAAGCAATCCCCTAGACAGTGGTACAAGAGGTTTGATGCATTCATGACTACACATGGATTTTCGAGGAGTGCATTTGATAGTTGTGTGTATCACAAGAAGATGTCTGGTAACTCTATGATTTATCTATTGTTGTATGTTGATGATATGCTTATTGCTGCTAACAACATCACAGAGATAAATATTTTGAAGAAACTGTTGAGCAAGGAATTTGACATGAAGGATCTAGGAGTTGCAAAGAAAATCCTTGGAATGGAAATTTCAAGAGAAAATGGTGTTGTACATCTTTCTCAGAAGAGGTACATCGGAAAAGTTCTTGAAAGATTCAATATGCATATGAGCAAGCCTGTAAGTACACCGTTAGCTTCTCATTTCAAGCTTTCAGAGTTACAAATGTCTCAATCTATGGATGAGGTGGAGCATATGTCAAAGGTTCCTTATGCGAGTGCAGTTGGTAGCATTATGTATGCTATGGTATGCACACGTCCAGATATTGCCCAATCTGTAAGTGTGGTAAGCAAGTACATGGCAAATCCAGGAAAAAGGCACTGGGAAGCTGTCAAGTGGATATTGAGATATCTCAAAGAAGCTCCTGATGTTGGCCTAACCTTCCGGAAAAGTGAAGGTATTTCAATTCTCGGTTATGTAGATTCTGACTATGCAGGGGATCTTGATCGAAGGAGGTCCACAACTGGATACATTTTTACTCTCGTTGGCAGTGCCGTTAGTTGGAAATCGACTTTACAGTCGATTGTCGCTTTGTCTACAACAGAGGCAGAATATATGGCAGCAACGGAGGCAGTGAAAGAAGTTATCTGGTTGAAAGGTTTGGTGGCAGAATTGAGTTCGGTTCAGCTAGAATCAATTCTAAAATGTGATAGTCAAAGTGCTATTCATTTGATTAAAAATCAAAGATTTCATGAGCGCACCAAACACATTGATGTCAGATTTCATTTTATTCGAGATGTCGTAGAAAAGGGAGCTATCAAGGTTGAGAAGGTTATCACAGACGATAACGCTGCAGACATGTTGACCAAAATAGTCCCGCTTGCCAAGTTTGCACACTGCAAGGACTTGGCGGGAGTATGCATCAATTGATGCAACTCTAAAAGAACAACTGCTAGGTGGAGCTGGTATGTTCAACAAAGGTTTGATTCTTCTTGTTTCTTACAATGGGATTGCCCAGTAAGCTTAGAAGTTTTGGCCGGAATTGTTTATACGCATGCTTGTAACACAAACCAAGGTGGAGATTGAAAGAGTTGGTTTTGGTTCTTGTGGAATCAAACTAAATGGAAGATGAATTAATATGAATATTTGGTAGGAAGATAATTAGTACAAAATTCAAGTCAAAGATTGTATCTTGGTAGGTGAAAGTTAGGCAAACCATAAAATGGTTTGCTATCTTAACCTTGACAATTTTGACACATAGTGATATCATGGATGACATCAATAGGATGAATTTATTCCTATAAATAGGTAGCTCTTAATTCATTTTCAAATCATCCTCTCACTTGCCTTCTCACCTTCTAAGGCATTTGTGTTCTCTCTCTTGTAGTATTTCACTTGTATTCTTTGTAGAGTGAAATAAATATCAGTGCAGTTGTTCTTTGGTGGACATAGGATCATTTTGATCCGAACCACGTTAAATATTGTTGTTCTTCCTTGTTCTTTAGTTTCACGTTTCCGCTAACAATAACTAATTTTGACTTATTGAGCGTACACCAAATTAACATGAATTAGGAGCTAAAAGGGTAAAAAAATGTCAAAATTTTTAAAAGGGTACATCAATTTTCTTTTTAACCAAAGGGTAAAATCGCTCCTGACGGAGCGGTTTCCTTCTGACAATTGACGCTGTTACATAAAAATCGCTGGTCCAACAATGATTTTATCAATTTTTTCTTTTAAACATCGCTGCCCTTGCAGCGTTTTTCTCCAAAAAAAAAAACTCTTTAAAATTGAAATCATTGCTGTACCAGCGATTTTCTTTATAAAGTTAGAATTTTTTTGTTAAATCGCTTGCCAAGCAGCTATAACATCAATTCTTTTTTTTTTAAAAAAAATTTAAACATATTGCTGCCTTGAAGAAAGCTGCAAATCTTTAAAGAAAATCAGTAAAAAAAAAAATTAAAGTGAAAGGCAATTGAGCAGAATTAGTACATTTTCTTTCACTTTTGGTGTAGATATCGCTGCCACAGCAGCGATTCTAAGGAAAAAAAAAAACAATTTGGACGAAATCGCTTCTATTATCATGTTTTCTAGTTAAGTTACGGTGTTAATTTTGTCAGAAGAAAATCGCTCCTGACGAAGCGTTTTTGCCCTTTTGGTTAAGCAGAAAATTGATGTGCCCTTTTAGAATTTTTGGCAATTTTTTTTGCCCTTTTGACTCTGAACTCATATGCTCTAGGTAACTTTGTAGAACAAATTAAATTACACTAGTATAAAAATATTTTACACTGTATACAAGTTCAATAAGTATTATTTACGTTTTTCTCTTAATAGTCCCTCATCTAACAGAAAGATTATATGTCATTCGTTGGTCAAACACATGTTTAAACTGCTAATTCAAAAGTTTAGGTCATACTGATATTTATTATGTCTGTCTGTGTATGACTTAGGTTATTGAGATCTAAAATGGTATGCGCCGGTCTGTTTTATTATGTATTTTTTTTTTCGCTCACTTAGTTGACAGGGAAGAGTTATAACAAGACAAAGTCTCTTTCATATTGAAAAAAAGAAGTTAATTTTAGTGAGTTATCCAAGGCAACAACATTTGAACGCAAGACATTATTGGTCTTTGACTTCTAGAGCCGCGGGTCTATTGCAAAGAACCTTTATCTTCCCAGACCCTACTTGTGAGATTCGTATATTATGGCTCTTGACATCTCCGGGAAACTGGATGCAACAACTACAACAAACCCATTGTAATCCCACAATTGGGGCAAGGAAAATGATATCCCTTCTGAAATCTACTGTCAACAAGTTAAGCTCTTTTGTACTTCTGGTTCTTTATTCCAATATTTTCTATGATAAGGCTGTTGAATTTGCTCACATCAATTATGACTACTGGAATGGAATGAAGCAGAGCTAATAACACAAGATGCAAAAGAAAGAGTATAAATTGGAAAACTTCAAACATTTCTGGTGCAGATTTCCAGATAGATATTTAAACTAAAACAAATAAACAAACTTGATAAAAATCCCGCAGTTCCGATAGAAGGCAATCAACAATTTTCAACTCGAGTATTCTCTAAAAAATAATGAACTCTGGTCCAGAAGGCATATGCTACAAGAATCATCTATTGAAGCTTCTTTATACCAGGGAAAGAAGGAAGGATTGAGATTAGAGGGTCACCATATCCAACAGGATCTGTTCAATAGACAAGTAAAGTGAGATCTTGAAGTAGTCACATATAGGATTGTACAAAATGATTTTCAGCACATATAAGAATTAAGAAGCACACCTCCATCTTTTCTGAGTATCCTGATAACCTCTCCCGATACGTCAGACTAAAAGAGGACAGAAAAGAAGACAAAAGGAGAATTAAAAAAGATGCATGAGAATTTACTTAAAATAAACGTCGGAGCAAAGAGGAACAGTATGAACAGTAAATAAGAAATCATGCAAGTATGCATCTATTGCAGGGCCCCAACCTCGACAGGGAGCTCGCCCCCAAGCTGCTCAATATAGAAAACTACTTGTCCCTCCTTCACTTGTTGCTTCTACAGAATATAATTAAGAAAAAACAGGTCATACGTTCAGTAGCCGGTAAGTGTAATACCAAAGCACAGAGGATGCTTCTAGTCGTGAATTCAGAGAGACGCAACAGAGAAAAAAGAAGAGACAGAGGGCAGGTTGAGAGGAAGGGGGTTTCAGAAATAGAGTAACATTTGCCTTGGTCTCATATAGCTGCATGACAGTTCTAAAAAAATTTAGCATCCAGATTGGATTGTTTTTTCTCCAGACAAAAAGATCACACGAGGAGCCATTAGTATGGTGCCAACAAAATAATTTTCTAAGCATATTCAAATGAAGGTCCAGCTTAAAAGGTAAAATTGGAAATAACCTCCGAATGACAAAAACGAGGTGTGGACTCGCAAATGAAGCAATATATTATTTTTAACAAAGCAACAGATATTTGAACACAGTTAAAGACAGCTTTATAAAGTAAATATTCCTGATTGCTTAAGACCTCCGCATTAAACAGACCTCCTTTTGAAGGGGAACGAGCACAGTTAAAGACAGCTTTATAATGTAAATATTCCTGATTGCTTAAGACCTCCGCATTAAACAGACCTCCTTTTGAAGGGGAACGAGCAATATCAAAATTGAGACTAATAGAAAACTTTTAAGAACTTAAGTGGTAATCAGTTATACAAAGACTAAAAGTCATCAATCTCTTAGTTTTATCAAAGAGAAACATCTCATCATAGGACTTAAAAAGAGCAAAAATGAAAAAGAACACCTACTTCTTTACAGGCTGGAGGTGCACGCTTTCCCTTAATGGTTCGAGATCTTCTGAAGAAACCAACCTGCATGACGTATGAGAGTGTCATTTTCAGGGAGAGGAAGGCAGAGAGAGGAAGAGATTGATAGATAAACAGAGGCAGGTATTCACTGTAATCTCACCCTAGGAGATTGAATTATCACCAAACCTTCATCTGCAGCTTTTTCAATCATTGTCTGAATTCCATCTGAGGGAGGTGAAGATTTTGTGATAGCTAATGATGCTGATGATGCTGAGCCATTTGAATCAGCCACTTCAACAGATGAGGGAATACTGACAGGACTGGATATTGGAGGCAATGAAGTTGTACTTTGCCCTGTCAAGTCTCTCTTCACATATAAACGAAATCCACCAAGCTAATAATAAAATGAAAAAGCGTTATAAGAAGTAGAAAAATTTTAAAATGATTGAAGATTAATCATGCATCAAGGGCAGATCGTAAATAACTTCCGTGAAGGACATAGGAATAAGAAATAACATAAACAGAAAGAATTACAAAACCAGCTTACTTTTAAGTCGACTTCTGCAATTGAAGTTGTATCACATATTTCTGTAAGGAGAGACTCCACCTGTTACATGAAGTAGGTATGTTTCACATGTTAATACAAAATGTCATTGCATGCAAGCAATAACATAATAATACGAAAGACCATAGAGTTAATCCACTCCTCAACATAAACTGAGTCCTCTTCACCAAAATAATAGCAGATCAGAACAAATCTTCCACATGAATAATATGAGTAAGATTTTTTTATGAAGAAAAATAAATTCTAATCAAGAAGTTGGAAGTAACAACTCATGTTTTATTTCCTTTTCACAGTCAGATTTCTGTTACAACGAGGTGATGTAGCTTTGGAGGTATTAGGTCATGAACTAATGTGGTGGAAATACCATAAGAGGTTGGGTAGAATCACAGACGAACCACTGGGTTACGCAATTCTCAGCTGGCTTTAAATCTTGAAAAAGACAATGCAAGTACAGGGATTATATTCTATGCATCAAACTAAAGGAAAGTAAGTAATATAGAGTTAGTTAAATAGATGCAAACCAGTTTTCTGAACATGACACTTCCCTTCAACCAAGGCACCCTGTAGACACTAAGAGATGCCTTCCCGAATTCTATCCCCCCCCCCCTCTCCCAACCCACACACACTCTGTAAGAGAAGATCCCAGTAGCAGTTTCCGAGTTAACGCATTAGGAAGAAGGTGATGAAGTTAAGTGCAACTAAAGTATTATACCAGCCAAGTTTAAACTTGATGGACCATCTCTCACAGGGCTACTGAGACACGTGATTTGATACTCTGCATCAGTGTGATATTGTAATTTATGAAGCCCCTCCATCTATTGACAATACCCACTTGTTTACCCAAACATAATGTTTTCTTACCATCACTAGCGTTACAAGTTCCTCCTACCTGCCACTAAATCTTGCCATTAAAGAACATTAACAGGGTTCAAAATTTTCTTGTCAAATGAGCCTAGTAGCTGGAAGCTTGAAGTCAGATCTGCACTCCAGCCTTCACTGTGACCTTATTATCTTCCATATAAAATCCACAAAGCTACTCTACAATAATGTTGTTGATTAGGTTGTTAAATTAGGTCTTGGGCCTAACTGCCCAAACCTTATAAGGAGTCCACCCATCTCATTAACCACCGGGGTGGGACTTTTGTCATTCTTTAACAAATGTGATGGTTAAAACTTTTTCTTAATGAAAATAATGCAATGTTTAACACTAGAACCCTCTAAATATTCAACTAGGAAGTAAGCTAGGAGGTATAGTGTAAATAGGATGCATGTACTAAACAAAAGTCTGTTCGCAAAATACAAAAGGAAAATGCATTGGGGCTGAGTCATGTCAACTGCAGATGTAAATGACGCTCTAAAAAACAGAGACTTAGACTCTCTAAGCAGGAGTGAAACAGTCAGACTCCAAATATTAAAATTGGTATTAGTAGTTATCAAACAATTGATAACATTAAGGAAAAATCTGATAGAAATGGGAGGAAGGAAAGGGATCTGCTGAGCATTCTATGCATTTTATCTTTCTCAAAGAATCAGAGAGATTTTTGTCGTAATTATAAACTTCAATGATGGAGGTCTCAAGTTCGAAACCCCTTGCCAGCAAAAGCAAGGGGTTTGCCTTCTGGGTCGAGCTCATCGCACCGGGCTTGCCTATTGCAGGTTACCCCTCCTGTGTGGTTTGCAAGCTATTGCATAGGCGCAGGGGTTTTTACCCTGTGCACACCCAAAGGGTAGCGGCTGCGGGTTTACCTTGTCGTAAAAATAAAAAAGTTAGCCTTCCTCCCTTTACCGAGAAATCCCCGAGGGCCAGTGAAGCACGGTTCAAACCCGTTTTGTTTGCCTAAGACCTGGCCTCTTGTACTATACTAATAATCCATGTTCAAGGTCTCTTCTAAAGTAGACCACTAAAATCTAAATATGTATAAGTTTCTAGGAAGATCCAGCAGGAAGCTCACGATGGATTGACAATCCTTAATTATCTTGCAGGTTCCTTTGAAAAATAAGGTACTTTTATCAATGAACACCAATAATACCAAGGAGGTACCTTACCAATTATTTATCTTGTAGGTCTCACCTAAAATTTATAGACCCCTAGAATCTAAATATTCATAAATTTCAAGGAAGATCCAACATGAAGCTCAAGTATTTAGATTACAAGCTTCTATGCAACAGCTAACTAGATTGCTGAGGAAGTCAATTTTTTGAGGAACTTCAGACAAACAAGGGATAAGCTCGTTTCCAAAACATTCACCTTTAACCCCAACATAGCTGGAAATGGGGAAAAAAAGGAGATGAGTTTGTTGCACTTCACATTTTATCGTGGTGCTACTGTAGTTACACTCTGTTATTTAAAGGTCCCTAGCTGTTTCCCAAGTTCCTGAAATTTCTAAAATATGTTTTGAAATTTGTAGTGGCTGACAAGACTCCACCAGCAAGGAAGTTTCGCTACTTTATATCTAGATACCAGCAATATAATGATCAGATTACTGTCTTCTGACAGAGTACAGAATGCAAATAGAGAGTGCTGACCTCATATGAATTTGGAATCAATGGACTTGCAGTTTCTGAAGAAACAATCTTACTCGAACTATCATCTGAATTAGGAATAGTTGTTGCTGCAACAGCTACATGATGAGAGAAACAGAGAAAGTTGCATGATTATTTATACATAACAGAAAACATGTTCATTCTTAAGGTGAAGCCATAGAGCAAGAAGTTACGTTAACTGAAAAAAGGGATCATAGATGTAAGGAACATAGTGCTCAATTATTATAAACCTAGTAAAAAAAATAATAAAGACCAGTAACCTTTTAGAAATGGTAATTTAATTACCAAGAGAAAAACCTCCAGAATAAGAATGTAACAGGTACTCCTCGAAAAGGTGAGCAAGGGCCTATCTGAGATCTTTGATCTAGTCTAGTTTGAATCACACACGAGAACCAATAAAACATAATGGGAACTCCAAAAGCAGGATAAGGAAACTCTTAAAAAGTCAATAAGATAAACAAGAATAACCAGCCATTCTACATTATCACAGAAAATATGGAAAATTAGCATTTCAAATGATTCAAACAAAGTATAAACATTAGCATTGCTGTCATTATAGGCAAATTAATAAATGAGTCAATTGCAAACACTGTCTGATCAGAAAAATTGCACTTGTTTGGATATGAAAACAGAAAAAATCCAGGGTCCATGAGGAAAATCACTTACGTTCAGCTTCAACAGTTGAACACCGGCAATCAAATGTCTTCCTTGACTTTGTGGTTAATAGCAACCCACCATTTTGAACAAATTTCTTCGTTCTCAGATTGTGCACTACACTCAATTTGGGCTTAGTGGATCCCAAATTCAAACTTGTTAATTTAAGGCCAGAAGCCCCAAAACCACCTGGATTACAGAAACACTCCCAAAATCAACAAACACTTAAACTGTTTTTAAAATCCTAAAGGAAACAGAAATCAATCAACACTACGAATAAACAGAAAAGAGTCAAAGAGGTCATAAAAGCTAATCTTTTTCATAAATTTTACAGAGGCAAGCAGAAATCGAAGCCCTCCTCAAATTAAATTAGTGACTACCAATCGAGTTTCCGATCAATGCATATATATTAAATAAAAAGCGATCAACAACACCATATATGCAAAAAAAAATACTTAGAACAATAAGAAAAGCTCGCGTTTTTACTAAATTAACAAAATAAACACATAAGAAAGACGCAAAATACCAACTAGTTCGAAATTAAGGCACATTAAAACAGAAAAAATACACTGAAGTAAGAAAAGTTCACATTTTTATTAAAAGCAAGCAACTATAGAAGCATAATAACAAACAATACATCAATTTAGCCTATCCTAACTCCAACCCCTGTTTAATTGATTTTACAAGAAATTAACAGAAGTATAAAAGAACAAGCAATTACAAAAAAGATTACATGCATGATGTATCAAACCACCAAAAACAATAGAGAGAATGAGCAATTGAGTACTTACATGCAGCCATAAGAAGGGTAAAAAAAACCCTACGGAAAAACACAGAGCAGAGCTTGAAGCTTTGCTTGCTGGTGAAATGGCGATGGAAACAAAGAAGTTAGAAACGAGAACAACGCCCTTATTAATTGTTGTTTAATAATCTAATTTGAGTTTAACAAGGCCCATTAAAGAAAGGCCCATTAATGAAAGGCCCGTAATTGTGGATAAGGTGATCTAGTGCCTAGTGGCCAGGTGGGTAACAACGTTGATCGTTTGTCCTTTTACCAACTTACTTGACCCAACGAAAAAGATGGAACTAAAAAAAAGGTCATTAGTTGAAAAAAAAAAATTAATTTTAAAAATCATATGATATCGTAACTCTGTCATTATATTAGGATAAAGATCCGATCAAGTATAATAGGTCAAGTAATGTTCAATGATTTTACAGATTCATGTCATGTGTACTCTATAATAATTGGAAAAATTACATAAAATGATACATTTTTAATAAATAATTACTGATTTTAGCAATACTTTTTATTTATTACCATTTATAGCAATACTATGTTAAATTTGCTATATGGATTAAGAGTGAATTATGTATGCAATATATTTGAATTATAATTATTTTTTAAAATATATTATGTTTGTTTGGTAAAAATTTGACACATTATATTAAAAGTGTATTAAAATGTGTGATAAATTAATTATCTATTATTAAAATTTGTATTATATGTGAAGAAAAAATTGTTCTTTATAATATGAATTAAACTTGTATTATAAATGAATTAAAGTGATCAAGTAAAAAAGAATTATTATTGCTATAAATGGTAAATATTTTTTTTATTATAGTATATTTATGTAAGTTTCCCATAATAATTTGTGGTTAAGATCCATTTAAATTATATACTCATCTTAATAATAAAAATAACAAAATCATCAACTATTTTTATTTTTTTTAAATATTACAAAAAGCAATTGAATGTACCCTAGCTAATATTTTTAAGAAAAAAATAATTGAAATTGGCGGGACTACTTCCCAACCTTTTTTACCCGCCAAACCTCATATGTTCCAAGTATCGATTCCATTTTTTCCTTCTAAGAAATCTAAAATTTTGAAGACGTATAAACAGTGATTCTTTGGAAAAACAAGGTTTGATTTTGTTCTCTTCTTTAAGTTTTGATTCCTTTATATAAGTTAAAGTTGATTTTTTATATTTGTTTCATCGCTAGTTTTCTTTGGAGATATCATTTTGTCACGATCCAAGAGTGGACATGATGTCGCTCGTCTTATCCCGCCAAGACAAGTCAGCCTAAAACTCAACCATTACAATAAAATGCAAAATTTTTATAATCAACTCAAAAATACCCCAAAATTTGATTGTCACATGTACAAGCTTCTAAGTATTACAATTGAATCAAAAGACAATACAAGTCTAATATGACATTGTTTCCATAGTAGAACACAATCATAAACAGAACTAAGAAGGTCTGCTGAGATGACAAACAACAACCTCACAAATCTCCAATAAATCTCGGAAAAGAAGAGAATATATCACGGAGATCTGGGCTAGTAACCTAAAAAAAAAAAAGGAAAACTTTCACATATAGCCACTTAAAAATAATTAATTACTCTCCATAGCTATAGTTTGATAATTACAATTTGTAGCTACATGTTATATAGAGGAGAGAGGCGAGTGAGACTGGGAGAGAGAGGAGAGAGGAGAGAGAGAGGGGGAAAAGAGTGGGAGAAAGGTGAATTGTATATGTATATTGGTTAGATAATTGTATATTATACATATGCAATTGTATATATGGCAAGAGAGATTGGGAGAGGGAGGAGAGAGGCGATCGAGACTGGGAGAGACAAGAGAGAGGCGAGCGAGATCGAGAGAAGGAGGAGAGAGGGCAGAGAGTGGGAGAGAAGTGAATTGTATATGTATATAATTGTATATTATACATATATATTTGTATAAATGGCAGCGAGAATGGGAGATGGAGGAGAGAGGCGAGCGAGATTGAAAGATGGAGGAGGGAGGCGAGCGAGAGAGGGCAGAGAGGGGGAGAGAGGTGAATTAATGTATATAGGCTAAAAAAATTGTATATTATACATATTTATTTGTATATCCTGGCGAATTATACATATACAAACATGACTAATTATACAAACTCGAAATCAGCCCACATAATTAATGTATAAAGTTAGTCGTGAGTGATAATTATAGCAAACTATAGCTATGATGAGTAATTAAATTGTATAAGTTTGCTTATTTACATAATTTTCCCAAAAAAAATGTAGAAGCAAGGGGTGAGTACCAAACCACACGGTACTTAGTAAGTATACCTCTAAATACAAGTTAAAGGAATGGAATACGGGTACTCCTACCACCCCAAGTGAATCTCTACAACTACGACCTACATAAAACTCAGTCCAACATAACAATTCACATGTTACAAGCACATAACTCAACAACAACTTTTTAACAATCGCATATCTTCACAACAGGCTCAATATTCATCACTCACAAGTTCCACATTAAGGCACTCACAAGACAGCAACACACAAGATTAAGTTCACCACTAATACAAAGTACAATGCAATGAAATGCAATGTCAAGTATAGTGATACATGTCTGACCTAATGATACACACATTTTGTCTCTCAGTCCGGGATCCATGAGGGACATATTTGTCCATACATTCATCGCAGCGTGCGATACGATCCTCAATAATAGTGACCATCCCGGTGTGCGATACATCCCTCGAAATATAGTATCCATCGCGGTGCACGATACGTCCCTCAAAATGGTACATCATCTTATTTCATAACACATATCACAACCATGTCTCAAAACCGATCACATGTTCACACAAATAATGAAGATATGACCATTCTCATACAAGGCACAATTCACAACAATGCAACCGTGATAAAACATCAACAAATAAGTAATAAGCCCTCAAATCGTTCTCAAACACCACACAACAACAATTTATCACAATACCTTTTTTTATTATCTTTTTTCATCATTAGAAATATTCAATATAGACAAGTCAACCCATCACAATTTCCATTACTCTCAAACACACACTACAAGGAAATACACAAATTTCATACACTTAGCAAGCGTTTAAAAATTCACATGTCTTAATTAATCAACAATTCACTTCGTGACTTGAGTCTTCCATTTTCGTTAAGCTTCCAAACCAATGCAATTTATCCAAATACATAATTACGATAAGATTTCAAAACTAACAACACCCATATTACTTTAGGTTTAGTCTAGACCCAAAAACTTACCCGATTTATATTAAGTTTGTATGTCTTGATGCAAATTAACATGTCAACTCTCATGTTTATAAAATTTCAAGATTAGGGTTAAATTCTAATTTCTCCAAATATCATAAGAAAATTATTAAGAACTAATAAAACAATAACACTTCAACTTACGATAGGCAACAATACTCAGATTCTATGCACCCTAAAATATTTCAAATAACTAGAATACCCAGGATCGAAACTTTAAAGTATAAATACTAGTAATAATTGTTTGTTCCTAACTTTTCCAATAAAAATTTTCATAACATCACTCAATATAATATAATAAATTCCCACCATTAAAATTTCATGACCTTCCTCACTTTTTTAAAAAATATTCTTTATATATACAGTGACAACATCGTCACTTTTTAATTTCCTTTCAATTTCAATTATAATATAATAATACTAACAAACATATGTTTTCAGTATAAGAACGTTTTCAGTTCTAATGATGACTAATCAAAAGACAACTAATCATGCTAGTAAAAGGGTTTAATAAATTAAAATGAAGACAACCACCCCTAGGTTAGCTTCTTTCTAATTCAAGCCCCTTGATAATAAAACCAATATAGATGGTGTTTATTAATGTGGTCATCACGAATGGAAAAATTTAAAGCATTGATCTTCAATATAGCAAAAACAAGGACTCTGAACAATCTGTCCCGGCTAATTAGTTTGCTCTCGTTAAGGTTAAATTTCATTTTGCCTTCACTATCATCTGATTAGTTTATGTGCGGAGAGGAAGGGTCTCAACTCCAGGAAATATTTTCTCCATTAATGAGATAATTAAGATTATCTTAACCATAGCAGCAAATGGAAAAGGTTAATCTAATAAAAGATCCAAATGGATTTATTTGAAGTCAAGATTTAATGCAACTTTATTCATATTCTAGATGCTTTATATAGATTTAGCCTGTCATTTCATAAGGAAAAAGGTCAAGGTTTGTGTTATTAGAAGATGATACATTCACAAAAAGGAGAAACTAACCATCTTGGGATTCCTATGCTTGGTATGGAAGAAACGAGAACAGAAATAAAGACGGAGAGCAATGTGATAAGTCATAGTTGTGGTGTGATATAAAAAACAGTTTCTGAGCTTAATTAAGTTAATTGGTCGGCTAGAAGCTAATTTATTCAATTGGCTTATCAAGTTGCTATATTCTAATTGCAATCAAACCTAGATGATGGAATGAACCACCTTTATATCATTTCTCATTCAGTTGCAACTACTCAAGTTTCTTTACTCGTCACACAGTTACATCAACTTGAGATATCCATTGATGGAACTTTCTTAACAAGATTAACATTATATAAAGTTTTTCTAATTCTGACATATAATGAAGAATCTCGAGATTCATATAAATTTTTCTTATTTAATTGTTATCTTATTTCAAATAGTTTAAGTTAACCTATCTCTGACAGTGGTATTTCCTGTATATAAGAAGTCAAGCATGTATCTTGTTTACAATCAATTCAAGACAAGATATTGATTCTTATTTTTTACATATAAATAGTCACAGAGAAAACTCCCTATAAATTCATTCAGCAGCCAAATTTCGTCAATAGAAGCTAAGCTTGGAAAATCAATCTTAGGTCCCAACCCAATAGCATTTAATGGCCACACTGAGAAAAAAAATCGGGTGTGATAAGAATCAGTAACACACAATCAATTTTTTAAGGTATATATTCAAATTAAGAATGTTAATGATATGACTGGTTTCATCACACTTGATTTTGGGAAGTTCTCTCCAGTGGCTTATCAAACATTTGTATTCCACACATTATGGAAAAGATTGTCTGTCTTTCCATTTCAAGATGCACCAAAAATATCAAACTTCTATCCTTATAATAGATCAAACTCTGTAAGAAGTAAACTCTAACTTTGGACCAGCTTTCAATATATTATAATTTCTACATTCAGCCTTCAACTCTTCACCTACTCTTAACGATTAAACTAGAATGGTGCTATTAAATATAACACTATATCATTGTTACATCAACCTAACCTAGATGTCCCAAAGAACACATTTTCATCACAAAGATAACTATGAGACACAAAGAATTCAACTCCAAACCTAAAAGTCCCAAAAGAACTAAATGAAATCAATTCCAAAATTTGAGCACTACCTAAAGAAAATCCTTCCTACAAGAACAAATGTGTTACCTTTTTTAGATATCTGAAGAATTTAATCTTTTGCATGGTTATCATATATACTTGGGGGATTTTCTGCATCCATCTCCCTTCCCAAACAAATTAAAAGATCAAGAACTGATCACATTATTTAATTTTTGTGCTTTTCAATTTATACTGATTCATAATAATGTTACTACTTCTTATTTACCAAACAGAAAGAATTCAACCTCCAAATATCACAATCTCAACCAAGAAAAACATCTCACAAATCCTATCAAATCACTTCACTTTCCCTAAAAAAATAATCACAAAACAGACCTACATTTTCCTTGCATATACAAAATTATACAAGAACCCCCATAATCAACACATTCAAAAAAGCAATTCATTGAACCAGAAATAAAAAATACACACAAAAAAAAGATAAACCCAATACTTCAACTATTTCAACAGTAAAAAAAGCACACATAATAAACTGAGACCAAAAACAGAAAAACACTCACAAATTTGGAGGAATGAGAAATCGAGTATACGAACAGAGACAATTGATAATTCGAGATATTAGAAAGTGCCCATCGTTTCTTGGCCGCTCCAGCATTCAATTCTCCAACCCTGATGAATTCGCAGTCATTACTTGTCATTTCGCCGCCTCCACACTCAAAATGATAAAAAATCTAAACCCTTATCAAGAAAATGAAGAAGAAGAAGAAGAAGTCGCTTCTTAAAATATACGTTAAGAGCGGATAAGAGTTTGAATTAATACCATGAAACTTTTGTGAAAGAATTTCACAAAATTTTTTCAAACTTGAAATAGATGGAATATTACTATGTTAATTTGTACTATGTTCAAATCTACACTTCACAATTTTTTTTTATAAAAAGTTGATTTACGTTCTTTTTAAAATTTTGAAATTTTATTCTCTTAAAATAATTTTTAAAAATAAAATTGTATGTTTCTCCATTATCTATATTTTTATTCGTGGAGTTAATTTCTATCAATTATTAAAATTATTTTTATTTGATAAAATATCAGTTGAGAGAGAAGAAAATCTATGACTTGTTTAATATTCTTTTGAAAAAAATAAAAATAGTTGAAAGATATTTTTATTTTAAAGGAAACACAAGTAATTTTTATAGACAATTCTAATTCTAAAAATACTAGTGAATATCCATACAAAAACTCTTTAATAAAAAAATAATTTTTTTTTCTCAAATAGAAGTAATTCTCCGTTAGTATCAATATATATATGATATACCTTAATGTCTGACGAATTCTTGAGTCACAGGAAAGGTGGTATCATTTTTGAAATTTGGAAAATAACAATACAACATGTGCTAGTTATTAGAGAAAGTAAGCTTCTAGATATAAATGTTAAGCTCTACTAATTTATCAGTTGCCTTTTGTATTTGTACCTTTCGTAGAACATTTTCGAGTTAAAAATTAAGCTCCGCTAATTTATTAATTGATTGCTTGTTGATTATTCTTCTAATAAATGATCCAAGACCTATCATGTTCAAATATCTACTAGTAGATTAAACTTTAATGTATCTTTCGTTTTTTTTTTCTTTTTTTTAATGTTAAGCACTTCTTAATTTATTAATTATAGTACATCGAAATTATTCTTACCCCAGAGCCTACTCCTAATCATATTGTCCTATCGCCTATGCCAACTTCTTTATGTCGCCATTCAAAGTTATTTTAGTACAATTATAATAATAATATAATACTAATACTTAATTGCTTTAGCTCAACAGGTATATAATTTAAATAAAAATAAGTTGTAATTTATCTGTTTTAATTTTTGTTCATTCATTACGAAAAGGAAAATTACATAAATGGGCCTTAAGACTCAAGATATTTACATTTTTATACCCTAATTCAAAGTAATTCAAGAAATATGGTATTATTTAAGGTTAATAACTTACTCATTAATCAATAATACTATAAGAATATATGTATATTGTTGTGGTATCATTAACTCATTAGTCAATGATACTATTAGAGTATATACGTATTTTTATGGAATCATTAATGTTTCTTGTTCAGAAATTACTCATTATTCAATGATTTAAGTTAAGCAAAACTATCCACATTAATTATACTAATACAATATATATTATATACAAACTGATTTAGTATCAGTTAAGCGATATTGATTGAAGGTATAAGTGTAATTATTTAGTATATGAATATAAAGATTAAAGGGGTATATGCTTATACTTTATTTATTTTTACTTTTATGGTGTATTTGCCTACTTTAAAAGATCAAGGACCGTTCTAAATCACATAAAACTATAAGGACAAAATGTAAACACTTACAAAACTTTAAGGATGAAAAGCACAATTTACTCTTCACGCAGTTCGAAACTCCGATCTGTACTTCCATCTGTCCTCATTTTTCTTCCTCCGTTCCGTTCTCCTCAGTCATAGCAGACTTCGGAGAGGTCACTACCGGAAAAGGAAAATTAAAAGAAAAATTACACAATAATCATACCGGAAAATTCATCTGCTTATACTGGAATTGAGGAGATTTCGAAAAGAGAAATGGCTCTAACGAGTGTGAAAATGACGGAGGAAGTGTGGTTAACATGTCTCAGTCATGCATTGTCTACAGAAACTGAAGAGATAATGGGACTTCTCCTCGGTGATACTCAGGTTTTGATTTTTATATTTTTTTCATTTTTTCTGAAGGAAGTTTTGGTTGTTAGGGTTTTGGATTGTTATAAACCCTATCAATCATCCAGGGTAGGTATAATTGTTGAATTATGATAGCAGTTTTTATGTCAATATTAGGTATACAATTTTTGTTGGATTTTCCTCCAATTCGTGAATCATTGGACGTATTTTTTGCAACTTTAGTTAATGTTAGAGTGGGATTTTGGGA
This sequence comes from Solanum sitiens, assembly GCA_016801875.1. NCBI lineage: Eukaryota > Viridiplantae > Streptophyta > Magnoliopsida > Solanales > Solanaceae > Solanum > Solanum sitiens. Next base: position 583,458 of record JABWTJ010000090.1, read on the forward strand.
ATTTTTTCTTTTGTAGATATTTGCTAATTGAGGTTCCATTTTTGTTTACATTTTCTAAAAGAATTATTGGATGATAGGTTTGGAAATGGTAAAAGGATTTTCTGAAAAAACTTTTGTTTCTTTGAGAACTTGATATTATTGCTAAAAAAATGAGTACTTTAAGTGTTATTGTTGGATTTTACATTCCTTATGTTTCAGCTATTATTGATGTTTGCTAAATTCATAATGTACTTTCTGTTAAATTTCCTGGAATTCAAGATTGGATGCCATATCTGGAAATGGTAAAAAGAGATTTTGGAGAAAAAACAAACTTCTTTTGCCTTGAGAGATTAATATTGTTGCATAAAGGTAGTAACTTTAGTCAGTGTTGGATTATTCTTTCCTTAAATTCTAATCATGATTAATGTTTGACAAGAGTTGCCCAGTACTAGGGTTGGGCGGAATGATATAGAGGATCTGTATATCTGTCCTTACCACATTAACTAGTTTGGAATTGAGTAATTAATATGAATATACAATCAGTTTGATAAACAGAGCTGGTTTAGGCGGTAGTGGTGGTGTTGAACTGCCATATTTTTATTCTATAAAAAGGTGAAGAGGTTCTGAGCTGCGCCTTAATAAGCCGATGCATATTTATGCCTTCTATGTGCACGTGTGTCTTGATATTGCACTACACAGTCCTTTTACTTTTAAATAGTGCCTTGAGAGAAAAGATTCTCAAGATCTTGTCTTGACTAAACTTGCAATATCTATGCTTCGTAATATCTTGCATTAATTATAAATAGACTATTTTTATGCATGTTTAGTTTTGTGTATAAAGAAATATGCATTGCATAAAAAATTTATTTACAAATCCATGCTAATGCTAATGCTTGTATTAAATTTCTTTGCATTACTAATACCTAAAAATCCATGGTATTGGTAATACACTCCTCAATATGCAATAGTGTATAACTAGTGCAAACATTAATTATATATAGCATGAAAAAATGTACCAAACAAGGTAATTTTTTTGAAACTGAACCAAACAAGTAAAGCTAATGCATGGATTATTTTTGCTAATACACTCTACTAAACGACCCTTAAGTGTATAGTCCAGGGGCGAATAATTATTTTTTGCGGATATAGTTCTACTGTTTTCTTAGATTTTGTTAGATCTTTAACTCTAGACCAATCATAGTCATGTTTTCAGTATGTAATATGTATTGAGTTTTCTTCACTGATCAGGAAAGAAAAATATCTTAGTAAGTCAAAGTCATATTTAAAACTCCAGCTATTTTGGTAGATATGCAGGTGTATCTTTGATGGTCCATATTTAACCTTGTCCTTGCATGATGTGTCCCAGTAGTGTGTAACAGACTCTGATTTTTGCTTGTCATGTTATAGTTTAGATGTTTCCTTGCTAAATGTTCTGTATACAGTGTTAGGTTTCCTTATTGATCAAGAAAAAGAAGAAAATCATATATTTCTTTCCTTGATTTTTACATGCTATTGATGATGGCTATCCTACTAAATCATTTCCACGTGCAAAAGTAATATTTGTGCTGTTTCAATTCACAGCAGTCAAAAAATGGTAGTGTGACTGCACTTATATGGGGAGCACTGCCACAGCCACGTTGTGACAGGAGGAAGGATCGTGTTGAGACCAATCCTGAGCAGCTAACTGCTGCATCAGTCAAGGCTGAGATATCCTTTTTGATCTGTGACAATTAGTGATTTTTTTTCACTGCCCTTACCCCTCTAAAAGTTGCAACATAGAGCAGTATCATATAGTGACTGGTAAAATAATTTTTTTTCTTCTAATTGTTTCAATGATCGCTTTTGGTAAATTTGCTGCCAAATGAGAAACAACTTTAGTGTTCATAAACTTCAATCTCTCTCTTCATAACATGAAGCAATTTGAATGACACTTCATGCAATGGTTTCTTCCTTTGTTTCTGCAAATGTTTTCTTCCTAAGAATACGTCAAATTTATCAGCAAAACTTGATTTCTTTTCCTTCTGATGAATTTGGGGCACATGTCAAATAACTTCTGTGGTGTCATGTCTTAGGATTATCTGTGCAAACCTTTTTCTTAATATCACAGAGTGCATGACATGCTAATAGTATATGTAGAGATTGACTTATCCATATTTTATGACATGCTACGGCTTTCTTGGCTTTGATAGCAGTTGGAGAAAGAGATCGTTGCTCCCATTTGAACTATGGTTTCATACAACTTAACCTGTTGGTTGAGTTCGTTGCTTGATGTATTCAAATGTATATGATTGGATTGTGGTTGTGATAATGCAGTTTAGTCCGGAAAATTGTATGCTGGTTTTGTTACTTTAACTTTTTTAGCACAGAATGACCCTGGCAACAGGAAGAACAACAAGAGTGATTGGCTGGTACCATTCACATCCCCACATTACGGTGCTCCCTTCCCATGTTGGTAGGTATTAAGTGCCTCTATGAGCACCTTCTGCTTAATAGTTTAGTCCCATTACATTTGAGTAACCAAAGATGGTCTTTCCGCCTGAATGTTGGTATTCTTTTTGTACTAGACCCATCATAGTAGTTGTTTCGGTACTTGGAATTTTGAATTTTGAACATAATACTTGATCTTTGGGTTGCATACAACATACTCCCTCCGTTTAAAAAAGAATGACCTAGTTTGACTTGGAACGGAGTTTAAGAAAAAAAGAAGACTTTTTAATCTTGTGGTTCTAAATTAAAGTTGTGTCGAATGTACCAAAATGCCCTTTAATCTTGTGGTCTTAAACATGCCACGTGGAAAGTTAAAGTTTAAGTGTTGCCAAAAAAAGGAAAGGGGACATTCTTTTTTAAACAGACTAAAAAGGAAATAGGATCATTCTTTTTGAAAAGGAGGGAGTAATAAATATAAACACGTTGGCGGTAAATGTGACATAAATCAAGCTAAAATAGCACTTAAAAAAGGTAATTCAATCAAAGAATATGAAGTAAAACCAACGTTTAATACTTGAACCTTACTATAGACTAGAAACACAAATTAGCCACATATATACAGAAGCGTTGTGTTTTACCAGTCTTTTTGTTTTTGTACAGAAGGGTTTCAAAACTTGTAATCCTCAGATGGGGCCAGGTTTCTATTTCTGTGCTTATAATCCAATACTTACACAGTTCAAATTAAGTGACTACAAATGAAATCCCTGAAATCTCCACTGAGTGTGTCTATTTTTTTTCTTCCGATTCCAAGTTTTCTTTCTTTCTCAGTAATATCCACTTTTACTTTCTGCTACAACTAAAGTTTTGTGCTTGCTTGTATGACGTTTTTGCCTCCATCCTTCCCATCATGGAATTGATTTCTTTTTCTAAATGTTTTATCATCCATCTATTTAATTAGGTTATGTCTACTGGTGAACTGGAAGGTTTAGATGGAGAAATTTTACCATTCAAAATCAATATGCGAGCTAAGTAGATATATGTGCCAAAACACAAAAGCAACTCATTTGGTGATTGATTTGCTTGGTTTATCTTTTCATTTTCCTTGATGCAGAATTGGCTTCTCATAAACTGTCTGGCCAATAGACTGTTGGGCAATTGTCTGCTCCTTTAAAAATCAGCATTCTTCTATGAGTTTGGAACATTGAATAAGGCCTATAAATTAGACAAAACCTTGACTAAGACCTAAACTGAACAAAGATAACATTAACTTTCTTCAGAATAGGTGGTTATATAGAAAACTGAAATGCAGGGTAGGACTGTGTATAATAGAACCAATTTGGTCCAATCCGGAACCCACTTATAGCAGGAACTTCCAATCTCCATACCATTTTCAACTTGAAAACAAATATTACCTTTTTTTTTTCAAATTTCACAATTTTTATGTCCAAACGCCTACTCAGTGCACTGGAATGTCATTTTAAATCCTTTTGCATTCTCCTAAGTTTCATCTGACTCTAGTTCTGTGATTCATTGATAGTTTGGTCTTCACCAACATATATAGATGACTACATGTTTTGTAGAGGTTTTTTTGGGTTAAGTCCGGCCATAGTTTATTCTCTTTTCAGCTTAATACCTGTGTTTTCATTAGTTATCTTTTTCTCAGTCCATGAAAATCATAACATGTTTATGTAAATCATGCAGATGTCCGCACTCAAGCCATGTATCAACTTCTGGATGCTGGGTTTATTGGGTTGATATTTTCATGTTTTAGTGAAGATGCACAGAAGGTAGTGTAAGATTGTTTGTAATCAAGTAGATCAGCACCAGTATAATGTCTTGACCAGTGCATATTTAAAAACTGTAGATCACCACAAGCATAATGTCTTGGCCAGCGAATTCCTACAAACTATTTGCTAATATTTCAGGTCGGGAGAATCCAAGTTATTGCATTTCAGTCCTTGGATGGAAAGCAGCAGAATCACATGTTGTTGAGGCCTATTTCCCTTTCCCCTGTACATAAAAATTCGGTAATAGACCTTGAATCGTCTTTAAGTTCCGCAGACACAGCTAGAGCTGGTTCAAAAATTGAGATTCTTGAACAAGATACTGGTGATTCAAGAGCTGCTGCTTTAACTTCCAAGGTATGTTTAGTGGTTTCATAATTAAATAAAGCATGTTAGTAGTTACTTACCATTTCAAAATCAATTAATTGTAAAGCATGGTAGTTATTGTGTTTTACTGGAATTCAAGAGGCTGCTGGCCATTTTGGCAAACAGGTTTAAAAGATATACACTGATTTTTTCAATGGATCAAATTTGTTGCTGTATGACCTTGCCTTTGGCACGTGAAGCTACTTGTGGATCTACAGTGTAAGAACATACACTTCTCCCGAGAAGAATTAGTGTGAAGGGAAAATTGTGGGCATTATGATTCTTTCTCTTCTGCTGGTTATGTATTCTTTTTTCTTTTAATGTTTCGGGGGACAAGGTGTGAGGTAGGTTGGGTTCAGTAATTTTTTATTAAACTTGGTTGATGGATTGGTTTTGATTGGTTAGAATGGGGATGATCTATGTACTTGGTGCGTTCCCTTGCTAATACTGATAGCTGAGTTGGAGAAAACTGTTGTGCCAACCTGTTTTTTCGGAACTCATGATTGAGGATCAGAACTTTTTTCACTCCTTTCTCTTTTTAGCCTTGGACTTCTTCTTAACTCATGATAATCTTAACTGATTGGTTAGGGTGGGTCAAGATCTACGGACTTGGGCAATTTCTTTGCTAATGTTGACAATAGAGTTGGAGAAAACCTTCACGCCAACAGTCTTAGTAATGCAGTCATTGATGTAGATCCAATGGACATGTCAGAAAGTATGCAAGAAGCAATGCATCGATCGAATCTGGAGATGAGGTACATTTGAGTATTTATTTGATTACTTAATATGATTTGAACTGTTTTTTTCTGACTACATAAAAAGCAATTCTGGAATTCTCTCTATGGGTGAGTTATGGAGGACCATAGATGTTTATACCACATTTTGAAAGAAAAATGTGGTTTCATAAATCAATCTGGTAAGAACTAATATGGCATCGCTTCTACTTTAATGAGATATTTTATCTCTTAAAATCGTGTTCTGCACTTCTGCTTGCCATGAAAATGGAGAAGATTGGTGCTGGTCTGGAAGGAAATTAGATAAGGAAGTCGCAAGTGTATGGTTCAATACTTGTCCAGCCCCACTACTATGTCTTTTTTACTTTCGGGTTAATTTGGAATGAAGAACTTTGGGTGGTTTGAAAGAAAGACAGAACCAACACACATGATCAAATACAAATATTTGTCTTCTTTTTGGCCTTCTGGTGCAAATTGCTAAAGGTATACGACATAGATAGGTTGATGGATTCCCTCAACTGCATGCACTTACAATAGGAGTGAGTTTATGGTTGTGCATATTGACACCTTCTTTTTGCAGTTTACACCAATAAATTTGCTGACCTATCAGAAAAAAAGGATTTTGCTTTAACCGAGTATCAAGACCCTTCAGTGAAGTAGATCACTGATTTTTCCAATAAACTTTTTACCAGCTCATCATTTATTATTAGCACCATTGACTATTGTTAACAAAGTACCTCACTGAACTTCAAAAGTTAGTTGAAGTTGTGAGGAATCGAACCCGTACCCTGCACACCTAGAGCTGGACATCTGGTGTTTGGATAACCTTACATGCAGACAACATTGGTGACCTAAAATCATGGACAAGTTTGGCTCTGAGATAATGTTAAGAAAATGGCGTTAAGTATGATTCAATCCAAAAACTTGTTCATGAGGTGAGCATTGTCAAGATCATATAAAGAAACCACATTGTATACCCTCGAGCAATGTGGGTTTTTTAAGAACTACAACCTCTGAGTATCTTATGTGCTCTTTTTAGAAACCTAACAAGTTGCTTTACTGGAGGAGTGTCAGATAGATCATTAGCTTAAACATGCAATTGAAGAGGGGATGGTGTGCAAGTGGGTAACTGCATAAAATTAGATGAACAAAATTTCTACCTGACATGTTTTTGCAGAATCTTGGGCAACTGCAAGTGTCAGATTCAGGGTATTTTTTAATTTTCTCTTAGTTATTGCAATTTAAAGATAATGCGAAGTTGCTTGTACACTGAAGTTTATTTAACCCCCACCGCACCCAAAAAAAAAAGGAAGAAAGAGAAGCTTTTGTTGTTTAATAAAGTCTCTCTTGTTGAGAAAATGTTGTTCGTCTATAATGGTGTCTATAATGAATAGTCAAACAGTCAAAGCTGTTTAATTCACCTCTCCCTTTGATTCAATGAATTTCTATGTTTTCTGCTATTTGCTTGTTATTCAAATTACTGATTCAACCCATCTGAAGCATGATAAATACTTGGCTTAATCTATAAATATTTTTGGTTGGTGACAGTGGTGCAGAATATGTCAGAAAGGAAATCCCTCTTCTTGTTCTGCCATCCTCATCTATTTTCAATCTTGATGCACCTTTGAACTCATTCACGGATCTGCAACGGGTATTATTTGAAGAAGAACGAACTGCATATAATCAGGCTGTTGTAACAAATATGAGGTGGTCTAACTTAATGTGTGCTTATTGCTCGTTTTGCATATATGTGCTTTTTAACTCTATAATAATTTGGGATGTCTTTCTGCAGGGAAACAAAAGTGCACCCACTCACTTTCATCCATCACACATCTACATATCAGGCTTCTATGTGCAAATTAATGGAGTATTGGTAAATGAGCTCACTCTTTGACGTCTGTTTTAGAACTCAGTTTTTCTTTGTGGTTGTGCTATTTTTTATCACCACTTTGTTTCTGTATTGCAGCTTAAGTCCCGCCATCAGTTCCCTCCAGGACCAGTTGAGAGAGAATGAAATTCGGGTATGAATGCTATTTATCTTCCGATCTTCATCTATTGTACTTCTTTCTACAGCGTTACTATCCTCAAAAAAAATTGTATTTTCTACAGATTTTACCTTCCATTGAATTAGTAGACCTTAGAGTTGATATTTAGACTCTCGTCATGTACAAATGTTTTCGATTCCTGAGATGTTTCTAGTTCTTTTGTCTAGCTACCTTTGGTTTTGTGAAGTATGTCATGGACTATCTTGGGATCCCGTCAGAACTCCTCAACCACCCATACTTTGTGTGCCCCTATGCTTGTTAGGGAAGTCTCTCGAGTTGCTCAAAGGTAGTACTGAGACTTGAGTACAACTTTGGCACAGTAATCCTCAAAAGTTTGTGTATTTACGAGATCAGTATTGCATAACTAGTTGGCCTTCCATTTAAAGGAAGTCTATTGAAAGGGTAAAAGATCTGTACTGAAGGCTATTCCAGTTGTACTTCCCATTAGCTTGCATTCACACATTAGCTGATTGGGCGCGAATTAGGCATCTTTTAGGAGTAATATTTTACATGATTTGGTGGCTGAATAGTTTTATCTGCTTTTGCTGGAACAGCTAAAGATGCTAAGTGAAGAAGCCAAAGTTTTGGAAACTGAGATTATAAGAGGGGAACCAAATACAAGTTCTCCTCGTCGAGGTAGTGCTTCATTGGGTCAAAGAGACTTGTACAGTCCAACCGAATTAAGAAGCGTTTCCGGTTCAAGTAGCCGGAGCAGAAAAGCATCCTAATGAAGTAGCAAGGCGATCTTACCTATGTGAAGTGTATAGTAGGGGTTTATTTTGTTTATCTCACCTTGTTGTGACTGATTCTGGTCCCTTTTGGTGCTTAATATGATGCCAAGTTTTGGTTATTTTCGAGTTTGTACAAGGCAAATTTACTGCAATGGTTCTGGCTTTAGTGCCAGAATTCAATGAGATGGTGTATTGATATTTAGAAAATTATGAAATGCAAACCAGAACAACTAGTAGACAACCTCAGAGATCTTTGTTCTTTATAACCCCCTCCCCAAACCAACCCTTGTCATTTGTTCTGTGTGAAAAAAGCAAACAGCTTTGATTAATACAGGATGTGTATTAAGATTTGGGTCACATAAAAATTATCTTTTTCTTCAGAAATGAACCGGAAAGATTCATGTTTACAATGCTGTGATGGAAATTAGTTGTAATTATCTGATACAACTTCATTGGAATTTATTCACACAATCTGTTGCAAATGCTTCGTCCAAAAGCGTATGAAATTAATTGTGTAGATTTGATTCATAATTAGGAATTTTGAGGATCGTTTTATAGAGTGTATTAGGAACTACACAAATCTGTTGTAAATACTTTATTTAAAAGCGAATGAAACGAATTGTGTAGATTTGATTCATAATTAGGATTTTAAGCATCGTTTGATAGAGTGTATTAGGAAGAATAATGCATGCATTAGTCTTATCTATTACTAAACCTTAAATAATGTCATGCATTAACATGATTAAAGACTCAGTTGCTCCTCAAAATCTTGTTTTACATTTTCTCTATCATAATAGTAGTGAAAGATATCAAGTTATTTTTGATTCATCAAACCAAACAATGCATACAAATAACAAACAAATAACAAACAATGCATATAAATAATCTATGTATAACTAATGTAAACGTTCTAATACGAACATTATTAATGAACTCTATTATAAATAAACTCTATTTAGAGTTATTCTTATAATACTTCCTTCAAACGACCCTTTAATACTTTATACTTACAATAGTTGATACTCAATCCTTCTCTTGCAAACGTATGTCAAGTCAATAATACCCCTCCATTCATATTTCCTTAACCATGTATAATTTATCACCTCTAATTATTACTACATGATTTTTAAATTGACCAAAGTAAAAAATGAAATTTCATTTCCCAAATCCACAAAAATATAAGCATAACAAACTCTTTTACCCAAGAAATTAAAACAACAGGGATGGTAGGTAGGTGTTAGCTGTCAATTTTAATAACAAGAACAACAAACAACATTTTCTTGAATAGACATTGTATAGAGAAAAAAAAAAAAGATGACATGCCTATTGTAGAGTATGTGCTAAACAACACCTCATAATAGGCTACAACAATAGTACTAGTAAAATTTTAAAAAAAAACTATTAATTATGATTTAAATGTTGGTGTTTGTTGGGTTGTGTTTTGGGTATTCATCAAGGTAATTTGGTACACCACCAGTAGCTGCATTGTCATTATTTGCTCCTCCAACAGTACTCTTTACTGCATCAGCTGCACCTTGAGCAATATTAGCAGCACCCAAAGCTGCTCCACGAGCCACACTCACTGCACCTTGAGCTGCTCCTTTACCAATATCTGCTGCTCCTTGTGCCATATTCTTCGCTTGATTCCCAGTCTTCAATTATCGAAAAAAAAAGTCAAAAATATCCTTAAACTATGTAAAATCGAACAATTTAGAAATAGTAATTAGTTACCTCTTGAAGGAAGCCTTGGTTGTTCTGGTTATGAATATCAGAAGGTGCATCTCTTCTCATCTAAAAAAATTAGGAAAAAGAGTAGCTTAAATTGGCATGATGTTGAAGAAAATAGAGAGGTTTAGTTTTAAATATGGATTAAAATTTTTTAGTAATTAAAAATGTAAAGAGTAATTAATTAATTGATGATATATACTAACCTGATTTTGTCCACTGCTAAAAAGGTTGTCATTAACGTGGTTGGCCATGTTATATACTATTTCTTTTGTGTTGTGAATTGATGAAATATTGGATGATTAATGTTGTGTGAATTTATAGAGTTGAAGCTCCTCAAATGGTGACCAAAGTAGACGCATTTTCCAACACATGGCAGCACATAATAATATGAGTTTTATTAAGAACGCTTCTACCGGATGATGAGTCACCCATATATATTTTATAATAAAATATATTTATAATATGACCATAATAAATAAATAAATGAGACCTATGACAACTATTTTAGAAGTGAAAGAATAGTATATAACATTTCTTAACGCTATAGTAGAAACTTTACACACTTTTTAAAAAATTATATATAAAAGGTTAATTTTATTAGTAATATCTCTTGAATATAATAAATATAATGTTTTAAAAATTATAATAGGAAAATAATTATGATTAACGATATGGATAAATTAGGAATTAAATATAGACTTATTTATTGGTTTTACAAAGTCGACAAGTCAGTAATAGAGTTAGAATTTTTAGTAAAAAAATTTAAGATCTAAAGAATTAAATATATAAATTAATCGATGAAATTTCAACATTTATTATTTATACATCAAGATATTTTTAACTACAGAAGTTTGGCTCAATATTGTTGATATTCTATAATGAACTATTATTATTAAACGAAAATAGATTATAAATAAATAAATTATCTGTGTGCCGACCAACCAAATAAGGAAAATCAAAGCTTTTTCGAAGAAAGACAAAAAAGAAGCTAACCGTCGAGTGGCTATGTGCTCTACACGCGTCATTTAGGAGGGGACACGTGTCGAGACATTGGCTGAAACGTATCACAATTGTATTGACAGTTGAAAGTTGAAACCATGTCGAGCCAATTACTCCATTCCAGTTCAGGCAACCGCATCTTTCATTTAATAACGCCTCGATTACGATAAAGTGATAAATATTTTTTTATTTTAAATTAAATATTTTTGTATATAAAATTTTTATTACAAAGTTATCTTTGTTAAAAAAATATATTATTTTTCATATAAAATTCAAATTTACTGCAACTTCAATGCATATTTTAGACATCAAATATAATCTACGCTTCTACTCCCTCCACTTCCAAAACAAATGTTAGCTCAGCGAAAATGATAACATTTATTAAAAGGATAATAATTTAATTTATATAATATAATAAATTAAATATGAATATTATTAAAAAAAATAAAAAGACGTTGTAATATTATAAATTATCCTTATATGTATTCAGTGATCTTTTACGGAGAAGTATGATTCAATATAGATAAAATATCTAATAGGAATATCAAATAGAAAAATGTTTTAATTTTTAAAATTAATTAAAAAGGTAAGTGTGTCGTATAAATTGAATCAAATGGATGACTATAATAATTTACTAAAATCATCAGTATTTAAAGTAATTTATAAGATAATTCTTATTTTAGAATACTTCTTTTCAATATTAAAATTGATACTTATTTTGGAATAGAAAAAGAAAGTTTTAATAAATAATATTTTACATGTCTATTTTACCAAGCCACTTCTTGAGATAGTGCCCTTATTAGAGCTCGTATTATATTTGAGTTTACTATATATATTTTAAAGCATAATCTGAATGCGTGTGTAAATGTATATATTCTTTTCGTTTTAATTTATTTTGTCTGTTTGTTTAGTTTTACAAAAAAAATATTTTTTTCTTTTTTGGTGACTTTTTGTTTTTAAACTTTCACATGAAATGTTTAATGTTATAAAATTAATGGATGTTTTAACAAGCTTTTTAATATAAATACTTTAATTTTTTATTTATTTTTTAAATCTATACAAAAATTGAAATACGTCAAACAAATTAAAACGGAAAGAATATATGCATTTATAAACTGGATGAGCTTGGGAATGGACCCAAGTAAGGTTGAGGCATTTTATTCAAATTCTACTATAGAAATTTACATTTTATAGGTATATATATACTTTTAACTTTATAACATGTTTATTTTTTCCCCATAATTTGAACACTTGAAATCCTCTTTCAATTTTATGTAAAATATTTTTAACTTTATAATATATTTACTTTTTTGTATTCACTTGAAATTCTCTTTTAATTGTACGAAAATAAACACTCACTATATATATTTTTTTTATATTATATTATATTATATATATATATATATATATATATATATATATATATATATATATATATATATATATATATATGAAGAGTATGTAAAGTTGTGTTGTATGTGTGTGGGAACCACCACCACCTAAAAACATATGATGTAGTCTTATAAGATGTCATACATATATTATATGTCATATTTGTTGTTTTTTCTATTCAGAAAGTGCTCACTATTAGAAACTTTTGATATGTGACATATGCATCTTGTATATAAAATACATAATGTTAATATATTTGTAATTATTTTAAAAGTACCATCATAAAGAATTTTAATCTATTATATATTATATATTATTTATAATAAGTGCGCAAGTATGCATTAATCTATTTAATGTGTATAAATGAGCTTCTAGTATGTATAATTCAAAACTTGTTTTAAGTTTGAAAATTTTAATTTTAGATTTGATGTTCTTATATTTTTCTAATCCTCTTCAGAAATATATTTAATAGATGGTGTTTAAATTTTTTTCTAGATATCAAGCTAAGTACTATTAGCTCTCTTTCCCACTAAATTATCTACTTGTGAAATATAGTAGATTAATCAATTCGAGTGTTGCATATTTTTTGTTTTGTTATAAAATAAAGACTAAGTACTGAAATTAAACTAATAGCAATTAAGGAGAGAAGAATGTAGTAGAGAGATAAAATAGGAAACTTGAATCTTCCTTATTTTGGTGTATTTTCCATAGAGATTACAATGCCTTTTATAAGCATAAGAAGGGTATAATGGACATTCACAAATTGTTATTTACAACACTCCCCCTTGAATGTCCATTTAAAATAAATTCTTAGTAAAGTCACAAATGTAAATAGTTAATCCTAATACGCATTACTTGCTGCCTCATTAAAAACCTTATCAGGAAAACCCAGTGGGATAAAACCTTGATTAAGAAAAAAAGAGTACAGCGCGTATTTTACTCCCCCTGATGAAAACCATGATTTAGCTGCCTAAGTTTTCTCATTCCAATCTTGTATACCATCTTCTCGAAAGTTGCGATTGACAAAGACTTGGTGAATAAATCAGCCACATTATCACTCGAACGAATTTGATGTACGTTGATATCATCATTCTTCTGGAGCTCATGTGTGTAGAAAAACTTTGGTGAAATGTGTTTCGTTCTATCGCCTTTTATGAATTCTCCCCTGAGTTGTGCTATGCATGCTGCATTATCTTCATATAAGGTTGTGGGTACTTTGTCGCATTTTAAACCACATTTTTCTCGAAAAAGGTGTATAATGGACCTTAACCACACACATTCTCGACTTGCCTCATGAATAGCTATTATCTCAGCATGATTTGATGAAGTGGCCACGATGGACTGTTTCGTAGATCTCCAAGATATAGCAGTACCCCCACATGTGAATACATAACCTGTTTGGGATCTAGCTTTGTGTGGGTCAGATAAATATCCTGCATCAGCATAGCCAACAAGATTTGGACTACAATCGTCAGAGTAGAATAAACCCATATCAATAGTCCCTTTTAAATACCGTAATATGTGTTTGATTCCATTCCAATGTCTCTTAGTAGGAGCAGAACTATATCTTGCCAATAAATTAACCGAAAAGGTTATATCAGGCCTTGTAGTGTTAGCAAGGTACATTAGTGCACCAATTGCACTGAGATATGGTACTTCAGGACCGAGAATTTTCTCATCCTTTTCTTGAAGTCGAAATGGATCTTTATTTACATCAAGTGATTGGACAACCATTGGAGTACTTAATGGATGTGCTTCATCCATATAAAATCTTTTCAACACCTTTTCTGTGTATGCAGATTGATGAACAAAAATACCATTTGTCAAATGCTCTATTTGCAAACCAAGACATAATTTTGTCTTTCTGAGATCTTTCATCTCAAATTCATTATTTAAATAATCGATTACCCTGTGAAGTTCCATTGGAATTCCGATAAGGTTTATGTCATCGACATAAATAGCAAGTATAACAAACCCTGATATTATTTTCTTTATAAACACACATGGGCAAATCACATCATTTATATAACCTTCCTTAGATAAATACTCACTTAGACGGTTATACCACATGTGTCCAGATTGCTTCAAACCATACAATGATCTTTGCAATCTAATTGAGTACATTTTTCGAGGCTTTGAACTGTATGCTTTGGGCATTTTGAATCCTTCAGAAATTTTCATGTATATCTCATTATCGAGTGATCCATAAAGGTAGGCTGTAACCACATCCATCAAATACATTTCAAGTTTCTCATGGATCGTCAAACTAATGAGATAACGCAATGTTATTGCATCCATAACGGGTGAGTATGTCTCTTCATAATCGACGCCGGGCCTTTGAGAAAATCCTTGTGCAACAAGACGTGCTTTGTACCTTTGTATTTCATTTTTCTCATTTCTTTTCCGCATAAAAACCCATTTATAGCCAACAGGTTTAACACCATAAGGTATTTGTACTATAGACCCCAAAACTTCGCGCTTGACAAGTGAATTCAATTCTGATTGAATTGCTTCTTGCCATTTTTGCCAGTCATTTCTCTGTCGACATTCTTCAACAGATTGAGGTTCAACCTTTTTAGTGATGCTTGATAAAGCTCAACCAAGTGTTTAGGAGTACGACAATCACGTGCATAATGACCCTTTCCACCACATCAGAAACAATTTATTTTAATTATTTCACGTTTCTCATCTTTTCCTTTTCCCTTTTGATGACTATTTTTTTTTTGGTGAATGATTAACACCGAGAAAAGGATTTCGCTCTTGGTCGTAATTACCTCCACGGCCACGGCCTCTTCCACGCCTAGCGTGGTGGGCGTACACCTCATTCACTTCAGGAAGTGGTGTAGATCTAGTGGGACGATTCTCGTGATTTTTCATTAACAAATCATTATTTTGTTCAGCCACGAAAAGATGAGAAATCAGTTCAGAATACTTCTTGAAACCCTTTTCTCGATATTATTGCTGTAAAAGCACATTCGAGGCATGAAATGTGGAGAACGTTTTTTCCAGCATATCAACATCATTAACTGTATCTCCACATAGTTTCAATTGAGAAGTAATTCTGAACATGGCAGAATTGTACTCATGAATAGACTTAAAGTCTTGTAGTCTTAAATCCATTCAATCATATCGTGCCTTTGGATGAATGACCATCTTCAAATGGTTATACCTTTCTTTTAGGTTATTCCACAAAACGAGTGGATCTCTGACTGTGAGATATTCAATTTTCAAAATTTCGTCAATATGATGACGTAAGAATATCATTGCTTTAGTACAGTCTTGTTTTGATGCTTTATTTTCAATTTTAATGGTGTCTCCAAGACCCATAGCATCCAAATCGATTTCAGCATCCAATACCCATGAAAGGTAGTTCTTGCCCGAACTTTGAAGGGCAACGAACTCAAGTTTAGTAAGATTAGCCATAATAAAAAGAAGAAAAATAATAATACCTTAGCCTTTAAATTTAGTCTTCAAACTTTGATATGACAGAGTCTCGTGCTGATAACGTGTTATAAAATAAATACTAAGTACTGAAATTAAACTAATAGCAATTAAGGAGAGAAGAATGTAGTAGAGAGATAAAACAGGAAACTTGAATCTTTCTTATTTTGGTGTATTTTCCATAGAGATTACAATGCCTTTTATAAGCATAAGAGGGGTATAATGGATATTTACAAATTGTTATTTACAACATGTTTGTTATTATAAATTTCTTATTTGAGTATATTTATGTGTATTGTCAATTTTACGAAATATTTATTATTTTTTCATTAATATAAATATCAAATAATCACACCTATTAAAAACAAAACAAATAGTATGAAATAACCGGTCAACTTTGCTTTGATTAACATTTGAATTTAAAATAGGGAAACTTTCACATATAGCCACTTAAAAATAATTAATTACTCTCTATAGCTATAGTTTGATAATTACAATTTGTAGCTACATGTTATATGGAGGAGAGAGGCGCGAGACTGGGAGAGAGAGGAGAGAGGCGAGAGAGGGGGGAAAGAGTGGAGAAAGGTGAATTGTATATGTATATTGGTTAGATAATTGTATATTATACATATATATTTGTATATATGGCAAGAGAGATTGGGAGAGGGAGGAGAGAGGCGAGCGAGACTGGGAGAGAGAGGAGAGAGGCAAGAGAGAGATGGCAGAGAGTGGGAGAGAGGTGAATTGTAAATGTATATAATTGTATATAACTGTATATTATACATATACATTTGTATAAATGGCAAGCGAGATTGGGAGAGGGAGGAGAGAGGCGAGCGAGATTGAGAGAGGGAGGAGAGAGGCGAGTGAGAGAGGGTAGAGAGTGGGAGAGAGGTGAATTGTATATGTATATAGGTTATAAAATTGTATATTATACATATGTATTTGTATATCTTGGTGAATTATACATATACAAACATGACTAATTATACAAACTCGAAGTCAGCCCACGTAATTAATGTATAATGTTAGTCACGAGTGGTAATTATAGCAAACTATAGCTATGATGAGTAATTAAATAGTATAAATTTGCTTAGCCGCGTAATTTTCCCTTTAAAATATCGTAATTTTGAACACATTTTCTCACCGGATTATATCACTAAGGTAACCGATTTATTGGATGAAATATTATTTTTATAAAAAAATAAAAAATATGTGAAACGATAAAAAGAAAAAACTGGACATAACTATCATCTTGAATTTACTTATATAAAAATAATATATTATATATAATCTTACAAACAATTGATTAAGAATCAGAAGTAAGGTGTTAATAGTACAGTTCGATCAATTATTTTTTAAAAATTATATCATCTCAAATTTTTGGCTATTTTATAATATATAAGTAAAAATTAGTTTTTTCTAAAACTGTCATTTAAATCGATTTATCTTTGGCACAACTTGATTAATGTCTTGTTACTTCTAAAATATCACTTAAAATATACTACAATTAAAATATTTCTTTCGCAAATATCTTCTTGAAAATCACTTTAATTCTTTACCGACAAAAATATCAAATTTTGTTGCCATATTGTTTGATCTTAAACATTTAGCAGGAGTGTTTGCATATATTTTGTAGTGTTTGATAGAGTATCTATTACATTATCTTTTAATTTAAACTTAATTAGGTAAAAGCTAATTAAAAAACAAAAGACTCAAAGTGGTCTAGTCACGAGAGGCCTAGGAATTACGTTATATTTATATTTGAAAAATGTTATTAACTATATTATACATAAAAAATTTGACATATTGTTAATAAATAAAATATTTGTAGATCATGTTAGGTTATTCGGTTTGATTTGAAATTTTTTTCAATTTTTTCATAAATTAAAAAGAACATTTTAATTATTCAAGACGATTATACACTTAAATAAATATCTACAACTTAATAAAAAAAATAACATAAATCAATTCGGTTTAATTAAATTCGATAGATTTTTCATTTTTTTTTTTAATGAAAAGATGGTATATTAATATACACAGTCTTATCTTAATTTTCTTTAGAAAGGTAGGCGAATTATTCATAATAATAATAATAATAACATATGTGTAATTATTCATAAAAAGTGCGAGTAATGACTCAAAAAATTAAATTGGTGAGTACTTGCTATGTAAAATTGAAATTATGATGCTGGCAGCATATATAAACAAAAATATTATCCGCCCATGCCATTCTTGCCCATTGCCCCACTCCCCGAGTTCTACCGGCGGCCGGCGGCGGCGCCTCCTTCAAATGTCTAAGACCAATTCAGTAGATTTCTGAACCTCCAAACCTCAAATCGCCATTTTTTTGTTGCTGTGGGAACTTTCTAAGCTCCACCTGGTGACAGTTCAGGCTTGACCTAGTAAATCTACTTGCAGGTTCGTCATTTTAATTGAATTATGTTTTTCATGTGCATTTTTCAGCTTTAGCGTGTCAATTTTGTTTGGTTGTATGATTTTCTCTCGGGAATGTGTTTTTATCACTGTGATTATATATATTCTCGTAAAAGTTTCATTTTCCGGTGGCTTCTCTCCTATTCCGTCACCGGAGAATTGAGATCTGAATCAGCACCGGTAAGTATATCTTGCTTCCAGTCTGGAATTTTTGAATTCGACAAAGCAAAGGTTAATTATAATTAATTCATCATATAAGTAGTACTTTTCTGGATGACCTTATTGGTTCGAGAGATTAAGGTGTAGGGTTTCTGCCATGTTAATTTTGGCCTAAACCCTAATTAGGGAGGAAGGAAGCTAATCGTTTATATTTATCCCAACTTAGACAATGGCTGATCATTTGTTCATTGTTTTAATGATGATTTCGACAGAGGCATTTATTGAATTTGATCAATTGAATTGGTTTTTTTATAAGGTATATGCTATTTTCTCCTAGGTTTAGGCAGATTGGACTTTGCACTCCTAGGTTTAGACAATTGATATTACACATACTCTATGTATATACCTCATACATTGATTATACATTTAATAGACATTGAATATACAGTGTATTCGCACCTCGCCAAAACCTTTTTACACCATAGCAGTAGACATACTTCTCTCGTATGGTATACAGTGAGCAAGCAATGATTATACAAGGCATACTGTGTATATTTGAAGGTTAGTCAAGGTACTTCCTCTCAACACTGACAGAATAACCCATGAGAGCATCAATAACGCCATCTAAAGTTCCATCATTGCACCCTTGGACGACTTTTGAAAACCTTTCTCTTCACCCTTTTTTAGATAGAAAACCTCCATAGTTCTTCATTTCCTACCATCAACACCTACCAAGGAATGCATTGACACCTATGTACCAAGCACCCAAAGTAGATGAAGATAAAATTCAGAAAAAATTATGAAGTTGAGTGAGAATAATATTAGACCTTTGCTAATGAAGACACTTGGTTTCAAATTTTGGTGGTGAATATGGAGAAAGATATAGATACATAGATGAAGAAAGGTAGTATTTCAAAGAGGAAGATACACAGGGTATTTAAATAATGTTAACCACTGTAATAGAAAGAGAAAGATGATAGAGATAAAGACATAAAGTAAAAAATGGTGTGTGAGATATACGTTGTCCAATGCATGCGCATAGTAATTATGATTTTAATAGTTTTAGATCAAATGGTTTTCATCTGTTACATCCAAAAATGCAGGTTTAGATATATCATCAAAGAATAATAATCTAGGATTAGATAATTTATTAGAAGTTATTTCCTAAAATGCAGCTTAGTTAATGGACCACTCTGTATCATGATTAATTGGCTAATAAATGTAAAAGAATCACTACCAAGCAGTTAAGACGGGTAGTAAAAAAAGAACAGGGCTATTTTTAGTTTATTGCTAATATGGACTGCTAGTTGAGTTAATTATACTAATAATAAATGCTGGATCATAGAAGTTCCTTGCAGATGGCTTAGCTGGGAAGCTTGAGGGGTTTATGCATGTGTATGATTCATTTCTTAGTCCCCAGTGGTTGAATTGATATGATATACAGGTATAGTGTACTCAGCCATTATTAGTAGTTGATGCAGTTAACATGATTAAACCTCAAGTGGAGAAGGGTGAAGGATACTTCGATAGATGAGGAACTTTTATTTGTGAATTGAAGAAGTGAATATGATTTTAAGCTGTCGAGGGTTAGTGCAGTTATCTGGCATTAGCAATAAATTTTCACATTCACAGCTGAAGTTATTTATAAAAGGATATCATAGAATCTATTCTCAAAAAAAAAAAAAAAAAGAATATCATAGAATGCTTAATTCATTTGTAGTGTGACTATCAAAATGAGAGTACATTAGTTGTCTCCCATTTGGGAAAGAAGAGACAGAAAAGGAAGGTGCATAGTATACCTGAATATTTAAAAGGAGGTGTTACTTTATAATTATGTTTTATTTGCTCAGGCTCTCCAAAATATTGCTTCACCCATGCCAGATCCCCCCAAAATGCACTACTTTTGGAGGATCCGACACACACACCTTGATATTTTTGAAGAGTCCGAGCAGCATAGATTATATGAAGTCTGCTGTTTTGATTGTGCATTGATAATTAGTTGTCATTGATTATTTATTATTTTTTTCCTTCTACCCATCTCAGAATCAGTATTGTGGGAGCATAGAAGTAGTAATCTAGTGACTTCCTACAGCTCAACATGCCGAAAGATAGAATGGTGAACTCTTCGTCCTTTAACGGGGCAAGGGCATCTCCTTATGATTGCAGCTCAAAGACTACTGACCTACCACCAGTAGAGAGTGAAAGAGAATGGGAAGAAGCTAGGTGCGCTATATGTATGGAGCATCCACACAATGCTGTCCTTCTACTTTGCTCATCCGGGGAAAAGGGTTGCCTGCCTTATATGTGTGACACAAGTTACCGTCATTCAAATTGTCTTGATAAATTTTGTAAACTATCATCTGGAACACAATCAGAAGTTCCACAAGAGCGAAGTACTATATCGGGGACGATGCTCCACAGGGGAAATCAGGTACAACCTTCATCAAGAACAACCTGGTTTGCTGGGGGACAGCAACCAGAGCTTGTCTGCCCTCTTTGCCGGGGACATATCAAAGGATGGATTGTCGTAGAGGCAGCTCGTAAATTCATGAATTCCAAACACAGGAGTTGTTCCTTGGAGACATGCAATTTTAATGGCAATTATGGAGAACTAAGAAAGCATGCCAGGCTGGAGCACCCCTCAGACAGGCCAGCCGAGGCTGACCCTCAAAGACTGTCTGATTGGAGAAGGTTGGAGATTCAAAGAGACGTTGGGGATACTCTCAGTGCATATGAGACGCCATTAGGTGATCTCGTTCCTCCAGATGAGTTCTCTGAGCTGCCTGCTGGTATGTTTGACTTCCTAGATGATGTGTACTCTGAGCCTGAGGATGGATTTAGTCCAGACATCAATCTGTTGTTGGATTTGGAATTTGAGTTCTCCTTTCTGAATGACCTCCCATATGTGACTTGGTCATATGAAGAGATGATGATGCTGCTGGACTGAGTGCTAGTCGATCACAACTAGTGCTAGATCCGAAAGCAGGAGAGCTAGTAGATAAGCTTCATCAGATAATCACGGGGAAAGACCAGGAACCTGGAGGAGACACAACAGGTCATCAAGGCACATGCCAAGATCCTTCGGGCATTAAACCATTGAATTAATGCTTGGTTCCTTTCAGGTTGAAGTACTTTGGTTTTCAGGTATCTTGTCATCACTGAATGGAGGAATTTCATGTCAGAATTCCTGTTATTTGTACTCTCAAATGAACCATCGCGGTTGTCGTTCTTTTCCATTCTTACTTTGATTAAGAACAAGTGTTTCCCCCTCATGAAATTATAGTTCCTTGTTTACTAGCTCTGAACATATGAAATATAAAGTTTGTTAAGATCATAAGGGAAATTTTTTAAAGGATGTTAAGCTTAACCTCATGCCTCCCTATAGTATGTCTTTTTTCCAATGTTTATCGTAATTTTCCAGCTATGGCATATGTTTACGATTAGGCAAAATTTACAGTCTGCGACGTGGAAAAATGCTCTTATGGTCGATTCTGCTACGTTAATGTCACATGCATGGAAACTCGATCAGAGTTAAGAGACATGTATGTTTCATTACTATTCTTAATGTGGAATCCTTCGTTTAATCCTGAAGAGGAAATAAATATTGTCATAATATCCTTTTCAAGATCGCCGATAAATTTGATCGATAAGGAATTAATGTTTTCCATATCTAAACCAGTTGGAAAACTATTAGCTAATGATCGACAAGGCAAATTAAACGAGATCTAGTTGCGTTAAGGTGAAAGTTAATGTAGATTTGTTAATGGAGTTACGAAATAGTATATAAATTTGCTGCATCAATGAAGAAACTGGTAAAATCATGTCGAAATGACAACAAATTCAATATGATTTTTGTTTTAACTGTTTTTTTTTTTAAAAAAAATATTCATAACTTGGTTGTATGTGTGAACACAGAGTCACCCACTACTTATTTTGGAAATTAGGAATCATTTTGAAAAGACATTTGAAACCTTTGTTTGAAAATAAAAATAAAAAAAGAGCTCAGAGGAAGGGAAGGTATTAACCACCTTAGGAAATTTGCAAATGCAATTAACCTGTAAATTTTAATATTTTATCACCAAACAAAATACTATAACTTTTTTAAATGTGGAAATTTAAAGGGTGAATTCATTTTCTTGGTAATTAATTGTTTCATTAACTCAACTTGTGAATTAAGTTTACTAGTTTTGTGAAGGACCAATTAATTTCTCAAGTTACTTGTGGTATCCTTTTAAACTTAGAATAGATATATTAATGCAACTTCCAATTTTGATCTCAAAACAAATGAATCATTATTATATTGATTATGTGACAATTAACCGTCGAAAGTAACTATTGAAAATTGATTTTTTTTTATCTATTTTTCTTCCCTTTTCACATGCTCAAAAGAAAGTGCATTCACCCTGGATTATCAAATTATCTAGTTAAAAAAATAATTAATTCAAACAAAATTTACATGCAAGCCTTAAGGCCTGGGGCCAAAATGGTAATATACGTTTTTCGTTCTTTCTTCATCACCCTCTCAGCTATAAATACCTAAACGAAAACCTGGAATTGGGGTTTTAGAAGTCGAAAATATAAAAGCACAGGAAGGAATCGCTCTGGTCTTCTCTTCTCTGAGTGGTAATTTTTCGATTTTTCCAATCTATTTATTCTTTAATCTATCTTTAATTGTGTCATTATTCGCTTGGCAAGCCAGCAGATTTCTGTAGGCACCAGTATTTTCGTGATTCAGTAGTAATTGTTTTCATGTTATTTTCCAATTTTTGCGTGCTCTCTCCGATTGTTTTTGAACAGTGAATTGGGGTTTATTGGATGAAAATAAATTTAAAAAAATAATCTTTTTATCGTTTACTGAAATGGGTGTCTGAAAATTTTCAGTTTTATGCTTTTAGGTGTTCGATGAATTGATTCTATGAGTTAGGTGTTAATTTAATGTTGTATCTCAACCATGTTTGGAATTAGAACATTTGTCTAGATTAAAGAATCTCTGATAAGAATTTAGATATTACATTGAGCTTTTTGCTGTGGTTTGATATGATTATTGGGTCATAGTGATGGGATATCTGCGATAATACCAACAAGTAACTACAACGTGCCCTGTGTGATCCTACAAGTTGGTCTGGGATGGTGGAGTGTACACGGACCTCACCCCTATGGCATAATATCGAAGGAAAGATAAGTATATACACAAAAATAGTAAAGATAACCTAGATAAAAGAAACAACATTAGTGATAAATTTGAAACTATTTATTATGACAAAAGTGACTCAATCCTGTACTAGTTGCTGTCGGTTATATAAATCCATTATCTCCATTCCAATCCATTTGAGCCCCTATTCATTTAAATAGTAGTCTATGCCTGAACATAATTTTGATAGTTTAGCTTCATTGGTCCCAAAAGGGGGTTGTTGGCTTTGTAGCTCAGGGTTTTTACTATATTTTTGAGGGTGTGAAGCACTAAGAACTGATTTGTATTTTTTTCATATTTAATCATCCCTGCAGCTGAAAGAGTGTGAACAAATCATCTCTTTTATTATGGCGAGATCATTATCTCAAATGATGTTGAAGCGTTTTGCAGCCTATCCACTTGCGCGTTCATCTGCAATTGTAAGAATAAACACTACTGTCACCCTGTTTGTGCTTACTATTAACAAAACATCAACTAATGCCTTTTTCCACTGCTTTATCTGACCTATTTGGTTGCTTGAAAAGTAAAAAGATTAAGCTTTATTATGAAGAACTCCCCTTTCTTTCTTCTGTTTTAACTTTGTGCACCCCATCGCTCTGTTTTGGACACACTATAGTTTATCTCTTGCTAGCTAAATACAATTGGAGTATATGCTACATCTGTAAGTCATATTAAAACTATGAACATTTGCTTGAATTTATATCTCCCAACCCCCTCCCCCCCAAAAAAAGACCATTTGCTCAAATCTTTCTACTATATGTTCCCATCCGGTGTCATCTCATGTGTTTAGCCCATAGACGGGATTAGACAAAATCATATATTTTTAAATGCTCTTTCTTTTATGTGTTACAAAGATATTATTCTTAACAGTTGCTTGATTTGTATAATAGACATCCAGATCCATCCACCAGGGTGAAGTGCGGTATTCAACTTCTGTGCCTAGTGACCCTGACACTCATGAAGATTTTAGACCTACTAGTAAGCTTGAGAGTTCAGGTCTTTCTCTGGAGAATATTGTTGAGCAGGTAGCTTTAGTCAATATATGTACATTTTCTGCTTGTTGGCAAGTCAAGCTCTTTTGTTTTCAATCTTTGAGTATAGAGATTTTGTTACCCTTTTTTGCTTATTTGTTGTTCTGTTAAGTGTTCAGATTTAGTTATTCTGTCGGCCTTCTATTGTAGGATGTCAAGGAAAATCCTGTGATGATATACATGAAAGGTGTGCCAGATCTGCCTCGTTGTGGATTCAGCTCATTGGCAGTTAGAGTTCTCAAAGAATACAGTAAGTCCATGTGCTATAAGTGATATCTCTTCTTGTTGGATTTTGCATCCTCTTCACTTGCAAGTGTAGATTTCTGATACAGGTCCATGGGCCCTTAATTGGTTTTCATCTTCTTACCAATTTATATTCTCTTTGCAGATGCTCCTATAAGTGCCAGAAATATCTTAGAAGATCCTGAGCTTAAGAATGCTGTAAAAGCTTTCAGGTAAGTATGATGCCAAATGGTCTATGGCTATGAAGATTATTTATCGACGAATTTATTTGCATCATTAGAAGGGATTGATGCACAATTCTAGATGTTAAGTGGCAATCTTTCTCCCTCTGCTATGATCTGAGCAATATTTGTTTTAACATTAACGCACATCTTTTAGAGAAACCAGGGTCATTTGGGTAGAGACATATTGCTGATGGGTATCAGCTGTCATTTAAATATCATAGTGATCTCTGGAAATGATTAATGGTTTGTTCATAAGGTCAGATGATATTTGAGTGTCGAGGCAACTCATACTTTTTTTTGTGACTAAATGTGGTTTAAATTGGTCCTTTTCATTCTTATAGTTGGCCTTGCTTTTTATTTATTTATTTATGAAGTGTGGTATATCTACATTTTGTAGCTATAAAATGGTGACCTTTATTTTGTATATACTCTATAGTTAATGTAATTTAAAGAGCATCAAGTGGGTGCTATAGAATCTCACGAGTAGTTTATCTCTAAAGAGCTCAAAAGATCAATTCAATTCTTTGTACTGTGGAGCATTTTTTTATAATCGTGATGTCCAGGCAGGCCATCTTGCATGCACCCCGACTAATTCTACGTGATACCCGTCACCTCCCATCGGCAACACGTACTAAGTAACTTTGTCCACCAATCCTAGGACAGATGGACACCTAGTATTTATGTCTCTGTTGGGATTGAACCTGAGACCGTACCCTTGGGTGCACTGCTGACCATTATTTGATTACACCAAAAATAAATCTTGGTAATCTATTTTCAAGCTATATGTTGTCTCTGCCACCTTTCCAGAGCCCTTGCTATTTCTGTCGCCATAGCATCTGCGGTATGCAGAAGGGAATCATGACCCAAAATATTCTTACACTCCCTTCTGTTTCTTTCTTTTTTTCAGCCACTGGCCCACATTTCCACAAATATTTATCAATGGGGAGTTTATCGGTGGATCAGATATCATCCTCAATATGCATCAGGTAATTTGACTTGTTTATGTGAATCGAGTCCAACTGGTTAAGTGCGAAATGCTGATCGATTCTTTTTCCATGCAGAGTGGTGAACTCAAGGAAAAGCTGAAAACTGTCGTGAACAACCAGGGTAAAGAAGAATGAGAGATATTACTGCAGAAAGTAGTATCGGTCTGCTTATTCGTCGAACTGTTGTACTTCTGACATTGATTTTGTAATCTTTAGGCTTGGGAGCTGTAATAAAAATACAGTTGATAAATCATCTGCCATATATTTGTGAAACGATGAAGAATATGCATTCTTCACACTTTCATCTCTAATTGATTAAATTGTTCCAGTCCAATGTCTGTTGCTTCGAAATTAGTATTGTTAGTCTCTGTAAATGACAATAAAGCAGTCACTATTAGGTGATTTTCTGGATAGCCTCATGTTAGCAAAGAGAATTCTAAAACATTGATAGGCTTTTTTAAGGGGTATAGTTTGGTGCATACATAGTCTTGGGATGAAAATTTACTACTGCTTTTGTGACTAATCCTGAGATAAGTTAAACCACGCTTGTTAGAGAGATAGAGAATACACAATAAGCACAATATGCATTAATATTGATACAACCATGATACAATGACTACCAAAATTCTGAGTAGAATTGAAGAAAACAAAATGTCTACAAGTGATGAAAAGAGAAACACATTCAAACCTTTATTTTTGAGACAAAACTGGTAGATTAAGTCCTAGAATTCACCAAAGGCATATATATAGTAACTACATACAACTGTTAAGTGTATACACCCCCATATTATAGCTTACTCATGCATTTGTCCTCACTCCTGAATTACTTATAACTTGAAGCTCTTAAGAGTGAGTTCATCATCGGCAACCCTCAAGCACAAGCCTTGCATTTAACCAATTACACACCTCATCCATTTCTCTTGGTACTGTGTAATGACCAAGCCTGGAGAATAAGATGGTAGTTTTAGAAAACACTTCTTTATACCATTTAGAACTATAATTTTGCAAAGAAAAAGATGGGATACCCGTCGTATTTTTTGAATGCAAGGTTCCTGAATCCAGCTGAGTTCAAGACAAGGGTAGACCTCTCTCCATATTTGTAAGGAACAACTTCATCACCTATAAATTACAAAAGAAAGGGTAAAAAGATTGTTATGCAGATTACAAGTTACTGCTCAGAGGTCCAGCCTCGAGGACTCAGAGAGACGCACTGTGCATGTTATAAGCTAAAAAGGTGTTATACAAGTATTTGCAAGTAAAGTACATACACGATCCATGACAGAGTAGAATGGGCAAAGACGAGGCACGTCTTGCAGCCTCTAGTGATCCTTCAATTTTGTTACGCACGTTCCTGCACAGTTCCAGTTGTTAACTCCCATATGATATGTGTCTGTTGTCTAAGGAAAAAAGAAATGGAAAACATAAAAATGACCATATAAGCATTCTTTACTTTTTTTGGTACCTCCCTTTTTATAGCTCTTGAAAGACATCTAGGAAGCTAATTTGTATGACTAATGTTTTGCACAATTCATATATATAATTTATCCAAAATCCAATGCAATAGTATTTCATATTACTCCTCAGCTACACTAACAAGTTTGAGATATGATATGCAATTAAACCTTGAACCGGGAAGCCACCCGCTTAGACCTATGATAGCCCTTAAGTTGACTGGATAGGTGTTTCCATTTCCGTATTTTCCTTGTGCAAAGCAAGTTGCAGAGTAGAGCGCAGTCGCTGCACCCATGCTGAAGCCTCCAATACCAAGTTTAACTGTACCACACAGTTTAAATTACTAATTAGATCATGAATTAAACAGACCTAACCATACAAATACACAGGAGATACCGGTTCTTTAGGTCTACATTGAAGGACTATCTAGAACTTACCATCAGCAGGTTCAGTTGACAATAAGTTTGCAATATGTGCAACTGAAGCATCTAAGCCTTCAAAATCATCAGGACCATCATCGGAAAGTTCTCCCACGTCAAACCCTGGAATAATACATAGGGACCCTTAATAACAGTTATTAAAGTTAAGTTGTGATACTTTTTGGTTTCATTCTTACATGCAGTGCAAGGAAATCCACCGAGTATAGCTACAGGACGAGTTGGGGCTGTTGGACATATCCATTTGATCTGCAAGGTTATATAGTTTCACAAACAATGATTTAGGATAAAGTCTAGGTTAAAGGAGTTGTATAGATATAACCAAGTCGAGCAAAATTTAAGAAGTTATCCGAGCTCTTAGCTTACATTAGGAAGGGGTAGGCTTTCCAAAAGTTGAGACCAACTGCATAAAGAAGCATAGTGATCAGCAAATGAATATAACCAACATATAAAATGAGAGACAAGGGTGCAGGAAAGACAAGCATCAGAGCAAAAGCTTTGATCTCGCAACCCAAAATAAGTTCAATGTTTCTTCTAATAGAATTTATGCTCCATCTTCTAATGTTTCTGATTCTCATGGTGACTTTATGATACTATTGGTTTTGTTTCAAATTACAGAAAGAAAAGCAGGCACAGCTAAGCACAAGAAAGTGACTGTTTTTGATATGTTAACCATATAATAGCGGCTTAAAGGTAAATAGATTTTACCTGGAGCCATTATCTCCAAGGCCATGCAACCAAACTATTGTAGCTTGGTGTTTCCCTTTGGGCCTCACGACATATGTCCTCCCGAACTCGAATGTCATCCTAGAAGTTCTACTTCCTGTTATGTTGTTTAACTAACTTATTAGTCCACTATCAAATGCTTGAAGCAAGAAAGATGTTTAGCAAAAACACAAAACTAGAGAAGGGAGAAAAAATGTTTCCACATGGATAATAGCAATTGCAATGTATAAAAATAGCTTCACTAAATCTATTGGCTTAAGGACATAAGCTACAACTACAATTACAACTCCAACTACTATCCCTCAATCCCAAGATATGTTATGTGAATCCTCACTATCCATGTAGCTTCATTAAAACTCATCTCAAGCAGAGACGGAGCCAAGATTTTAACTTTATGTGCCTAAATTCTACGATACTAATATCATGTGTTAATAACTGGATTCTAAATTTTGTTTTTGTACATACTAAGTAAATTTCAAAATGAAACTACAACGTTTGAATTAAAGTTACTGAATTTGACAGAACACGTACATGACTTCTAGTTCCGCCCCTGATCCCAAGCCATTATAAGCTACTTATAACATTTCCAAATTAGAACTGAACAACCTTCAATGCTAAGCTAGTTAGATATATATCAAGAAGCAACAACAATACACTCAGTGTGTAAGCAGACCTTACCCCTACCTCGTGGAGATAGAGAGGTTGTTCCCGATATGAAGAAGCAAAAAGACATAAAAGATTGTACATTGCAACTAACCAGAGCCAGTTGAAGGGTTTAAATAACTCATATCACTCTCTTCAGAGAAGAATGAAAGACTAGTGAACTGAGAAATGGTACTCAACTGCAATGAAGACAAGCCAAACAAGTAGTCCCTATTTATAAGAGTAGGCCCAAAATAGAATAAGGCATGTGAATATGCAAAAAAAAACAAAAAAAAAAACAGAAGTATTTATGTGTGAACTAAGCTGCCTAATATAAAACCTAGAAACTCATAAAGAAATAAAAGGGCATCCATAAAAAGGAAAAAAAGCAGGCAATCTTTTAAACAGAGTGAAAAAAATAAACAGAGAATCAAAACAGAGCACAAAAAATCATCCATCCATTTTCCCCAATTCTAGAGTTACAGAGAAAGAAAGAATCTATACCTGTTGTTGGACAGGGGCAATAAATAAAGCAAAACCTACAGTTAAGAATATTACTGAAAACAAGAAAGGAATAATACCAATTTTGTATTTAAAATAAATAAATAAATATATATATATATATATCTAACAATCATTTATTTATGTATTGTTTGATGATTGATGGATACCCATTAACTTTCTTTTATTTTTTGGGAAAAAAAGTGATATTTCAGTTGTCCAATTTATCATCATTGTGACAATATTCAATGAAGCACTCGAAGAAAAGAGCACAAATTCCTTATTGCTATTTGAATTTTTCAGCAGCTATACATACATACATATATAATATATATGCCCGCTGTCCCATTGTACGTTCCAATTTTTGAATCCTCGTATTGAAATTTTTAGATTCTTTAGTATATGTATATATAGAGCGAGAGTGTCAGCTATGATTTTCACCAAATACACTGACTTTTGACTCAAGCATTCATTAATTAAATATGTATTAGATTATTTGAAAACCTAGTATCTTTCAAAAAGAAGTAGAATTCAAAACTATAAATTTTAACTTCAACGTACAAAAGTATACACAATATTTTAATAGTAATAGTGAAAGAATAAGTAAAATATTATTTTTTAATCCTAATTTATGTGATACACTAACATATTTGAAGCTTGATATTTATATAACAACTTTTTGATTAATTTTTTTTTAAAAAAAATATAAAAATACTGCTGGGATAAAGGTATATAGATATGGTGACCTACCTGGAAATCTTTGGGACAACATTTGAAAAAAGTAAATGAACTTTTTATCTTCAAAAATTGTTTTTGTCTCTCTAGAATAGCTTTTTCTGGATTTGCCACCTATAAATTAGTGGCTCAAAGTCCTTTTCTTGAGCAAAGTCTATAAATTCAAAGTCCAAAGTCTAAAAAATCATCATGAGTTTTTTTGTTCGTTTTATACTGAAAAAGGACTCCACAACCACAAAAAGTTGCATGAACCGAACGCTCATCTGTCTTCACTTCAAAATAATAATGGGTTCACACTTGTCGCGATCAGTAATAAATTCAGAATTTTTATTAAAAAAAAATAAAAACATATTTTTGAAAGTGAAAAGTTGTACATATTGAATAAAGTGCGAACAAGTAATAAGAGCTTGATAATAAAAGTTAAAACAGATATAAAAGAAAATTATTGCAAAAATTTGTAAGATGGACCCTAAGCTTGATGAAATAAAATAATAATTGTTCATTAGATTAAACCGTCGTATTCCTAATTGCCCATGAGGTCCTCAACTAGATGTTGCAGATAAGCATATTAAAGAAGAAGTTAAGTATATCATAGTCGATTTTTATTGATCAACTAGACATCCGTCATAATAACTCTCAACGAGGACGTTGAAATTGTTTTAACAACTTCATTACTTGTAATTTTATTACAGGGTGACATATTATTTTTTTTATAAAAAAGAAGAATATAACACAATAATCCATATGGGTTCCCACTATAAGGCAATGCAAGGCCATATAGGAGATGGATTCCTCGGCCCATTATGCGCCGCTTAGTCTTGTCCCACATGGGCCCTGGGCCCATTTCTCTTTGTTGCATGATGAAATCGTGGACGTAAGTTAGCGTTTAATCATAGAATTTGTGATTTTATAATTATATTAGTACTCTTGATGATGTGAAGTTTTCTCGTGGAAAACTATACGGCTTTAACAAAAAAAAGGATAGTATTACAAGGCATATTGAGGATATCTTTTTATACAATATTCTTGTATCAAAAAAAATAAAATAGAGAGATATATCATGACAATACCTTAAGAAAAGTACATAATTAGATGAATTTGAATGACTAACAAAATCACATAGAGCATGATTGAAGTTGTTGACTTTAAACTAGAGAATTATCATTCAGATGTTGAACCTATATATGCTTTAGCTTGCACAAAAATTTTAAGAAGTATAAGAAAAAAAAATCAAGTTAAAATAAAAATAAAAAATGCTTTGTAGCCCTGGACAATGGTTGAAGTTTATACCGAGGTACGTTGGTGTATATGTTGTCAATATTTATTTATTTGGCATATGTGCAAATATAGATTCGACAGGTCATGTTCAATATAATAATGTTCTATGTTGTACCTCTACATGACTAGGCATTTCTCAATTATGTTCATTGTATATAATGATATTTGATTGAATATAGTTTTCCTTTTTTTACAAAAAAATGTTTTTTTTATATTTTACATTTGTAATATTGAAATACATCATCATTATAACATGATTTTTTTTTGACGGATCGAAAAGAATGATTGATATAAATCAAAATAAGGGCAGAGCTAGAGGGTTCGAATAGTGAAATATATATATATTATGTAAAAAATTTATATGTATATTTTATTAATGTTTAATTTTCTTGACTTCTTCATCTGTTCAATATCTTGTATAATTTAAATTTTTTGAATAAAAATAAATATCTTTGTATATTCACTTGAGAGCCATGAGGTTTCAAGCTCAAATTCAAGTGGAAATTAAAAAAAAAAACTAAATAATTTTTTTATTTGTTTTAGCCTTAATCGATAATGTTACCTAATATAAATAAGTTTAGTCGAATATCAAAATCATTAAAACTAAATGAATGTTTAACCTTTTAAATTTTAGTTTCTCTAATAAAAAAATCTGATTCCGCTACATTTAACTCGATAAATGTAATTGTCAGGTTGTACAAGTGATCTCAAAAAGATTTTGAGTTAGCGGACATAACAATTATTCCGTTGAAAAGAAAGTCTTTCTTGGAGAGTAATTATAATGAAATCTTTTGAATGTCAACTCCATTACCCCACTTAAAATACATCCACGTTACAGGAATATAATATAATTAATTAAATACAATAATAAATTAATAATCATATCTATTGATACTCAATTAGAATCAAGATCAAGTTTTTGGTGGGGTTAATTTTTAACTCAACGACAAAATATGCTGTTGCCAACTAGTATATAGT
The DNA here is from genome assembly GCA_016801875.1 of Solanum sitiens. Taxonomy (NCBI): domain Eukaryota; kingdom Viridiplantae; phylum Streptophyta; class Magnoliopsida; order Solanales; family Solanaceae; genus Solanum; species Solanum sitiens. The sequence goes on from JABWTJ010000090.1 coordinate 616,103, forward strand.
TTTTGTTTTTTGGTTTCTCATTGTCCGATATCAATTTTGAATACAATTAATTTAGGTTTGAGTCGAAAAGTCCTATTTTAAAAGAATAAAGCATTTTTTTTCTTATAAGTAAATTTACTCTCCAATCACAAATTCAAAATTTTTGATTAAAAATGGAGGTTACGTTTAATGGTGTTACACTATCACTAATATATAGCTAGCACCTTTTTAATTTGTCCAAATTTAACAAAATAAACAATAATAATAGTTGTGATGAAAAAAGTTAAAGTAATTGAACTATAAAATTAGCTCGATGAGTAAATTCCTTTTCTACTTGTAAATCATGGCTGTCCCTTCTTTTTTCTTTTTTTTTTTCACAATTTATTGGACACGGTTGCAATTTTTTTGTGTAACCTTTATTCCCTATGACATTTGCAACGGTGGTAGCTAAAAGATCAGAATCTTATTATACTTTTCGAGTTTAGCTTTTATATATTGTTGGTATAACTATAAGTCATACAAAAAGTAATTACATGTTTGTTTATAATAAATGCAAAGTAACTTAAAAAGTATGATAAGTAATAAAATGTTACGACAAGTCAAACTACATTAACAGTGCATGCAACATTACTTTATAATACTGTTAATGTATGTAAATAGTTGTTCTATATATATATATATGTTTTAACTTTATGGGCGTGTTTGGTTGTAGAAATACATTTTTGAAGAAAAGATTTTATATTATTTTTATATTTGGTTGATAAAAATTTGTAGAGATTATTTTCAGTAGATTTTTTAAAAAATAAATGACTTTCCAATGATGACAAGTTATATAATGATATTCTATATTAGTTATTTCTTCATCACCCTCCAACACATCTCGGCTTCACCACCCTACAAGGCTACAACCATTCAATCATCTATAATATTTAATTTGCTTCACTATATATATAAAATAAAAAAAATCACTAGCGGTAATTAATTAATAGTAAAAGTTTAATTGTTGTTAACTATGTATTTTTAGCGGTAATTAACACTTTTTGTGTATGTCCTTAATGTCTTTAGCAATATTGGTTCTAATAACACTTAAAAATATCAGAAAAGACTTTAACACTTTTTATTAATATCTATATTTATTTTCGTTAAAAATTATTTTTGCTATAGTATGTATAGTTACTGTTGAAATAATATATCTTGCTTACTTTGCAAACAACAGAAAATAAATAAGTAATCGACTTATTTTCTTAAAAAATCATTTTCCTCCCTATCAAACACACCTTTGTCTTTTTTCCTTTGTTTTGTTGAAAGAGAAAAGAATAATAAAAAGGAGAAAAAACAAAGAAGGTTGGCACTTTCCAGGATAATAATATTATTCCTTACTATAAGTCTATAACCTAACCCCCTCTTCCCATTAATTTTGCTGATTTGTTGGTAAAGTGAGTTTATCAATGCATGAAACATCCCCTTTAGTTCTTGATGACTCCTACTAATGCATGAATCACCCCCTGGGATCCAAACTTTTAGGCCCCATTTTATGCATATATAGCTATTATTAATAACTTCTTTTTTATATAAATACTTTATGGTATAAAAGACAAGATCCTTATAAATTAAAACAAATGGATAGAGAATTATTTAGCCATGTGATTAATTGGTTATATATGATCAATTATATTGAATCACTACGTAAAACCACCTTTTAGAGGTAATAAATACACATTAAATAAAGAGTGTAAAAGTTTTTACCGGTAGCATTAGTTAATAGTTATTGAATTTAATGTCATTAAAGGTTTCAGGGACAAACAAAAAAATGTTAATTATCGCCAAAAGTACATATTTAATGACAACTTATAAGCTATTATCATTAATTAATAGCCGCTGAAGATATTTTTGATGTATATCTTTGTGATCACACTACAAATGCATGAATCATCCTCATCTAGTTCTTGATGACTATCAACGCATGAGTCCTCCCTTTTTGATTGTTCATGACCCTACCCTACATTCTAGTCCTCTGAAAGCTTACAATGAAGCACAATTTTGTGTTTTTATATTTGATTTTATTTTGCTGTATAGTAGGAACAAATAGAGTGTATTTAAAGTCGTCCTACTTTGGGCTTAGACTAAAAACTTCACATTTAACATAGCTCAATATAATTTAATCGTATCAGTCGATATGTTTATAATTTGTTTAAAGAAAAGTAGTATGAAACAAATTATAATTATAAGTGAAGAAACACATCACAATCTAATTCGAATAACTCAAGTTTAAAGTTTAAACGAGTTTATATTTGTACATTCACACATATTTTTAATTAATTAAAGTGACAAACTCTCGATAATCATTTGAAGTAGTTTTCGAATATATAATATTTTATACTCATTGACAAAACTCTGGATCTAATTCTGATTTTCTGCTCTTTCATTGTTTTTATCCCAAAAGAAAAGAAATGAAAAGAAGCACATGCATAAAAACAGCTAGCAATATTCTTCGGTATTTGTCCATAATTGGTAAAATTTCTCTGTTTTTCTGATGAGAATGAATTCCATTTTTATTCCCATCAACACTAAAGTACCTTTCTTAGTTACGCTAACCCTTACAAGGTAACAGAGTGGAGCAGGCCAGCAGTTCAAACCATCTTCGAAAAATTATATTATTTAAATATATGTTGAGTTTTTTTTGGCTTTTTCAATGTTTACTTATCATATTTTGAAATCTTACTGAAAATATTGATTCCACCGCTGACAGGTAAGCATCTTACTATGAGTCACGAATATTTCATATTTTAATTTTATAAAAATACTGAATTCTATAGCTTACTGGGTTCGAGATAAAGATTATTTAAGTCAATTTCTTAGCAAAAAGTCCAAGATATAACGTTAAATTCACATGACCAATTATAGGTTAAATTCACAAATTTGATTCTTGGTAAACTGAAATATCATTCAACCATACAACCTTAGTGTGTAACTGACCGCGACAAAGTATGTTCTCATTTTTACTGTGTTACGAAAGAATGTTGCAGCAATTTAATAATATGATGAAACATCATTTTGGTCAGGTACAAGTTTTGCCAACATGAGCTCTTCAACAAAACAAAAAGGAACACTTGCAAGAAAATCAAATATGTGGTTATTGATTATTGAGCTCTGCATTTGGAGAAACTGGGTTTGTAATTCTAACAGACCATGCCACGTCTAAGTAAAATCTAAAAGCAAAAGTATTCAGCTTCACCGCTGCCACAGCAGCTGTAAGAACAATCGAGGCACTTAAAGCAAACAAAATCACAGAACTTTTTTATCCTGTGTTTGTAGAGTTAGAAAATCTCTCATCATCTGAACCAGATTTATTCCGGCAGAAAAGGTGCAAGTGCTATCAGTGATGATGATCATCATCGTCATGTCCATCAGGAGGTCCTCCAGGGCCAACCACCTTCAACTGTTGCATAGAATTAAAATCATTCCCAGTATGAGCTTCATTATGAGTTAAAGCTTAAGAAATTAAGGTTTACATGGGTAACAATTGATGGCTAGAATTAGATGATTTATAGCTCAGATTCCACTCTCAAAAATTGGGAAAAAAGAAGAAGAGGGAAGTCACCCATAAAGGAATCTGAAATTTCCCATGATTAAGGAGTGGCGTGGCCTTTCATCAGGGGGAGCTAGTAAGGGCCCAATAACCCCTTTCATTGGAAAATTACATTGTTTATACATGCTTAAAATTATTTTATATATATACAGCATATGTTGAACCCCCTTTGGCTTCTTCATATGTTTACTTCTTCATATTTTGAAACGCCTGACTCCACCACTGCCTTTCAAATCTCTAAAAATTCCTAACAGCCTAGAACATAATGATATGACCCACGAATACAAAAAATCAGTACTTACCACAAAGTGCTGTGCGCATACTGGGCATTCATGTGGCTTGCCCTTTTCTAGCCAGAACCAAACAACATCATGTTCGTCTTCTGTTAAATTAAAAAATCACAGAGAAGATTAAGTAAAGTTCCTAAAGGAAGAAAATCAGTAATAGAGACATTTTTTATCTGAATCTGTAAAGAAAACTTACCGCCTTCATCTCCTGGACATCCTACAATTCTTTTGTCGTAGTAGGATTCAACAACAGCTGGTGCTTCCTACATTTGTAATATATTCAAAATATTTGATCATGTTACCATACATCTAATTGGAAAAAGATAAACTTATTACTGTAGTAGCTTATATCAATCTAAAGAATGTCCTCACATAATCCTTTGTTATTTTATGATAAATAATTCTTTTATCCTGAACCATACATAAGAAGCAACAGCAGTCCATGTCGAAATTAATTTTTTCTGTAGACTCAAAAGCACACAATATGTTTTATAGTAGCAGATCTCATCACCGACGGTCATAAAATAATTACATTTGAGTGTTTTAAAATGTAAAACACAAGTCAAGGGGAAATTTTTTAGTCGCAACAAATTGGAAATTGGAGACCTACGTGCTGAGAGGATCGGATTCAGGGATGAGCTTGACATGATTACATGAGTAGGGTCAAAGTTTGACAAGTTTCTAATAATCCACTTTTCTGAAAGGTTTGAAAAGAGAAGATCAGAGAGCGAAAAACAGAAGAAAAAGTAGATTTGGCAGATAATTAGAGCCTAATGTATACATGTAGAAGTTCTAAAGCCTCCAGTATGGTATCAGGCTATCAGCGTTCTGGTGAATTTTGAAAGATCTGGTCGAAGTACGCATACTCAGGCCAAATGAAGTTCCTTTGTGACAAATCTGAGAACCTGTTGCGATTAGTTTCAGCTACTCACACCAAAGAAAATGATATGCCGCATAATTCTACACGCATGCATGTGCACTTATTCACACATGTTCATGTCTTTTTGTTGGTGCAAGATTATGCCTTACCCAAACCAACAAATTTTTTTCAAAAAAAAAAAAAGATGACTAGTTACAACCCATCTAAGCTTGACCATGTTTTATTTCCACGTACAAGTGTTGACAGAAGATACCCATCCAAAAGGATCATTTTTTTGTTTCCATGTACAAGCTAATTACAGAAATTGAAAAGATTTGTACTCCAGCTTAGTAGAATGTGAAAGAAGATTGGCAAAGGAACATAAGCACGTGAACTAGGGGCAATATTTGAATGATAAGAACACTAGCAACTTGAGCTCACATGTCATCTAACAGCTAGCATCAAACATGAATCATACAAGGAGATAGCATTGACTACTCAATATTCCACAGCAATAGACATACATGAAGAAGAAGTACGCAACATTGGGCTTCAATTAAATAGATTTCATTTATCATGTTCGCAATCAGAATAAGTACAGAAAATGGTCAAAAATATCCTTGAACTATGCAAAATTGAACACAAATGCCCTCAGTTAATAGTTTGGTTTTAAAATGCCCATGCCATCAATAGTTTGTTCCAAAGATATGATTAGACTCACTTAAAGGAAGAATAGAAAGGAGAGGAAGTGGACAAGATTCTATTCCCCTATTTGGTAAGAAAGTAAAGTATAGAGAATTGACAGTTCTCACTCTTCCTAACCCTTTCAAGATTGAACATAAGAGGGAGGTGAAGCTCATCCACTTCTACGTCACTCGCACCAAAAACATAAGGGAAGTAAACAAACTCATTCCAGTGCCCTTTCCCTCCTTAAATTAAAGGAAACACAACATCATGTTTGCTATGGAAGTTTGAGACAGTAATCCATTTCTTACTAATTATGATGGATCAAATGCTGCACCATGGACGAAAGAGGGAGGGCAAAACCTAACTACGGCTTATTACTTCATTTAAGAAAATCACAGTGGCTTTATGCAGATTTCAGAACTAGATATATGTGAAGGAACATAAAATTGGAACTTTACAAGGCGACTTGTGCATTTTCTTTCAGACACTTGTATTATACATATCCTACAAATTTAATACTGAATGGGGGACAAAACATCAGTTTAGTTTAACTCGATATGACCAAATGGAATTGTACTCGTACATATTACTAGTTTATAGAGAAAGACAGTCAAATGCCTAAAGAACAGCTACTTCCAACAATACCTATCGTTGAGCCATGTACGTTATCCATGATAGCGAGAAGTACCCATCATTACAAGTGCAAACTACTGATTCTATCTAACGAAACAACACGCATCAGATAAGATAAAAGTACTTCATTAACAGACAACAAATGTAACAAAAACAAGAACCAATAACCACACTGACCTTTGTGCCAAAAGGACCCTCAGGAAAGTTAATGGCGAGAAGATCCTTTCCCTAAGCAAGCAAAAAATTACACATATAAAGTATCAGTTATAGTCACAGCTACACCTAAATCAATATATTTGAATTAGAACTATAAGTACAACCACAAACAAACATGTAACATCAAATTCCTAAAGGATTAAGCTCACTCACTTGAATCTCAGCTTCAAGCTCTTCGCGTTCGTGACCAGTAGCAATTGGCATTACATCCTCCACTTTTTTAACAACAATCGCTGTTCCACACAACAATAATTTTTATTCTCATCACCATTCACAACAAAAACAAACCAAATATACATACATGTTTATATATAATTTTGTCTATATAAATATAAATAATACGTGCGTGTGCCAAAAAATGAGTAAGATCTGATGAAATTAGTATTACCAGAAGCAGTACTGAAGTGGCGGGAGATGAAAGGAACCGTAGGTCGGAAAGTCGCCGGAGAAGAAGATAGGGAGGCGGCGGCGGAAAGGCGATTAGATTTAGCGGTAGATCGGAGTGGGCTAAGAGACCGAACCTGGGAAGATAGTCTTCTCCACATGATTTTCTTCAAAGAGTTAGGGTTCCGATTTGATCTCAGGTGTGGATGAGATCAATAGTTCCTCTATTACTATTCTCTCTCTTCCCCGTTGTTGATGCTTTCCTTTTCTTTTTTGAAAGAGAATTTTGGGAGTGGAAAATGAGAGAGCACAGGCCCGAAGCCCAAGGGTTGACTCGCTCGTGCGACAATTTCTCATGAGTGTGGATACCTCGTTTGTGAAATGCCAATTTCTAATTTTAACTTAAATTGCTATTAAGTTCAGCACCAGAATTTATTCACAATTTCAATATTTTAAATCAGCTTTTTTTGGGTCGAAATGTTTATAACCATTTCAATTTTATTTATTTTTAATATAAGGATCGAAAATAAAGTTTTCTCAGTCCCAACATTATATATTTAAAGCAAATCACTTTCAATTCTAACCGTACAGCTTCCTTGACATGCTTGCTTCCCTTGCCAAAGGTTAGATGGATATTTCATATGTAATATTTTTTTTAAATATTATGCCTAAAATATATTGAACTTGGGCTGTTTCATAATTGTACTCCCTTAGTACTGGAAAAGCCCTTCCTATCTCTTCCTTTTTCCCTCTACTAATAGAGTAATTAATACATATAGGTTCCCTTTAAAACACATTACTTTATTTGTTAGTTTAGTGTGAAAGAAGATACCCAATATTAATAATTAACAATTTAAATATTAAAAAGTTATATCAAAAAATTCGATTGATTTTTGAAATTTTATTGATACCATATAAAATGAGTTAGACGATAAATATATACTGTTTGAAAATGACTTTAAAATATTACTTAAAAATTATAGTAGTTAACAATTATTTAAAAAATTAAAATACATAAAAAAAATCAGCTGACTCTAAAAAAAATATATTAATGCGGCATAAATGGAGACCTGAAAAGTAACATATATATTAATATCATTAAAATATTTAAAAATTAAAGCTGTATTTGGCCATAATTACGAGTCAGAGCTGTTTTTATGTTTTCTGTTAGTTATTTAAACTTAAAAAGTAAAAATATTCTTGCACTATTCGAAAAGGTTCAAATATACTCTTCATTCACTTATTTGGCTAAAAATATCCCTCCATCTATCTTTTTGGTCCACCTTTACACTTAAAATTGACAATTTTTTTCTTAAATTATTTATATATATTTTTTATTATGTGGCAAATTTGTATTTGCTAAAGTTAAAACCCACCTTCAGCCCTTTATTTAACCCACCCGCATGACCCAATTACCCAATGAATTAAAACACCTGACCCTTTAGTCCTTTACTAATAACATTATTTTATATAACTGAATTTATAAATATTAGAAAAGCTTATTTATAGAATTTTAATCTAACATTGTTTGGTTTTAATTTTTGTCCCAAACCAAATACTGATATTAATGAAACTTGAATTTTTATTAAAATCAGTTTTGTATCTAGACTAATTACCGAGACTTTCACTAAAATATAAACGGAAGTTAAAAATTTTCTTTATTATTTATGATAATTTTAATATTGAAATTTTGTTCTCAAATCATAATTGTCGAGTAAACTTTTTTCTTTTTTTTATATATATCATGTAATTTTTTTCAAAAATTTTCGTGAATCACTCGCCACCGTCACCGATGAAGAACGAGATGCAGCTCCTTCTCATAAAACAAAAGAACGAGACGCGGCTCCTTCTCAAGAAGAACGGGATGCGGCTCCAATGGGGATGAGTGTTTGCATTAAATGGGTAATTGGGTGGGATAAATTAAGGAGGGAAGGTGGGGTTTAATTTTGGCAAATAGAAATCTGCCACATCATAAATAGTAATAATAAAATTAATTTAATAGAATTCTGTTAGTTTAAAGGGTAAGAGTGGATCAAAAAGATAGAAGGAGGGTATATTTAGCCAAATAGGTGGATGAAGGGTACATTTGAATCTTTTCGAATAGTTCAAGGATATATTTAATCTTTTTCCGTTCTTCAAATTCTGGAAATTATAAAATTCAATTAAAGTTGAATGCTAAATTTTTTTAACAAACTTAAAAAGTAAAGTGAGACAAATGTATTAAAATAAAACAAATAATACAAATCACAATAGTTAACAACTTAATATATTTATAAGATATATAAAAATTTAATAGACTCTTTCGTCACATAAATTGCAACAAAGAAAGTAACATTTAAAAGGACTAAAAATTACTACAAATCAAAGTAAATAATAACTTAAAAATTTAGCTCATTCTCGAAATGTTGTTGGTGTCACATAAATTGAAACAAAAGGAGTAACATATCTTATTTGAAAATGACGTAAAAGATATTACAAATCACAATAATTGACATACATGAAATACTTAAAGACATAAAGTTTGATTCATTGTCGAAATTTCATCAATCCTACATAAATTGGGACAAAAGAAATAATGTTATCTGAAAATTACGTTAAAAAATATAAATCCAATCATTAATAATACTATCGAAATTTAATTTGTGTGTCACATAAATTTAAACAAAATAAATACATATAAATTTAAACAAAATAAATACTCCCCCAATTTCAATTTATGTGACACTTTTCGTTTTTAGAGAGTCAAACAGTTTAATTTTGACCGAAAATTTGAGTATGAAATCATCCTTTTTATTTGAAATGAAATTAATATAATTGTGAACTATGTCAAAAGTATTATAACCCACAATAATTAATAATTTAAAATATTAAAAGCATCTACGAAAAACTCATAATAAAAAATAAATTTTTTAAAATCTTAAACTCTAAACAATCTCACATAAAATAATACGACGCAAGTAATATCGGGCCCGCCCTGACGCAAGTGTCTTAATATCTAGTTTATAAATAAATAGTACTCCATACATCACATTTTAAAATTATTATTTTTTAAATATTTTATAATAATAATAATTTTGAAAAAATATAATGTCACAGTGTCACTCTCTTGTTTCAACTCTGGATTAATTCTAAAGTATTTTGTTTAATGTCAAATTTTAGTAGATTGCTAATTATAATTTCATGTCACTTCCATTGATTAAAGAAATTCATTTCTCCATTCATGATCAAATAATTCAAACAACTAGGCAATTTATTATCAAAGACTTTTATTCTCATTTCTATCATTGACCTAATAACAAGTCTCACAAATTTAATCAAGGGCATCATCAACATTTATCCAACAACAAAACATACATGATCAATAAAGAAAATATTTTTTATAGATAAAACAAGAATTTGTTCATAAATACCAACATATTACACTACAATTTCTTGAAAATGATTGGAGCTCCATATTGTGGACATAGAAATATATGAATAGTAGGAGCATGTTGGTAAGTTGGAGCAAGTTCAAACGAGAAACGCATCAACATCATAGCTATGGCTAATTTAGCTTGTATGATAGCTAAATTTTGTCCAATGCAGTGGCGAGCGCCTAAGCCGAAAGGCATGAAGGCTATGGGGCTTTTCGCTGCTTGAGCGACGCCGCGCCCAAATCTTCCAGGATTAAATTCATTCACATCGTCTCCCCATAATTCTGCATCATGATGGATTCCTATAGTTGGAATAAGTAGCTCTGTCCCTTTAGGCAAATTCAAGTTCCCCAATTTCGTGTCGATTTTGGCACGTCGGAGTGTTGCAGCAAGAGGTGGATAGAGTCGGAGGGATTCATTCAGGATCATACCAACCTAATGTTACAAAATCGAACCATATGAATAATTATAAGTAAACATCTAATACGAACTCATAACTTTAGGATTGAATTAATTAATGTACTTACTATTTTAAGTTTTGCAATATCGTCCTTGGATGGAGTGTCACGTGCTCCACAGACGTTGAAAACCTCATCACGTGCAAGTTGTTGCCAGTGTGGATTCATGGCTAGTAGAATGGTTGTCCATGTCAGCAAATTTGAGGTTGTATATTTGCCAGCTAAGAACATGGTTTTGCATTCTTCTACAATGTCATCAACTTTGATAGCATTACTATTTGAATTATAATTACTAGTACTAGCTTTGATCATTACTTCCAACATATCCTTTGGACCTTCCAGCTCCGATTGATCAAACTCTAAACTCTTCTTCCTATGTTCAATTAGCTTCATCAATGAATTTCTAACGGCTTTGTCCAATTTCCAAGAAATTATGTTCTTCTTAGTAGGCAAGAACCTGTCAAAATATAAACAAATTATAACACCTTTCAATTTGTTTTGAAATTGAGTACATATTTAAATGTAATGATGGTCGTATATCTAATGTGTAGGATTCATTCCATTCATCATTACATAGGGGTTCTTGTCCTTTATAGATGTGGATTTATTGTTTTATTCACCTTAGCTTGTTGGATAACGTCAACATCCTGCCTATGAAAAGATGCACGAGTGATGATCCAATATGATGTTTCTGTATGGACTAAGTTTACAATTAGTTATAAGTTTTGGAATGATGGTAAAAGTTTGATCCTAACACACCTCCTCTTACCTAGAAAGGACATTATTTAATCTATTAAGTGAGTACTTCTAACCTTACAACAGTCGGGGGACTCTAAGGTGCCATATTGGATCGAATCTGACTCTAATATTATATAATAAAAAAAAAGCGACTCACATATTAGAAACTAGCTCAAAAGTAAAATGATTGTGCAAGTCTTATAAGGAGGCCAGAGTTCTCGTCTTAATTTCACCATCTTTTGTGAGGGATGGAAGAGTACGTACCTAAATGCGGGAATGAAAAGTTGATGAAAAGCATTAGTGGCATAAAGCAATTGTTGTGCTTGCAACTCGAAGATGGCTTTTCCATCTTCATAGCTGCTTCCAAACACCGTATGTGTAATCACCTCTTCAGACAAGCTCAAAAACCATTCTGAAACTTCTATTTCCACCTTGCAATCCTTGCACATTTTTGAGGACCATTTGGTCAACATATCCTTCATGCTCTTCCCCATCATAGGAATCATTAGCTGTTTTATTTTTTTATAATTAGACGTCAGTCAGCGTATACAAGTTAAACTAGTTTAGGGAACAAAGATAGTCCAAACATAATTACGTTAAAAAATTCATAAAATATGTACAGATATTAAATCTAGAACTCGTATTTAAGGTTATCTACTTGCCTTGAGATTTTCTGAGTAAAATATTTGAGTTAATATCTTTCTATGGTGAGCCCATTTTTCTCCTCTGAGATTGGGCAAACCGTCTCCTTCGAGCTTCTTGGCGGATGGAGGTGTCTCAATTTTCTCAAAGTTGTCTGATTCTACAAGCAAGATATCCCTAATAAGCGTTGGATTTGAGATGGACACACGAACTGTTGCCCCAAACCACACAAAAAATGTTGCACCTGTGCCCAAAAAATAATATTAGAACTTTTAAGTTATTATAAATTCATACACCATCAATCTTATAACATGTTATATTCTCAATCAATGTTTATGCTAAACATTTAAGTTTTATATATGCATCGTCATCTCATCAATTTTTATATGTTGTAGCAGATAACCTGTCTTAAATTAATTCATATGATATACTATAGTTATCTAGCTACAATCAACTCATGCCAGGATATATTCGTACACATGATCAATGCATATAACTGAAACTCAATTTACTACAAATACAAATTCAAATTCAAGCGCAAGCCATTATATAATAGACAGAAAATAGGTATGTAGGTGCTAATAAAAATGATGCGATTAGATTTATGTTATATAAACTAGACTACGCTAAGATTTAATTTGCAACTCAACGCTAAATGCATAACCTAGCTATTGTTCTTAGCCAGCTCAATCAGATCAAAATTAAATAGTGACACAAGAATGTAAATTATTAAGCATATAACATATAATCAAAAGAAAATTTAAAGTAGCTAGTGATTTGTACCATAAATATTCTTCCAATGATGGTAGAAAGAAAAGACTCTAGAAACAATGTCATGGGATAAAGAAAAGTGCTGAGAAGAAGGAAGTTGTAAATCAGCAATTTCTTTAAGATTTCCCAACAAAAATTTATATTTAGGACCTCTAATCCCTTGCTTCAAAAAATGATTTTGAATTCTCATTGGTCTCAAATAAAGATTAATCACCACTTTCTGAACAATTAACAAGACAAAACATAATATAATAAGATAACATAACCAGTAATCTTCCATAGGCACCACTAATCAAGTAATTAACAACAAGTTAATTCCTCTAATTCTAGCAGAAATATGGCTCCCTATATTTTTGTTTATAAGAGTATTGAGGTGAATTGGTCCATTTATATATATTTGTTGATTAATATATATGTCTCATTTGTCCTTTGTAATTAAAAAAAAAATATATTATCTTAATAAGGAAATATAATAAATGGTTCACTAATAGTATCTCAGAATTCTAATAAGATCTGGGTATAAGGTAATTAATTCAATATATATCTTATTAAGGATGGCTTGACTTACTTAAAAATCTTTGGAATGTTGAAATAATTGAGGGCTTGGAAAGATTTGGTGTCATAATTGTCTAGGAAAAAAAATTGCTCATTTGACTACACAAATGGTTTATGATGAGTAAAATACTTTTTCCATTAATAAAATTGGGCTCCTTTGACTTGTCCTCAATTTTCATTTTGACATATATTCTAGCTCTAACTTTCTTTCATTTTAATTAATTTAATTCCACTTTTGTAAAAAATGTATCATTCAAATACACAATGCTGATTTTTAAGTTTTTTTATTTATATTTATGTTCTTCATTTATAATTTTGTATTTTAGAAATCGATATACATTCGTTAGTTTTTGTACTAATAACAATAAACAATCAAACATTAATTTTTCTTAAAAGTAATAATTTTTTTTTAAAAATATCTTCATATTTTTTGCGTGATAAATAACTAATGATTTTTTTCTTTATTGACAACGTCGGTTTTACCTATGTCCTTTAGAAAAATGGTTATTATATAGATTAGTAATTAAATAAGTAATTTTTTTACTGTATTTTATTTTTTAAATAGTACTAATAAAATTACATACGAATTATGCGAAAATCGAATTTGACCCGAAAATTGGAGACCCGACTTGAAGACTGGATCAATTTCTGACCCTTCATTTCTCAAAGGCCATGAACTAAACGACCCTCTTCTCGCGCACACGAACAAAATCGTCTCGAACAGTTCAGTCATTGCGGACGCACGCTACGTTCTTCTGCCATCCACTACTCACCGGCGCAACATCCTCTCTGTGAATCATGAGTAATATTTTCTGGATTTGAATTTCGTTGATGCTGATGTAAAATGAGCTGAATGTTTTCACTTTTGCAGGTTTAGGGAGGAAGATCAGAATAGGATTTGACGGTATGAGCTTAACTATCAGCATCGGTGTTGAATTCATTAGCATTTCCTGTCATTCCTGTGTTATATTAGAAGGTTTTTTCTTTCTTAAATTCAGGATTTGGAAGAATCAATCGGTTTATTACGAGAGGAGCTGCCCAGAGGAATGACTCGAAGCTTCACAGTAGAAATGATGCACTGAAGGTATCAATTTTTAGGATATTTTATTGCATTGTTAACAGAGTTAAATTGCATGAGTGATTTGTTGTGTCTTTGTTCTATTGATGAACTATAAAGCTCTGTTTGTTTGATTTGAAGCTTTGGGTCATCTCATGTTATTTCGCTTAAAAATCAGACACATGTGATATCTTCTCTTTCCTATTTTATGTCACAATGTTTGGCTGGACACATAGTTTAAAAAGTTAATTTGATTTTATATTACATAAGTGATAGCGGAGGAGAATATTTTTTGATAGTTGAGAAAGTTATACACTAGAACATATAAAACAGTTAATTGAATTTGAATAATTGAAAGTTGTGAAATCGAATATAAATGGAATGTTATCCATTTTGTGGCATCAGAAAATGGAAAGAGTGCTATAAAATTTTTTGAAATGGAAGGACAAAAATTGCTTCAGCATAAAGCAGGTCGCGTAGGAGCAATGGAATCGGCTCCAATTCTTATTCGAATTTATATAGTCGTACTAAAATTAATGCTACATACAGTACAACATCTCCTTCGTTATGATTAAAATTGTAAATGCTTCTCAATTGACAAGAACTAAAAACTTCGTGCTAAAGATAGGACGAGTTGGTAAATGTGTAGCTTATACCATCCATCATGCTTTTTTAACCTTGCAATATGAACAATCTAATGAGTTTTTGCAGAGGAGCTTTTCCTTCAATAGTTTCTTTTTAGTTTTACTATTTGGACCTGGTAATGAAATAGAGTAGTGTTCATATAAAACTTTGGACAGGTGTAAATTAGCTTCTAAGAAAGTTTGTTCTAGAGTAGACTTGGCGTTGTTTTCCTTCATTCTCTGTCTCTTTTTTTTAGCATATGAATCCACCAGATGATCATGCTGTGCAAGGGCTTAATTCCAGGTCAAAATAACCTGATGCTTTGCCTTTACCAAAGCCAGAAAGTCATATAATGAAATGCTTCTTTTCTTAGAACATAAAGTCAATTGATTGGGATCATTTTGTCCATTGTACTACAAACAATTCCTTTATCATTTTGTAGTCCAAAGAGTACAAAACATTCTAATAGTTTATCAGTGTATTTGAGGTGAGAATACTTCATCTTGGTATCAATTTTCACTGAATAGCCCTTGCTTTCATTTCACAAATGGTAAAGAATATAGAGGATTTTCTTGTTGAGGGAGGGGTAAAATGGGTTGGGGAGTTGAGGTGGCATGTCACGTGATGTCTACCTCATCAAAATGTCAGTGCCACATGGTATTGTGTGTCCTCCTTGGACAATCATAATGGAGGAGGGGTATATTTGAATCATATAGATAAAGGGGTACAGATAGTATAATTTAGGTAAAATTGATCCTTTTCACATAGTAGAGGGCAAATTTGACCACTTTTCCTAAAACAAAAGTGGAAAATAAGTAATGATAATAATGACAACAAGAAGTCTGGAACTTATTCTCACAAGTAGATATCACCTATATGAATCTTTTTCTTCCATTATGCCCTATCTTTAGCTAAGGTCACATTGATGTCAAAGATTTGTAGGTCTTTTGAGACAACTTTCCAAGTTATATTAGTCCTACTAAGCACGTTCACTCACCATAGTTTCATGCCTAATAACCGGTGCCTCTATAGGTCAATGTAGGCCATGTCCACACCATCTCAAGTGGCTTTCTCACATTTTATCCTCAATGTGTGCTACTTGCACCTTTTGATGAATGCAATTATTTTTAATTTGATCTAATTTTGTATGACCGTACATCCATGTTAGCTTCCACATCTCTACAGTACTATCTTGTGGAAATGTTGGACTTTAGCAATCCAACATTCATTACCATATGACATTGTATTTCTCAGTCATATGAGGAGAAAAAATGAATCATTCGAGAAAAGTTCTCATAAGGTGAAGTTTCGAAATAGAACAATTTCTTCTGTCATGTATCCTCGATTAATGCATCCTCGAATGCTATGTTTCAATTCTCAATTCTAATAGTTAGCTAAAGGTTATGTATTATAGGTCAATACTACTCTACTAGCTCTAATAGACAGCATAGGAGAAGACACACTACACCTAGGAATCAACCAAACATAAACATTGTTCTTTTCTTTCTTTTAGGTGGATCTATCACAAGAATGGAAGAAGGCTAGCATTGGCTTTATTTCCCCTCCCATATATTAATATGACTTGTATTGCTAATTAGGATTCTTTCATCCAACACAATAACAACAACAACTATGCCACAGTACTGAAAATGTTGGGGAGGATGGCAGTAGTTGTCTTGCCAACTACACTTCTTTATTTCAACAATGAAGAATAAAGATGCAAAACAGGATATACTTGGAGGTCTCATTGAAGCCTCCTTTGCATCTATGGTATTCCAATGTATCTGCATTTTCCTGAGGAAGTGTCATATAACTGAACCTCTCATAATCTTTGTTCTAATTTAAACTGGTGGGGTTTTAGATAGTGTGATGTACCATATAATTGCGTCATATACTTGAATTTTCTTTTGACTGTGCCAATATATACTTTATGCCATATATTGCAACAATAGTATCTTTCAGGTGAGCAATTGCTCATCACAAGGATATCAATTCCATGCGTTTTTTGAAGTTGGTTGTGCTTACTGTAGCAAACGAAAAAAAATGAAGGCTTATTTATGATATAACACCACCAAAGAGATGAAACTCTTGCTTTTAGATCACTAGATGGATAAAATATTTCAAAGTAACTTTTGTCATTTGATTTTCATTTCGTTGAACAATTCTTTGCTTATGTTGTGATTGGAAGCTATAGTGGTGTTCTGGTAAATCATTAACATTTGCATTGAATGCCTTATTAAATCACATAGAATAATTTTCAGCTGGTCAAACTATTTCTATTATTTATTTTGAAGCATGGCCTGGATGGACTTGGATCTGCTGGCTCGAATACTTTCAGAGCACTTGCAGCCATTGGTGCTGGAGTGTCTGGGCTCCTAAGTTTTGCAACAATTGCTTATTCTGATGAGGCAGAGCATGGACTAGAGTGTCCCAGCTATCCCTGGCCTCACGAAGGCATCCTCAGTTCTTATGACCATGCTTCGTAAGTACTTATGTGCTGCTATATATCGTTAAAGTTTCTTAGTTTATATTCTCTTTTTATTGGTATGGTTCATTAAGTTTTCTCTTAGTTATTATATATCATATGGAAATATTTGTCCACAGAGAAGTAATTAGCTTGTGTGCTATCTTTATTTAATACAGGATCCGTCGAGGTCACCAGGTTTACCAACAAGTTTGCGCCTCTTGCCACTCAATGTCTCTAATTTCATATCGTGATCTTGTTGGGGTCGCATACACCGAGGAAGAGACCAAGGCCATGGCAGCAGAAATTGAGGTGGTTGATGGGCCTAATGACGAAGGTGAGATGTTTACGCGTCCTGGAAAGCTGAGTGATCGTTTCCCTCAGCCTTATGCAAATGAAGCAGCTGCGAGGTTTGCTAATGGAGGAGCCTATCCTCCTGATCTAAGTCTAATTACTAAGGTACTGATTATCTTCTAAAGTTTGACAAACATATAATCTGCATTACCTGATTTATTCCACTTTTCAGGCTCGTCATAATGGTCAAAACTATGTATTTGCTCTTCTAACTGGCTACCGCGACCCTCCTGCTGGTGTCTCGGTAATTCCTGTCTCAAGCTACTTTTCTTTTGTTTGAATAGAAAAACTAGTAGATACAAACAGTTATGTATGAAAAAAAAGATGGTATGCATCTGAAGATGTTGCTAGGAGATGTTGATACTGTCCCATTCCGATTTAGTTGGTTGACCCTGCTTTGTGACTGGGAAAAGCCTTGCCTTATTCAATAGTACGAGGAAGGAGAAGAATAAACATTACCTCCGTCTTTTGATACCAATTTGTCTATATTTCTTCATTTCTGTAGAACTCATTTTTCTGCTCTACTCTCATTATAGATTCGAGAAGGACTTCACTATAATCCTTACTTCCCTGGTGGAGCTATAGCAATGCCTAAAATGCTTAATGATGGTGCCGTTGAGTATGAGGATGGCATCCCTGCGACCGAGGCACAGGTGATATATCTTTCCTTTCCCCCCTTACATCTGCTTTATGTTTTGAACCATGTCTATGGAAGTTATAATGTTTACGCTGACAGATGGGAAAAGATGTTGTCTCATTCTTGTCCTGGGCTGCTGAGCCAGAGATGGAAGAGAGAAAGCTGGTAAGTTGCAACTTCACCTTCCTCTATTCCCTGCATCTATATCAATCCGTGTTTTGTTTATTAGTTTGTGGGCACCATCTTTTTAAATTAAAGTTCTTCCAAAAGTGTCTCTATATATACGCTTCTATGCTTGCTGAATCCTGAAAGAATCGAACTTGTTGAGAGAATCCCACGTAACACCAAGTTTAGTGTTCTACTAACACATTCTGAGTAGCTGATTTGCATGCATGTTGAATGTCAATCGATCCCCCCATAAGTTGTGCCATAATATATTCCCGACTCTTGACATATTTTAATTTCTACAGATGGGTTTCAAATGGATATTTGTTTTATCTCTCGCACTTCTCCAAGCAGCTTACTACCGTCGTTTGAGATGGTCTGTCCTCAAATCTCGCAAGTTGGTCCTTGATGTTGTCAATTGATATCGAGGATTTCACGATGTACACTCTAAGCGTGCAAGGGCTTAGAGAATACTATTACTAATCATTTTGTCCAATGATTCGAGTTTGCAGCGTTATACAATGTAGTCTAGACTCTAGACAATAGAGTGCAATTAGAACTGTCTCTCTTCAGGTATTCTTTTTGAGAGGTAAATAAATAACTACTCAACTATTTATGGTACTTGTATCTTTCATACGAGAACTTTATGTTGGGACCTGACGTGGGAATGTCCACTGTCCGTTCCTGTTCTTCTCTTTTGTTGTTAAAACGATGAAAAAGTTTCACAGGATATTAATGAGATGAGTGGTCTCTTTGACAATCTTTCTCTCTTTGAATTAGCTTTTTGGATTGTCATTTTTTTCTCGTAGTTCTTTAACTATTTTGAATGTGTAAATTATAAAGTTTCTTACTCAATACTTTTTAAAAGATTTTGAATGTAATACAATCTTGTAAATTTTAAAAATAAGCCAATCGGTAGTATGATTCGATCAATTAAGTCGATTTTAAAAATTCATTAATCTCCCTAAAAAACAGCTCATGGTTGAGACATTGATAGTTCACAAGTCAATAGAAGGTTTAGTTTATAATAAATGTTGGATAAGACGTGAACTTAACAAAAGACGAACAAACTTGGGACACTATAAAGATATATCTGTCCTATTACCTATAGAGAAAATTAGGCTTGTGCAACTTTTAAGACTAAATTTGTGATGACTTTTGCAGAGAGAAATTGCAGACAGTAAATAAAAAGAAAAGTTTCAGATGAAGTTAGGACTGGAACTTTATAGAATATTTGTATTTAAAGACTCAAAGGAACATGATAGAATGCTAAAATAATGAGAATAAAATAATAGTGAATCATTGTCCTATTGCAATCATCAAAGATCTAAAGATTAGCATGTGTGTGTCTGTCCGTCCGTTGAAGGGTATGTATTGGAAGTTTTTAGTTTTTACAAGAACAATTATTGGTAACGTAAAAGTATTACTATCAAAAATAAATATTTTTTCAATGAATTGAAAAAATACGTGATGAGAAACAGATTATTATTAAAATATTCGAAAGTAGTCATAAACATTTTTTCTTTTCTCACTTATTCAATTTAAAAAGTAGTATTTTATTTAGTAGCATACGTAAATTGCACATTGGCGTAGCAGATTATTGTATAGGACACAAATGAACTTTCTTGCTACGTTGAGAAACAAAGACACTTTCTTATATACAATCTCAGTAGAAACCAAATTAAGCGGTTAAACAAATATATATATATATATATATATATTAGTTAATTAACTAATATAACTATAGTTTGTATTAATTATCATTCACATCTTACTTCTAGCTATAATTACATTCCTCTGTCTGGTCTCACCTCTCTCTCTCGAATCTCCTTTGCCTCTCTACTCTTTATCGGATGACTAAAGATACCTAATTCGAACATAAAATAATAAGTTCAGTTAAATTAAACGGAAATCATGACCCTACATCCCACACCCCATACGATACAAATTAAGAAGATTAATTAGTACTTACATTGTACACATGCATGTTACAACCTTGCTTCACTGTCCCATTCATCATGACTAATTGCATGTTCTTCTCATTAAACATTTTCGAATTATTGTGTATCAACCGACCACTAAGGAGCTGCCAAAAGCCCTTTGAATGAAAAGACAAATAAATTAAGAATGCACTGAGTTCCACATGGGATTGCTTTTCAGTACCAGATCTTCAATGTCTTATATTCCCAATTGCCTACTATCACGTTATTCTGTTTTTTTCTTTTAAATTCAACAATATGTTAATTTATTTATATAGTATGATTTTATGGTTATTTTTACAACATTGTCATTTCTTGAATTGAAGATTACTATAAGATCTTGGACAATATTCAACCACCCAACATTATCCTGCCACAACCATGTGCCTATTGCCAGGTTAACATCTTCAGCTAACTTCGTCGGTTGTAAACTTTATCATGTTTAATTAAAATATATCACATCGAACAAATGAGACGGATAGAATATATATAGGATAAATTTATTGATAACACTTTAAACTTATCAGTTAATTTTATTTAGATCGTCGAAGTATCATTGATTTCAATTATGCACGTGAACATTGTTAAATTTGACAAGATTCAAAAATGGATTAATGAGAAGATATGGTAGTTAGGAGGATAATTCTTCATTGGTAGGAAAGTCAAAGATATCACCTTTTGTAGGTGAAATTTAGGTGAACAACAAATTGGTTTCACAAGGTAAATCTTGACATTTTGACATATTGTGATGTCATGGATGACATCAATAGGAAGAATTCACTCCTATAAATAGGTAGCTCCTAATTCATTTGTAACACACCTCTCACTTGCCTTCTCATCTCCTAAGGCGTTTGTTCTTCTTTCTCACTTGTAGTATTTCACTTGTACTCTTTTGGAGTGAGATAAATATTGGTTGGTTGTGTCTGAGGACTAGGCAAAAGAAAACAAAAGTTTGCCGAACCTCGTTAATTCTTGGTGTTCCTTTTGTTGTTGTCTCATTTACTATTTATTAGCTACATTTAGATATAGCAGTTGTGATTCTATCACTCTCTATATATTTGGCTTCCGCAACAATTGGTATCAGAGCCAAGGTATTATCTGAGTATGCTCTGTGGTTGCAGCATAGTCTGAACTTCCACATCAGAAAAAGATTTACTTTGGTCTTTGCATTGTTAGCTAGTAAATAGTATTTGTAGTAAAATGGGAGACAAGAAAAATGATGAGTCCACATCAAGTGTCAATAATACGTCATCATTGGCATCTTCGCTTATGACAAGAATTGTGTCAAATGCGAAATTTGCAGTTGAAATTTTTGACGGGTCAGGACATTTCGGAATGTGGCAAGGCGAGGTCCTTGATGTTCTTTTTCAACAAGGACTAGATATTGCTATTGAAGAAAAGAAACCAGACGGTGTAGGAGAAGAAGATTGGAAGATTATCAACCGTGTTGCTTGCGGTACCATTCGATCTTACCTTGCAAGAGAACAAAAGTATCCATACACGAAGGAAACATCTGCAAATAAATTATGGAATTCATTGGAGGAGAAATTCTTGAAGAAAAACAGTCAAAATAAACTTTACATGAAAAGAAGACTGTTACGCTTCACTTATATTCCTGGTAGCACAATGAATGATCATATCACCAGCTTTAATAAGTTGGCGACAGATTTGCGGAATATGGACGTGACTTTTACGGATGGAGATATGGCCTTAATGTTGTTAAGTTCACTTCCCGATGAGTTCGAGCATCTTGAAACGACTCTACTGCATGGGAATGATGAAGTATCTCTCAAAGAAGTTTGTTCTGCCTTATACAGTTATGAACAAAGAAAGAGAGAAAAACAAAAAGGCGGAGAAGCAGAAGCACTGGTTGCGAGAGGTCGTTCTCAAAATCATATGAGAACGAAGAAAGGGAGATCCAAGTCAAGATCGAGACTCAGCAAAGATGAATGTGCCTTTTGCCGAGAAAAAGGGCATTGGAAGAAAGACTGCCCAAAGTTGAATAGCAAAGCCAAACCAAATAATGGGAAGGCTGTCATGGATTCAAATGTGGCTGATTGTGATGACTCCGATTACTCACTAGTTACAACAGATCCATTCAAATCATCTGATGTATGGTTGATGGACTCAGCTTGTAGTTATCATATGTGTCCCAATCGGGACTGGTTTATTGATTTACAAGAAGGAGAATGTGGAGTTATTCACACTGCAAACAATAATCCTCTTACCGCATATGGTGTTGGTTCAATCCGATTAAGGAACCATGATGGATTAAGTAGAACATTAACAGATGTTCGATATGTACCAGATTTGAAGAAAAATCTCATTTCTGTAGGAGCCCTAGAATCAAAGGGGTTCAAAGTCATTGCAGATAATGGCGTGATGAGAATATGCTCTGGTGCACTGGTGGTAATGAAGGCAATTCGAAGAAATAATAACATGTACCACTATCAAGGTAGTACAGTTATTGGGACAGCGGCAACAACATCCAATGACGAGAAGGAGGCAGAAATGACCAAGCTGTGGCATATGCGCTTGGGACATGCTGGAGGGAAATCCTTGAAAACTTTATCAGATCAAGGATTGCTAAAAGGAGTTAAAACTTGCAACTTGGAGTTTTGTGAACATTGTATCAAGGGAAAACAAACAAGGGTTAAATTTGGAACAGCTATCCATAATACTAAAGGTATTTTGGATTATGTTCATTCAGATGTTTGGGGTGCTTCCAAAACACCTTCATTAGGTGGGAAACACTATTTTGTAACCTTTGTTGATGACTTTTCTCGAAGATTGTGGGTGTATACGATGAAAACAAAAGATGAAGTATTGGGAATTTTTCTCAAATGGAAGGCGATGATAGAAACTCAAAGTGGCAGAAAGATCAAGTGTCTTCGCACAGACAATGGTGGCGAATACAAAAATGATCTTTTTCAGAAAATTTGTGAGGAAAATGGCATCGTCAGACATTTCACCGTCAGAAATACACCACAACAGAATGGAGTGGCAGAACGCATGAACCGAACTTTGCTGGAGAAAGTTCAGTGTATGTTGTCCAATGCTGGCTTGGGCAAAGAATTTTGGGCTGAGGCAATAACATATGCGTGCCATCTCATTAATCGTCTACCATCTGCTGCTATTGGTGGGAAGACACCATTTGAAAAATGGTATGGAAAACCTGCTGAAGATTATGGTACTTTATATGTATTTGGCTCAATTGCATATTATCATGTAAGAGAGTCAAAATTGGACCCAAGAGCAAAGAAAGCTTTATTTATGGGAATTACTTCTGGAGTCAAAGGATACCGTTTATGGTGTCCAGAGACAAGAAAAGTTATTTTCAGCAGGGATGTTACCTTTGATGAATCTGCCTTGACAAATAAGGTAACACTTGAAGAAGCCAAACAAATTGATGGTGCTTCAAAGCAGGTGGAGTTTGAGGGAAAGATAATTTTCCCAACACAGGGATCAAACGAGGAAACAACAAAAGATTTTCCTCTTGAAGGAGAGCCAGTCGAAGAGGAGGTTCCATCTCAAGAACCTCAACCACAACTTGAATCAATAGCAACGAGCAAGCCAAAAAGGACAATAATAAAACCTGCTCGACTCACAGATATGGTGGCTTGTGCTAACTCAATTGCAGCCGATGACATTCCTACCACTTATAAAGACGCAGTCCAAAGTTCACAAAAAGATAAGTGGAGGAATGCCATGGATGAAGAAATGCAATCTCTTCATCAGAATCATACATGGAGATTGGCCAATCTCCCAGAGGGCAAGAAAGCAATTGGGTGCAAATGGGTATTTGCAAAGAAAGAGGGATTTCCTAACCAAGAAAATGTTCGCTACAAAGCAAGATTGGTGGCCAAAGGATATGCTCAAAAGGAGGGAATTGATTATAATGAGGTATTTTCTCCAGTTGTGAAACACTCCTCCATTAGAGTTTTGTTGGCTTTGGTAGCACAGTTGAATTTGGAACTAGTTCAGTTGGATGTAAAAACTGCTTTTTTACATGGAGACTTGGAAGAGGAAATCTATATGACTCAGCCAGAAGGATTCAAAGTTGATGGAAAAGAAAATATGGTGTGCAAACTTGAAAAATCGTTGTATGGATTGAAACAATCTTCTAGACAATGGTACAAATGATTTGACAAGTTTATGTTGCAGCAAAGGTACATAAGAAGCAAATACGATCATTGTGTGTATTTGCGCAAGCTTGAAGATAATTCCTTTATATATCTTCTCCTATATGTTGATGATATGTTGATAGCTTCTAAAAGTCAAGAGGAAATTGAGAAGCTAAAGATTCAACTGAGAAAGGAGTTTGAGATGAAGGATTTGGGTGAGGCAAAGAAGATTCTTGGCATGGAGATAAAAAGAGATAGACATTTAAAGAAACTTTATTTATCTCAGAAAGAATATTTGAAGAGAGTACTAAACCGATTCGGTATGAATGAAAAAACGAAGTCGGTTAGCACTCCGCTTGCTCCTCATTTTAAGCTTAGTGATGCTATGTCACCTAAGAATGAAGTTGAACGAGAATATATGTCAAGAGTACCATACGCTAATGCTATTGGTAGCTTGATGTATGCAATGATTTGCACAAGGCCAGATATTTCACACGCTGTTGGAGTTGTAAGCAGGTACATGCACAATCCTGGAAAGGATCATTGGCAGGCTGTAAAATGGATTCTACGGTATATTCATAATACTGTAGATGTTGGTTTGGTTTTCGAGCAGAAAGATAGTCAATATCTTGTTGGATATTGTGACTCAGATTATGCAGGTGATTTGGACAAACGAAGATCAACTACTGGTTATGTTTTCACTATTGCAAATGCACCAGTTAGTTGGAAGTCTACTTTGCAGTCAACAGTTGCTTTGTCTACCACTGAGGCAGAGTACATGGCAATTACAGAGGCTGCGAAGGAAGCAATTTGGCTTCAAGGATTGCTTAGAGAACTTGGTATTGGACAAGAAGGAATCACAATATTTTGTGATAGTCAGAGTGCTATTCAATTAGCAAAGAACCAAGTTTATCATGCAAGGACGAAGCACATTGACGTCCGATATCATTTCATACGAGACATCATAGAAGATGGTGGAGTCATAATGCAGAAAATTCATACTACGAATAATCCTGCCGATATGTTGACAAAAGTGGTGACTGCGGTCAAGTTTCAACATTGTTTGAACTTGATTAACATTGTTGAATATTGAAGATTGAGGTTGAAGACACAATCAAAATTGTTGTTGAGAAAAAGTTGAAAATGGAGAATCTTGCCAAGGTGGAGATTTGTTAAATTTGACAAGATTCAAAAATGGATTAATGAGAAGATATGGTAGTTAGGAGGATAATTCTTCATTGGTAGGAAAGTCAAAGATAGCACCTTTTGTAGGTGAAATTTAGGTGAACAACAAATTGGTTTCACAAGGTAAATCTTGACATTTTGACATATTGTGATGTCATGGATGACATCAATAGGAAGAATTCACTCCTATAAATAGGTAGCTCCTAATTCATTTGTAACACACCTCTCACTTGCCTTCTCATCTCCTAAGGCGTTTGTTCTTCTTTCTCTCTTGTAGTATTTCACTTGTACTCTTTTGGAGTGAAATAAATATTGGTTGGTTGTGTCTGAAGACTAGGCAAAAGAAAACAAAAGTTTGCCGAACCTCGTTAATTCTTGGTGTTCCTTTTGTTGTTGTCTTTTACTATTTATTAGCTACATTTAGATATAGCAGTTGTGATTCTATCACTCTCTATATATTTGGCTTCCGCAACAAACATATGATGATACGTGTTTTTAAAGTCCGCCTCGAATTTCAAGACTTAATTAACTACCAAACTAGAGTTTGATAGCGCTAGAGGGAATTTCTAGTGGTGCGGTGAAATGCATAGAGGTTAGAAGGAACAGTAACGGCAAAAGTACTCTGTTGCAATGTCATTGAGCGACGAAGTAATTAGGAAAACGAATGAGATTAATTATTTGCCCCAGTATTCCTATGAACACTAGGCGTTGTGTATTGACCTATGTGCGATAACTTCTTTATTTCAAGCGTCTAGTTCGTAAATAAGTTAATTACATAAAATAAGTCAGTTCCTTTATTTATACACAACTTTAATTGGAGCAGACCTGAATTTTAAAAATTATTAAGATTAGTGTGTATATTTAAAAAGCTGATATAATTTAAATAATTAACTTAATTATCAACATAATAAATCTTTAAACACATGCAAAAAGAGATATATATAAAATTTAAATACAAAGTATCTGATGAAAATATATTATCCGATGATTAGATGATCAATAAAAACAAGTTGTACTTGAGATAAAACGCATGGGTATTCTGCCAAAAAAAAAAAAAACATACACATGAATAATTCTAATATTCTCATAATCAATTCATTTCCATGTTTTCAGATTAATATTTCTAATTGTTAATGGATGACTAATAAATTTAGCTTAATCAAAAGAGAAAATTAAATGACCATTCTCATATATATATACATATATATTTTAATTTTCGTTGATATTAATCTTTTTTATATGATGGTTACTATAATTTAGTCTTAAATAAAAACAATATAATTATAAATCTATCCCTTACTCCCGTCTCAAATACTTGTCACACTTCGCTTATGTATACTAGTATAATAATTTTTTTTGTTTGTCGAACATTAAAATTTTAAAATATATTTTAAATTTAAAATTAACGCTAAAAAATAATAAAGGGTAACAAATATATATTCAGCTCATAGTCTAGTAAACGGCAATTGAATTTTTTATTCTTGCGAATTCGGAAGAAAACATAAACTAATGTAAGGAATGATAATCAAAAACTCAATTAGGAAATGCAGATGATCTATTATATCGAACAAGATTAAGAACAAAAGTTACTAGATATCTTTCTTTAAGTAGAACATGAAACAATTCAAATTCTCTATTTCTAAAATAATAGGAGAGTTAAATACTTTTTAAGGATAAATTGGCGTCGTTGACACATGGATCGTGAAGCCATGCTCCCAAGGTATTACAGGATTCCATTTTTTGTGTTGCAACCACTGTTTTCTCAAATTTCAACATAATATTTAAAATTTTTGGTGTTTTTGAGATAATTTGTACATTTATTTAAATCGGAGATAAATTTTATAATTTCGATTATTTTGAGATTTCTTATATATTTATTGAAATCTGAGATAAATTTTGTAATTTGAGTGCTTTTGAGTTTATTTGTATATTTATTGAAGTTGGAGATAAACTTTGTTCTTCTGATTTTTAAAGAATATTGGGTGTTCTTTGTGAGTGATTCAACGCTATTAGTCAATTTTCTGGTCAAACCAACGTTTACAATTTAAACAAGTGGCAGTGGGTTCTTTAAGTTAATTGGTTGCATTACAAGTTAGAACTTTGTACTCCCTTCAATTCAATATGTAAAAAACTTTTATGTTTAAAATATCACAATATTTATTTTATCTTTACGAAATGATTTATAAATTTATAAATATCTATAGTTTATTTCAGATGAATCAATGAGATGACAAGGTTACTTTGAGGCTAAGCCAATACTAACTACAAAGAGTCATTTGGTTGAGAACAAGTTATCCCATAATTAGTTATTTTGGGGTTAGCTATTTTGAGATATTTTATCATATGAGATAACTTATTCCATCACTATGATATAAATGATAGGATAAGTTATGCCAAACAAGGTACAAAAATTTAATCCATCACTATTTTATTATCCTGTCCGTATTTATTTTTATTCCTAAGTAGTTAGTTCTTTCTTTAATTATTTATCTTACTTTACTGATTCAAAAAAATGTTTTTTTTAAAAAAGAAAATTAATATAATAACTTTTTAATTTTAATTTTTCATATAATATGTTTTAAGATCACGGATTAAATAATAATTTTAATTTAAGATTGTAAAATCTAAAATTCTTATTTATTTTTTATTGTGATATGTAAAATTGAAATGAGACAAATAAATTAAAATGGAGAAATACGTAAAACATGTAAACCTTTACCATATACGACCTTTGCATTGACTATAATCCATAGAACATGAAGACTATGAGGATAACAGATGGAAGAAGATCATATGCTTAAGATTATTTTAATGCTTTAAACAAAAGAGTAAAACACAATAATTCGACTTAATTTAAAATTTTCCATGTGTGTAGGAACATGGAGCCTTTCATAGAGTCACCAAAACAAGGCAATTAATTAAGATGCTTACTCACTGTTCTAGACTCCATATATACATATCATAATACTTATATCTAATAATAATAATTAAAAAAATGGATTTTAAACTATTTATGTATACATTAAAAATATTTCACCCATGACCATCTCCAATACTCCAACCAATAATTTTTTCTTTAAAAAAAAGTGTACCCATCCATAGTCTTCAAAATCTTGACCACTCTCTGCCCATAGGGTATGATTAGGCAATGTCGCTTAGGTTTATTTATTTTAATATGAATTAAGATATCTTGATCATTTATAAATTGAATAAGAGAGAAAGACCTCTTTAAAATATTTTATGAATAAAAATAAAAAATCTCCTATTAAAAGAACATTAATTTTTTTTTAAAATTATAAGTAACAAAAAATGAGAAAATTGTATGAAATAGCAAATTATTAATTCAAATTAAATATTATAGCCATAGTTTATTTTAATTGCAATTCGCAACAAACATGCTCTTTTTTTGTCATCTGATTCTGTATATAATTATTCATTTTATATATTTCGGTATAAAATGTATAAAATGCGTTTATATCTGTAAAAGCGAGAGAAAAGTGTATATACAAATACATATATTTTTGTCCTATTCACTTATAATTATAAAAAATACAGATATAATTATACGAATTACAATGTATAAATGAATTTATACAAAACTAAACAGTTTGTATAAAATTAAATGTGTCTAGTGAATTATACAAATCAAAAGCTTCATAGCAAATATAAAAATTTCCTATGAAACGCAATTATACAAACTATAGTTATAACATAAAAATATAATTTTTATATTTATTTTATGTAAAAGTTGCTCAAAATGAATCACATCTTATAAAAAATCAATGTTATATTATTAGTAATACTTTTATTTGAGTATTTAAGTAAGTTTTTCTAAATCTTTGTCCCCTCTATCAGCACGAGGATTGCACGTGCACCTTTGCTTCGTTGTCAAAACTTCAGCTAAAAAGGAGAAACGGTGGCAGTTTTTGTAAATAACTTGTCATCCAGGGGTAATTTGACGAACAGAAATTGATAAAAGCCAGTTGAGCGTTTGTGAATTTCGTCACACAGAGACACACACTGTAGAGTGTAATCAATAACTTAGAAAATGAAGAAGGCTGCAGCCATATTGTTGGTGCTGCTCTTTGCCACTGTTGCTAATTCATCTCAAAAGGATGGTAAGTAATTTCTAATATTCTTGGACTTCTGCGATCGATCGATTACAGTTTTTATCAAATCAATAGTATTTTCTGTTTCGTTTGACACACATTCATAATATTAAAACCTCTATTATATATGGTTTTTACTATGAAAATTAATCATTTTTCTCATATTCGTTTTCGTCATGCATGCTATAGCGTTCACTAAAATCTAATCTATGAGAATATTCATCATGATTAAAAGGCAAAAAAAATAAAACGTATTACTAGCTATAGTACTGGTAATTATATGAGGAGGAGGAAATTAGTAAAATCGTTAAGTTTGTCACTTGTTAACATTACTATCATTTGCCAATTATGAATTATGTACTACAAGAAGAAAGATGTTACTCCATAGTCCATACAACTTCCTTAGTCTAGCCAGCTTAATTATAGCGTAAAATAATATTTCTTTCATTTCAATTCATATGGTATATTTTGGGTTATAAAATTTAATCATTTTTTTTCGTAATTTTTTTATGTATATATTTTAAATGTTTTGAATTGTCTGTAACTTATAGTACTTTTTATGTAGTTTTCAAATATGTAACTTTTATTTTAAAATTTTAAAATTAAAATTAAACTGTTTGCCTCTTAAAATTTAAACTGTTATATCATATAAACTCTTGAAAGATGTTACTCCACAGTCTATACAACTTCCTTGGTCTAGCCAGCTTTAATTAAAATAATATTTCTTTCATTTCAATTTATGTGATATATTTTATATTTTAAAATCTAATCAAATCTTTTTATGGTAGTAATATATTACGCATAGTTTCAAAATATGCAACTTCTATTTTAAAACTTCATGATTAAAATTAACAATTTGACTCTTAAAATTCAAACGATTATATCATATAAATTGAGATAAAGCGAGTAATAATTTTTTTTTAAAAAAATATTCGTTGAAAGGATGATCCAGCCATGTCCCCGATCTCCCGGCACCATTTTGGTATGTCATTCAATACCCCAAAAATTAATGGTATCAAATTATAAAAAAAGTTATTTCATTTTTCTCCCCTAAAGCAAATAGCAATGCGATGTAGAGATAGATGGGGACTTCATTTATTTATTTATTCATGCATGTGATAATTGCAGAAGAGAATATGTGATGGCACCGCCAACCAACATGCTATGCTCTTTTTCCCCACCTAGCTAAAAAAATAATTAGGTTTCGTCATTCATTTTTACTCATTTATTATTTTAAAATAATTAATAATTTATTTTATAAATTAATAAATAATTTATTATTTTATGTGTATTTTAGTTTTACTATTAAATATTTTTTATTTTTTAATATTCAGATGATTTATATTTAATAAGACTCATTTAGTAAAAGTATATTAATGTAATTTGATAAATTTATATTAAGGTTCTTATTGATCTGACACACTCGTAAAACTAGTGATACTTTGAGTATATGTATGTAATTTTTTATTTTATTTTTTACTTTGATCAGGATTATTGTCAAACGGCAACTTCGAGCTAGGTCCAAAACCATCGCAAATGAAAGGCACAAAAGTAGTAGACCGTCACGCAATTCCCAACTGGGAAATCTCAGGCTACGTCGAATACATAAAATCAGGGCAAACACAAGGCGACATGCTACTTCCAGTGCCGCAAGGAGATTACGCAGTTAGGCTGGGTGAAGACGCATCTATTAAAACCAAAGTGAAAGTTACAAAAGGAATTTTCTATTCAATTTCATTTGTGTTTGCTAGAACTTGTGCGCAAGAAGAGAAATTGAATGTTTCCGTTTCCCCTAATTCTGAGCCGAATGATTGGGGAATGCTGCCATTGCAGACGATGTACAGTTCTGAAGGATGGGATTCGTATTCATGGGGATTTTTAGCTGAAGCGGATGAAATTGATATTGTGATTCATAATCCAGCTGTAGAGAAGGACCCGGCTTGTGGCCCGCTTATTGATTTCGTCGCTCTTAAGGCTTTGAAAACACCCAAAAGACCTAGAGGTAAAGTACTAAAATTTGAATTCGCTTTAGAAAATATTAAAACCGCGAGTAATACACCACCCAAAATATATTATTTGAAATATATCTAAAATGGTATAGTCATATATAAAGTAGCAATATAAGTTTAATATTTTCTTCATTCATTTTACTTATTTAGACTTCATATATTAATTGATATTTAAAAATTAGATTTTAGAAAATAAGTAATTAAGGTTTATTGGTCAATGAAATGGTTGGAAATTCTGAGTGGAGATAAAAAAAAAACTCTAAGTGAGTTTTCTTGTATGTTCTAGCCTTGGTCGATAGAGTTATTTGGTACTTGTTGCTAGTGGGAGGTGACATGTATCCCATAGAATTAGTCGAGGTACGTGAAAGTTGGGTTGGACACACAGTCATAAAAAATAGCTAAGGTAAAACATGAAAAAATAAAATAAGTATCTCTTGTTGATCGTTTAAGAGACAAAGTTGATTTTAGAAAATCTATTTTTGAAATAGGGAATAGTAAAAATGGAAGGAGGGGAGTATAACAAATGAATAATTAAGTGGTGAATATATTAATAATTATGATAAAGATAAGTTTTTGAAATTTTCACAATCAAATGAATATTACTCCACATTATCCCAAATTTTACAATTGGAGGAGCACGTGACATATATTTGTATTTACTAGGACTATGATATAGAATAGTCTCAAGTTTAATAAAAGAAGAAAGAAAATTACACTTCGACTATATGATTTTATCAAATTACTAGTAACATATTGATGATATCAAAATTCAAATGCAGGCAACATGTTGAAAAATGGTAACTTTGAAGAGGGTCCATACATTTTCCCTAACACAACATGGGGTGTTCTAATTCCTCCCAACATTGAAGATGATCATTCTCCTTTACTAGGATGGATGATTGAATCTCTCAAAGCAGTAAAATACATCGATTCTGAACACTTCCACGTGCCCCAGGGCAAACGAGCCGTCGAGCTCGTGGCCGGAAGAGAGAGTGCCATAGCACAAGTTGTGAGGACAAGACCAGGAAAATTATATGATTTGCTCTTCTCAATTGGTGATGCAAGCAACTCTTGTGAAGGATCAATGCTTGTTGAGGCATTTGCTGGAAAAATTACAATGCAATTTCCTTATGAATCTAAAGGTAAAGGTGGATTCAAAAGGGCTAGGCTTAGATTCACCGCAATTTCACCACGCACAAGAGTGAGGTTTTTGAGCACGTATTATCATATGAAGAGTGATAATTCGGGTTCGTTGTGTGGTCCTGTGGTCGATGATGTGAGATTGGTAGGAGTTCGCAATCCCCACCTTCCATAGGTCTTTAATTTTTATTGATTGAGTTTAAGTTCTATGCATGACAGAATACTGTGATGTTATTAGTTCCTTGTAATGCGTGTTATAGTTGATGTGTTGTTGGTTTTTTTTTTTATTTCATGTCATAGAAACAAGAGAGTTAAAATGATGTACTTTTACATTATATATGGTTGTATTTTACATGTATTTATACAAAATTTTCGAATAATCAAATGAAAGAACCTTTCTTGGTTCAACATAGCATGTGTGTTAATTGTTCTTATGGATCCAATGTCGCTTTAGGGACATTTACAAAGAGTACTAAATGTCATTAAAAATATATATTTAGCTACAATTAAGCTAGTGTTATTAATTAATTGCCGCTAAAGATTCTTTTGTGAATTGTCTCAATAATTTGCATTTGGAAAGAATGTGCATGAGCAAAAATTCAAAACACCCAGCTGATTAACTACTCAAATTGTGTCTCTTGTTGCATGAACCTGCAAAAGTAGAATGTCAATACTTCAAAATTCTCTAGGAAGGTTTTATGCAAATGGCAATGTTTTAGATAGTTGTTCTCTCAACTTTCACCAACTCTGTGCACTACAATTTCAAAAAGGCTGATTTCTCAAATGGTCGCTCAACTAATAGGAGTAGTTATTACCTTAGAAAGTCGCTCTTTTTCTTAATTCCGATCTTTTACAACAAAGAAAGTAACTTTCTGTTATAATAACTATAGTCTGAGAAATCAACTCTTGCTTTGACTATAAACTAATAAGTTCTGTTGAAGGAACTGATTCTCAAAAAAAACGTGGACGTTTATCCTCGTTAAAGCTCTTGCTCCTGACCTTAAATTCCCCTCTACTGGTTGTAAGTTCATCTAGTATCTCAGCATTACAAATGTCTACTTCACCTTCCTCATGAGTTCCATTAGTAGGTGCTTCCTTTACCTGATACAAAATTAAGTATTTGATAGTTCATAATATAATAAGTTGATATACTTGAAAAGAAAATCGAAAATTGATCATACATTAAACTTATGGGGATCATACCTTAGAAGAGAAGCTGCGTAAACATTGAGAGGCACCAATAATTTCCTCATACTCAGCTGCATCTAGCTCTCTCAAATGATGAGGCTGGAACAGTTTGGGGAGTAAATGTTGTCTTATGCTTAAGAGAAGAAAAAATGGCAAGGGGAAGAGAATGCCAGCTATAGGGATCCAAGTGACTCCGAAGCACAACAATAAGTATACAAATTGGAAAATTGTGAAAATTGCGATGTATCTGAATGGTACTGACTCCACAAAAGATGCATGCACCCCTTCAAGAACCCTGCCAACATGGTCACTCAAGTTAGTTGAAGAAGGAAACGGCTTAAAGTTCTATGCACTGACAGTGTAAGATTTTAACGCCGTCATAGTAACTTTTCATATTAAGTCTGACATAGTACCTCAGAAAACAGAACGAAAACTTGCTGTAACAAATTAAACCGCAGAAGTTCTTTATTCTGTTAATGTATATAACTGAATCCTTTTTCAAGTACGTACTTTTTACGTGCTAGTGAAAGAAAAAACTTCATTATTTTCTAAAGTATTTGAAACGCGGACTTACTTAAATCTCCTCCCAGGGGTGATAAAAAGAAGCAATGATCTTTCCCAGAGTTGGTTTCCTGATAGGCTGTCAATAGCCATATAGGCAAAATATCCCCAAAGAACTGAAGTTGGTATCTTCTTTATCACCGGCATAGCGCAAACTGATGCTGCTACTAGTAGCGATTGTAATAGATTGCTCACTCTTTGTTCATTCACTCGGACAGGTAAGTAAACGTCTATGTGTTTCTCTGGATCAAATGCGACCTCTGTTGTACCTCCATTTTTGTTTTCAGTACTTTTCATTACTGCCTCTTTTAGGTGTTCCAACTCTTTAGCTACTGTGCTCTGCAATAGGACACAAACCATAAATTCATACAAAGCTTAATATTCATCGATCTGTATGTCATCAACACCTGTATGAACTAAGATAAACATTACGGTGAACTGAAACATTATTTAACAAATGAAATTGAGAATGATACACGCGATTCCAATAGCTATAGCTAGGCAGCAAGAACTAAACTTATACGAGGTGGAAACTTACATCAGAAGAACTATCAATCTCTATGAAAACTGCTTGCATATTTCCATACATTTCGGAGTTGCTAGCCTTTCGCTTTATACTCTCCTTGGCACTTTTAACCATCTTCCTCCGAATCAGCTGGTTCACATTGCATAAAGTTTTAATGGATTCAAAAGAGTACCATAAACAAAATCACCAGCATATATGACAATCATTTATTAGAATTTCTAGCTAGTAATGCTAATTACCTGTCTCTTAAGAACAGCCAAGCTTTTCGTATGCATAGGTGACTGAGGCAGGACGCCATTTGAAGGAGGCACACCAATCAAACCACAAAGCAAAGTCTATGCAAATACCATTCATGTAATTAGGTACTCTTCGGTTATCAAACCAGTGATGAAAAATGAAAAACAATACAAGAAACTAGCTATTGATGAATACCATAAATCCCAAGAGCAAGATATCATGATGATAAGCAGAAGGATTCTTGAGATTGAATTCACTTTGTTGTGCCATTTGTGAAGCAACGGTGTGATCAAAGAAATAAAGTCCAGCTATCATTAGAGCTGGAATTAAGGCAGCAACGATGTATGTTGGAGGAACCTTCCCCATATCCTGCAATTGAGATTATGCTTCCAATTTCAAGATATTTCAATAACCAACAGAAACTTAATCCATCGATCCGTTCACAAATCAACACACCTTGATTACGGTCCAGTGATGTGAAGATGCAGATTCCCAAGGAAGTGGACTAAAGAGCCTTCTGGGAACTCCAGATGGAACTTCACTTGGCACTCCATATGAGAGTGCTGACCACACAAGAACCATTAAAGGAACACCATAATCAGCAACAAAGCTTCTGAACCAGCCTGATTTAACGAGAAAATAAAGTAATATTAGTTAGTCAACTTCATGAAGATTAGATTTATATTATATACATCGACAGTATAAGAAATTTATACACCTGTTCCATACCACCACGACCTTGCTTTTCTGCTTTTCAATGATGTGTAGAGAATGCCAAATGAAAATATAACTCCAAGTAACCCGTTTATATAGAGCCACTGGAATTGATATTTCTCTAAACTTGAGTCCTCAGCTTTCGGAACTTTGAACTCACTCACTAACCCCTACAAATCACATTCAAAATACAACCTTCATAAGCTAAATTTGACACTCGTTAAGACTTGATACTAGTATATGAGATATTACGAAGAGCTGAACTTCACCTGCAGTTACCTTAATTGCCTCTTGAATAAAAAGCACAGAAATGAGCATCCCAAATGTCTCCCCAGCTATCCTTGTAAATCGATTAATAATGTAGCACGCGTTAAATATTGCTAGAAGAACCAACAAGAGTGCTGTCCATACACAAACCCTGCAGAGTAATAACACATCACAATAAGTAGGAATTATAAATTCTTCATCTCAACTAACTTTTCGATAAAAATGTTAAAATGACAGATACCATCCAGCCCAGGCCAAGTAAAGACTCTGTCCCAATTGTTGTCTCCCTTTAGCAAATTTGTACATGTAAGTGTACATAATAATAGTTGGTTCAGCAACTCCTAATATTAAAAGAGGCTGACCGCCGAATATGGAGTGTATAATACCACAAATAGCTGTTGAGGCCAATGTTTCCACTGTGCTCACACTCCCATCTAAGACACAAGACTATAGTATTAGTGCATTTTGTTGATTAATAAAGTTCAAAATGTTACGAAAAAAATAACCTGTATCTCTGCTCAATTGTTCTCCAAAGGCAATTACTGGAAGAGCAGATGCAAAAAATATATACGTAGTTGGAGCCAATATCCTGTATAGAAAAATCAAACGTGATTTTGTGAATAGAATTTGAAAAAAAATGGAATTTAGGCGAAATGTTAACAAATAATACGCGAATCCAGATGATAGTCCAGAAATCCAATCGTGCTTGTAACATGAAGCTCTTCCTCGAAAATCATCGATAATGCCTCTGAATGGAGATGTGAGAAAACTCTTCATCCCCTCTGCTAACACTTCGAAAAAATTTAGTAATGGTACAGGGACTATCCTACTATTACAGTTGTGTGAGGCGCCATTACTATCACTCACGGGTCCGTCTCCAACCCTATACTCTATTTTATTCGGTTCTCTATTTGTTCAAACAATCAATTCCAATTCAGTTCTTTTATTTTACTCTCTAAAAAAACAAAAAAAAAAACTCTCTCAAATGTTATATTCTTAATTTCTTATTTCATAATATATATTCTTCTTTTTCCCCAAATAATCATATTATATAATTTTCATATGATATAGTATTTTAATTTTTTAAATTCTTTATTTAAAGTAAAATATAATTTTATATTTTATTTTCAATTTTTAAATAACATAAATTGCAAATAAGTATTGATTGGCGTGACACATTAGCTCAGTTAAATTCGTAAATGTATAGACCATTTCCTTTGATAATATATAGGTGGTATATTTCGTAGCTTGTTATTTTAGGGGTAGTTGGTGTGCATCTACCTCGTTTTGTAACGATTACATTTGATTAATAAGATGGTTGTTAATAAGAAAAAAGTTGCAAGTAAATATTACATAATATACAAATTAATGGACAATTCAAATAGAAGTGGAATCATTAATAAAATACAATTACATAAATACTCAACTTATAAATAATGCTAGATTAATGCATTACAGAGTTAAAATAAATTTTTTTGTCCTTAATATTTTCATGTCTAGCTAAAACTTATTCCATGAAGATTTTCAAATTATATTTGTCGCAAAAATTGAAAAAGAAAAAACATAGGAGGAATTTTGTTCCTAGTGATAATGGGAACAGAATATATGTTGTTGTCTCAATTTGACTAGTAAAAAGAAGTGGAAAAAAAGAGAGAGTTTTAACAACATAAACCAACACAAAGAGACGAATTAGTACAACGACAATATGGGCTGATTTCGGTTTACGTTTCATAATTACTTCTTTTTAATCATATTTTAAGAAAATGTCATTTTCCACATAACATGTATAATAACACCAAGATACGAAGAAATTTCACATTTAATTTTTATTTAAGACTATAAAATTTAAAAGCTTTTAAAATTTTGTAGTCATCCAAAGTCGCGGGTGGGGTGCTTTGGTCTCCCTCGTGTGCTTGCGGGTGACTAACGAACCGCGGCGGCAACAAGTCCAAGGAATACTAAATTGCCCGTCATGCGTGGGACATGTGCTTCTTTTGAAATAAAAACGACTCTAGGCCATGAATATCTTCGTCTTTCGCATTAATTAGAACAATAGCGAAATAAGATACTTGATATGAATTACAGAATCTCATGAACCATTAAGCCTAGAATCTCATTAACCATTAAGCCTTTGAATTAAGCTAAGTTTGGATGTAGCATAAGTTGCAATTTTCTTTTAAAATATAACGCTTCTTATTTATTTGACTTAGTTCTTTCTTAGCTGGAAATAAAGGGCGCTGTGGAATATTACAGAATTCTGCTTTATTTTTTTTATTTTCCACCCTGCTTCCGATTGATATCCACGCTTGATCAACTAATTTAAATTTGCCATCGAGAATTTAATTTTTGGGTTTAAGGACTCCTATCAAAGGTGATTTTATATTCAAAATCGAAAATTTCGATCTCTAACTAAGGATGGATGAGTACTCACCACAATTAATTTTTGGTAGTCAAAACCCTGCTTTATGCTGCCAACCAAAATAGAAAAACAAGAAGCAGAAATTTTGGCATTAATATATTACAAGAATTCACATTTTAACACCTAAGAAAATTCTTAAGGCTAATTAATTCCACTAGTTCATGTATTAGACTTCAATTTATTGTCAAAGGCCGGAAGAAAGAAAAAGACAGTCTTGACTATACTATTCTACATGGAAACTTTTAGACAAATTTTTTTTTATGAAAATATTGATTAAACATAAATATTTCTCTCATATTATGTAATATCTCCTTTTGTCGTCCCATTTTAATGTATTATTCAAATATATATAAACATCAACATTCTTGCAAAATGAAAATATTATTCAAAATAATGCTAGTATACAATTTCACAATATAAGGCATGTAAGTGTTGAGTCATAAAGAAGGCATAAGTAATAATGTTGATATTCTCAGATTTGTTTGTTATTTACAACCAAATACATGGGTGCATGTCCAGCTTCATGGCAAGCACGTATAAAACACAAAGGAGAAGAAATAACTGTGTGCTTGTATTCAACCATACTGTTACTCAGAGTTTTCACAAATAAGAGAGACAGAGAGAGATTCTAGCAGCAGAAAATCTGCTACACTGTTCCGAAAAGAAAAAAAAAGTGTACAAAGATGCTATCGCCACTCTTATGTGGTAGATAACAGAAAACAAAACCGAGTTCAAGAATCTGCAAAACGGAAATAAGAAGGAAGGAGGGGATGGTAGAGAAAGATACATTTTGAAAGCTCTAACACTCAAGCTGCTGCAAATTCACAATTAAAGCTACCAAAAGGAGAGGTGGACTTGAACCTCTACCTTTTGAGTAAATTTTTAGAAAAGAAAAATTACAAAAGATATATGTGAAAAAAGGGGGCAAAAACCTCAGTTGAATAAATACTTGCGACTTGACATTAGAGCATCCTATTGATGTTGCTGTTGTGGTTCCACTAAAATTCTATTGATGAATGGCGACATAGCTGCTAGCAATGCTTTTGGACATTCCTCATGTGGAAGATGTCCACAGCCCGATATGGCAACCAGTCTCTGTAAGTAAGTGGAGATCAATGTCAGATTTGCAGGAGTAAGCTTCAAATTTTGCACTTACCAGGAATACCATACAGTATGTATGTTGTCCAGAAATTGCACATTAAATCAAAACTTCTTGTGACTGCAAAAAGTTGTACATATTTCTACTCTAAAGGATAAAAATACTAATACTTCTTTGTGTCATGCAGAAATACTTTTAAACTTTACAATAGTTACACAATCAGACATGGGGCGGAGCTGCAATACTATACATATACTTTTGAGATGAAGTGAACATTACGAGCAATAAATCAGTGGAATATATAAATGATTCTTTTTCACTTTTTGAACAATATGACATTTGTGTTTGGGAAACCAGAAAGTGGTTTTCTTTTACTTGTAAATTCTAGAGATGGTTAGTAGGGTTTCCATGTGTAAACCAAGTAAATATACATTCTTTATATAATGGATGTTTCAAATACACCCTTTTAAAAATCACACTTGATTGCATGCATCTACTTGTGCTATGGCAACTCAACCATCTAAAATCTTGTAATTTCTAGAGATGGTTACGTAGGGTTTCCATGTGTAAACCAAGTAAAAATACATTCTTTCTATGATAAATGTTTCAAATACACGCCTTCTAAAATCACAAACTTGATTGCATGCGTCTACTAGTGCTATGGCAACTCAACCATCTAAAACCATTTTCTTATCAAAACATCTTTCCCCATAATATGTTATCCCATATTGTATCTTCAATCTTTTATTTAAACATTAGAACGAGAATGTTCTTTTACTTTAACAAAATGGAATCTCCGAAACCACCTTTAAGAGGTAAGCATTCACAAAATTACTCAATTCATATTTTTCGCTTTGTGCATCAATATTTGTAGTAGACTGGCTTTTTCTTGCTTTTGTGGTTTACTCTGTCTCTAAAACAATCCATACTTCTTCTATTTTCCTCGTACGAAGTGTTATAATATTGCTTTCCCATAGAGTTTTCTTTTTAGACGTCAAGGGAACTTTTCATATTTAAGAATATACTCTAAAAAAAAACCATCATAATGTTAAGAGGCAAGACTCATAAAATAAAAGCATTTACTATATGACTCTTTAGGATTATTAAGATACGATTACTAACCAGGATCGAGATAATCACTCACTGATCTATATCTAAGTGAATTGGGCTTCTATCGTAAAAACAAGCCAAAAGCCCAAAACAGCACAACATGAATATAACTTTTGTATTACCACATAGAACAAAGCAGACTTTTCATCACCAAGAATGATCAACTCAAATAACTGTTGAACAATTCATTTTTCAACCCCGTATAGTACAGCACGCGCCACCGAATTAATTTAATTATGATGAACCAAAATATCACCAGAGGAAAAGAATTTCAGCTTTCAAAATTAACTCAACTGGTTTTCCCATCAGAAACAACATGTTGCACAACACACCTAAACGGGTAATACGAAGTAAGGGAAAACACATGCAAAATCATAAAACACTGGAACAGAAAATTTTAGAAGAAATAACCTTCCAGACTCTATCTCATACAAAGCTAAAGCATGATATAAATTAAACTACTGCCACAAAAATCAAATTTGCTGAGTGAGAGCTGAGAGGGAGTACTTACAGAATTTACAAGTTTTGATGCCATCACTTGAACAGATTTTATAGATACAAGTGCATCTTCAGCTCCTCCGATCACCATAACTGGTAAACTTTCAACTGTTTTTAGCAATTGTGCCGCATTTTCTGGTGAGAGGACCGTCTCAGATGAAAGTTTTCCTATCTCATGGAGAGCTTCATCCCATCCTTCTACACATAATGGGGCCTGATTACACACAGAAGTAGAAAAGGATGATATCATGATCATATCATAATCTATGAAAATGTAAGACTAAACGACTTGGCATCGAGTACTGAACGTAAGAAAACAGGGAAGACATATTTGTCCTGCATACCAGCCAAGCTTTTCTCATCTACAATATCTCAACTCTAGGTACATATATTATATGATACCAGCTTAATAAGAGTAGATGCATCCGTTACGGCCTCTATCAAGTTGCAAATCTCTCTAACTTTCACTGTCTTATCCCCCCAAAAAAGATCTTACTTCAAAAAACAGTAGCATAGAAAAGAAGTATGTAACTTCATATACATCATAAAATGGTGTCCCGGCATTTGCAAATGCAGAAACAAAATTCTTTGAATGTGACAGATAAAACTTTCAGTGAGCATTTTGTACTCCATTCTCCTTTTTCTTAACACTACCCGCATCCCACCAAAGTCAATTGTTTATATCATAATGAGAAAATATAATAGATCAAATCTTTTTTTACTTAAAATCAGAAAATCTAAGTATTTACTTTAATTTTTAATTTCTAGCATTTGTTCTGTTTAGTTAATCTTGGTTAAAACATATGCTAACACAAGCAAAATCAAGTTTAGTTCACAGGTGTGAAATTCAAGATATCCGACTGGAGAGACACTAAGGAGCACATTAAATTTATTCCAAACAGTATCAGTTCCAATCCAGAAGAGCGACCATTACCTAGTATAAATAAACATACAGCAAGAACACATTTTATACCTTGTATAGGCTCAAAACATCACTTGTCAACTTGGTGGCATCATACCATGCACGTCTATTAACAACTTGAGTAATTTCTGTTCGCAACAGTGGACGCACCAAGTGCTTTTTTCCAAGAGAAGTACGCAATAATATCCTTGCAAAAGCTGGAACCAGTTCTCTTGACAGGCTAACATCCAGTAATACAATCCCCTTAATATGGACCTAGAAGGCAAAAAATAAGCAGGAAGATTATATTACTCAGGAACACACGCAACGGAGGTGCACATCATTTACCTGCAACTCTAATTTAAAACTGATCCTAAAATGCTTCATATCAATTCTCTTCAAATAAAGCAGAGCAATATATAGGTTAGAAACTCACTATGGGAACAGAAATTGCTTGAGCTAAATTTGTGACTAATGGCATTTTCTTAATTGTTTTTTAATGACATAGGTGTCCTGGCACCTTCCAAGCACCTTGACTGGGAACTTATTCTTATTCATTAATCAACTTAGCAAAAGATTAAAAAAAAAAGTTAAACTCACATTTATCAAATTTATGGACTCATCCTAAGAAAAGGTCAACTCACATTAATTGAATTAGTGGATGATTGAACTCTTTGTGCAGCCTTCAGTGCAAGCAATCCACCATCATCATGGCCAACAAGTACAACTGAAGTAAAACCCATATCCGAACAAAACGAGAGAAG
Source organism: Solanum sitiens (assembly GCA_016801875.1). Taxonomy (NCBI): domain Eukaryota; kingdom Viridiplantae; phylum Streptophyta; class Magnoliopsida; order Solanales; family Solanaceae; genus Solanum; species Solanum sitiens. The sequence goes on from JABWTJ010000090.1 coordinate 659,445, forward strand.
CAGATCAACCTGAAAAGTAAAAAACAAGACAGTTTAACAAAAGGCCTAAAATACCAAAAATTAACATCCCCTAGATCAAAAAACCCAGAAATTTCCCCACTTTCTGGCTCTTGCCATTTGACATTCTCACTTCTTTTTGATTAAATTAATTGCTGTAATCTCAATAGTTTGGTCTCATGCTAAATTTTACAACAAACTTCATTAGAACATACTATCAAAAGCATTAGAATACCTGACTATCAATCTTGTAGGGATTAGGCAATTGATTCTCTTCCCAGTCTCTCTGGCGTGGCCTAGATGTCAATCCCCACCCCGGCCTGTCGAATGCTGTGACTGCACAACCGACCTGTTGGGCTAGGTCATCCATCACATTTCTCCAAGAGAAAACCCCACCTCCAAAACCATGCACTAGAACAATTCCAAACTGATTATTCCCTTCAACATCTCGTACCGGGAATGAACATCCCACCTTACCAACATCATCTTCATCACCAGTTTCATCTAGGCAAAAAGTAGGGATTTCTTCAGACGGAACTGGGGAAGTTGGAGACACATCTAAAAGAGGCATAGAGAGAGTGTGGGTATGAAATTGAGTGCTGTGGCTCCTCCGAATACGATAATCGCTTTTTGACAAAACATGCAACGGATTAGCAGAAGCAGGTGTGGAAGACAAAGAACGGTAAGGTGAGCCAGGCAAGCAAAGTTTGTAATGAACAGAGAGCCCAAGGCAAGAAATGAATGAACTGTCAACATCAGCAAGTAATATAGCAGGGACTTCCCCCTCCTCATGAGCCGATCCTGCAAGTTTTCTCCTCATATCACTCTCAGTTCTTGTTTTACCTGTCGGAGTTGGAGATCGTGGTACCTTATTGTATGCAGAGAAAACAACTTTACAAGGAAGGACCTGTAGTTGTAGAGGAAACCAATTCTCAAAAACTTATAGGCTTCAGATAACTGTACCTTTTCTTTAAAAGGTCACTATTAAATCAAGGAAAAAGACTACATAAATAATCTCTGTGATCTAAATTTCCTAGGAAATAAAATGCAGTTAAATAGAAAATTGACAGATAACCTCTAATTAAAACTTAGTTAGAAAAAGAGCATGCTCATTTTGTGAATGTTACAGATTTGATTCCCACTGAGGGAAGCACATCCAACAAGAGAAAAAGTTACTAAGCATAGTGCATATAATAGCTTACAGCTTCTGGGTCAACTCTGTGAAACAAAAGCTTCCTCCTTGCTCGACAGCTTGTTCTGTAAGCAATTACAGTATGTCCAAGAGCAAAGACCACTGAAGAAAGAAACAACACAGGCATCCCCCATGACTTTTTCAGATGAAGCCTTTGACTTGAGATAGAAGATGAAGCTTCAACCTCCAGATATGAATTGACAGAGAAAACACAAGCTTTGATAGACAGAAGAATGACGGAAATGATGGAACAGAATGTAACCGTTCCGAGGTATGGTCCATGTGAAAGAGCAGGGCCATCACACAAAGAATAAACACCTATCATCAGAAACTAAAACGGATTAATCTTATAGCAAACACTAACCAGATAACAGACATGAAAAAAAGTCAGTAAATGTTAAAAAAAGTTAATTCAGATCATCCCATCTAGCAACTTTAGATAAAAGAGTAAACCTTGACAATTTATTAGACCTTAGAAGAAGAAACTCAAGCCATATCAATGGGGCCATAACCTAGTAGTAAGGACCCTCAGGCAACTGTTGTTGGTCGGAGGGAGGGAAGGCGTTGTTAAGTTTACACAAAAACATGTAAGGCATCATGAAAAGGGTTGAGAAATTAAAACCAAATATAAGATTTTACATTAGCAAACTATACGTGCAAAGCCAAAATATACAACATCAAGCTCCAGGTATATCTGTAAATAACTATATTTCAACTCGAAGCAGAAAAACTAGTTGAAAACTGAACCAGATAGAAACACAAAACTTGAAGCAAATTGGAACGAGCTTTAATCTAAAACCAACACTTAGAATTATATACAGTATGCATTAATTAATCATCAGAAAACAATACCAAAAACCCAAACTAGTTAAAAGTCCACTATACAAACATCGCTATCTCGCAATCATTATTCAGAAAACAACAAATAAAATTACATTGTTATAAAAAAAATGGAAACGAAGCCCAAAAAAATTACATACAGGTGATGATTAGAGATCTGACAATAGAAACGATAGGAATGTCCGTCAATGAGCTTTTGAAGGCATATCTATGCAAATGTTCTTTAAAACTGTAACATTTAACGCATGTAAAGCTCGAAATCAACACACTTGGTACCAAAACATCCCCAATTGCCACAATCAGTGGCGCCGATAGTACCAATAACGATGCCAACATCGCCACCATGAAATATATAATCTTCACAAACCTCTTCACCTTCTCCAACATTCCTTTTCCCCCGGAACCCATTATCATAATTCCAAGTCCCAAAGCAATATTGGCCAGGAAGATATTTCAGGTAGGGCTTCCTGAAATAATAGATCGAATACAAAATAACGTTCTAGGTGAATCCACACGACAAGGTGGCGCAACGGCCATATCTCGCCGGCGGCGATCCAAACGCCGGTCAGCAACGATGTTGAGTTTAGGTATTCCGGGTTCAGGTGAGGTCTCCGTTATGAAAATATGAAGTTCCAAGAGAAAAAGTGAACAATTTTCTTCCGGTTACAAAAATGAATTTCCTCTCTGTCGTCCGGCCGGCCGTTGAAAAAAACTGTAGAGAGAGAGAGAGGAGAGACTTTTGGTTTATCGCCGGGAGTTTTTAGAACTGTTTTTTTCTCTCTCTCCCCTTGTGTTGTGCCCCCACCCTGCACCTCCCCTTCGTCGACTTATATTCTGCTATACTAGTTAAAATATATATATATATATATAATGTTTATATATATATATATATACACGTAGTTGTGTGTGAAATAACTTCGCAAATTGTATAGAAGAGGTAAATCTTTTTTTTTTTTAATCTATATAAAGTTAATTATTGGAGTATATCATATACTTTTAGAAAAAATATTTGAAGGCATCAATTATTTTTCTTTTTTTATAAAAATATTTAAGGACATAAATTAAATGTTATTTTTTTCTCTTAAAGAAAATATTTAAGGGTTTAAATATAATGTTACCATTTTAACAAATTCATTAAATGTAAGTTTAAATATGGAAGAAGAATAAAAATGTAACAATTTTTTAAAATTTCGAGTAATTCAGTTATTTTTGATGGAATACGGATCATAAAAAAAGTTATTTAATATAGACTTAAATGTTTTAAAGAAATTCATGTAATAAAATTTGATTAGTAAACTAACTTCTTGATTTCAGACAAAGAGTTTTGAACTAGAGATCAGTTTCAAGTCAATTATGTACTCGTAATGTGATGAATTTTTTCAATTTACACCTAGACTAAATTTGTATCTAAATATTTTTTTAATATTATAATAAATAAAAATAAAAAGACTTCCTTTGATTCTTTGTTAGAGTGTAAATTTGGATATTTTTGGTCGAAGGATTTAGCATCACGTGAGTCTATTCAATCAGTAATGATGAAACTCCCAAAATGGCAAGTATAAATATGAGTTTAAATTGTTTGAAATAATCTCAAATTAGATTCTCACAACCTCATTTTCCTTCTGTTTGCTTGATCTCATATAATAAGAAATATATAAAAAAAAATAATACATTGATTATATATTTTCTACTTGAAAAAATACTTCTTTCGAAGAATTATGTGTTTTGATATATTCTTAAATTGTTTTTAAATAGGAGTGGAGGTATTTTTTTTGACAATGAGAAGAAGCTGAAAAGATTTGCTTGCAAAAGAAAATTTTTAAATTTTTTTTTTTTTTTTTGAAGTTTAGAATATCTCTTCGTATACATATTTATCAGTATATTTCTATCTTAATTAATTAGCATATCTCGTAAGTTTAATTAAGTTCGATCAAAAAATAAAATCATTAAAGAAGTTTCGATCAAGATTTTTTTTATTTTATATAATATTTTTTTATTTTATGTTTATATATTATTATTTTATATTATAATATTATTTTGGGTTTTATTTTACATAATTAAAATAAAAATGTCAACAATATTTTTGTTAGATTAAAAATATAAAGGACTTTATTTGTCTTTGTGGTGAATTTATATTGTGATTTAATTTTTTTAATGATTTTTAAATTTATTTTGCTTGATATTTTCAATTATGTTTAATTTATCATGTTAATATTATATTAATATTTAATTGATTATTTAATATATAATATTAATTGAAAAATTGAATATAAATATGTTTTAATTAATTAAAATAATTTTTAACTAATATTTTTATAATAGATATTTAAAATCATTTCTCTCTATAAAATAATTTTAGTATTAAAATACATTTACACTCACCCTTTTTCAAATAAATTCACCAAACACAATTTATCTATTTTTTTCAAAATCACCTTATTAAAATTTTATTTTAAAAAAAATACTTCTGAAAAATAAACATTTTTAGTTGCAGCGTCAAACTCCTAGAGTGATTTCGATTTTAACAACATTAATTTATTTCGTCATTATTTAAGTGTCTATTTCCTTTTTTTTAAAAAAATATATATACCACCCATTCATTTTTTTTAAAAAAAAAATTATTTTATTTTTCACTTTTTGACATATAAAAAAATAAGTATATTTTCCATCTTTACCTTAGCATTAAATATTATTTTTAATATTATTTTTCAAGACTTAATCTTAAACATCATTTCATAGTTATAATTTGATAAAATACATATACTAATAACTATTCTTTAATAAGCATGTCAAATCATGACAAGTAAATATAAATTAATGGGTCATTTGGTGTGAGAGGTCAAAATATGTAGTCCTGAAATAAAAAATTAGTCATGCGATAAAAGTTTAACGTCTTATTTAATTGACATATTTAATTATTTCATTATTTACGTCATCATAGTAATAAAATAAATTATTTCAATATATATGGTGACATAAATATCACAAAATAAGTAATTAATTTCTAAATAATTAATCCTGCCATAGTTAGTTCCTAACGAAAACACCCCAAGTGTGTACCTGTGAGTCTGAGTTATTCCTTACATTAGTTAGCAGCTTTTTGCCATTGACTGTCTTGCCCTTACATTTAATCGTAGTAATAAGTAGTATCTTTTGTTTATTCCAAAGATTTTGCCTCCAATTTTTCATTTTCATTTTTTTTTTTAGAATGAACCTACCGTGACCATTCAGATTTCAGAATCAAACTTTCGCACCGTTATTTAAATGCACTTTTTGGGATTGTACACTGTTGACACTATGTTAGTACTAGTACTATAGTTCAACTTGGTATCGAAAAGCTCCAACTATATTATACTATTCATTAAATTATTTTTATGATAAATATAGTAATATAGTTAAGTAAACAGAAAAAGAGTTGAAAATATATTTAAACTTCACATAAATTATTTTCTTCGTCCCATTTTATATGACATCATTATAAGGTAAGCATTTAAAGGTACAATTCTTCTTTTATCCTTGTTGGTTCTGCTTAATTTTAAAAATAATATTCTAATACATTTATGATGAGAGAAAAATGAGTCTACTTTTGAAGGATAATTTGATAAATATTTCAAAGTTTTCATTTATATCTTAAACTCCGTGCCGGATCAAACGTCGCCACATAAAATGGGACAAAGGAAGTATTAGTTTCATCTTAAATTATTAACCGACTTAAAAAAACATTCCATCTACTTGATTAACTAAACTTAGACATTCCCTCATAACATTATTAAATTGTCTCAAACTCTTGATTGTTTTTTTAATTTTTCAAACTGAATAAATATTACTATTTATTAATTATTTTTTTAATATAATGGACAAAAAACGAAAGGTGAAAGTATTATCACATAAAAAATAAAAATAAATGAGGGAAGCATGGAAAGGGTAAAATAGGAAATAAAATATGAGGAGTGGTGTAATTGGGGAACGTGGGCGGCAAATAAGCAGGATCATAAAACCCAAGAACGTGACCGTCCGTTTCGCAGTTCGCATGGAAGAGGGGAAAGTGGGGTCCACCAGAGAATCGCGGTCTACACCAAAATTTAAAAATATTTTTCGATTAAATTTTAATTTGCATAGAAAAATTTAATAAATAAATCTAATGAGCAAAACACTGTACATATATTACGATAAAAATATAAACTTCATACAAGTGATTCCCTTGATGTATGCCATGAGCAATATTTTACATGAGATTTATGAATGTCATCTCCCATCCATGAGGTTTAGTTTTAATTTTGTTTTTAATTAAAATAATATATTTTTATTTATAATTTTTTCAAAAAATGAGTAATGATAACTTGAAGATTTATATGAGACGACAGAGTAATGCATGAGAGTAGCTAGTAATAATAATATTATTCCCTCTTTTTAGATGACATTTTTAAAAAAAAAAATCAAAGAGTTTAAATTTAATTGAATCATACTCTTTTACATAAAAGTTATATATTTATAAGTTAGGTAAAAAATATTATATTGACAATCTAAAATATTTATAAATGTTATAATTTTTTAATTAATGAGACAATATTAAACACCTTTATAACTAGTATAACATCTCTGGCGGCATGTCAGATCGGTTATATATAGTTAGTGTATTTTTGGGGAAAGTTTTATTCGCATTAAAGTTTACACTAAGTCGATATTATTTAATGATTTAATAAAGTAAATACATGTAAATTAATTATGATTAAATAGAATAAATTATAAATTTAAACACATGTCACGCATGTATTGACTTGATATAAATTTTTGTGCGAATAAGTTTTACCCGTATTTTTAGGTTCCTTTTAATATAAGTGGTGTTTTATTTTTTATATTGTTTCAAATAAAGTGATATATTTAACATAATAGAAAAAGATATTTATAACATTTTTTTCAACTTTAGTTTTATTTAAATATAAAGAATTTTACTTCACGAAAAACTACTCCTTTTCAAGATATTTATTTACTTGAGAATAAGTTAATAATTAACCCTATTTATTTTGCAATAGAAGGAGTATTTGTTTTATTTAGGGATAATGCACAAGTATCCCCTCAGCATATGTCCGAAAATTGAGAGACACATTTATATTATACTAATGTCCTATTACCTTCCTAAACTTATTTTATTAATAATTTTCTACCCCTTTTCGACCTACGTGGCACTATCTTGTGGGCCCAACACTGGTTGACTTTTTTTTTAAGCTAATGCCACGTAGGTCGAAAAGGAGTAGAAAATTACTCATAAAATAAGTTTAGGGGATAACAGGACCTTAGTATAGTATAAGTGTGTCTTTAAAATTTTCGGCATATGTTGAGGGGGTACTTGTGTATTTTCCCTTTGTATTAAATTGTTCAACAATTATATTTGCACTAGAAATACCAAATATAGCACTGGTCACTAAAGCAGTAAGCATTTCTTATTTTCTTTAATGAGAGGTTAACGATTCTAGCTTTGAGTTTGAATTTTTGATAGAGAATATTTTGATACTATGTTTAATTTTACTTGTTTTAGAATACTTGATTTATAGTCTGATTCAGCCGAGTATCTAAACACAATATATAATAAGTGTTGATTCTATTAGACATTTTTAATTCAAAATTTGAAAAAAGATTGTGTTTTCTCAAATGCGTACTACAATTTACATTGATACCCTAGCGATATAAACTATTTCACTTCAATCTCTTAATTATACACACTTATCAATCTCAATTTGAATAAGCCTAAGGTTTTAGGATTTTTTGAGGTACAACTAAAGAAACTCACGTATTTTAATTGACTAACTTATTTATGCCTCAAGAACAACAAAAATCTTCTTAAAATTCATGCAAAAAGTAATTAATAAAATACTTAATCACATATTTAGATGCTCAAACAAAACAAGTCTATAATGCAAATATTTAAATAAAATTTATTACTCCTCCGTTCGTTATTGTTTGTCATGGTTTCTATATTTATAGTCAAACTATAAAAACTTTGACTAACATTTTAAGATGTATTTTTTCATCATATTAATATGCAAAAAATTGTAATTTATAGTAATTTTCATATAGTTTTAGAATATCTAATTTTTTTGTTTAAAATATAGAATTAATGTGATCCAATAAACCTTCGAAAATTAGTTAAATTGACTTTCGATAAATATAACATGACAAATAATTCCAAACGGAGGAAGTAACAAATTTACGATGCTATTGATATATTTAAACTTTTTCTTTTCTCAGATCACATAAAATGTAAACGTTGATTTTGAAGATTCGTATGGGTAGGTCACGTTATTTATGCTTGCCAAATTAGATGACTTCATAACCTGAGGGATGACTACAAAACTTGCCACCCCCAAAGAAAAGTCCACTCATCAAACTACTTGAAAATCGTAAAGGAAAAGAACATGCAATGCCATCAAACTTTGACAAAAAATTAATTTATGTCATTCGTTAAAAGTAGGATGGATACGAACATCGCAAATCGAAAATTAAATCGAATCAAACTTATTCGTTCTTCGGTGTGGTTCTTAATTTTTTTCGGTTCGATGTTGACGTTATATTTTCAAAAAAAATTGGTTCTTCGGTTCGGTGTTTGATGTAAGTGTCTCAAAATTTCGGTGCACGAAGAATCGAACATTTATTCAAAATAAAAAAAATATTTACATATATTTATGGATATTCTCTTAACTAAAAATATAAAAATTATATCATTCATGAACAAATCAAAATAACACCAAATATACAATTCAATAGTTAACTTCAAATATTAATTTCAAGAGGAACAAACACATATTTTTGTTGATGTACGTTATGTAAAGAAACTCCTCTCCGTTCTTGTTTTTCTCGAGAAGTAGTTGTAGACACGTATGTTCTTGACAAAGGTAAATATAGTATTTTAGTCAGCACAATAATAAGTATTTCATGGCGAAACACATTATTCCTTAACATACTTTTTAATTTATTAAGTATCTTATATTTTGATTTTTTCCTCATTTTATTTTCCATTCACACCAAAAAACCAATTTTTAAAACTCAATCGAACCAAAGTAGAAAAATCGATCTGGATTAGTTTGGTTCGGTACACCGTGCACACTTGTCTAATACCGAAAATCAAAAAATCAAACCGAACTGAAGAACCAAACGTTTACCCTAATTAAAAGTTTAGTTCATCTATATCATTTCTGTGCGTAAGAAAAAGCTCATCAAAGTGTCTAAGGGTAAGCTTGGACTACAATTATAGGATCTTGACAACAAACTAATATTCTTAATTCATCATCGCAAAATTCTCCTATTGGAAACAAAGCAATTCCGTTTGATATCGATCCGAATTAATTTCATGAGTAATAATTCTAAATCTATCTCGCTTTTTTTAGAATAATTCATTTTTATAAATATGACGTTTGAGATAAATTCATTTACGCTATTTGCTATAATATAATTTAATAGTACTTTTTGATTCGTCTTACATAATATGGTGGACAAATAAGAGTTCCCCACAGTACCATCATACCTAATATTTCATGTGGACGTTTACTGCCACCAACCATATGATAAAGAAACACCATAACTCACACTATTTTTGGCCATTTGGAAAAAATTGGGTTGACTTACTAGTGATTTGTATATTTTGATCAAGTCTCTGTTGGTTTGCCTGCTATTGTCATATACAACACTCATGTCCTCATCCTTTTATAATAATAATAAATGACATACTTAGTCTAGTCGTTTTATAAGTGAGGTACCTGAAGAATAACGTGTCTGTATAGAGACGATTTTTGGTATAACTCATTAATTTGGGGTGTGTGTTTGGTATTGAAGAAAACTGTTTTCCAATTTCTTATGTATGTTGTAGTGTTTGATAAGTAAGTTAAAAAATGTCATTACACGATTATTTTATATTTATATTCTAGTAAAATACTATTGGGATAGAAGGGTGGAGAGTGGGGGTCTTGGGTAGGTGGGGAGGAGCGATAATTAACTTGAAATCTTACTTAATTATGGAACTTGTTTTCACTATCGTTCATTATATATGTCATTTTTCTTATTTTTAAGAAATTTGTTTTTCTAAAAAAATATTTTGATAGATGAAACATAAAAAAAATTTGGAAGCGTCATACCAAAACACGCCCTTACAAGTGCAGTACTATAATATATGAAGATTTACTTGATTTAATATGATAAATAGGTTTATATAGTTTGATATAAACACTCGATTGATGTAAATTTTTTACTTGTAACTAGAGGGCTATATATAAAACCATAGATGGATTGGTTTTTCAAAAGGAAGATAATCAAATAACAAAGAAAATTAAGCATGAGAAAATGACTCTTATTAAATTATACCAACCACACATTAATATTTGCCTAAACATATACTTGTACTTCATTTAGTTTGTGTTCCCTCTGGAAATAATAATATCATTTCTGATGGCATAGGTGTATGTAGGGCATGTGTTTTATGGTATACGTAGGACACAAATTAGGACGTATTTTTTTATTTGCATGCACTACTCAATTTCTATCAAAAAATCAAGCGAACGTACGTTTGAATGAAATTTTCAGTACTATAATTATTGTGTTGTTATGTTGGGCTTACATGCTGTTAACGACATCAAAATTTGAAATTTCTGTATTTGCGATTAATCTAGTCATTTTAAGTTAGGTAGTTCTGGCTAAATTAATAATTTAATACATAGTAAATAATTTTTTTAAGACAAATATAGATTTTCGACCCGAGTAAATTAGCAAAACTTTTCTCTCATTGATTCATGAAAATCAGCTATTAAATAGGACACGTGAAGTTAGGTTTTTGTTCAAACAGTACTGTTTTTTTTTTCAAGGGAGAAACAGAGCCCCTCCCAACTCTATAGTTGGGAATCAAAATTTGGCTACCATATATCTCATCGGCGTTGGACTAAATATTAAGTAGGCGTTTCGCCATATAATTTGAGATTTAAACGGAAGGTTCTTTTGCTTTGTGAAGCAAGCGAATGATAATCCCTTATGTATTTTAATTTAAAATTGGTGTTTATTTATGAATCGTGAATAAAATTTTAATTTTAACTTCAAGTTACGGTTCCAATTTATTAAAAATATAAAACTTATATTTTGCGAAAAATAACTCATACTCAACATGAAAAGATTTGTCCGTATCACGTTTTTAGATTATATAACAAAAAATTAGTTATTATTGTTGTTCATTTATCAATTATATCAGTCAATCTTTGTGTCATGTATATTGAAGAGTTTGAAATAACATATAATAGAAAGTATTTACTCATAAAAAAAACACGAGATGCAAGTTATTAATGCAACACCATAAAATGTTTGGATACCTTATGAACTATTGTTTGTTCATTTGGTAAGTTTGCATAAAAACTGGAGAAACTTTAATAAATTTTCACAAATTAAAGTCTCGAACTAAATATGTAGTGCTAAATTAATGAGTTTGTATATAGTGTCAAATAACCCATTAAAAATAAGTCCTCTAGCTATTGATTGTATAATGTATATGCTGACAATAATACTAGACAAACATCCATACTGATAATATGTAGATTTTTGTCTAGGCAGCCTAAAGTTTTTCCTAAAAGACAAAACATTCAAACCAATCACATTTTTCCCCATCTTTGGAAGTTTTTCAACTAAAAGAAGGATTTGAAATTGTTTTCCATTAAAAAAGACAACATACATACCAGTCACAAATTATGCACAAAGTTTTCAGAATTATTACACATTTCTAGTCTTTTAATTCAAAAAACTTTTTTCAAGATTGTTTTGTCCATTTTCTTTGACATTTGCAGCATATCATTACTTTACTCTGTAACATGAAGGTACAATAATTCATGTATGTACTGCAACTTGAAAAGCTGATAAATGGGCATGAATGCATATAACAAAATGGTGGACAAGACTGGCAAACATCCTGCGAAACCAAAAATAATTGCTATCAAACAAACAAGGTTCACTGGGAAATAAATTTCCAGGCAGTGTATGTATATGTGTGTACGAAAAGCAAAGCATGACATATTTGACCCTGTGCAATGAAATAAGAACGCTTTTCTGAATGACTATACACAAATTTGAAACTTAGATCTAGATCTGGCAAAAGCGAAAGCCCCTGATATAATTCAAATAGAGGCTGAACTACTTATCATCCCTCCACACTCCACAGCTTACCTTTTCAAGCCAGATGGTTAAAAGAAGTTAGAATCTATATTGGTTTCAAGGAGTCTTTGGAATTGGTAGATTAATCAGCCTCTGCAGATTCATATCACTTTTTCAGTAACTCTTCCATGACAAGGATTTGTTTCATTCATTAATATGAGAAGATTCTATGACAAAGGAATGCCTACTGCAGCTCTTGCTTTGCTTCTTATACCATAAATCTCTCATTGTACTCAACTCTCCTCCCACTTGTTCTCCTGTTACCCGATGCACCTTGTCTATGACTATGAGTGTTCACTAAGGAGGGGGCAGTACGGAGGAACAAGGAATTATCCTTGTCATGAAATAAGAAACAAGTCTCATTGGCAAAATGATGCAATGAAACAAATATGATTTACCTGAAAAGGTGAGCTGGAGGATCAAAATCTATTTACTAATGAACAGTGAAATGCTATGGATAGGGCCAACCAATACAAATGGAAGCAAGTTATACAATTTTTGAATAGAGTAGATGAACTAGTACTCAATAGCTTTATTAAGAAAAATTACATCAATAAACAGACTAATAAAAGAAGTTGACACAGTTATTGCACAGCAAAATGCAACTGCGGAAGGCCAAAAAGAAGAAAGGGACAAAAAAGTACTCGTGCAAACGCATATAATACAGTATAATTTAAACACTGACAACAAACACATAATGCAAAGACTTACACAGACTTGGATGGCCAAGACTAACGTGTTTGTTTTGAAATTAATAACAAGCACATAATGTGAAGGCTTATGCACCCTTGGATGGCCAAGATGCTTGAGCTGACATGATAATTCCCACAATAACACCGAACAGCCCAAGTGCACTACCAAAAATCTCGATCACGAGGATCTTAACGAAAAGTGAGGAGTTCTGTGCATCAGATAAAGCACAGCTGCTTCCAATTATTCCAACGCACAACCTTTTCAAAAGAAATAAAAGGAACAACAATAATTAAAGGGCAGACAAAACATTGCTTTAAACTTGAAACCACAAGTAGAAATCCATGTACAAGTAGAAATTTATTTCAAACTAACCCACAGACAAGATTGGCAAAGCCCACAATGATCCCAGAAGCAAAAATTGCATAGCCAGCTCTAAGAGATTCTGGTGCATAAATCTGTGAGGCAGGTACACTCTCGAGCTTTGTTTGAAGAATGATGGCCACAATAACACCATATATAGCAACCGCTTCACAAAAAATTACACTGACGAAGAAAATTTTTGAGACATTGCACAAATAGGACTGGAAACAAACTAAAGATAAGAATCATCAATAATGGCATTAATGTATATGCGGTAGACTATGAGCCTTTGACTTCACACTTGCTTAAAGATATAGTACACAAGCATATTAAGCCAAGGGCCAGAAATCGTCCCAATACCCCAGAACCATACTTCTCTGTTATCTCATCAGGGCATACTGTTCCAACATTTCTTATATATAACTTTACAATACGTGTCATAAAGGGCAGGAAAAGATTGTAAACAAAAGTTCATGAAGATGCCAGAGAGTATAATGGGATAGTTGACCAAATGAAGCTCAGACATAGAATTACCACTCTTAATGAGAGTATGTTTTCCAAATAGAAAATTATGCAATCATGGAAATGTTTAGGTTGTCAAACTCATGTATCATTGGCTGACAGCACCTGGTGATCACTATCAGCTAAACAGAGCTATAATAATGATAGAGCAACCTGACTAATTAAGCTCACAATTCGGAATCAAACTACCATTAGAATAAAAAACATAACCTGCAAGCAAAATTTCTGATAGACATATGTGGCGGGCGCTAAGGCAAGTAAACAGTAAGGTAAAACAACACATTCTTAGAAAATTCGGTCTGCCTAAGCTTGACTCAACTTCTCATTTTGCACAAACAATACATGTATTAAAAATTACTCCGACTTGAAGCCAAATATCAATCCATGTTATACACTTTAACATGCATGTTGACATTTTCAAGGTTTTTTTTGGTTCACGAACCAGTTATACAGAATCTTTATATGCTTTAAAAACTACATGAATTGTTAGCAATGGATCATAATAAAGGGGATTATTATGCAAAGATCGAGATCAAAGCCAATAATCAGCTTAATCCTAGTATAGCTAATAGCCTAATAACCTATTCATTTCCACTTTATGGCAAACAAAAATAAATACATAAATTTTAGCAATTACTGTTGGAATTAGTCTTCTCAATTCACGCTGCAGTAATTAAAAAAAGCAAATTACCTGATCAGATTTTTGGAGGTAATCCGAGGAGCTTTGATGGCAGCACCAATCAAACTACTTCCAGTTATATATATTCCCCTAAAACATTTCATAATTCCAACGGAAATCGTTAGATTGATAAAAAAAAATTGATAGAAAACCCTAGCGACTAATAATGAAAAGTTTACCAAGCAGCACCAAGCACTGAAACGCCGATGGCAATGGCAATTCCGACGGCGGAGAAGGTGTACGGAGAGATCTGCACCAACGCTCGCGACCATGAGCTCGATGGACCCGCCATTATTGATTGTTTTCACACAAAACGATCCTGATCTCAACTACTTGAATCCGATGAATCAAAGGAGAGAGAAAAGAGCATGTATAGTATTGGACCGGGTCACTAGCTTCTTATTTGGGTCAATTTAACAAATTTGGGCCGATTGAGGAAAATTTCATATTTTTGGGTGATTTTTAATTTTCGTCACTTAAGAAAAAAATTAAGGCTAAGATATCTTCAATATGACCTAATTTCGCAAGGCAAAAGTTTATTTAGAGAACTTAGCCTCAATCAACATTAGTTTGTATGAATAAATTGTGTTTTAAAATGTTACAAAAAGTTTAGAGTAGAGAACTTAGCCTCTATACCCATAAGTAAGTACGAATAAATTAAACCGTGTGAATTATTTTTTTTATTCAATCACTATTTTTGTTATTTTAAAAAGTCAGAGGACAAAAGTTAAAAGATCATGAATTTGAGAAATAAAAACTAAACACCATCTTAAAATAAGCCATTCTTGAGATTTGTGAATGACCAAATTGGCATAAATGTACCAACCCGGTAACAAAGGGCTTCTTATGTAAATGTGCAAAAAAAATTTTAAACCAAAATGATTGCTGTAGCTGTAATGTAATGATATTGTATAAATAAATTGTGTGTATACAATGTATAATCAATAATGTCTTGGAAATGTATATTACTTAAAACAGAGATATTACATCAAAACAAATTGATTTTACTGAAATTTGATCTAAAGGAATATCTTAAACTATCAGGTCAAAGGGAAGATAACAATCGATGTTTTTGTTAGTTTTGCTATATGTTGGGCATTTTACATTTTAAGTTATGAATGTGATCATTATGGCTGTTAATTTAACAGGTTATAGAAAACTGCAAAATTTAAGACTTGTATTGTTGGGATTTCTCCCTCCAAAAATTGGCGTATGCCACTATTTGCAACGTTCACACGGTATTCTTTAGTAAAAGGCGAAAGAATAGTTCGCTATGTGATCATTGCGTGGCTGCGTGTGTTATGTTGTGGCGCTTGATGTGTTTATATACTAAGTTCTAGCCGCTGGCTTCTTCACTAACTTATTGATGTGGGATGTTTTTCTAGTTTCTGCAGTGGGCTACTACTATGGGCCTTATGTACTGGGCTTGCATTTTGGGCTTGTAAGTGTGAGTTTCACACCGATTCAATATCAAGCTCATCAAAAAGAAAATCTTTACTTCACGCTGTTTTTAATATTCATCTCATCAAGAAGATCCTTAATAATTTATTAAGTTTGTGATGATGCATAGTCAAAAGGATCAAAAGTGCATATGTAAATTACTAATTAAAGGTTAAATGAGCTTAAACTGCTTGCTTTCAATTGATATCTAAGCTAGCTTATTAACATTGTTTTTATTATATTGAATCTGAAGTCACTATATTCGTCAGGTAGGAACCCACTTAATTAAATATTAATGTGTCCCTCTCAAATATGTTTCAAAATTGTCCCTCTCAAATCGTATATCATATTCTCCGTAGACAGCATGAAAAAATAAATTAATAATCTTGCGCCATACTTATGGTCCTGAAAAATATATATATTAAAAATGAATATTCCTTGTGATATGGCTCCAAAAACAGCATTTGATGTAGTGACAAACCAATATTATTATCCTATATCAGCAAGACCATTATATAAGATAATATGTGGATTAATGTGTCACACACATCAATTATAAGAAATTAATTAAGAGACAAAAAAAAGTAATTAAAAAAAAAATCCATGGGTTCTCTAACAGTTTCCCACAAACTTCCTGTTATTGATTTCTCCATGGAGAATTTGGAACCAGGTACAAATTCATGGTCCAAAGCAAGTAAAGAAGCTGTTAGTGCTCTTGAAGAGTATGGTTGTTTTGTAGCATTATATGATAAAGTCTCATCAAAGATCCATGATGATGTTTTTCAAGCACTAGAAGAGTTGTTTGATCTTCCAACTCAGAAAAAAGTACAAAATAAGTCTAGTAAACCTTTGTATGGTTATGTTGGCCAAATCCCATTTATTCCTCTTTATGAGAGTATGGGCATTGATAATGCTAATACACTTGAAAGTATCCAAAATTTCACCAATTTCATGTGGCCTAATGGAAACAATGATTTTAGGTAATATTTTCTTTGTTAAATAGTCCCACATTGGTATTGGTAATTTGTTTCATGTATAGTCTTGAACAAATCTCATATCTTTAGCTAGTTTTCAGAGTAAAGTTAAGTTGAATATATGTTTATTTTCTTAGCATGGTATCAGAGTTATACAATTAAATATCCATATTTTCAGTCAATGTCCTCTCCATATTATCTTGTCTATATGGCTGTAGTTGTCAGGTCTAGGTGTGCGGGGTGTTAGTAGTTCCACATTTGTGGATGATATGACATTTTGTCTTCTTATGGATAAATTCGCAATTTTTTATCTAATTTTTGAGATTGAAGTAGTCATACCCAAGATCGAAATTGAAATGTATGTATATAGTTGAATAATTCACTACTTATCTTTCCAATTTCTTTGAGAAAGAAAATAAATCAAGATAATAATAACCTCTCATTAATTAGTCTTGGGCGATTCAGACACACTCGCTCAATGTTGGGGTCCCATATTATCTTGTCCACACTGTAGTTGTCATGTCTAGGCGTATTAATAGTCCCACACGTATGATCTTGGATAATTATACGAGTTAATTTTTGAGGTTAAGTAACGTCCTGATCATTAATCCTTAATTATTCCTTTTTCAATTTTAATTTGTTTAGCCAAGCATTGCTAGCATACTCAAAAGTAGCTGCAGAATTAGAAGAAATGGTGGTGAAAATGGTTTTTGAGAGCTATGGTGTAGAGAAATACTATGAATCACATGTCAAATCAGTGAATTATCTAGCTAGAGTAATGAAATATAGAGAAGCCCAAGTAGAAGAAGCAAAATTGGGATTTGTTGCTCATACAGACAAAAGTTTTATGTCAACAATTCATCAGACTAATCAAGTAAATGGTTTAGAGATCAAAGGGAAAGATGGACAGTGGTTTGGAGTTGAGCTTTCCCCTTCCTCCATCGTCGTCATGGCTGGCGATGCAATCATGGTATCAATCTCATTTCATTTTACATATCTTAATTTGATTAATTACACATACGAAATTTAAGAAAACACTATAGATGACATGTGAACATCGTACCAAAAATGCCTTTTGTATATCTTACGGTCGCAAAAAATAAAAATAAAAATAAAACGTATATAAATTGAAACAGATGAAAGTAATATATAAATACATCACGTGTCAGTAACATATTAGGAGTTTATCTTATTTATTACATAGGGTGCAAAACCAACGTGGAGTTAGAAGCCAATGTATATAATTTTATACGTTATATATTAGACCACTTAAATAATAACTTTGAAAAATAAAGAAACATTGTAAATATTTGAGAAATAATTATCAACCATAAACAACCTAGAACTTATATATATACAACAAAGAATTAAATATATACTGACAACGTAAAAATTCTTTTACTTGTCTTTATAAATTCTTTTACTTGTCTTTATATTTGACGATATTATTGTAGGCATGGAGCAACAATAGGATAAAATCTCCACATCATAGAGTGATGATGGGGGAAGAGAAAGGAGCAAGATACTCCATAGCACAATTTTCATTCATGGAAGATTCACTAATGGTTGAAACACCAAAAGAGCTTGTTGATGAAGAGCACCCTTTACTATTCAACTCATTTAATCATCTTGATTATCTAATGTTCTTTAGCAAAGAGGAAAATAGAAGGCTTGAATGTGCTCTCAAAAGCTATTGTGGTGTTTGATATGCAAATTGCTTGTTATATTTTAATTTCCAAGAGGTGAAAGAGGGGGAAAGAGAAAAATAATAATAAAGTTTCTATTAATATGATTTTGATGTAAGCATCGAATATAAATAATTTTTTTAAAATACTTTTATCATGAGATTCATGTCTAATTGTAGTCCGTCAAAAAAAAAAAACTATCCTCATTGAGATACTTGTGAATTCCTTTTCGTTTTTTCTTATGAGGTGGTGTCGTTAGGTAATATATTTCTAATATTTTCATTTTACTTAATTTGATATTTATGATGTTGGAATTGAAGATGAGTTTGTGTCTGATTATACTTTTTATAAAAAGGTTTTTTTTACGAAGGATATTTGAAATAAAATTCATGCTTGAATGTATTTTGATATAACTTCAAAAGGAAAAAACAGACTGAAAACATATTATATACGATTTATCAAATTTGAAATATATTCAAGTTTGATTTAATTTATTTGTGATCAAATATTAAAATAAATGAACAATTATTTCAAAAAGTCCTCAACGTAACTTTATTTAGAAAGACACTCAAAATTATTTTATACTAGAAGAGATTTAATTTGATTGTAGATATAGACGTCACATATGTGGGGTAGAGCTGGTAGAGGTAGCCATGTGAATTCATTACCCGCAGATTCAGTTCTAGTCGTTTTTCCATTATGTACCGTTTATTTCTGAGAAACAAGACAATCTAAAAAGATATTTTTTCCCTTTCAAGTGATCACTCGATTATTGTTATTTCAAAATCACTCAATCAATTCAAATGATATTTCCATATTGACAATACTTATTCTATTTTTCAAAAGAAGAAAAGAAATCGGGTTCTTTGAGAAAACTATAATCTTATGCATTAAACTCTCCATTATAGATGATTATTTAATAAAAAAAAACAATGGTTTTTTAATACTATAAAAATTAAGTAACCAATGTAATAGTCAAAAGAGTCATAAAATTTTGAATGGAACTCTTGGCAAACTTTTGCCGATGATATTATTTTTTATTTTTTTGATAATTATTTATTAAATGATTTTTTTTTGGCTTTCTTGTAGTTTATGAACCTTTTAGAGTTTAGACTACCATATAAATATTTTATTTGAATAAATTGAAAATCTTATGAAAATAAAACGTTAGATTAATCACCCGATCAATGGCAATCTAAATCTTTTGTAGACTAACACAATAGGTAATGTTTAGTATGTTCTAAAATTTATATTTGCATAACTTTTTTATATTTAACACTCATTTGTACTATATCTCTTCGTATTAATAGGTCGTTTCCCAACGTTATATTTGAATTTTGATGCACACATCCAAAAAGAAATAGTTAGCTTTGAATTATTTTTTTCCAATAATGAACTGCAATATTTATAAAAACTCAGTAAGAAAATGAAAAATCAAACCTTTTCTCCTGTACAGTTTTAAAAAAGGGAAAATTACGCGGATAAGCAAACTTATACTATTTAATTACTCATTGTAGCTATAGTTTGCTATAATTACCACTCGTGACTAACATTATACATTAATTACGTGGGCTGACTTCAAATTTGTATAATTAGTTATGTTTGTATATGTATAATTCGCCAAGATATACAAATAAATATGTATAATATATGATTTTTTAGCCTATATACATATACAATTCACCTCTCTCCCACTCTCTGCCCTCTCTCACTCGACTCTCTCCTCCCTCTCTCAATCTCGCTCGCCTCTCTCCTCCCTCTCCCAATCTCGCTTGCCATTTATAAATACAGTTATATAAAATTATATACATATACAATTCACCTCTCTTCCACTTTCTGCCCTCTCTCGCTCGCCACTCTCCTCCCTCTCTCAATCTCGCTCTCCTCTCTCCTCTCTCTCCCATTCTCGCTCGCCTCTCTTCTCCCTCTCCCGATCTCTCTTGCCATAAATACAATTATATATATATATAATATATAATTATCTAACCAATATACATATACAATTCACCTTTCTCCCACTCTTTTCCCCCTCTCTCCCTCTTCTCTCCTCTCTCTCCCAGTCTCGCTCGCCTCTCTCCTCTATATAACATGTAGCTACAAATTGTAATTATCAAACTATAGATATGGAAAGTAATTAATTATTTTTAAGTTGCTATATGTGAAAGTTTCCCAGTAAAAAATTAAACCATTATGAATTAGTTAATGTGTGACCTTTTGGACAATCAAAAGTTGTAATTACTTAAGACACAATTTTAAAACCTAGTTGTATGTTCTAATTATATCGTCCCTTTGACGTTTAGTTGTGGAGACGACTAACTATTTCACATTATTAGCTTAGAAAAAAACACCAAAAATTTATAATTTAATATGTTATCTAGATTAATAGGTCCAAAATCTGCGTTCATGCACTATATCATCAACAATTTTATAGCTTTAGTTTACTTCTCTTTTTATCAATTTCTATGATTATTATAACGTCCATGTTTTTTTTTTATAAAAAGAATGGGTCCAAAATATATTTTTATAAATTGCAAAAACATGTTACATTAGCTGATCAATTCTATATGTATTATTGGGACAATCATATACACTATTTCTTTTTACTATAAATAATCATCAATCAAACACTTAATTTAATCATCAAAATATTGTTCAGGACAAGATCCTCTTAACAATACATTTTGGACTTTCTACCTATTTTTGCATTGAATA
Source organism: Solanum sitiens (assembly GCA_016801875.1). Lineage (NCBI taxonomy): Eukaryota > Viridiplantae > Streptophyta > Magnoliopsida > Solanales > Solanaceae > Solanum > Solanum sitiens. The sequence continues at coordinate 680,715 of JABWTJ010000090.1, forward strand.
TCTTAATTTGACATCACACTACAAAGACATAAAACAAAAAATAAACCGTACTGTATATAAATAAATAAATAAGCTTTCTTCAAAAAATAACAAACCAACAAATACATGTAAAAGAATTTAAAATACACCTACAGCTAACAAATATTCGAATATCCCCACATGAATTTTGTTATTTTTATTAGGGAAAAGGGTCTGATATACCCCTCAACTTTGTCATTTAGAGCTGATATACCCCTCGTTATGAAAGTGGCTCATATATACCCTTACCGTTATACAAACGGCTCATATATACCCCTGCTGTTACAAAATGAGCTCACATATACCCTTCATTTAACGGAAGTGAAAAAATTAGTTTTAAATTTATATTTTTTACTTTTAATTTTTAAAAAAAAATTATTTAGGGGTATATATGATTCTTTTATCAAAGTTTAAGGTAGATTTCAATTTTTTTCATACATAAATTATTTTTTGACTTCTTTTATTATAATTATTTGAGTTTCTTATTCTTATATTTTTTTTTTCATTCCTTAGTGTAAAGAAAAAATATTTAAAACTATTTTTTATGTCTATATTGTAATTTAATTTTTGTATTCGAAGAAAAAAAATTGGTCATCTACATTAAGTTTTACAAGAATATTAGAGAAACTTTAATAAATTTGATCATTAAAATAATAATTCTAAATTAGTCATTTAAATAAAAAAAGTAAAAAAAAAGTATGTTTGACGAGGATTAAATCTACTCATATGAGATTATATTTTTTAGAAAAAAATAATAAAAAATTAGATTAATATTATTATTTTTTCATTTTCCGTTAGAGAAAAAGGGTATATGTGAGCCATTTGTTTATAAGTAGGGGTATATATGAGCCACTTTCATAACAAGGGGTATATCAGCTCTAAATGACAAAGTTGAGGGGTATATCAGACCCTTTTCCCTTTTTATTATAACTATTATATATAAGCCTAAATTTTAAAAGTATTAGCTAGCTGGCCGTCGGATAAAAAATAGGAGCAACACATTATTATTCGATATGATCTAAAAGAAACTGTCTTAACCACCACATGTTTAGCATTATGTAAATATTTCTTATGAGCTTAATTTTTAACGCTATTATATAACTTAATTTTAATGGAATGCTTTTGTTTAAACTGCAAAATTTAAGATTCGTATTGTTGGGATTTCTCCCTTCAAAAATTGGCGTATGCCACTATTTGCAATGCTCACACGGTATTCTTTAGTAAAAGGCGAAAGAATAGTTCGCTATGTGTTCATTGCGTGGCTGCGTGTGTTATGTTGTGGCGCTTGATATATTTATATACTAAGTTCTAGCCGCTGGCTTCTTCACTAACTTACTGATGTGGGATGTTTTTCTAGTTTCTGCAGTGGGCTTTCTGTATTGGGCTATGATATTGGGCCCATCAGCATTAGCTTTCCTCCTTGTCATTAACAATGCCCACAAAATTAATAATTAAGTAAAAATTATGCAAATCACATAGTGTAATAGACAAATTATATTTTATCTAGAGTCGTCAATATGGGTTAGACCTGTTAGATCAGTTTGGCCTAGTTCGTGATTTAATAGGGCCGGACTAAGATTTTTAGAGCTCATTTAAGAAAAAAGTTTCTTAGTCCGGCATGAATAAGCATGCTCATTTGTGGGGCTTGAAAAAAGGGAAACTTACATAAATATACTATGATAAAAAATATTTACCATTTATAGCGATGACATTTTTTTCATTTGATCACTTTTAATTCATTTATAATACAAGTTTAATACATATTACAAAGAACAATTTATTATTCACATATAATACAAGTTTTAATGATAGATAATACATTTATCACACATTTTAATTCACTTATAATACAATGTGCCAAATTCTTACCAAACAAACATTATATATTTCAAAAAATTATAATTCATATATATTGCATGCATAATTCACTTTTAATTCATATTGCAGAGTTAACATAATATTGCTATAAATGGTAATAAATAAAAAGTATTGCTAAAATTAGTAATTATTTATTAAAATATACTAATTCATGTAATTTTTGCTTGAAAATATCGGTAGGATGGGCCCGTGGGCCAATAAAAATCAATTAAAAAATATAATATAATATTAAATTTTAAAATTAAAGAGAGTCCAAACTCAAAACAATTAGGTTAATATTTCTATTTAGATATTTATACTTTTACTTGAAAAAAAACTTAATAAGTATTATAAAAACAATTTTATTGTGAATTTAATTAACAAGTAGTAACATTAACATCATGTAATATTGTTTTGTCGATATTTATGAAAATATTTATAAATTATAATATACAATTTAATTTAATAATTCAAAAAAAAATAATTTTTAAAAAAATAGGCTGACCCGGCAAGTCTGTAGCCCACGTACTTGTGGGTTGGACCGATTATTTTCTGGCCCATGCCAAAAATGGTCTAGCCTTGCCTGACCCGTAAAATATCAAAGCATATATGAATTAGCTTGAATGGGTGGGCTAGCCCATATCGTTAACTCTAGTCCTATCCCTACTCTTTCATTACTAGTTACTACTTGTTCTTTGAAATCCATATTAGTCGAAAATATCAAAATTAAACTTAAAATATTTTATTTTGGTATTTCATTATATTATATATATTATGTGGATATTATGCAGAGAGAAAGAAAAAATACATCCTTTGATGCCTAGTTAATTATGAATCCGATCCTTAATTAAAACTAAAATTTCACATGATTAGTTAAAAATATGCATAGAAATTTTATAATTAAATTTTTCATCAATATTGACGGAGTACAAAATCCGTGTTCATACGCTATATATGGACTATGGAGTAGCATTAATAATCATTTTGTTTCACGAACGATATTGTATTTTTCGTGTTTTAGCTTTCTTTTTATTGAATTATATGATCATTATATCCTCCGATTTATGATTGATTACATTTTCATACACTAATCTTTAAATTAATGGTTAAAGAAGTCTGTTTCATACACATAAACATTGTACTCTTCATAACGTTAATTTTGCTTAGATAAGCCATAAACCTTTTTCTTAGAAGTTCGAAAGGGATTGTGGTCCTAATTTGAGCCAATTTGTCAGGATCAATAAGTTAAATGTAATTAGCATTATATTCCTCGTCAATCATCGTCATAATTAAATAGTACTCTACAAATAAGTAAATAACTTTCTTTAGGAAAACAACTGATTAACTACTCTTCCGTCAACTTCAAACAAAATGTCTAATATATACTCACTCTGTCCAATTTTATATGTCATTTCTTTTTATAAATAGTTGGTCCATAATACTTATCATGTCATAAAATTAATGCATAAATTATTATATTCTTTCTTTTTTAACCCTTGTGAGTTATTAGCCTTAAAAATATACATTTGACCAACCTAGATTAATTTTATATATAACTCTGTATTTAAAAGATTAATTTTATATATAAATAAATATTTTACATAAAAATATGATTTAACATGTTGTAACAACATAATTACCTTTGAACATTCGGTGTAAATAAGTTAAAACTCAGGGTGTGTTTGGTATGGAGGAAAATGTTTTCCTAGAAAATAAGTAGATTTTGGACTTATTTTATCATGTTTGGTTGGTGAGTAGAAAATATTTTCCGAAAATGATTTTTAATGTTTGATTTATGAATGAAAAATGTTTTGAGAGACATCTTTTATTTTTACTAGAGTAAAAATTAATTTATGAAATTGAAAATATTTTTTAAAAATAAAATTATTATTTTTTTGGGATGGTGGTGGTGGTGTGTGTGTGTGGGGGGGGGGTAGGAGTGAAAAAATTAAAAATTGAAGTTAATAGTATTTTTAAAAAACAAAATTAATTTTTTGGGGGGTTAGGGGTGGGTGGGGGGCTGGTAGGGGGGGGTAGGGGGGCAGGATGGGGGGGTAGGAGTTTAAAAATAATAATTTGAAGTTGAAAATATTTTAAAAAGCAAAATTAATTTTTTGGGGAGGGGGTGGGGGCTGGCCGGTGGTGGATGGGGGGAGGGGCCAGGGATCGGGTGAAAAATATAATTTTAAAATTGAAAATATTTTTTAAAATTGATGTTTTTCCCCCAAAAAAATGTAATTTGAAATTGGAGGAGGGTTTTGGAAAATGTTTTCTTAATTTTTGAAGGGAAATCATTTTCCTTAATTTTGAAGAAAATGAGTTAATTTGGAAAACATTTCACAAACTTTTGTCCCAACCAAACATGAGAAAATTGAAAAACATTTTCCATCGTACCAAACACACTCTCAATGGTTAATAGGGGTCAAAATGATCTAAATAAATAAGATAGGAATAAAGTTTTTTTCTTCTATAAGAAGCCTATACAAAACCAAGCAATTAGAGATCCTTTGAGAAACCAAAAGAACAAAAAAACAAAGAAACTATAGAAATATACTATGGGTTCTCTAACAAATCCACCAAAACTACTAGTTGTAGATTTCAACAATGAAGAATTAAGGCCAGGCACAACTACTTGGGAATCTACATGTAAAGAAATTAGACATGCCTTTGAAAACCATGGTTGTTTCATAGCACTTTATGACAAAATTTCACCCCAACTTCAAAAATCCATTTTTCAAGATAATTCACAACAATTATTTGAACTTCCTTTAGAGAAAAAAGTCCTAAACATTAGTGAAAAGCCTTATCATGGTTATGTTGGCCAAATTTCATTTTTACCTAATCATGAAGCTTTTGGTATTGATTATGCAACTACTTCTCAAGGTATTCAAACCTTTTCCAACCTCATGTGGCCACAAGGAAATGACTCTTTCTGGTGATTAACTAATCATTTCTCATGTTCTTTGTTATATATCGCGATCATACCATAATTTAGATTCAGTAAGTTCAAAATATACACACTACAAGAAAAGTCTGAATTATTACATGGGATTTTCCTGAGGATTAGTATGAAAATCCATAGGAAAATACCTGCAAATTTTCATACTAATCCCCGTATAATCAACAGTTTTCTTGTAGTAATATTTGACATGACACATGTACATATATATGGTTTTACTTGTTTTGAATCCTATTCTTTGTTGGTTTTAGTGAGAGTTCGTTGATGTTTTCCAAGATTGTGGCGGAGTTGGACAACAAGGTTGTTAGAATGTTGTTTGAGAGCTATGGAATCACAAAAAAATGTGAATCATATGTTGAATCAACCACATATCTCCTTAGATATTTAAAATATAACACTCCAAAGACCAAGGAAACTAGCATGGTGTTTCCCCCTCATACCGATAAAACGTTCACAACCATACTATACCAAAATCACATTTCAGGGTTAGAAGTTCAAACTCGAGACCTTCAATGGATAACTCTTGAGTTTCCACCATCTTCTTTTGTAGTCATGGCTGGTGAAGCACTCAGAGTAAGTATATTACTATAACTTATATCTCAATTATATTTTATTCGCGATCAGTATACATAAGTTAAACTTGTTTTTTATTTTTATAGGGATGGAGCAATGATAGGGTGTTTACTCCAATACATAAGGTAATTATGGATATAAATGGGAGTGAAACAAGATATACTATTGGATTATTTACTTTTTTAAAGGATGATAAAATTATAGAAGTGGATGAAGAATTAATTGATGAAGAACATCCATTGAAGTTTAAGCCATTTGTTCATCTTGATTTGATCAAGTTTTTTGACACAGAACGTGGTCGAAGATCACAGAATTTAGTCGAAGATTTTTGTGGTGTTTGATATTATTATATGAATTTTCATGTAATATATGTTTGGGTTGTTTTAATTTTCTATATTCAAACCTAGTAATTTACTTGTTATGTTGCTTGTTTGTAATTTGTATAATGAACACAATAAAATATTGTACGTGATAATAAATTGTTTTCCTTTCTAGATGATGATTATTTAATATATTGTTCATGTCTGATGTATCTAAGGAATTTGATTTCTTTTATACTCTAATTTATATCTTCATATTTAATATGAGATCGAAATGAATAATTTAATGTTAGACTTTTAACAAATGCGGGTGAAAAATTATATAATTACAGTTGAAAAATAGGAAAAAAAAATAGGGATAATTGTAGAGAATGACAAACTAATAAAGGTAATTAAATGGACTTACCTTTCATTTATCCCCTTTAATAAGCAAACTCTCGGTCAATTTGCTATATTAGGGCCCACAAAATTGTATAAAATCTCTCCCCAAAATTAAAACCGTCTTTTTTCTCTTTCCCCTTCATAATATACAATCTCTTCTCTTTTCCTTCAATTTCTCCTTAATATTCTCCACAAATTCAATTTCAAATTTCAAACTTCTTTAGCACGTCCTTGCGGTTTTCAAAAGTATTTCAAAACTTTCAGGTACCGCCAAAAACTCGTCTAAGTTTATCGATTTTTGTTAATTTTTTACAATTTTTTCAAGCTACCTTTTCACTCCACTTCATAATCCATTCAGATTTTTGTTCAAACAATGGATGCCCAATCTCCATTGAAGAGATTCACCAGAGTATACCATTGCATGTTGATAATAATGTTGATCACCCATCGTTTTCCTTGGGTCTAACTCGGGATTTCGGGGAGATTTTAGATTCAATGTCCAATTGTATAATCGACGTAACATTTGTCATTGTCCCATCTACCAGAATGCATAACCAAAATAGCCAATGAAGCCATTTTCAGAAGTTCTATATAAAAAATTACATTATATACATATACATTTGTAAGCTTAAGAATTTTAACAACCAGCAGAACATATATTTATACAAATTCTAGCAACTTCAGTTTTTAACTTATACACATTTTTAAATTATATCAAAAGCCTTTATATACACAAAATTAAAGCTTTATACAATTATACAATTCACCCAAAAACACTAAATATGTATATGTATATAACTGACAAATTCATATAAGCATACAACAGTTCTCTACAATTATACAATTCACCAAAAAACACTAAATAGGTATATGTATATAATTGACAGATTCGAATAAACATACAACAGTTTCATACATTTATACAATTCACCAAAAAACATTAAATTGTATATGTATATAACTGACAGATTCGAATAAACATACAACATTTTCATACACTTATACAATTCACCAAAAAACACTAAATAGGTATATGTATATAATTCATATAAACATTCAACAGTTCCATATAATTATACAATTCACCAAAAAAACACTAAATATGTATATGTATATAACTAACAGATTCAAATAAACATACAACCGTCTCATACACTTATACAATTCACCTAAAAAGAACTAAATAGGTATATGTATATAATTCGTATAAACATTCATCAGTTTTATATACTTATACATATTATGAATATCCAAAAAAAAAGGAAGAAGATGTACTGTATAAAACGAAAACATAATAGTTTCATACATGAACTCAACGAATCTCAGATGATATATACAGTTCCAAATACAAAAAAATACTGTGAAATCAGCGAATCTCATATCAGAAATTCAAAATAATCAACAAATTTATCACAATTTTTTCTAGATTTCAAATTAACTATTCAAATCTATGAGGGACAAAACATTCCCATCTCAATATACATTCAACTGAATTGATGAAAGTGAAAAAGGAAATCTGATTTTGAACATCATTGTCGACAAAAACAAAAACAAAATCAGAGTATGTTTTCGTCATAAAATTACCTCTTGTTTCTATCTCTGAAATCAAATTTATCTCGATTGTTTGATACCTTCAATAGCTTGACCGATTTTTGAACTGACTACAATGGAGCTATTTCGGTTGAAGGAGACGAAGAAGGGATGAAACTGAAACAAAGTTCGCATGAATTCTGGGATCTTTTTCCTTATTTATCTAACAGATTATACCACCTTTTTTTTAAAAAAACATTTAAAATGTATAAATGACGTCAAAATATACAGTAAAAGACATCCTAGCAAACTCAAATTTTGCTACGGAACGCAATTTTGAAAAGTTTGTCATAGCCTAAAATTAAGAATTTTATATTTGCTATATATAAAATTTGCCCTATAATATATCTAAAAAATAGCATTTTTTTTTTTCAAATTGATGAAATGATATCTCACTCACGTGAGAAGATTCAAATTCATTTTAGTAATTTTGCATATGCATCGTTTAAAACAATGATTTTTATAGTGAAGAAAGAAACTTCATAAAGGTCAAAATAGAAAAAAATGAAAAATGTCTAGCAACTTTTTTCTATGGACATAAAGTTTTATTTGAGAGATATAGGAGGCACCATAAAAGAACATTTAGCGAGGTTTTGTGTTGGTACAACATAACTTGCGTATTTATCTTATGATGTGAGATAAAAATTAGGAATTTTTTTTTAGGGAAATTTTTCAAAATGTCAATATTTTCACATTTAAGGCGGTTCATTAGCAACACTTTCAATATTTAGTAAAAATGTCAAAATCTTAATTTGATATGTATCTTATGTATATTTTTATTATTTGATATAATTAGAGAATACAATTATTTAATAACAACAGAGAGAAAATCAAGGGAGAGAATATTTCAAAAAAAAATAAAGATCAATTAATTTTCTCATCGGTTACATTTTCAAATAAAACTCAAATTTTGTTCTTTTTTTTTTCTCCAGAATCTTAACCTTTTTTTTATTAGTTTGTATTCATTCCAATATGTATGCCAAATGAATCTATATTTATTTAAGAAACATATTTGTATTCATATCTTTTTTTCATGTGTATTTATTTGTTTTTTCGAAAAACTTGTATTTCGTATTCATTTCAATATGTATTTTATTTGTATTTCTATTTATTCTAGTTTTTATTTAGAATATTGTATAATAATATATAAACTACAAAAAAATAGTATGATGAAAAAGTGAGATAATACTTTTTACATTTTATGTGCTCACTTTACCATTCAAATTAAAATTATTTTTTTTTCTTTCAAACTACAAATTGTATTTCGGTGATCAAAATTGTATTACTTGATTGTCATATATCTATACACGTATCTCAATAGTATGAGTATGATTTATGAAAGGGTACAAGATTTTGGGGGGAAAATAGCATACTTGGTGGAAATAATAAATCTGTTGAGGAAGGATATAATATTCTAAAAAAATAAATACAAATTGACTATGAAAGAAATAAGAATACAAGATTCTGGAAAACAGATAGCAGTACATAGTAAAATAATATAATCAGGATACAATATTCTAAAAAAAAATACAAATTAAATGTTGAAAAACAGGATACATATATGTTTAAGAAATACAAATTCATATGAGATAGCATACATAGTGAAAATGATATAATCAGAATACAATATTCTAAAAAAATACAAATTGATTGTTAAAAAATAGGATATATCTATGCTTAAGAAATACAAATTCATATGAGATACGTATTTGAATGACTACAAATAAAAAATAAATATAATGTTCTTAATAAAAATACAAATGATGAGTAAAAGAAAAATAATTGACAAACAAAAATTAATATGAATATTATTCTGATATGAATACAATTTCGCAACCTTCTTCTTTGACTCTCTCTTTCTTATTCGTCTGAATATGTGTTTATTTGTGAATTAATAATCCTATAAGCAAAATTCGAAATTATTAAATATGAATATATAAAAAAAAATCAAACAATATATTATGTATGAATGCTTATGTTGATTACTACAAATAAAAATCTACTAAATCTCAAATATGAAAACAAAATTATAAAAAATAGTGTTTCAAATACTAAAATTCCGAAATGCATAAATTTTGATGAGTATGTTAACAAACTCATATAAAAATCAAAAAAATGACGAAAAATCCTGTAATACATACAATCCAAAATTCAACATAATTTTTTATTTCGAAAACAAAATCTCACGGAATCTCCCAAAATAAATGATGATTTCGAAAATACCTTTATGTATTGAGAGATTTCTTGGTATAAACTTGAATAATTAGTTCTTCTTCAACAATGAGAGAGAGAATAATGGTGAAAATTGTAAAAGAGAAAAAAATTTGAAAATCATAAAGATGGAAATAAATTTAATGGTATTAAAGTCTAGAAGAAGTCTAAATGGGTAGTGAATACATTTAATGTTGGACTGTTTTGAGAAATAAAAGGCAAGACAAATAATAGTATTTGGATAAAAATTATTTTTAAAATATTGACATTTTGAATAAATTTTTTAAAGTGTAGATATTTTTACTGATTAAGTTAAAAATTGTGACTAATTTGCTAATTTTTCCTTTTTTTTATATAATAGAATTGATCCACTAAAGTTTTTATTAGTATGGGATCATATGATCCCAGAGTGGGATGTGAATGGTCTGTTTGTCCTTACTTTATTAATTGGGCCGGAGTTTGTTCCCATGGAAATTAAAGAGAAGAATTTTCACCTATAGTTACTCAAAAATAACTTAATTACTCTTTATAACTATATTTTTTTTCTTTAGAATATTTCATAGTTATAATTTGATAATTAAAATTCGTAGCTACATGTTATAGGGATGAAAGAGGAGAGCGAGACTGGGAGAAGGAGGAGAGAGGCGAGTGAGAGAGTATAAAGAGTGGGAGAGAGGTGAGTTGTGTGTATATATATATATATATATATATATATATATATATATATATATATATATATATATATATATATATATATATATATATATATATATATATATATATATTATTTGTATATATGACAAGTGAGATTAGGAGAGCAGGGGAGAGGCAAGCGAGATTGGGAAGGGGAGGAGAAAGGCGAGCGAGATTGGGAGAAGGAGGTGAGAGGCGAGCGAGAGAGGACAAAGAGTGGGAGAGAGGAGAATTGTGTATGTATATTGGTTAGATTATTGTATATTATACATATGCAATTGTATATATGGCAAGCGAGATTGGGAGAGGGAGGAGAGATGCGAGCGAGAGAGGGCAGAAAGTGGGAGAGAGCTGAATTGTATATGTATATCGGTTAGATAATAGTATATTATGCATATGTATTTGTATATTCTAGCGAATTATACATATACAAACGGGGCTAATTATACAAACTCGAAGTCATCCCACGTAATTAATGTATAATGTTAGTAGTAAGTGATAGTTATAACAAACTATAACTATGATGAGTAATTAAGTAGTATAAGTTTGCTTAACTACGTAATTTTTTTTTACCTTTTCAAAAAGAATATTATATTTTTATATTTAGAAAAAAATTTATAAGATGATTTGTAGTCATACAAATATTAAGGATTATTTTAGACCACAAATTTCAAATATTTTTTTCTAAAAAAAAGAATCTTCGCATATATTTAAATGATATCACATAAATAAAAGACACAGAGAGAAATAGTTTTGAATGGTCCTTTTTACTATACTAGTCCTCTACTTCCTTTAAAGCGTAGAGGCACACCAAATATTTGGTACAAAGTCATAATCAAGTTCTCTTAAGAATAGTTCATTTATAAATGATTCTTAAAAGTAGTATATTGTTAATAACGATGTACATTAAAAATTAATAAAAAATCTATAAATGGATGAAATTTTGTGAGATAATTAACTTTTTTTAATACTAGAAATAATTCCGAGGAAAGCTAAAACATAATTAATTGCAAAAAAAAAAAACACATTAACGTCAGTATACATATATTCCAATTTATTCAACATACTATATCTTAGAGAACTGATAAATTACATGAATACATGTTTCATCATTTATCTAGATATTTTTATCAAATTAAATTCACAATATTGTTTTTCTTTTCTGACAAAAAATTATAGAATTTATAGAACTACAACAAATAAAGATTTAGTTAGGATACTTTTCTTTTCATTAGAAAAGAGTAAAAGAGATGAAGAATAGGGGAATAATCACTTTTATTCACTTGTTTACTTTCACAAATTATTTTTATCTTTTTTAATTTAACTCTTTAAAAGTGAACAATAGGCTTCTTCAACAATTGAATAATGTGTTGCCAGTATAGATATATCATTAGATAAAAAGAGATTATATTACTTTAGCTTATTCAATCTTTTGATATCATTACAAGCCCACCTAAGTATAGGGTTGGGCGTTTAAGCCGTTCGGATTAAATATGAAATTTTTTTATTACCATTTATGAAATTAAAATTCAAATAAGTTTTGATACCTTTATACACAATATGTTTAGCTACATGCATAGAAATAAGAATAACAATCCTACAAAAAAAATCTCTTCTTCAAGAAAATATGGATTCTAAAAACATCAAACTTCCAAAAATAGATTTTTCTCATAAAGACCTAAAGCCAAGCACACTTGTATGGAACCAAGTGAAAAGCCAAGTCTACAAAGCATTAGTTGAATATGGTTGTTTTGAAGCTTTCTTTGATAAAATTCCAATACATGTTAGAAAATCAATTTTTGAATCCTCACAAGAGCTTTTTGATCTCCCTTCACAAACCAAACTTAAAAGCATTAGAACCAAACCCTTCAATGGCTATGTTGGATTTTACCACCCTTCAATTCCACTATATGAAAGCATGGGCATTGATGATGCTAACATCTCACATAAAGCTGAAAAATTCACTCAAATTCTATGGCCTCAAGGAAATACTTCTTTCTGGTAAAACATTAATCTTCTCCATTATTTTACTCGCCTGTTAAAAATGAATGACCTACTTTCATTTTTTATCTGTTTAAAAAAAATGACCTTTTTTTTTTTTTTTTTTGGTTACATTTTAATTTTTATTTTCCACCTAGCATGTTTCAAGCCACAATATTAAAGGACATTTTGGTATATTTGACATAACTTAAATTTAAAAATCACAAAGTTGAAAAGTCTTCTTTATTTTTATGTGTATTGACAGTAAAACTATTCAGTCATACTCAGAGCAACTATCAGAGTTGGACCAAATGATAAGGAGAATGATTTTGGAGAGTTTAGGGGTGGAAAATTACATGGATGAGCATATGAATTCAACAAACTACCTTCTTCGATTGATGAAATATAAAACACCTCAAAGTATTGAGAATGAAATGGGACATTAGTTCTCACACAGACAAGAGCAATATTACCATACTATACCAAAATCAAGTGAATGGTCTTCAAGTTTTGACCAAAGATGGGCAGTGGATCAATGTTGATCCCACACCAGACACATTTATTGTCTTAATTGGAGACTCGCTACATGTAAGCTCTTCCAAACTCATTAAAATAAAAATTGTTGTAAAACTAAAAATTTGATCAAGAATATTCAAAGATTATAATTTTATTTTATATTATCAGTGTATAGAAAGTTCAAATGTACATAATTTTCTATCTTTCGATTTTTTAGTTTTTTTTAAAAAAAAAATGTATTAATGATTCTTTTTGAACGTAGGCATGGACAAATGGTCGAATGCATGCACCATTTCATAAAGTGATAATGAAAGGAAATGAAGCAAGATACTCAATTGGTTTGTTTACAATACCTAAAGCTGAATACATGATAAAGGCACCAAAAGAGTTGGTAGATGAAGAACATCCTTTACTCTATAAGCCCTTTACTCATCTTGAATTCATTACTTTCAGCTACACTGAAGAAGGCATGAAATGTGAATCTGCTTTGAAGACCTATAGTGGTGTCTGAATTCAATTTGGTTATTATGTTTACTAGTCATGTTTAATAAATATGCATGCTAGCTCCTTGTGACTAGTGAGTATGTGCTTGTCTTTTATGTACTGTTTGAGTGATAATATGTAATAATACTATTTTCTCCGTTTAAAAAAGAATGACCCTATTTCCTTTTTAGTCTGTTTCAAAAAGAATGACCCCTTTTCTTTTTTGACAACACTTTAACTTTAACTTTCCATGTGACATATTTAAGGAGTCCGGAGCCTAAAGGGCAAAAAAAAATTGAGAAAAATTCTAAAAGGGTACATCAAAAAAATTACAAACCAAAAGGGTAAAATCGCTACCGATGTAGCGATTTATTTTAACGCCAAATTGCTATCCTTGCAGAGTTTTTTTTACAATTTTTTTTTAAAAAAAAGTTTAGAATTGCTGCTATGACAACATTTTTTATATAAAAAAATTTTTTATTGAAAAGGCAGCGATTTTGTCAAAGTATAGTATTATGTTATTAACTTTAAATTTAAGATGAGATCATTACATATAATTGTGATTTGTGTGTGTGGTGTTTGTTAATCACTATTTAATATTGGGTGTCGGTAATCCCTTAATTTATATTGGGTGGCCGTCAACTAGGGGTGGGCATAAACACCGAAAAACTGAACCGAACCGATTTTTAATATTTCGGTTTTCGGTTTGGTATTCGGTTTACTTTTTTGTATTTTTCGGTATTTCGATTCGGTTTTCGGTATGTATTATTTTGGAATTCGGTATTTCGGTTTAAACCGAAATATTATATTAAATTTATATTATATTTATATTATATTAATTAATAATTATTAATGTTAAATAATCTTTTAAAAAATCAAACAAAAAAATATTACACTATTTTTACTTTTTAGCCCATTAAGTTGAAAAATCAAACAAAAAAATTGTAAAGTTTAAAATTTGAAAAAGCCCACTAAGCAGGCCCATTAAAAAATCGAAATAAAAAATCGAACCGAATTAATAAAAACCGAACCGAATCAATAAAAACCGAACCGAACCGAAATATTTCGGTTCGGTATTCGGTACACATTTTCCAAAAACCGAAAACCGAAAAAACCGAAAAAAAAAAACCGAAACCGAACCGAAATACCGAATGCCCACCCGTCAACATTTTAATTTGAAAATTCCATTTCTCATTTTTTTCTTTCCTTTTTAGATACTTCCAAATTCTGGCCGACTTTTCGGCATTTTTATCGATTTTGTTGTTCTCGTTCGCTTTTACTTATCTATTATATTAAAATAAAATAAAAGTTAGTGTTCTATTATTACTTTTGCTTTGACTCTTGTTTTGATTTGGCTTCTCTCCGTTACATAATTCTTCTGATTTCTTTATTATTCTTTTAATATTTGACATGTATCATATAAATAATCTAATATCATACATATCACTTTTTTTTATACTTGAAATCCTTTCTTCTTCGATAGTTTATTATGAATTTGGCTCCTTAACAATTTTGCCTCACATTACTTTTAAAAAAGAAAAGGAACTTCTCTTCCAATTTTCAAATCTTTTCAGAAGAATCATTAACTCCCTGGAAAATGATATGTATATTTTTTTATAAGAAAAACGTACCATTCATTCAAGTAGTTATTGCGACTCGTTTCGTTCTTTATGTGTTGAAGAATGTTTTTCGATATTTTCTTCATCATCATATTTAATTGTCTTCTTCTACCATTTCAACATATTCCTTCACTTTGACTAAGTCTGATATTGAAAAATTTGATATACAAATATTAATAATTCAACAAAATCAATGAAAATAAGTGACGAAAGACGGGTTTAGATTTGGGAAATAACTAGGACTTATTGGCCAGTCGTTCCATAAGAAAAGTTCTTTTTTTAAAAAATAACATATGAAAACTGAAACTAAGCTTTTTGAGACGAAAAGGTTATATTTAATCAATTGGTGACATGTCTTACCTGGTTGGTCTTAACTGTCAATTAAATACTTTAATTTTTTTTATTTGTGACATATAACCACATAACGTTGATATGATACATAAATTTTAGAGGTGTTTAGATGTTATTTTGTAAAGTTAAGTTGAAGTGTTTGTTAGAAGAAAATAAAAACACAAAAATTAAAATTTTGAAGCGTGAAAGATCATTATCTTTCAAGAGTTATTGTATGTATATTCTTTAAGGAATGACAAACAATTCTCTATCATGATACAACAAAGCCCGAAAAATATATGCAATTTATTACACTACTACTCAGAATAATTTGAATTTATATATAAAATTTGATAAGGAGACCTTTTATAAAGATTCACCTTGAATAACCTTAAGGGTGGCCTTTCCCCAATGTGAGAACATCCTTGATCCCACTATATTATAACTCTCTCTCTCTAAGAAACGAATCAAAGTTCATAAATATACATGTGCATACTCAAAGCTGAAGTGTTTATTTGCATTGTGATAGACTGATAGGCCAAATTCAGATATATGTTTACATAATATGCCTAACAAAATTGTGTACCAAGGCTGAAATTAAAAGAATTCCACAATCTAAACTAAAAAACAATCAACAACAAACATTTATTTTTTCTTTTATGATAATATTTATCAATTTTTTTGGTGAAACAATCCTAAAGACAAGAAGAAATAGTCAAATTTACTTTTTGCAATGTATGCGATTATGTATTATGGTCCAATCTTACTTATAATTAATCGAAATAGCTATTTCAATTCTATATTGCACAACATGACGGTAAAATGAACATCACATGACATGACACTTTACCGTCCTAGCTATTTCTCCTCCGCCCCTTGTTTGACACGTATCTCCTCAAATTCTACTAGTACTAAGTGGTAAAACAGTAAAAGTGAAAGGCAAATAGTAAAGATGAGTTGAGTGATTGATGACTCCAATTTCCAGAATTGGAGAAGCCTAGTTAGAGGATAGAAATTTCTCCAATATATATGCAATGACTATCTACCTGAAATATATTGACCCCCCCACCCCACCCCACCCCCCCAACCCCCCCACTCCCTATAGCTAGAAAACATAATTTTGTAGCTTGTTGACCTTATCATGTGAGTGGTCAATTTTTGGTAACCTTTATTAAAAATCAATTATATACATCCAAATATGGCAATTTGGGGGCCTTATAATTGATTCTACCATGTGTACTCAAGTAGTTTTTTTTTTTTTAATTGATATGTGGTGCTTGTTGTGCTAACAACCATGATATTTTATTTGATTTTTCCCTTTGTTCTTCCAGGTTCTAATTATTTATTTCCCTTTATTTTAATTGGAGTTATAATTTTTAAAGCAACAAATTAATTATACATAGATTGATACATTTTAAGAGCAGTAAAACAAATAACAGTGTTTTAATTTATCGTAAGTCCAATGAATTACTCGCATTCATGAGATTTTGTAAGATTTTACCAGAAGAGTTCTATTTGATAGTTAGGGTTCTCGAAGGCTAGCTTATCATGAACCCTAGCTCATATATGTATAAATTAAAGAGTGATATATTTCTTTGAAGAGGCATCTGAAATATTTTGTAAATTAATGACATATTCATAAAGAGATTTAAATATGTCAACTCTAGTTATTGACAACCAAATATTTCAACAAGATTCACAGTGATAAAATACTTCAAGAAGGTTCAAAAATACTTTCATTGAGATCAAGTCAAAATCATCATTTTTTGAGAAAAACGAGAAATCCAAAATCACCTTTAAAAAATACGTCGCTAATGGTTTCAAATTATTAAGAAAACAGAAAAATCCTAAAGAAGAATAGAATCAACGGAGGAACGAAACTATAATCATATTATTTTATCAATAATATTTTTGTTTATTCAGAGTTCCATGTATTTAAAATTTGTCACTTACCACTTGCATGTCTTAGAGGTACTAGTGCACTTGGTTATTATATTAGCAAGTGGTCACATAATTAATCAACATGAAAAAAACTTTTGAAACTGAAAACACTGCAACACAAACGACTTGCATACTACAATATATCTGTCAGATTTTAAAACTTTTAATTTGAGAATTGACCATATATATGGATCTCTAGTGGAATTATTTATTAATTTAGAAAAGGATAAGTTTTTTTAGTAAAGCGGCAGATCAAATCACTTCAAGTTGCAAAAATATGTCTGCACACAAATTGTATTTGAATTTCGGCCAATCTTGTGATATGCCGAATACGGATTTGAGATTTAAGACAGCGATAATGCTTGCACGATTTCCAATGAAAAAACTTAAAATTCCGTGAATCGTTTGGTACCTGTTTAGAGTTACGTAACTTGTAATAATGTAAAGATTAATTATAAATGAATTTATGCACATATTAATTATGCATGACATAAGTTATCCTCTTTTCACTTTCTGTCATGTATAAAATAATACATAAATTTTTTCTACTGTCAAACACTACATCAAAAATAACATTTAGAGGCGATAAATATTGACATTAATAAAGAGTATTAAAATCTTAACCGGCATTAGTTAAGTGTCATTAGTACCGATGTCGCTAACGCTTTAGGGAAATATACAAAGAGTATTTTTGTCATTAAAAATACATATTTAATGGCAATTAACTTAATTATTGTTAATAATACATTATTAACTTAATTGCCGTTAATAATCATTTTTGATATGGTGAAATCACCATATTTGGTCTATCTACCTAGTAAACCTCATATAATTTATACGGAAATCAATATATGGCTTAACTTATTTCTTATTCAACTAACAAATGACCCTCGAATATGTAAATGCACCAATATATATTTTCTATTCTCTATCAGAAATTTAGAAGTTTGTACTGGAAACATAGGGGTGACAAATGGTTGGATTGGATCGGATTTGGATGGGTTGAATATGGTTTGAGAAAAAATAGTTTGGATTACAATCCATCCAAATATAATATGGGCAAATATGGATTTGGTCAAATATGGTTTGGTCAAAGTGGTTCTAACCATTTAAATAAATTTATTTTTCAAAAAAATAATTTACCCCTCCCTACAGCCCCCCACCCCCACCCCCGGCTGACCTTCCACCAACCTATCCTTAAAAAATTTTGTTTTTCGAAAAACAAAAAAAATCTGTCTTTTCAAAAAAAAAAAAAAAAAAAGTTACCCTCTCCTGCCCCCCCCCCCCCCCCGACCCCTACCTTCCACCAACCTACCCCTAAAAATTTTTTGTTTTCGAAAAAAAAAAAATTACCCCCCCCCCCACCCACCCCTTTCCACCAACCTACCCCAAAAAAAAACAAATCGCCCCTCCCCCCCCCCCGCCACCAACCTACCCCTAAAAAAAAAGTTTTGTCAAAAAAATAAATAATTTACCTCCTCTCCCCGGCCTTCCACTAACCGATCCCTAAAATTTTTTGTTTTCGAAAACAAAAAAAATCAATTTTTTTTCAAAAAAAAAAAAAAATTTACCCTCCCCCCCCCCACCTTCCACCAACCGACTCCTAATTTTTTTTTCCAAAAATAAAAAAAATATGTTTCATTTCTTACTTATATGGGCTGAATATGGATTCTCATGTTAACCCATTTTGTCTATATTTATATGAGATTAAATAGGTTGAAAACCATATTAATCCATTTAAGAAAATAAAAGAAAATATGAGTGATCAATTTAATTTAATATGGACAAAATAGTTTTATTTCACTAATATGGCTGAAATTGCCACCCCTACGAAAACACTTTTTTTTATATTTACATTTCATGTCATTTTTTACTTCCATATTATAAAGGGGGATTGTACAAATAGGTTTTAATGTTCACGTCTCTAAAGTTTACTAAAGGCCTTCCTCAAAGACTTGTCAAATGACTGGGCTCAGTTATGTATTGGGCTTTCTTAGAGAATACACCCTAATTTATAGGCCCAATAGTATGGGCTCGTCTAGGGGGCCTAATAGGCCCAATTGAACCAGTACCCTTCCCCTTGGAGACTTGAACTACCTAATCCGGAGGCAAACCAATATGGCATAAATCATTAAGGTATACTTATAGTTTGAATGATCTAATGAGAGGAGAATCATGTTAATTAACTATATAACTAGGTATTAGTAGTCTATACACAAATACATGTCATGTATTATTGATTTGATATATATGAATAACAATTGACATATTATTTTTTATTCATAAATATGAATCAAAATATCTGATAAAAGAACAATTTTAAACACTAAGCTTTCTCTATACGCCTAACAAAATTCAGATATATGTTTATATAATATGCCTAACAAAATTGTGTACTGAAATTAAAAGGATTCCACAATCTAAACTAAGAAACAATCAAAACCAAATATTTATTTTTTCTTTTATGATAATATTTATTAATTTTTTTTGGTGAAACAATCCTAAAGACAAGAAGAAATAGTCAAATTTACTTTTTGCAATGTATGCGATTATGTATTATGGTCCAATCTTACTTATAATTAATCGAAATAGCTATTTCAATTCTATATTGCACAACATGACGGTAAAATGAACATCACATGACATGACACTTTACCGTCCTAGCTATTTCTCCTCCGCCCCTTGTTTGACACGTATCTCCTCAAATCCTACTAGTACTAAGTGGTAAAACAGTAAAAGTGAAAGGCAAATAGTAAAGATGAGTTGAGTGATTGATGACTCCAATTTCCAGAATTGGAGAAGCCTAGTTAGAGGATAGAAATTTCTCCAATATATATGCAATGACTACCTACCTGAAATATATTGACCCCCCACCCCCACCCCCACCCCACCCCCCAAACCCCCCACTCCCTATTGCTAAAAAACATAATTTTGTAGCTTGTTGACCTTATCATGTGAGTGGTCAATTTTTGGTAACCTTTATTAAAAATCAATTATATACATCCAAATTTGGCAATTTGGGGGCCTTATAGTTGATTCTACCATGTGTACTCAAGTAGTTTTTTTTTTTAATTGATATGTGGTGCTTGTTGTGCTAACAACCATGATATTTTATTTGATTTTTCCCTTTGTTCTTCCATGTTCTAATTATTTATTTCCCTTTATTTTAATTGGAGTTATAATTTTTAAAGCAACAAATTATTTATACATAGATTGATACATTTTAAGAGCAGTAAACCAAATAAGTGTTTTAATTTATCGTAAGTCCAATGAATTACTCGCATTCATGAGATTTTGTAAGATTTTACCAGAAGAGTTCTATTTGATAGTTAGGGTTCTCGAAGGCTAGCTTATCATGAACCCTAGCTCATATATGTATAAATTAAAGAGTGATATATTTCTTTGAAGAGGCATCTGAAATATTTTGTAAATTAATGACATATTCACAAAGAGATTAAAATATGTCAACTCTAGTTATTGACAACCAAATATTTCAACTAGATTCACATTGATAAAATACTTAAAGAAGATTCAAAAATTCTTTCATGGAGATCAAGTCAAAATTAAATTATTGAGTAAAACGAGAAATCCAAAATCACCTTTAAAAAATACGTCGCTAATGGTTTCAAATTATTAAGAAAACAGAGAAATCCTAAGGAAGAATAGAATCAACGGAGGAACGAAACTATAATCATATTATTTTATCAATAATATTTTTGTTTATTGAGAGTTCCATGTATTTAAAATTTGTTACTTACCACTTGCATGTCTTAGAGGTACTAGTGCACTTGGTTATTATATTAGCAAGTGGTCACATAATTGATCAACATGCAAGAAAAACTTTTGAAACTGAAAACACTGCAACACAAACGACTTGCATACTACAATATATCTGTCAGATTTTAAAACTTTTAATTTGAGAATTGACCATATATATGGATCTCTAGTGGAATTATTTATTAATTTAGAAAAGGATAAGTTTTTTTAGTAAAGCGGCAGATCAAATCACTTCAAGTTGCAAAAATATGTCTGCACACAAATTGTATTTGAATTTCGGCCAATCTTGTGATATGCCGTACACGGATTTGAGATTTAAGACAGCGATAATGCTTGCACGATTTCCACCTAGCATGTTTCAAGCCACAATATTAAAGGACATTTTGGTATATTTGATATAACTTAAATTTAAAAATCACAAAGTTGAAAAGTCTTCTTTATTTTTATGTGTATTGACAGTAAAACTATTCAGTCATACTTAGAGCAACTATCAGAGTTGGACCAAATGATAAGGAGAATGATTTTGGAGAGTTTAGGGGTGGAAAATTACATGGATGAGCATATGAATTCAACAAACTACCTTCTTCGATTGATGAAATATAAAACACCTCAAAGTATTGAG
Organism: Solanum sitiens; assembly: GCA_016801875.1. NCBI lineage: Eukaryota > Viridiplantae > Streptophyta > Magnoliopsida > Solanales > Solanaceae > Solanum > Solanum sitiens. The sequence goes on from JABWTJ010000090.1 coordinate 702,585, forward strand.
AATGAAATGGGACTTAGTTCTCACACAGACAAGAGCAATATTACCATACTATACCAAAATCAAGTGAATGGTCTTCAAGTTTTGACCAAAGATGGGCAGTGGATCAATGTTGATCCCACACCAGACACATTTATTGTCTTAATTGGAGACTCGCTACATGTAAGCTCTTCAATTCCAAACTCATTAAAATAAAAATTGTTGTAAAACTAAAAATTTGATCAAGAATATTCAAAGATTATAATTTTATTTTATTTTATATCGTCAGTGTATAGAAGTTCAAATGTACATAATTTCCTATCTTTCGATTTTTTAGTTTTTTTAAAAAAAATGTATTAATGATTTTTTTTGTACGTAGGCATGGACAAATGGTCGAATGCATGCACCATTTCATAAAGTGATAATGAAAGGAAATGAAGCAAGATACTCAATTGGTTTGTTTACAATACCTAAAGCTGAATACATGATAAAGGCACCAAAAGAGTTGGTAGATGAAGAACATCCTTTACTCTATAAACCCTTTACTCATCTTGAATTCATTACTTTCAGCTACACTGAAGAAGGCATGAAATGTGAATCTGCTTTGAAGACCTATTGTGGTGTCTGAATTCAATTTGGTTTTATTATGTTTACTAGTCATGTTTAATAAATATGCATGCTAGCTCCTTGTGACTTGTGAGTATGTGCTCGTCTTTTATGTACTAGTTTGAGTGATAATACGTAATAATACTATTTCCTCCGTTTCAAAAAGAATGACCCTATTTCCTTGTTAGTTTGTTTAAAAAAGAATGACCTCTTTCCTTTTTTGACAAAACTTTAACTTTAACTTTCCACGTGACATATTTAAAGACCACAAAATTAAAGGACATTTTGGTACATTTGACATAACTTTAATTTAGAACCACAAGATTAAAAAGTTCTCTTTCTTTTTCTTAAACTCTGTTTCAAGTCAAATTAGACCATCCTTTTTAAAACGGAGGGAGTAGTTAATTTGTAAGCCTTTCGCGTGATTGCAAAATATTGTGATGTTGATTATAATATATTTTTTGATGCATCATTCTCAAAATACTTTTAAGGATCTGAATATTAAATAAATCTACACTATAATTTTATTTATAATTATTATAGGTAGATATTTTTACACTCCTAATGTGTGTTTTTGAATTTAATTTCCTCGAATAAGTATTTCTTTCTCAAAAAGTATAGACTCATACAAAAAAATTCTATTTCTGAGTTTGTTCTCATACGAATGGTCTGTTTAATTTTTATTTTTATAATAGAATTGCAACGTTAGCTTGAGATTTGTATGAGTCTAATCTTTTGATTAAATTTTTCAATAATATATTTTATCTTAAGAATTGAGGAAGTTGAGTGTCATAATCTTTGCTCGAATATTGGTTTATATTTCATGTTGTGGTGATTATTGTTTGATTCTTTGCCATCATAAAAAATTCAAACCAAAATTTCAAAAATATTGAATTTTAATATGATTTTGCCCAAACTATGCCTAGCAGTACGTACGTAGCTAAGAAAGCTTAGTTTTGTTTAGCAACAATGCTATAAATTAGGAAGGCCTACTTATCGTTGAATTAATAAAAAATTAGCAACATGGGAAAAGTACTTACTTTTTCAAATTCTTTTTTATAAATATATTCAATTGCATGCATAGAATTAAGCATATAAAAATCATCTATTATTCTTAGAAAAAAAAATGGAGTCCAAAAATATCAATCTTCCCAAAATAAACTTTTCTCATGAAGATCTAAAGCCAGATACACTTGTATGGAATCAAGTGAAAAGTCAAGTTTACAAAGCATTAGTAGAATATGGTTGTTTTGAAGCTTCCTTTGATAAAATTTCAATACACCTTCAAAAATCTATATTTGAAGTCTCACAAGAGATTTTTGGTAAAAACATTAATCTTCTCCATTATATATACATGTATATATATTATTATTGTTATTAATTATTATATGCTTGCAGTAAAACTATCCAGTCGTACTCAGAGCAATTATCAGAGTTAGACCAAACTAAACTACTGATCACCTGATATATACTATTGAAAAACTAGATTTTTTTATCAAAAGTATTCAAAATTTAATATATAGTAATTTTATCAATATATGCAGTGTAATTTGTTCTACCACTAAATAGAAAAAGGACAAATTATAATATCAACTTATTTTAACCAATTATGACATCAAACATGTCTTATTTTTAGTTTAATTATCCCATTTTTATGGGTGAATATGTATAACTATTTTTTCAGATGACTTAAGATTATTAAAAATATTTTATATTGTTCGTGTACTGTTAAGATGTCCTACATCGGTAAAGGGATAGAAATTTGATCTCCTTATATGAGATTGGACAAATCTCCCCTCATGACCTAGCTTTTGGGGTTGAGTTAGGCCCATGTGTCATATCTTAACATGGTATCAAAGTCAGACTCATCCCAATTTGCTGTTCATCGATGATTGGCCCCCATTTTAAAGTGTTCACGCTCCATTTGAAGTCTGAGCGTGTGAGAGAGTGTTAAGATGTCCCACATCGGTAGACGGATGATAGTTTGGTCTTCTTATATGAATTTGGACAAACCTTCCCTCATTAGCTAGCTTTTGGGGTTTAGTTAGGCCTAGGTGTCACAAAAATTTAAACGTAATGAATTAGCTTTTTTCTTTATCTTTCAATTTTTGTATACGAAAGGTTGTTTAATACGCAGGCATGGACAAATGGTAGAATGCATGCACCATATCATAGAGTAGTGTTGATGAGAGGAAATGAGACGAGGTACTCAGTTGGTTTGTTTTCAACACCTAAAGATGGATATACAATAAAGACACCAAAAGAGCTGATAGATGAAGACCATCCTTTACTCTTTAAGCCACATAGTCATCTTGATTTCCTTGCTTTTAGCTACAGTGAAGAAGGCTTCCAATGTGAATCTGCTTTGAAGACATATTGTGGTGTCTGAATTCAATTTACTTTCATTATGTCTACTAGTCATGTAGAAAAAATAGGTATGCTCATTGTGAGTATATACTTCTGTTTTTTGTACTAGTTTGAGTGACACTATGTAACAATACTAGTTAATTTATCTGCCTTTTGCGTTATTGTTAAATGTTGTAATGTTGATTAGAATATATTTTTTGATGCATTATTCTCAAAATACTTTTATGTATCTGAATTATTAAACTTACAATACAATCTTCTTTATAATTTTATAATATGTAGATATCAACAACATTACTCCTTTAAACCAAATTTAAATTCATGTGTGTTTGAATATTTGTCTGGTTTTAATCAATATCAACCTTATTACTATTTTATGTAAAGTTTCTGTTACATACTTATTGTAAATATATAGAAATTAAATCAACATTATTACAAGTTTTAGTTTCAATATTATTTAACACCCTAACGTGGTTTTTTTGTATTTAATTTCCTCGAATAAGTATTTCTTTCTCAAAAAGAAAAAGGCATATATATATATATATATATATATATATATATATATATATATATATATATATAAATATATATATTAAAAGATTAGACTCATACAAAAATTCTCTTTATGAGTTTGTTCACGTGCAAAAGACTTGATTGTGCTTCGTGCGGTTAAAAAAGAAACAAAGTAATCTTTTACTATTTCCAAAAATTTAAAATATTTTAAAACAATTTAGTAGTTTCAAATCCAAATAATTTAATTTTGTTTAACCTTTTATCACCAAAAACTTAGCTGTTAGAAAATAAAGTTCATCCAAAAAATAAATAAAAGAGAGATTCCCTTAATTTTTAAACATCATTATTTGTGTTTGTGTAGTGACATTTTTCTTGTTTAATCAAAAAGATCATAGCTTAAAAAGAAAAGTAATCAACACACATAATCATGATATAGTAACAATGGTTTACAAATGCTTAGAGGTTTTGCTTATTTCAAGATCTTACATAATTCAAATTAGTTCATATATATATTTACAAAATTCTTTTACTAAGGAAGTTACAATATTTATAATGTAAATATAAATGTTAAAAAAATTCAGTTTAACAGAAAATACACATATTTTTTTTTTCTATTTGTAAGTAAACTAATGTACACATATTTGTTAGCCTCCTACAAAAGCTTAACAGTAATATTAGAGACTTTGTTCTTACAATTAGATGTAAGAGGAGAAATAGAAAAAAAAATGTTCAAGAATAATTCAAAACTAATTGATGGCAGAAAATTAATAAAAAAAATTACAGTTTATGTATTTCATCGTCAGTTAATTAAAATTTAAAAACACTTCTTGAAGTTCAAATAATCTACAAATTACTGGTAGATCAGCAAAAAGAAAAAGAAAAAGAATGAAGAATTTGAAATTATCTATAAGATTATATATGATGAATTTTCTGAAGATACAACAATGATATGTTGATTTTTTTAGAATACAATAATAATGTTGAATTTTGTGGAGATATAACAAAGATTTAAGAAGACCCTTCTTTGTGTTTTTATTTATCATATCTCCTCTTAGCACTAGACGACAACTCATGATCACTAGCAATGTAAAAATTCACTAAAATTATAATAAATAATGAAAGGGGAGTCATAACTTTAAAATATGATAAATTAATGCTAAATCACCAAACGTTAAATATGTAAAATTTAAATAATGATTTTGCCTAATATCTCAATATCATGATATGTATACCACTTGCTTTCACCCCAGGTACACAAAAACATAAATTGAAACTTCAAAAGCACAATCTGAGAAAATATCAAACGTTAGTACTAAAAACTTCAAAACTTCAAATCATAAAATTTAAATTTTGATTTCACCTATATCTCTTTCTATCATATATCACTTGCTTTAGCTACACAATTTTTTTTTTAAAAAAATAAATCTAAAGTACGCTATAAGCACAACTCAAAAAAATATCACTTTGCTTAACTGATAAATCTTTAATAATATAAAAACACCCACTCACTATTGTTTTCAATTTGTATGGAAAGTATTTGAAATTTTCTTTGATCTATCATGAATCATGAAGAGTCATTCCAATTTTATAATTACGATAATAAATAAAAAAGTCATAAAAATGAAAATGGTTTAGTATTAACACATAATGATTTTTTTTTAATTTATAAAACATACAAATAAAACTAACGAAGAAAAAGCAACATAAAAACTGACCTTGATAGATTGGGAGGGATAATAACCCTATAAATCATAGAAACCCCATAGAAACTCCAATAAAAAAAATCCAAATCCTTTCTTTTAATTTTTGAGAATTCATTTTCTTTACACAAAATATTTTCTTCCACAATCCACAAAATTCAAACCAAAATTTCAAAAATATTGAATTTTCGATTTTGCCTACGTACCTAAGAAAGCTTATTTTGTTTAGCAACAATGCTATAAATTAGGAAGGCCTACTTATCGTTGAATTAATAAGCAATTTGTATTAAAGATTATTCATTTTTGTTATAACGGGTTAAAGTACTTACCTTCACTTATTTCAAATTCTTTATAAGTAGATTCAATTGCATGCATAGAATTAAGAAAAATAAATATATAACAAAAATCTATTATTCTTAGAAAAAAAATGGAGTCCAAAAATCTGAAGCTTCCAAAAATAAACTTTTCTCATGAAGATTTAAAGCCAGACACACTTGTATGGAATCAAGTAAAAAGCCAAGTCCACAAAGCATTAGTAGAATATGGTTGTTTTGAAGCTTTCTTTGATAAAATTCCAATAAACCTTCAAAAATCTATTTTTGAAGTCTCACAAGAGATTTTTGATCTCCCTTTAGAAACCAAACTTAAAAATATTTCAATCAAACCCTTCTATGGCTATGTGGGACAACACCATCCTTCATTTCCACTATTTGAAATCATGGGCATTCTTGATTCTAACATCCATCATAAAGTTGAAAAATTCACTCAACTTTTATGGCCTCAAGGAAATCCTTCTTTTTGGTAAATATTAATCTTCTCCATTAATTCTTTTTATAACATGCATGCATATTATTATTGTAAATTTTTTTTTTCATTTTTATACGTGTTGGCAGTAAAATTATTCAGTCATATTCAGAACAACTATCAGAGTTAGACCAAACAATAAGAAGGATGATTGTGGAGAGCTTAGGTGTTGAAAAGTACATGGATGAGCATATGAATTCGACCAATTATCATCTTCGATTGATAAAGTATAAAGAACTTCAAAGCGATGAGACTAAAACAGGACTAAGTGCTCACACAGATAAGAATATTGTTACTATACTATACCAAAATCAGGTGAATGGTCTTGAAATTTTGACCAAAGATGGAGAGTGGATCAATGTTGATCCTACACCTAACACTTTCACTATCATAATTGGAGACTCTCTACATGTAAGTTCTTCCAACATTAACAATTTATGTAACTCTGTTTTTACTTTCTTAATTGAAAAATAAAATAAAACCGGTTGATATATAGTGGTGTGAAACTTATAATTTTTTCATGCTCAACTGATCATCCTTTGGTCTTTGTGTTTCCCGCCACGGAATATAAAAATAAATAAATTAGAATATCAATTTACTTTTGTATTGTTGTATGTAGGCATGGACAAATGGTCGAATGCATGCACCATATCATAGAGTGATGATGAGAGGAAATAAAGCAAGATGCTCAGTTGGTTTGTTTACAATACCTAAAGCTGAATACATAATAAAGGCACCAAAAGAGTTGGTAGATGAAGAACATCCTTTACTCTTTAAACCCTTTGATTATCATGAATTCCTTGCTTTCGGCCATACTAAGGAAAACATGAATCGTGATTTTGCTCTGAAGGCCTATTTGGAGTCTGAATTTAATTAACTTAAATATATTTACTAAATATGTATGCTCCTTGTGATTATATGCTTGTGTTTTATGTATTGATCTGAGTAATAATATTGTTACACTAACTCAGAGAACCAGAACATAAAAGCTTGGTCACTTTTTTTTTTAAAGAATTGTTTAGATGGATGTTATTATTGTTTCATAATGTATTGAATTGTATTGTATTGAATTATATAGTATAGTTTTAATATAATATAATATTTGGATAGATTGTATCGTTCTTCATTACGTAATGTTACACATACATAATTTGGATGATAAACCAACAAAAAAAAGTAGGATACGAAATAGAGTTATTAGCTACAAAAAAGAAAAAATAGGGTAAAGAATAAAATAGAAATATTAAATAATAAGTAAGATGACTAATTATACAAACTCGAAGTCAGCCCACGTAATTAATGTATAGTGTTAGTTGCGAGTGATAATTATAGCAAACTATAGCTACAATGAGTAATTAAATAGTATAAGTTTGCTTATCCGCGTAATTTTCCCATATATATATATATATATATATATATATATATATATATATATATATATATGTGTGTGTGTGTGTGTGTGTAAACACAATGAATATTATAATTCAAATAAAATAATTGTTAAATATTACATTAACAAAATATTAGAAAAAACACCGTCTTTGAAATACATTAAGATATTTAAATTATAAATTAATATATTAACTTTGATATACAAAATAAAATAGAACTACATGCACTATATATAAGTTATAATAATAATAATAATTGTTAAAAACAACATGGTCATACTTTAATATAATTTTTTATCAATTCTTGATACAAGCCGCACAAACAAAATGAAAAGTATAAGAAAAATAATTCGAACAGTTAATAAAGTTGCAGAATAAGAGAGGTTTGAATATACGGTCAGAACATTTCATTATTTTGCACTATTCATTAGCCTAATAGGCTGAATAGTAATTTAAGAAAATTTCCATAAATCTCACTAGTTTAGTTTCGTCGATAATTATTTCTGAAGGACTCGATGTCATAATTCTTCAAAGTGACAACAACAATATACAGTCAGATGCATCTCATTAGTTTGCACTATTCATTAGCCTAATAGGTATGTGGGGTTATGCACAATCATTATAGAATTGCATATAAGGTATACTTTTTTTCTTAGATTTTTAGATATCTGAAATTTTAGTCTAAATTAAATACAAACCAAATATTCAAATATATTGCGTTTCAATCTTGTCCAAACTATGCCTAGCTATACCTAAGAAGCTTAATTTGTTTAGCATCTATGTTATAAATTAGGAATGCCTAATTATCGTTGAATTAACAAACAACTTGCAGTAAAGGGTTGTTATTTTGTTATCACATGGTAAAAGTATTTACCACTACACCATTTTAGGCCTACGGCCACCCCACTAAAGTGTAGCCTAAACTAGCAAAAAGTGTGGCCTAAAATAAAAGGCCACACTTTTGGACTTTAGGCAACACTTTTCAGGGGGTGGCCAAATGAAGCGTAACCTTTGACATTAGGCAACACTTATTAAATGTCGCCACTTTTGGCTACACTTATAAAGCGTAGCCGAAGAAGTATAAGGCCACGCTTTGTTTTGATGCATTAGCAACACCTATATTTTATTATACTACACTTAAAAGCGTTGTCTTTGCGGTTTTATTGGTCACACTTCAAAAGTGTTGCCTTTTATAGGTCATCTAGCGCAACACTTCAAAAGTGCTGCCTTTTATATCTCATATATAGCAACACTTATAAAGTGTAATTTTATATCTCATCTAGAGCAACACTTATAAAGTGTAGCTTTATATCTCATCTACAACAACATTTATAAAGTGTAACTTTATATCTCATCTAGAGCAACACTTATAAAGTGTAACTTTATATCGCATCTACAGCAACACTTACAAAGTGTAATTTTATGTCTAATCTAAAGCAACACTTATAAAGTGTAACTTTATATATCATCTACAGCAACACTTATATAGTGTAGCAATACTATTGAATTGAATATATTCAATATACGATCACATAATTAAATCGAACGTATATATTTCAAATAAACTTCAAGAACATGTCCAAAAACTCCAAAACATAGAAAATAATTGCTTAAAGATCTCTAATATCAATAAATTCCAAAATACCAAATGCATACAAACATATATGACAATAGTACAAAAACTCTTCATCGTTTACTACAATAGATCGAGTTTACTTCTGCCACAATTCAAATTCAATTACCGGCATTTTCCTGCACATTGAAAATAAAATTATAAGTTAGTGAAATAAATGTGAAAGTGCATAATTGGAGAGTATTAATTGTAAGCCAACCAATCCAAATCAATATATATACGTAAATCATATAGACCATTTATAATCACGTGGATTATGGGTTACTGCATGTATTGTAAACACAAAGTGATCAACAGACACACATCATCCCAAATTCCATTCAGAGCATATGTAAAATTCCCCTTTCTCTTCCTACAATGGTACCAAAAGCTGAGAAAAAGCATGTTGAGAAAAGTCCAGCATCTAAAAAAACTCGTATAGCCGAGAAATCTCATGCAGAACAGAATGCACAGGACGAAAATAAGCTAACAGAGAACAGCACTGCAACTTTCGAAGACAGAAAGAAGAAGAGGTCGAAGATAGAGAACAGCACTGCAGCTGTGGAAGACAGAAAGAAGAAAGAGAGAAAGAGAACAGCACTGCAGCTGACTTGTTAATTCTGTTGAATTAACTAAGCATGTACATAAAAAAATCTGCCTGTTGAATGAAATTTTCCAGTTTTGTACATATAAAAAAGACCTGAATAGACTAGCTCTCCCAGTTACTGTTGTATTAAGGCAGGAACTGGGAGCTGACATTCACAATTTGATATTGAGCAAAGAGATGGAAGCTGATAGGAAGAACAAAAACAAAGGGGAACAAGGCAAACTTGATTTTAGAAACCTGCAAATGCAGTACACAAACAAGTTTCAGCACTAAACAAAAGCCTTTACAAGTTTAACAAGTTAGGCATTTTCCCAACAATTCCAAAAACTTGCAAATGCAATACAAATTCTTTACAAGTTTAACAAGTTAGGCATTTCCCCAACAATTGAATTGTTAGAAATGAAAACTTAACAAGTTTTGCAAGATTAGCAAATACACTCAAATCAACATGAGTAACTCAACCCAAGTTGTCAAGAACAACTCCTGCAACATTACACACTCAAGTTCATCACACACCAAAAAGCCTAGGAGACAGCATGTGTTTGAAATAAGAACTACCAACACACTAAGCTTGTGTTTGAAATGCTGCAAAATGAAGTTTATCGATTCAAACAAGACCATTTATGACCCGAGTTTATAGGACAATTCAACAAAGTATGGACATACCAAAACTCCTAATTATTAGCTTATATGATTTTTATTCACTGACAGCTTCTCAGACTCCTTCCAAAACAAATCAAAAGGTAAACCAAGCAAAAAAGAGAGAGAATCAATTTAAAGAAGACAACAAGAACCAGCAACAATAAGAACCAGCATCAACAAGATGAAACTCAAACCACATCACAACAGAGCTTAACTAGAACAAGTAACAACAAACTCACTCACGAAAATACAACAAAGCTATATCAAAATTAAAACCATCTCTCGCAACAACCATTACAGTTCAAAGCAGTAAACAACAGGGGAAAAAGTACACAACTACAATCCAAAATTAGGTATAGAATCTAAAAGGACACAATAAGTGACAAAAACAAAGTACAGATTGAACTTTCAAAGATTCAATATAGTAAAATAACTTCAGACTATTAACAGAGAATGTGAAATACAAAATACCTTTTGAAGAACCGAATCATGAGCTGAACCTGAAGAATGTGGAAGATTTTTGCCTCTTACAGCTTGTGCGCTACTTGCATCAATAGGTGAAGCAAGGTTAGATCCAACACACCCTGGTATGTCTTGAAAATTTAATCCAGGGTTGTTTTGCAACAATTGAGTGAATAAATATCGCATTTCTTGTCTCAATTCTTCCCTTAGAGAAGTGATTTCATTGGCATGTTTTTGTTTTAGATTGTTAATTTCCTCATCTTTCTTCAAAGAACTTGTTGTCACTGATCTACCGTAGCACCTAAGTCGACCAGGCTGCTCCTTTCCAAACACTGCCGTAAATGCATCATCAGCTGTTTCCCCTGAATTTTGGCGATTCTGAAGTTCAGCCTGTTGAATAAAATTGGCACCATAGTGAATTGTGAGTACTATTTCATTTCCAGCCTATGATAGCTACATCGAAAAAACTTACTATTGCAACTTGGGTATCTGCCTGAATTTCCTTTCCCGTCTTGGTACGAGTTGCTATAAACATTTCAGGCTTTGATGGTTCTTCATTGTTGTCTTTGGCTGCACGCTACAAATTATATCAAAAGAAATTTTAAAAAAATCATTATGTTCTAATAAAGTACAAAAAAATGAAATTCTGATTTTTAAGAAATGTTATCTAAGTATTACCAATGCCACTCGTACTCTTGCAAAATTAATAGGTCCCATTCGATGCCTCCACTTTTGTTTTTTCCTGTTTTGAGAATTCATCTCGCAAATGGCCTATTATTAAAAAAAAGATAATTTAATTGATTAAAAAAATGTTTTGAGAATTCATCTCGCATATGGCCTATTATAAAAAAAAAGAGATAATTTAATTGATAAAAAAAATGTATATGATGCAAAATATGTCTATGAGTAGAAATTCATTATTTTAGCCTTACTTGAACAGTGGGATGTAACCAATACTCGATCAGCTGGCGGAATTGATTTTCTGGAATGCCATCAGGACGCTTTTCAAGCATATCTTCAAGGGTATTGTTTTTGTCAAAAAATTTCTTTTTAATTTTTTGTTTGTGTCGCCTCCAAGCATCACGAAGACCAGTCATCACCCACTTCTTTCCTTCTACTGGAATTAGAAATTTGGACTATGCAAAATAAAATATATTTAGCTTCAGACAATAAAAAAATAAAAAAATGCAATATCAAGAGTGATTGTTCTTACATTGATATATTCCCACATGCGCTTTTTAGTATCCTTCGGCACCACATGCCAACTAGTGTACATCAAGCTGATGAATCTAGGATTCCTTGCAATTGTTCCTATAAAGTTGCTTAATTGTGACACTATCTTATTAGTTGGTCCCACAGCTTGTCCTTTATCAAATGTCACTTCTTTTCTTTCTTCCAAATTTCTTGCGTGAATATCCTTACATGTTGTTTGTCGTCGAACTTTTTTTGGCTTTGATATTTCTAGATTGATGTAACAGACAGGAAATAAGATATTTCTTTTATAACGAGTACTAAATCTTACAAGGTTTAAAACATACCTTTTGTACTACAATCAATGTTAATTTCCTCTTGGACATCACATTCATCTCCACCAAGTTCTTCTTGATCCATAATATCGTCCAATCCTTTGTTGTGTTCATTATTAATATGAGTATTCACATCAGCTGTTGTGTGGTTATCACATTTTGTTTCATCATCTATGCGTATCCCTTGATTTTTAAGAAACTGATCAAGAGTACTAGATGGTATGACTGGCTTCCTCTTTACCTGCTTGCAATTTGGTAAATGAAGAATATCATGTTCATTGTGTATCTGTTGCTTATTCAGAAACTGACCAATACTGGTGACTGGTCGAACCAACATCCCCTTCACCTGTTTGAAGTTCAGTAGATCCTCAATATCATGTTGTGCCTCTCCATCACCTAGTGTTGTTCCATTCACATGTACTGAAGCAACAACACCTTTCTTGAATGATGTTTGGAACCTAGAGTCATTCATAGGAAGTTTAATTCCTTTCTATTCAATGGACTCATCAGATTGAAATAACCTCTGTTTAGTTTGCCCTTTCCCTGCAGTCATATGTGAGGTTCTAACCTCCTCACAATTCTTTCTTTTATGTGGTATTGGTGTCTGCTGTTTCTTAGCTCTATCATTGTGTTCATTTGCAAGTTGTTCTCTCTTAATCTTGAACTTGTTGGCTAATTCAGCACTTGATCGGTATTGCATATCAATATCCAGATTCTTCAATGGACTTTGAGCTTTGTTTAGATTAGAACCCTTTTTCTTTTGTATTGTTGATTGCTTCATTGTTCTCCTACAGTAATTTAACCTACAGAATAATAATTCATCAAATAATAAGAACAAAGTTTCCTTTAGATGTAGTGAACTAGAAATCACCTGAAATAGGTTGGATTAAGTGTAATATTGATGGAGCGAGCAAAGGAAATCCACACCAATGTTCTTATTGTTTCTGTATCAGAAACCACACCGGCCAACTACTTTATGCAGAAGCGCAAAGTATATGAGTGACTTCCAACAAACTAGCAACCCACTGTTTCAGTTGCAAAAATGCAGAATGCAAAGAAATGACATGGGAAACTAAAAGTAAGTTTTTACTACTTACTGATCCAAGTTAAATTTTAGAAAATAGACTCAAATATGTAATCAAACTTTAAATAGTGTCTGCCTGATTCAAATTAACGAGTGTCGAACTAAGAGACAATGAGAATAAAATGCGGGAGCAGGTCACCTCCTTTTCGTCTTAAAATAAGAAAAACCAGGAAAATAGAAATCAAACACCACCACAAGGTAGGAAGAGAGAAGAATACTCACAAAGATCCTCACAGTTGGAGTACTGGGTTCTTTATCTTCCTAAACTCATACATCCAAATCGGGTAGTACACCTTCAAATAAGTATTTATATAACAATCACAATTCATATATACAACTCAGAAAGAAATTTGATAATTGTACCACAAATACTTCAGAGATTACTAACCTTTAGTCAGATATGTTTGTGTCAATAAACATTCAAATAAACAATAGTAAGCTAGAATTACAGGTTGTTCAACAAACGGACGCATGAAAAGAGCCAAAATAATACTTAACTATTGTAGTGATCTAATCTTCAATTTCACATATTAAATATCTTAATATGTTTCTAACAAAAAAGCAATTAAATAACAAAAAACAGAAAGTGAGCACTATATGGTCATTACAAAAATAAGGAAACTCATGGTGCGTCATCTTCAAACTCTTCTTCCGACTCATCTTCAAGCTCATGTTCAGACTCATCTTCAGACTCATCTTCATAGTCATTTTCATACTCATCTTCAAACTCATCAGCAAATTCATCTTCAAATTCCTCTTCCTCGACTTCAAGTTGTTGAGTAGCGAATTCCTCCAAAGGAACATCAATAATTGTTTCTGGTACATCACTTCTTGTTAAGAGAACCTCACCATTATCTTTTGGTATAGATGGTCCCATCAAATGTTCAGATGGCTCATTTTCATAACATTGTGGGAGATTAGATTCAACTTGATCACCCATGTTAAACAAGTCTCTCGGAACAGTCTTCATAACATAATGTCTATCTTGATCATATGGATCTTGCACATAGAAGCATTGGTGTACTTGAGATCCAAGCACAAATGGCTCTTCTTGAGAGCATCTCTTGTTAAAATAGACATAAGTAAGGCCATAAGTATCATTTTCAACCTCATACCAATCGCACTTAAATAGAACAACCTTAAAATGACCATAGTAGTCTAACTCAACAATATCAACTATTCTACCATAATAAGTCAGATCTGCAGCAATCGGATTTTTATCCTTTGAGCTTGCAAAGCTTGTAGTTGAGGCAAGTAGTGTAACACCACTATTTTGTGTTTTACGCCTTGCATCACGCTGCCTAACATGGAATCTATATCCATTGATGAGATACGCAGAATATCTTTTTGCAATAGAATTTGGTCCTCTAGACAATTGTTTTATCAAATTAGGTACATCCTCTTGCAAAGCACGAGTTTCAAACCATTGAGAGAAGTTTTGACAATGATTCTTAGCCTTTCTCCATTTAGATCTTCGTGGCTGATTATTAACCTCTTGCTCATGCTCTCTATACAACACATGTATTTTTTTTGTTAAAATAACATATATAATAACTTAAAAATTAGTTATACAAAAATAATACTATATTCAAATAAATGTACCTAATATATTCTTGAATCTCGTCACAATTTCCCAATAAGTATGCATGTGCCTGACTTAATGTCTTGTTATCTAAAATGAATGGATCACTTTTCTTTGCTCCTAAAGGAACTCCTCTGATAGGAAACAAACCCATAATTTCTGCATCAGTTGGTTCACATTCATCATTATTTCGGGCTCTTCTGTCAAATCTAGTACACACACACCCGTGCATATATTTGGAGAACAAATTCATACAATCTATTCCCATCCGTGTCTCTGCTATGCAACCTTCTGGATAACGTCTATTGCGGATGTATGATTTGAATGTACCCATTTCTCTTTCAGTGGAATACATCCATCGATTTTGAACAGGACCTCCTAATCTCACTTCATTCGCCAAATGAATAGGCAAATGGATCATTATATCAAAAAATGAAGGAGGAAAAATTCGCTCCAACTGATTTATTGTTTCTATGATCTCAACTTCCAAGCAATCCAGTTCCTCCAATGTGATTTCTTTTTTACACAAACGACGGAAGAAGGAACTAAGACGAATCAAAGGAATAGCCACATGATCTGGAAGAATGCTTTTAATTGGTATTGGAAGCAAGTAATGTAACATGAAATGAGCATCATGGGTTTTATAATTGGACACTTTTCTTTCATCCATATGCACACACCTAGATATATTGGAGGCACTACCATCAGGAAGCTTGGCTGTCTTTAAAACTCCACAAAAAATTGATTTCTCTCCATTTGTCATTGAGAAGCATGCTTTTGAAAACTTTGTTCTTTTACTGTCTTCTGTATCTTTTGGATGAAGATTCTTTCTGATTCCCATGTCTTTCAAATCATACCGGGCTTTTGCATGATCCTTTGTTTTTCCAGAAATATCCAAAAGAGTTCCAAGTATGCTATCAACTATGTTCTTCTCTATGTGCATTACATCAAGGTTGTGGCGTAACAAGTTGTGCTGCCAATAAGGTAATTCAAAAAAGATTGACCTTTTTTTCCATGGGCCATCATTTGATCTTTTTCTCTTCTTTCCAAACACATTTTCAAAATCTTTCAAGCTATTAAGAATATTTGTTCCCTTTAAGAAAGGTGGAGGAGGCCTAAATTCAGTTTTTCCATTGAAAGATCTTTTGTTAGATCTCCATGGATGATCCATCGGAAGAAAAACACGATGATCCATATAACACATTTTCCGACTATGTTTAAGATATTGAGAATTAGTGCCATAGTTACAACAAGGGCAAGCAAACTTTCCCTTTGTACTCCAACCAGATAACATAGCATATGCAGGGAAGTCATTGATTGTCCACATAAGAGCTGCACGCATTGGAAAAGTTAGATTTCTTGAAGCATCAAATGTTTCAACCCCAGAATCCCACAATAATTTTAACTCATCTATCAATGGTTGTAAGTAAATGTCAATGTCATTTCCAGGTGATCGCGGCCCAGGTATAAGTAAAGAAAGTATAGAATATTCAGATTTCATGCACATCCAAGGGGGAAGATTATACACCATTAACATAACTGGCCATGTGCTATGTGATATACTCATGGTTCGAAATGGATTGAACCCATCACTTGACAAGCCAAGCCTCACATTGCGACAATCTAGTGCGAAATCTGGATGCAACCTATCAAAATCTTTCCATGCTAGACCATCAGCAGGATGCCTTAACTTTCCATCTTTACTACGCTCCTTGTCGTGCCAACTCAAAAATTCTGCCGTCTTTGAGCACATAAATAACCTTTTAAGTCTAGGAATTAATGGAAAGTGTCTCAAAGTCTTTACTGAAACTCGATGCTGTTTTTTTGAAGGCTCAAGCTCACTATCAACCTCGGGAGATTTGACATATCGTGAAGCTCCACAAGTATGACAAAATTCATCATCCTTATGATCATTCCTGAACAACATGCAATCATTGGGACATGCATCAATTTTCTCATAATCAAGACCGAGATTCTTAACCATAGACTTGGTTTTATTATAAGACGGAGGAATTTTCAACTCGGGCATCGCCTCTTTTAATAACTCTAAAAGAGAAGTGAATGATTCATTGCTCCATCCATGCAAACACTTCAACAAATATAAACGAAGTGTGAATGATAATGTAGAGAACCCACTACAACCAGGATATAATTCTTGGTTTGCCTCTTCAACCAAGTTATAGAATTTCTTGGCATCTTCATTTGGACCATCATACACTCCTTCAGCTTGTGCAACATCTCTAAATTGATCATTCAACAACCCATCAATATCATCATGCGAGTAATCCATATCATCGTCAGCATTCAACTTGATATCCCATTCCCCGTGATTTATCCATCTAGTATAGCCTTTAACGAATCCATAGCATATAAGATGATCATACACTACATTCCTTCGAGTCCAACGAATATTACAACATTTTACACATGGACACTGAATTTCCTCTCCTTGAGGATCTCCATGAGAGTAAGCAAAATCTAGAAATGATTCAACGCCATCAATATACTCTTTGCTATACCTTGGTAAATCCATCCAATCCTTGGATAAGATATGTGAATTCCTAGAAAAAGATATGAATATTTAATCTTGGAGTAACAATCATTAAATACTTCACAAATCATATGTTATAAAAGCATTTAATTAGTTAATTTAAATGTTAAATTGTATCATTTTAATAAAAATGTAGATGACTTTCGCATTTCCTTAAATTAATTTTTAATTAAAATAAAGATGACTTGATGCCAAATGCGCAATCCATTTTTATTTATTTTTGTTGATACATGAAATATAATTGGTAAAATTAATATTGTTGATTTAAACATTTTCTATTTGATAGCAAAATTTTAATTTATATAACAATAGTAAAAAAATAAACGTGCAACGCACGTTGTTAGAAACTAGTAAGCTTTAGAAGTCACAAGTAAGTTATCAGAGTCATGTGTTATAAAATGATAAAAGTTTCTTACCTAGTCATGACACTTTTGCTATGCCAAATCAATCCTTGAATCCTCCACAAATGTTTTTAAATGCTGATGATACTTCTAAGGAAAAAATAAGAAAAATTAATAGGATAGACACAATTAAGAAAGAAAGTAAATAAATAAAATTCAAAGAAAACATACATGGTAAGCTTACTGCAAATCAGTAGTAACAAGAGAAAAAAGATTCAGAATAGCCGTTGGAATCGCAGAACCTCTGAATTATCATCAAATTGAATGTCGAAGGCCTGTTAATCACAGAGATGTCAAATCATCAAACAATCTCCTCAATGATGGTTTCGAACCACATGTGTGCTTTTCAATCTAACACATAAATTTATGATTATCTTATGATTAATTTTATTATATACATATATTTTATCTTATCAGTAGGTAATTAGTACATCAGCAGTATCCTTTAATTAATTTGGTGAGAAACAGGGAACATAGTCAGTTTTGAAAATTTATTTGGCTAGGAAACACTCCTTTAATGAATGTTTTTCCAAACATTTTCCAGATTACATCTTACCTAGAATTTATCATCACTGTTGTTAACTGTTTGCTTGACACAGAAAAATCTTTCTTTTGTAATCTATGCATCTGCTTGATACTTTGTTAATGACATCCTTCTTACTTCACAAAAAAAATATGTCTATGTAGACGTGTTGTCTTATGAGCATATCTTTCATATAAAGTGGGAAGACACACAGACTCTTATGAGCATATCTGGCATCTATAATAGGGAATAAACACAGAGCAGAACAACTTTCCCTACATTTTCACATTCTGAATAAACAACAAGTTCCACACAGTTCTCAGTTCAGCAACTTTCCCTGCATTTTCATGATCTTGCCTCACTTATTGGTTGAACCAACTTTGCCTACTACTCCTATAGAAGGGCTGGGACTTGGACTCAAACTAGAACTACTAAATATCAAATCCAACGTATCTACAACCTGTTTCAGAAAGCTAACAACATATCTTAGCAAACTAGTGGCTAGTAATGAAAATGCAAAACCTTGAGCCCATTGTAAGCACATCTTATGAAAGGTGTGATTACATTGAGACCCATTGTAAGTACAGCTATATGGAGACCCATTGTAAATACAGCTACAGTGACCCATCGTAAGTACATCTATAGTTTTGTACTAAACATATATATATAAATATATATGTGTGTGTGTGTGTGTGTGTGTGTGTGTGCGTGTGTCTTTTTTCTCTTTTGCGTTATTTTTAATCAAAGCTCCAATGGATCTTAAAGCCTTTTGATTTTTATAATACTAATTGGACATAGTTTAGAAGAATAAAGGAGATATATTCTGAACCTGATGCACTGGTTAGATAAAGAATACTACTTTACTGTTTAGTTACAACCTGCTAATAGATACAGATTACAGATTGGATTTCTCAGTTATCAAAAAAATGACAGACAGAAGCTTTGGAATAGGTTCTCAAAATCTATTGCTCCCCTAAGTGGCTTGCTTAGGTTAAGTAGTACACATGGAATATCTTCAATAATACAATCTGCTGAAGAGGGATTTCATCATGGGTAGAAGCAGCAGCAGCAGCATTAGCTCCGCAGACACAACATTACATTTTATTAATTTTAAGGTGATATGTAATGAGTAATGCACTATCCCTAATTCTGAAGAGGATAACTCTACACAGTACTTGAAACGGACATCAATTTACCACCACTAGCTATTTCTATTGCAATCTAGATAAATAAGGGAGAACAACTATGGAAGAATACTCAATATTCTAGTTTAGTCCTTGAAATTAAGAGTCAAAAATCTTAGCACTATATAACTGAGTTTACTTAATGATACATAATGTACCCAAATTCCTCAATTCTAAAATCAGTAGATGCTGCAATAACCACCAAGAAAATAGAACCCGAACTTTCCAAATCGTAACAACTTATGAACAAGAATAACTACCACTTCTAATAACGACGGTCATCCTCTTCAGGTTACTTGTACTTGTCATATAATATCTCCCAGTTACAGAAGGCCAAGGAATCATTCAAGTAGTTCCTGCCTAACCTAAAATCTAATGCAATAACTTGATTTAATATTGAAAATTAGCCTACTTTTCCACTCACTGTTTATAGTGAACAAACTCATCCAAATAACTCATTGAAGTACATTTTGTTATGCCATACAGTTAAAGAGACAGTATAACATTGTTGGGACTCAAAGAAACCAGTAAGACAATGAAGAAGATTTGTATTACAGTACCTACTTCTATCTGCTGGGTTGTATGGAGTATGAAAGTAAAGAAATGAAAGATTTTTGAAGGGAAAACACCTACCGTAAAAAATCTCATATACTTATGGGTTTTTGGTGTAATCTTCAGGGTGTTAAGTATGAACAACAAATTCTATATTATATGGATGCTTTACAGAAATAGGTTTTTGTAGAGTGGAATCATATCTTTTCAATTTTGGTTTGTTATGAGGGATTTGTAGACAGTGTACTAACTTTGCAATTTCTTATTGCTAGACTTCTTTGTGCTATAATATAATGTTTACTTACCTTTTCAA
This sequence comes from Solanum sitiens, assembly GCA_016801875.1. NCBI lineage: Eukaryota > Viridiplantae > Streptophyta > Magnoliopsida > Solanales > Solanaceae > Solanum > Solanum sitiens. The sequence continues at coordinate 722,981 of JABWTJ010000090.1, forward strand.
AAAAAAACATCCAAAGAAACCTTTGTCATCCCATATCATACAAAAGACAAATCTCGTATAATTATCCTTATATAATCCAATGCTAATACTTATTACTCAGGAATCAAAAACTTAATGTAAGTACAAATCTTTAACACTTGATATTGGAAGTTCATAAACCATCTTATTCTTTTGGGAGCAACAGCCATATATGGTATTTAGCTGTAATGGAGAAACATCACTTACTTGAGCATCTCGGCGAAACTCATAGCTTCATCAATTCCAGAAATTGCATTTGCCAAATCAGACAGAAAATCATCCATGCATCTGATCCAAGTGTCTCGTCATTCTACACAATTGGATCAACTTCCTAAAGAACATAATTTCAGTCACAAAATCCTAACCCATAACAGCATATCTGAACAAGATTGACCTTTTAAATTCAGAAAGCTAAAAGAATTGACAATCATAGAGTAGAAGCAATTTTTTTGATACAGTACATTAAGACCTGCAAAAACTAGGTCTCGACCCCAAACAAGTTGATTCAAAAGAATGAATTCTCAATAACCATTAAACACCATTCTCACTCCAGACTAATTAGCTTCAGTTCGTCATCTTGACAACAACCCAAAATTATTCATTCCTTCTAAACACAAAACAAAAAATCAAACACTTCAGCTAACAAGAACACTATTTTCGAACTAACACTTGACGAAATAACTATCAGAAAAGAGAATCGTACTTAATCTTCAAGAAATCATTATTTGGAGAAGATGACTTGAGATATCAGATCTTTGATGACTTCAACTCTTCAGCTCAGTTCTTCGACGATTTCAACTCTTCAGCGTGTATCGAAAAAAAAATTGGTTCTTCAACTATCTTCACTCAGTTTGACGACTTCAACTCTTCAACTCCGTTCATCAGCTCTTTGTTCATCAATAATCTGTATGGAAACGTGAAAGAGGGCTGAAGAAAGTGAAGTAAAAGAGGAAAGTGAAGTAAAAAAGTTAATGTTTTATCAATTATTAATGTTTATTTTTTTTAGCCAATAAAAATGGGAGGTAGTGTTAAAAATATTGGAGGGAATATAATATTTTAGTGAATTTTTTTAAGGCAACACTTATAAGGTGTTCTTTTTTCAATTATAAAAATAGAACATTTTAGAAGTGTAGCCATATATGTAAATAGGTGTTGCCAATTATATTATATTGTAACAACACTTATAAAGTGTAGCTTATACCATTAAAGAGTACACTTTTGAAGTGTTGCCAAAATTATCGTAGCTAAAAGTTAAAAATTTCGGCTACGCTTTAAAAGTGTTCCCAAAACTACTTTAGGCAACACTTTACAAGTGTAGCCCAGAATTAGTGTAGTCGTAGGCCTAAAATGGTGTAGTGTACTTTCGTGGAAGGTTATTCAACTATGAGTAGTTTTCAACCCAAAATTACTCAACTATGTCTAGTTATTTTTGTGAAATATCATTAGTTCAGTGACTTTTTAAGATAATTATTCATAGATGAGTGATTTTCTAAGAAAACTACACATAGTTGAGTGACTTTGATTTTAGGTTATAAAACAAAGTTGAGTGACTTCTGAGAAAACTATTTATAGTTAAGTGACTTTCTGAAAAAGTAATCCATACAGTTAAGTTATTTTTGAGTTATAAAATAAAGTTAGAGTATCTTTTTTAAGATAATTATTCATAGTTGAATGACTTTATAAAATAACTATTGACTTTTGGATCATAAAACAAAGTTGAGTGATCTGAGAAAACTACTCATAGCTGAGTGACTTTCTCATAAAGTTATCCATAGTTGAACCACCATTTAAAAAAGTTATCTCCTAACATTTTAGGTTGTGTTATTCCAAATCCTATATAAATAGGTTCAACTACATGCATAAAATTAAGCATAACAAAAATCTCTTCTTTTAAGGAAATATGAATTCTGAAAACATCAAGCTTCCTAAAATAGACTTTTCACATGAAGACCTAAAACCAGGCACACTTGTATGGGATCAAGTGAAAAGCCAAGTCCACAAAGCACTAGTAGAATATGGTTGTTTTGAAGCTTCCTTTGATAAAATTCCAATACACCTTAGAAAATCCATTTTTGAATCCTTACAAGAGATTTTTGATCTCCCTTTACAAACCAAACTTAAAAACATTTCAACCAAACCCTTCCATGGCTACGTTGGACAATTTCCTTCACTTCCACTCTTTGAAAGTATGGGCGTTGATGATGCTAACGTTCCGCGTAAAGCTGAAGAATTCGCTCAAATTCTATGGCCGGAAGGAAATCCTTCTTTTTGGTAAAATTTAATATTAATCTTCTCAATTTGTTGTTATTATTATAACAAGCCGATTTTCATTATTATTATTTTTTGTGTGTATATGTATTGTCAGTAAAACTATTCAGTCATACTCTGAGCAACTATCAGAGTTAGATCAGAAAATAAGGAGAATGGTTTTGGAGAGCTTAGGTCTAGAAAAGTACATGGATGAGCATATGAATTCAACTAATTTCGTTCTTCGGTTGATGAAGTATAACACACCTCAAAGTAGTATTGAGACTGAAATAGGAGTAAGTGCTCATACAGACAAGAGCATGGCTACCATACTCTACCAAAATCAGATAAACGGTCTTCAAGTTATGCCCAAAGATGGGCAGTGGATCAATGTTGAACCTACACAAGACACTTTCACTGTCATGATTGGAGACTCCCTACATGTAAGTTGAGCACTATAATTTGATTTGTGAAAATTATTTTAGGCCAAATACATAAATAGATCCATAAATTTGTTGAGTTTTTCCTCTCATGTACCTCAACTATGCTATTTTCCTATTGAATCATTGAAGAACCCATAATTTGCTCCTTTTAAATACCGTTGGCTGATGTGGAACCAGATTTTGCAAGGGGTATTGATAGAGGATACATATGTTGTTCTAGAACTCATTAGTCCAATTGATAGTAAAACTGTTCGACAATAATTGTGTCTTACTTCAAGTCATTTGAACACATTAGAAAAACAAATGAGACCAATACACAGTTTGTCTTCATTCCTTCAATCAAAATCATTACAATACGAAAGCATTTATAATAGAACAGCCAATCAAAATCAGCCAAACTGTGTTTAAAATGAACAACTTCTGGATGTGGTTCAATGATTCAATAGGAAAATGGCGTAGTTGAGGTACCTGAAGGGAAAAACTCAACAAGTTTAGGGATCTTTTTATGAGTTCGGTCATTATTTGATATTGTTAGTATATCGAAGTTCAAATGTTACTTATTTTTTATATCATATGTAGGCATGGACAAATGGTCGAATGCATGCACCATATCATAGAGTGATGATGAGAGGAAACAAAGCAAGATACTCAGTTGGTTTGTTTTCAGTACCTAAAGGTGACTACACAATAAAGGCACCAAAAGAGATGGTAGATGAAGAGCATCCTCTACTATATAAGCCCTTTGATCTTCATGAATTTCTTGCTTTCACCTACACTGAAGAAGGCATGAGATGTGAATCTGCTTTGAAGACTTATTGTGGACTTTAAATATGATTATATTTAGAACTAGTAGAATAAATATGCATGCTCCTAGTGAGTATATGCTTGTGTTTTAATTTTCATGTACTGGTCTGAGTAATAATATAATTACACCAACTCAGAGAACCAGATAAATAAAAGGAACGATATATTACTAGCTCTATGTTTGGATGGTTATTATGTATTGTATTATACTGTATTGTTTTAATAAATATCATGTTTGAATAGATTGTATCATTTTTTGTTACGTAATGTCACAAATGAGAATTGAATATTAAAGTAAAGACGTGGCGATCATGATCCAATACAACTACTCAAAGTTTGAGAATTAATACTCAAACTTGGACTCAAATAATTTCATGATCCAACCCAACTACTCAAGCCCATCCCTAATTTGTTTGTTATTTTCATTTGCAGTTCAACAGTTGCCCTAAGGACCAATTTTTTAATGTTGTTGTGAGGCGTGATCATTTGTCAATAACAATTTACTCTTTTTTGGCTTTGATTTTGTAATGAATTTCACTTTATTAAGTATCAAAATTTCTTTTGGAAGAATCATTTTACATAAACAGAACCAAATAGAGTTGTACTTACAAAAGATCAAATCAAACTAATTTGGTACGATATTAAATGTACATTTTTTCATAATAAAAATTAAATAGTTCTAATTTTGATGGAGATAAAATAAGAAAGAATATTAAAATAACGAAAAATTTTATCAAACGCTTTAGAATGGGTAGAAAGATGACATATAAATATGTCATTTTTATTTTTTTACAAATCAATTATACATTTATACTCGACTAAATTTTTAATAAGAGAAATTATCTAGGGAAAAGGGTCTGATATACCCCTCAACTTTGTCATTTGGAGCTGATATATCCCTCGTTATGAAAGTGGCTCATATATACCCTTACCGTTATACAAACGGCTCACATATACCCCTGTCGTTATGAAATGAGCTCACATATACCCTTTATTTAATGAAAGTTACAAAATTAATCTTAAATTTATATATTTTGTTTTTAATTTTTTTAAAAAATCATTTAGGGGTATATATGATTTTTCTATCAAAACTCCAGGCATATTTTAATTTTTTTCATACATAAATTATTTTTTGACTTCTTTTATTATAATTAATTGAGTTTCTTATTCTTATTCTTATTTTTTTCTTTCATTCCTTAGTGTAAAGAAAAAAAATTAACTAGTTTTTTATCTATATTGTAATTTAATTTTTGTATTTGAAGAAAAATATTTGGTCATCTACAATAAGTTTTACAAGAATATTAGTGAAACATAAATAAATTTGATTATCAAAATAATAATTCTAAATTAGTCATTGAAATAAAAAAATAGTCAAAAAAAAAATATGTTTGACGAGGATTAAATTTGCTCATAAGAGATTATATTTTTTAGAAAAAATAATTAAAAAATAGATCAAAATTATTATTTTTTTCATTTCCGTTAGAGAAAAAGGGTATATATGAGCCATTTGTATATAAGTAGGGGTATATATGAGCCACTTTCATAACAAGGGGTATATCAGCTCCAAATGACAAAGTTGAGGGGTATATCAGACCCTTTTCCCAATTATCTAATTGTAATTTGTTTACTATCATTTATAAAAACAAGAAGTCGTTGTAGTATAGTGGTAAGTATTCCCGCCTGTCACGCGGGTGACCCGGGTTCGATCCCCGGCAACGGCGAATTTTTTCTTTTCTTATTTCTTTTTTTTTTTTTCCTTTTTTCTACGCCTTATAAGGTTAACTATCTCGCTAACCTTCTACCCTAATTGATTTTCTATATCACCATATACATCATGTCATGTTTAATCATCTCTTTTCAATATTTCTCAATCTATCACTTTTTTTTTTGATATGTCATCCATATTCAACCTCTTAGCATGTCCAAACTATCTCAGTCTCGTTTTCTATGGAGATCACTCCTACATAAGTACTAAATCACTGCACTTAATTCAAATGAATGATAATTAGAAACCTTTTGGTTTAGCCAACTAATCATAATTAACCGGTGTTATTGAGGACCACTTTTTGGTTGGCAAACAAAATTGTTTGGTTAATATATATATATATATATATATAGCTTGCGTTATCGTGTTTAAAGCATATTCCATTTCGTAAACCTCCAAATTCTGAAAATATGTAATGCCAAAATTATAGAACCAATCAATGCAAAGTTAAGGCCAAGAATTAATTAATATATGTCAATTCAATCAATTTTCAGATTTGATTGAGACATAGTACATACTTTGGGTTCCAAATAAAAGAGATGAAACTTTTCTAACTTTTTACTTTGATCCAATTATATTGATTGAATAAATGTTATTTATCACGTCTAATTCATAGATCCTTATAAAGCTATCAACGATAGAATCACTTATTTATTTTCATTTTTTTTTTTGGAGTCATTATTCTACTGTACATTCAATTATTGTGATATATTGATTCTTATCTCGGCGTTATTTACCTTAAACTAAAATAAAATTGAAAAAAATAATCAATTTTATACATTTAGTTTTATACATTAGTAATGTAAATAATTATAGACTAATACTAGCAAACAGCCAGATCAAATCAAACAAATCGTTACAGTGGAGGGCCACAAGGACATCACATCAAACCTTTTATTTAATGTTATTTGATATTATGGATATCAAACATAAGCAATAATACATAAGACTCATAACAAATACGATTAATGATTTCTAACATATCCCATTCATGATATTGTTTTCTAATACATATAAAACAAAAGAAAAAGAAAAAAGTAACTAATTTATGAGTCACAATAGATAAAGAGGTTGTTCAGATGATAATCACTCATATTTTTAAGTTTTAACCTAAAATTCTGGATTCGAATCAATCACTAAGAAAGCAAAATGACGGGAGGGGTTAAAAAAAAGAAGAAAAAAGTCATGTCACGATGAAAACATAACTTTTGTGCATACACTATAACAAAAACAGTTTTTAGCAGCATTAAATATTGACATTAATAAAGAGTGTTAAAGTCTTTACCGGTAGTAGTTTAGTGTCATTAGAACCAATGTCGCTAAAGGCGAATTAATTGCCGCTAATGATCATTTTTGTTGTAGTGATATGATAATTATGAGTTTTAACTCAAGGACATTTTTACTTCAAATTTATATCACTAGATAGAGTTTTAATTGATTTCTTATCGAATAAAAATCCTTAATAATTTTTGCATTTATTGAGATTAGTATCATGTTTTACAATTTAATATTTTTAAAAGGGAAAATACATCAAATCCCCCCTGAACTTGGCACGAAAACTCGCTTTAGTACTTAAACTACACGGGCGTTTAAATACCACCCTTATCATCTTTGAAGTGATTTTTTTTCCACCCTGAGACTGTAACACCACTCTCACCGCCACATCATATCCACAAGCGCCACATCATAACCATGTAGGTACCACGTCATTAACTTTTAGTTCTTTTTTACTTATTCATTATTTTCTATTAAACACTTTAATATTAATTATATCAATTAATTAATTTATAAATGCATACCCCAACCCCCTATCTTTCATCTTCCTTGTTCTTCACCATTTCAACCTTCAATACTTACTTTTCTTCTACACTATTCAACAATTTTTTTAAATAACTAGAATGAAATTATTCACTATAATATTCACATTATCTTCTTCAAATCATTTATCCTTTTGGAGGAAGAATTTTTTTTGAAAGCCAAGGTTTTATTGTCAACTCAAATAAGAAATGAAGATTACATAAGAAAGTTGATAAAAAAAATATAAATTCTGTGAGAAATATTTGAATAGATCTAGAAATCAAAATGAGTCACTCAAAATTAAGAAAGTTTACATTTACAAAATCGACACCAATAATATAGAGCGAAATCAACGTCAATAAAATAACTTTGATATTGAATTTTACGAATTAGTAAAATAAAAATAGTTTTTTTTTTAAAGTGGGAGGAAGATGGAGGAGGAGGTGTTTCAATGGAGAAAAAAAGTGTATTGGGGAAGACAACAAAATGAAAAGAAAAAATAAAAAAATTAAAAGGGGACCCACTAATTCTATATTTTTAGAGAGTTAATATATCAAGAAAAAATATTTAAAATATTAATTATATATTGACCAATAAAAAAAGGTCATCTGTAAAATTTCAAAAAATTCTAATTTTTTTTCTCTTCTTTCACGCGCTTTAAGGGGAGTACACTCACTCTCCCTGCCACGTCATCCCTAAGGGGGTGTTTAAATCACTTCAAAAATGATAAGGGGGTAATTTAAACGCCTATGTAGTTTAAATATTAAAGCGAATTTTCGTGCCAAGTTCAGAGGGGATTTGATGTATTTTCTCTTTTTAAAAACGCATTTTTTTGGATAATAGTACAAGAAAATTTTATACGTCACCAAAATGGACAAAAGGAAATAAAGAAAAGACGTACGGTCGGTCACATATTTACTTCCAGTCATACCCTTTTCTAATTTCACTCTCTAATAGTTCAATTAAACAGATTTAATTAAAAGGATCTCAAAGTTTTTGTATGTTTTTATCAAGATTAGTATGTCTAATATCATATAATATTAACATGTATGTTAAAGACTAAGACGTATTTCTATATAATTATCCGAATACACATGGCTATTAAATATTGCATTAGGATTTGAATATTAATACCTTTTTATTTTGCATTATTTTCATAATTATATACAACTTGCCTTTATTTAAAAATTCTCAATTATTAAAAAATGGTCTAGCTATGTTGAATAATTGTTTTAATTAAAAATTTGCTATTAATTTTTGTCATGATTTACGAGCATGGATCCATAATGAACTATTTAATAATATCAGGACACAAAAAAATATTATTTAATACTAGAGATAATTATAAGAAAACCTAAAATATAATTTGCAAAAAGGTCCATTTATAAGGTCAGTACATATGCATATTACACTTTGTTTAACGTACTATATTATATTTTAAAGAGCTGATATATAATACTACACATTGTCATCCTCTTTCTAGACATTTTTATCAATAAGAATTCACAATATTTCTGGAAAATTTTATATGAAGATTTATTTTTTCATTTAAAAAGACTAAAAGAGATAAAGAAAAGAAAAAAAAATAATCACTTATATTCACACGCAATTAATTACTGCCACAATCAACTCTCTTTTTAATTTTTAGAATATATAGTAGAAAATCATATAACCAAAGCACAATTTTCGATCAGAGTAATAAATCATTTAGGAAAATCTTGTTTAAACGCTATTTTTGTTGTTATTATTATTATTATTTTCTATTATTTTTAACTTGATTTTTTTATGACTCTGTTCTTTTGTTCAAACATGTTTTGAAATCTTTACTTTGATCAATTGAGGTCTATCAAGAACAATTTTATCTTCACACTATGTAAGAGTATGGTCTATATACACAACAATCATAAATTACACTGAATATATTATTATTTACGCGCTACTTTAGTCCATTTAATGATTTTGCTTATATCCTTACCAACCTATATTGGAAATTGGTTGGTGTAGTTTATAACATAAATTATCTCCTCTTCAACCAAATTACTATTCCAATTTTTTTATAAATAGGTTCAGCTACAAATAAAATTATGTACACCAAACAAATTAGACACTTGAGAGTTCTCTCTTTATAGAAAATATGGGTTCTGAAAATATGAAGCTTCCAAAAATAGACTTCTCACATGAAGACCTAAAGCCAGGCACACTTGTATGGAATCAAGTGAAAAGCCAAGTCCACAAAGCATTAGTAGAATATGGTTGTTTTGAAGCTTCCTTTGATAAAATTCCAATACATCTTAGAAAATCAATTTTTGAATCCTTAAAAGAGCTTTTTGATCTTCCTTTACAAACCAAACTTCAAAACATCTCAAAAAAACCATTCCATGGCTATGTTGGACAATATCCTCAAGTACCACTCTATGAAAGTATGGGCATTGATGATGCTAATATTCCTCATAAAGCTGAAAAATTCACTCAAATTCTGTGGCCTCAAGGAAATCCTACTTTTTGGTAAAAAAAAATTCTTATCCATTATTAGTAGTGTGAATTAATTTACTTTAGACCTTTTGATATTCAAACTGACTAATTTAGATTCGTGTTTAATCGCCTTTTTAAAGGATAAATAGTCTTCCTACATATCGTTTCTCTATTTTCAGGACTTGAAATAGACAACTATAGTAATTGAGTAGAGGTAGTGTGAAATTTCGCTAAGAGTAATTCAACATCTATTATATATATATAAAAAAAAATATTATCTTATACATGAAGTCTATTTTTTTCATAAGGAATCATAATCCCTCTTGCTCCACCTTGATCATTTGACATATCTAGTTAAAAGGTACAAATTCAGCTAAACCCACATATTTCTGACACATAAAAAAAAGATATAAATCTGAAAATTCACTAGATATTTAAATAAATATAAAATTTTAAACTTAAATATTTGATTCCACCTCTGTCATTAATTATATTTTAAATTTTTAGTGGTGTATAGACGTTATTAGTAATACCTTATTTTTTTAATGTTATAATTTATTATGTGTATTGACAGCAAGACTATTCAGTCATACTCAAAGCAACTAGCGGAATTAGATCAAACAATAAGGAGAATGATTGTGGAGAGTTTAGGTGTCCAAAAGTACATGGATGAGCATATGAATTCAACCAATTACCTTCTTCGAGTGATGAAGTATAAAGGACCACAAAGCAGTGAAACTAAAGTAGGACTAAATGCTCACACTGACAAGAATATTGTTACTATATTATATCAAAATGAAGTGAGTGGTCTTGAAGTTTTGACGAAAGATGGACAGTGGATCAATGTTGATCCTACACCAGACACTTTTACCGTCATGATTGGAGACTCTCTATATGTAAGTTCTAAGTTCTTCCGACATTAACCTCTTTAATTTAAAATGAGTCATAGATATTTCTCGTTTACATGACTTTATATCATTTATCAAAAGTAAAATGAGAAGTTTAACATGAAATTATCTCATGTTCCAGGTTATTAAATACAAAAAAATAAAAATTGAACGATTATATATAATTATCTTTTAAGTGACTTGATATATGAATATATGTTTTTTTTTTATATCGTTAGTATGTGGCACCTTGGATATGAAGAGTGATTGTTTTATATCGTAGGCATGGGGAAATGGCCGATTGCATTCACCGTATCATAGAGTAATGATGAGAGGAAATGAAACAAGGTATTCAGTTGGTTTGTTTTCAATACCTAAAGCTGGATATACAATAAAGGCACCAGAAGAGTTGGTAGATGAAGAACATTCTTTACTCTTTAAGCCCTTTGATCATGTTGAATTCCTTGATTTTTACTACACTGAAGAAGGCCAAAGATGTGCATCTGCTTTGAAGACCTATTGTGGTGTCTGAATTTAATTTACTTTGATTATGTAAGGGAATAACTATGTATACTCTTTAATGAGCATGTACTCCAATCTCTTTTATTTGTCACGTTTCTATTCTCGACAGTCAAATTGTATCAACTTTGACCGGTAAAAATAAATTGAGGAGTATATATATATATGTGTGTGTGTTTTATGCACTGGTCTGCCTATTTATAACGTTTGTTGAACATACTTTTTAAATCGAATTAATAAAAGTTTGGTCGAAAGATAAGGGAAATTATTACAAAAAGTTGTATTCGCCGTTGCCGGGGATCAAACCCGGGTCACCCGCGTGACAGGCGGGAATACTTACCACTATACTACAACGACTTGATGATGCTATCAGATCATTACGTTTAATACTAAAGGTATAATTCTTTCTTTTCATCATCATGTCATCCGGTGCAATAATAATTTATTTGTGAAATTAAAAATGGCATACCTATATTTAATCTCTATAATACTCTGAGTCGTTGAAACGTTGCAATTGTATACTTTCTTTTCTTTCTAGTTTTTCAATTAATCTAAGAAATTCTTTTTAAGGTTCGACTAATTCAAGTATTCCTTATAAAAAATAATTCGATACGTAAAGCTGAAATCTAAATATTCTGGATAAGGATAGAATATCATTCAATCACAATCTTTGATGATAGTAAATTATGTTAATTATAACAAAATTAGTTATTCTGAAATAAAGCATTTAAATTAGCGACGAAAAATATCTTGCTCCTAAGTTTTTACTTCAAAAGGTTACTATTAAAAATGAAAAAAAAACTTCATCTAAGAACATTTTTGTGTGATAGGGCATCTTTTTACCCGATAAAAATAGTGACAAAAACATAGTTAGATCAAATTATTAACGAGTACAAATTTAATAAAGGGAAAATTGTATATGATAGCAAATTATTAATTTAAATTAAATACTATGAATATACTTTGATTTAATTGCACCCTATATAGCAAACTATTGTTATTTTCGCCTCTCTCCCTGGTTGAATCTCGTTCGCCGCTCTTGTTTGGTGGCAGTCTCGCTCACCTCTCTCGCTTTATACAAACACAAATGTACTATAAATGCGTTTTTGTTTGTATAAAGCGAGAGGAAGTTGTATATATACATATATTTTTGTTCCCCTCTCCCAGATCTCGCTCGTCACCCTCGCCTCTATCTCTTATACTAATAGAAACGAAATGTATAAACTGTGTTTCTGTTTGTATAAAGCGAGAGAAAATTGTATATACACATGTAAATACATATATCTTTGTTTTATACACCTATAATTATCCAATACAAATATTTTTCTGTCCAGTTTTCTTTTGTCTTTCTCTCTTTCTCGTTTTATACATACACAGATATACAATTGATCTTTTGTATACAACTGCTTTCTTTTGTATATGTATAGCGAATTATATAACTGCTTTTTTGTATATGTATAGTAATTATACAGTTTTTTTTTTTTTGTATATATATAGCGAAATATATATATTTATTTTGCTATGTAGCGCAATTATACAAACTATACATATAGCATACAAATATAATTGTTATGTTTGTTATATATGAAAGTTACTCAATAATAAATTTACATATTTCGCAGACATTTTAAACCGTTTCTGAAGCCCAAAATGAATGGTGCATACTTTTCGTAAGACATAGCCAAAAAGAAGAATAACCAAAACAAAAAGAGAAATGTCAACTAGTGACGAACCACTTGAAGAACAAGAAAGGCTAAACAAAAAAAAGGAGAATTATTTTTGTGATATCACTTCATTTTTTTGCTGATGGTTAATTAATAAAATATTAGATATCCTTCTAAATTCTAAAAGTTTATCATGAAGTTATAGACTCTAATATGCAACAAAGGGACAAAAAGAAGCACGAAAAGTGAAACAATGGAAATAACACAAAATTAAAAGACTAAAGAACCTAATCTTCAACATGTGATCAATCTAACCAAAAAAAGGAATTTTCTCAATTAAATGAGGGAAAAGATAGTAAAAGTGGATTGCCATTTCGAGCAATAAATTCAACTTTAATTAAGTAGTGGGAAATGGAAGGAATTGAAAAGATGAAGTGATTAGACATTAGTATAATTTTTTAAATTATCAAATCAAGCTAATAAAAGAAAGACTTAAATTCATTTATTCAGTATAATTATATTAAACAAATGAAATCTTCTTTTCTTTTCTTTTTTGGATTAAATTGGTCAATATAAGCAACTCAATTAGCCCTATTCGTTGAAGTTTAAATGAGTTACTATATTTTTATGAACCAAAATGTGATAATTGTAGAATAGACGTGAAAAATACGCCAGCCTTGGGCAGTCTTGGGCTTTAGTAGTCACATTAATACTATATTCATCATTCTTGGAGATTAATTATGCCAACTTAGACCTTACGCATATTCCTTTCCTGAATTGTTAAAATGGTAGTATATTTTTTGTTTCAATATATTTGGAGGAAAGACTCAAAATAGTCCCTCACATTTGGGTTAAGGCTCAAAGTGATCCTTGAGTTTTCACATGAAGCGCTAATAGTTTCTCATGTTTGCAATATTGGTGCACTTTTGATCCTCCCGTAAAATTTTATCTATTTTTTAAAATTAATTTTGTCCAAAATTTTATATAAGGAATGTCCAATCGTCTTTTAATATATATAATATAAATTATAATTCTATCTGAGAGAAGGTGATAAGAAAAATACCTTATTTTATTCACTAGAAATATTACTGCATCTAAACTAAAAACATCTTAACATATGACTTTGCAGGAAAAAAGAAAAAATTGTACTATTGCACGTGAAATTATCGTGATAAATCTCTCGACTTTACCTGCAATACGATTTCTACTAAACATAACAAAGTGTTTTTCTTCTCATATTCTTTCATATAGAGTTGTTATTTCTACTAAATAGATAAAATGACGATTGAACATCTCATAAATAGGTTATGGATAAAATCAATGCTAAAAAATAGGTAAAATTTTAGAGGAGGACCAAAAGTGCACCAATATTGCAAACATGAGGGACTATTTGTGCTCCATGTAAAAATTGAAGGATCACTTTGAGCCTTAACTCAAAGAAAAGGGACTCATTTACTTTACAATAAAGTTTAATAAATTAAAGAATTGTTTTAGTATGATGATCTTGAATTTAAGATATGTCAAATATTTTTTTAATTTTGTGGTTTAAACTTGTCACGTGCTCACGTGGAAAATTTAAATTAAAGAATTGCTAAAAAAATATATATATATTTAAACGGGCTAGAAAAGAAAGTACAACAAACAAAATAAAACGGGCGAAAAAAATTGATCAAGAAGTTCTTTTTTTCTTAATTAATCGCTTATTCCTTCGCCCAAAACACACTCTAAATTTAACTCATTTTAGGGGCGTCGCTAATAATAAGGATGAATATAAGACGATAAAATTGAGTAATTCTAAATAGTTCGTGATCAAATTTGGAACTTTTTCCCTTTAAATTTTTTGCATCAATCACATTTCAGTTCACATCTATCAGAATTGAAACCCCACAATTGTTCCTAGGACAGTACATTTGTTAAAATATTCTATGTCAAAAACTCTTGTAGAGCAATGAATTAAAACTATGAAGAAATTGAAAAATTATTGAATATAATTTTGAGAATTATTCTTTATGTAATTGAAAAATTATTGAATATAATTTTGAGAATTATTGTTTATGTAGGAAAGGCACATGCTTTCTACCACAAATTGTTGTTGAACTGGATTGACACTGCCACATTATTATATTCCATCATCTTCCTGTAATTTGTCTCTACAATAATTTCCAACAACAGTGGGGAGTGATCAATTATTTTGATAAGGGGGTTAAAAAAAAAGGAAACTTACATAAATATATTATGATAAAAAAATATTTATCATTTATAGCAATAATATTTCTTTTTAACTTGATCACTTTTAATTCATTTATAATACAAGTTTAATTCATATTACAAAGAACAATTTTTTATTCACATATAAGAGAAATTTTAATGATAGGTAATTCATTTATCACACATTTTAATACACTTTTAATACAATATGTCAAATTTTTACCAAATAAACCTAATATATTTTAAAAAACAATTATAATTCATATATAATTCAAATATATTGCATATATAATTCACTTTTAATACACATTGCAGATTTAACATAGTATTGCTATAAATGGTAATAAATAAAAAATATTGCTAAAATCAGTAATTATTTATTAAAATATACCAATATATGTAATTTTTCCTAAAAAAAATATACAAAAATAACAAGCTTGGTATTTGATTTTTTTTTTTAAATATGTATATGTAAGCAATATTTTTACATATGAAATCATATCTATGTTCTATAATATCATTTCACTGCAACAGTCAATTTCTCCTTTTTTTTTTATTGAACCACTTTTTCATGTTATGTTATATTTGTTGGGTTATCCCACATCGGAAGTGGATGGGACTGGTGGTCAATTTATAAGTGTGAGGGAAAGCCTCAACCTTTGAGCTAGCTTTTGGGTTGAGAAGGCCCAAGACCACCCAACATTGGTATCAGAGCCCAGGTTGTCAACAAGTCTCAGCCCACCGGGAGAAACTGGGTTGTCGCTCTCTCCAGCCCAAGGCCCGATGTGTGAAGGGGGAGATTGTTGGGTTATCCCACATCGGAAGTGGATGGGGCTGGTGGTCAATTTATAAGTGTGAGGGAAAGCCTCAACCTTTAAGCTAGCTTTTGGATTGAGAAGGCCCAAGACCACCCAACAATATTATAGGTTTCTATAATAACATTTCGTCATAGTAGCTAAAAAATATTCACAAACAAGTTATTAAGAAAATTATGTATTAATTTTGCCGAATTTTAGAGTCTAGCTACCTCCGGCCCCTTAAGGTATATGGAGTTAATTTATGAATATAGAGGACCTAGCTAGAAAGAGATGAATTATATTGAGATGAAAATTGGTAAAGAAATGGACCTACAGTCTGAACTCTATCTTAAAATCTAGCTCATTAGAGGAGTCTGTCCAAGATCAGAAGCTCATGGACCATTACACTCTTAGAACTGGACATTTGGAGCATGAACAATATAAGATGGAGGGGGGGAGGGACATTGGAAAATTGAATGATCTTGACTCTGATATGATGATAAATAAATGTACCCATCGATTTGAAACTCCAACATAAATGGACAAACATGGCATCAATATCAACTTGAGCACTTGGCTAGTTTGTTTGTTTTTCTTCTTCTCTGATCTATTTTGTTTTCTTGTTTAAATTTCGCATGGTGGGCTTTGTTTATTTATTTGTTAGTACTTGTCATCATTCTACAATAGAATTGCTACATATTCAGGTCAGCCATAGTTTGATTTCTTTTTTGTCATATACTTTTATTTCATCCCCAAAAAAGTGTTAAAAAGATATAACGGGACATAACATGAGGTGTCTAAAATAATAAAAAATTAATTAAAATGTCTAAATGGAATTTTGTGTCAATTTTAGTTGGTCACCGATTGATTACACCTTTAATTTATAAACCTTTTTTTTTAAAGCTTCATCCAGTGTTACGACAAAAAAGACAGCAGATCAATATTATATTGTTTGTTTGGTTGTTCATTTTTAAATAACAAATACAACCTTAATGTGTGCTTATATGTTTGTGTGTCTATTTATATGTATACCTTTAATAAAAAAATTATGACAGATTTGTTGTCAATCATTTTAAATTACAATTATTTGTGTGTATGTTTAAAAGGAGTTCAATCGAATCTTATTTGTTGTAATCATTTTAAATTACAATTATATGACTCAAATAATTGTTTTAGATGTGCAAGTTCTAATTGAAACATTGACATTTTTGTTGTTTTGTTTTATCAAAAACTATGGGCTTCCCATTATGTAAAAAAAAAGCATATCAATTCATTGGAACAGTTCAATAAAAATTGTTATAATAGGTGGGTTTTTTTAAAAAAAAAATTACTTCAAATAATATTGCCACATCAACTAAGCAATCGAGAATAACACTTGACCGTTGTCAATGACTTCATGCGTGAAATGACAAGAATATAATGATGTTTACGTTTCATCCATATTTTTTATCAATCAAGTTGACATTATATAATGCGAAAATTAAGTAGATTTGATCATTTTAAAATACAATATAGAAATTGATGAAAAATAGAATATATATTCTCCTCTCTCTTAAAAATATATTAACAATATTCCTCCAATAATGGAGTAAAAAGGGACATCAAGAGAGAAAAAGAAACATATATTTTTTTAAAAATAAAATAAAATTCAAATGTAAGTGTCACTAGTTAATTTTTATCCAACTTGTACCCCATTATGATCTTTGGCATCAGCAAATCCACTTAAAGGGACACAAAGCCGTACAGATGAAAGTGCCTTATCAAAATATTTGGCCTTAGTGCCTAAATACTCACTCCATGTCACTGCCCTATACAAGGGTGGGTGCCTATGGTCCACCAATTTCGACAGGGGTGAGACTCTCACCCCTGTCGGTGGACCATATAAATAAGCTACAGAAAGTCGATGTCGTGTCCGGTTCACAACCGCCCGATGTAAAACACTCGGGTATGACCCGTTTGAGAGTATGTGTAATAAGTCACCTACATTAACTACTAATGCCCCGGGTATTGGAGGGACAGTGACCCACCCATTTCCTTCTTGGTAAACTTGTAAACCACTTGTGTTGTTTTGGTGAAGTATTGTTAATATGGTAGAATCCGTGTGTGCTGCAAGACCCATGGCCCGACCCGGATCCGGACATGCCGGGTATGAATTTAGTTGTAAGGCAGCACATCCTTCTTTGGTTTCACCTTTTGGGCCTACGGCCCATTTTACATCATCTTTTGTTATTCCTAATGACCCAAGTATAACCCACATTAATCTACCTGCTAGCTTTTCCATTTCCTTTTCATATTCTTCTATTACTTCACTGAAAAAATAAATTAAAAATTAACATTACTAAATATGAAAAAATATCATATGAATTACTTACTACTACAAAAACAACAAATTTGCGACAGATAAACAACCAAAATCTCATGTTAATCTCATTTAGCTATGGATTAGTGAAGAAAATTCAATTAACTAGGAGCCTTTCAGCGACATACTTTCTGCATTCTTTTTTAGTTGTCATAGTTTCCTTTTTCAGCGTCAAATGATATGAATTTTGTCTAACCTTTTACGATGTAGTAATTTTTTATCATATTGATATGGAAATTAAAAGTTACAATTTAAATTACTTTTTTTATAGTTTTTTAATATCTAAAATTTTATTTTAAATATTGAATTAATGTAATCTAATTTAACTTTTAAAATTAATCAAATCGATTCTTGAAAAACGTAACATGACAATTAAAAATAAACGAAAAGAGTATTAGCTGAGATACCAGATAAAAATAGATATAAAAACAAAGTACAATAAAAATAAATAATTAGATTCGATTTAGAGATTGGTAGATCTGTGAAGTCTTCCCTTATCTTGTCTGTGGGACCTTATATGTCTTCATCGTTAAACTTTTCTTCTTCCATTAATAAAGTATAAAAGTTACATCACTAGGTTTTACCTACGGCTTCCCCTACACTATGCACAAAAATTTAAAGTTTTGTACTTTGTGAAAATGAAAGAAAGACTTTATTTTCATTTTCCATATATGCGTGCATGAGAAATGTGAGGGATAGTAAAAAAAAAAAGTTTGGCATAGAATAGTGGTTCCAAATTGAATTTTTTATTTTGTTGTATATATATGTATAAGAGGGAAAAATAAGTTATATATACCATTTTGATAGTATAACGAGCCTTCGTGGTCATAGTGGTTGACTGGTTGAGGAGTTTTCTCCTGATCATTAGTCAAGGGTCCAAGGTCGGTCATTAGTCAAGGGTTCAAGGTCGATAAACAAAAGAAGATCAATAATTCATCTTATTTAATGCCGTACTCTCTCCGTCCTAAAATACATGTCATATCTCAGAGAATCAAACTATAAGAACATTTCGATCAAGATTTTACGATATATTTTTTCACCATATTGATATGAGAAGAATTGCAACTTATAATATTTTATTATAATTTATTTTATAAATATCTATATATTTATTTTTATTTTATCTTAAAAAGTTAGTTAAACTGACTCTCGAGAAACAAAATATGACAATGAATATACGACAAAGGAAGTATTATCAAGAAATGATCTTATCCCTACGGACTATTTATCGATAGATTAATGATGAATTTTATAGATAATTCTTTTTTTCTTTTTTAGATTTAACAAGGTCTGAATTCTGAATTTATCTGATAATAAATACTACTATACACTAACACTTACCAGAATTTGTTGTAATCTTTAGGCCAAAGTTGTCGAGCATGTTCAATTGGGGAGCCAACAATGGTGAACCCTTCAGACCACATGAGTTTTGAGAAAAAAGACGAAATTCGAGCTACGCCATAGCCAGTGACACCTTCAGGAGAACGAACAGCCTTTAATTTTCGTTCCATAGGAAGTGAAAATAGGGTATTCCCAGCCACTTCAATATCTTGTAGTAATTTCTCTGATATACTATGGTTTATAATTTGAAATGCACCCCATTTCTTGCATGCATGACCTATATGATCAAGAATATTATTATTACTGTTATTGTTGTTGTTATCGAGGTCGATCACTGGAATAGACTCGAAATTACATGAATTTTCTTGAGTATAGTGATCATTTGATGATGTCCATGCATGAGATTGTGGTAATTCTTTAATTGAATTCAAGTCAAAGTGTTTTTGAGAGTGATGAGGTCTAAAAGAATCTGAGATTCTTGAAGGCATAGTGTGGTACGTAATGAAAAAATTTATTTAAGAAAAATGTAGATTACTTTATGAGCTATAATATAGTAGATAGAAGAACAAAGGGGGAAAATGGAATGTTTTGAAAGAGGTGATGTAGGGGGAGGTATATATAGAGGTGATTGATTGGAATGAAAAGAAATATTATTTATAATTTAATTTTGAGTGGTATTTGAAAAAATATTGGTGTTGATAGATATATGGAAGGGGACAAAGAAACTAAAGATAAATTGGTATTGGATGATAGAAACAACAAATTAAACAAGTTGAATGACAATCTTGTCCTCAACGAAAATAATGTATGATCTTAGATCAAAGGGTTGTATTATAGAGTTATACACTATTATATCGGTGTAAATAATTTTTTACACTATCAGGTTGAGGGGCGAAGCTAGATAGGGTAGATCAGAGAGGGTGTTTATTCAAACTTCCAAATTAAATTGGTTATATATGATTGAAATTATTATAATATATATGAATTAGATATTAAACATGTTCAACTAGTAAAATTTTAGTTTCATCACCAATCAAGTCATTCAAATAACATATATACAAGTAAGTCTCCACAAAATGTAATCTTTAAGAAATGATGATGATATAAAAGTTATTTACAGAGACAATATATATTAACTATATATTAGATGGCATCTCAAATTTATACACTATTGGTGTGAATAATATTTCACACCAAGGTCCAGGAGCGAAGCTAAGTATGGTTAATTAAGGGGTTCAGTCGAACTCTTTCTTCAATTTCCTTCAACTTTTTCACATTTTGTTTATTTTTTCATCTTTAAAATCACATAAGTGAAAATCTTAATTCTGCTAATGATCAAATCCTCAAATAATTACCGACGATATATATTATGACATGTAAAATTTAAGAGACCGGAGCCTAATGGTATAAAATGTTAACAAAAATTTCAAAACGTTATATAAATTTTAAATTTAACCAAAACGGCAAAATCGCTGGTAGAGCAGCGATTTTACTCGTCGGAAAAAGCAAAATCGCTGCAACACCAGCGATTTGCTAAATTTAATGATTTTAAAAAAAAATAAAAAAATAAATGAAATCGTTGCCATGGCAGCGATTTACAATATAAAATGTTTTCAATGATTTTTTAATAAATCGCTGCCTAAGCAGCAATTTATCTTAATTTTTTTAAAATTATTTATTAGAAATTAAAAAAAAAAACTAAAAAAAACAATTTTTTTTACATAAATCGCTGCTGTTGGAAGTGATTTACCTTTACTTTTCTTTTTTCTTTTTAAAAATTTAATTAAACGCTGCCTTCGCAGCGATTTATAATTTTTTTTAATTTTAATTAAGCAGCTATTTATAATTTTAAAAACAATAAAAAAAGGAAGGAAAATCGCTGCGAAGGCAGCGTTTAATTAAATCTTTTTTAAAAAAATGACTTAAATCACTGCCTTTGCAGCGACTTAAGTTAAAAAAATAATCTAAAAAAAATTGGTACACAAATCGCTGCCTAGGCAGCTATTTAAGTAAAAATTATTTTTAAAAAATTATATTGTAGATCGCTGCCATAAAAAAAAAATAATGAAATTTTACAAATCGCTGGTGTTGCAGCGATTTTGCTTTTTCCGGCGAGCAAAATCGCTGCTCTATCAGCGATTTTGCCGTTTTGATTAAATTTAAAATTTTATACCGTTTTGAAATTTTTGTTAACATTTTATACCCATTAGACTCCGAATTCTAAAATTTCATGTACATATCACTAATATTGTGTTGAAATGATCCAAGAAGCATGGGAGGTGTAATTCCATATAGGTGAGGGCCTATGTATTCCTCCGTTTCATGTGGGTTTGTCTTGTCCTCAAGTAGAAAAACATCTACATCAATGCGTCTTTACATGCTCCTAATATCCCTCTATTTGCTACAAGACACTATATTTCTCTCCCCACCGGCCATCACATTTGCCCTATATACATCCAAAAAAAACAAACACAACTCCTATTTTTTGCTTGCCCAAATGGCTACAATACCCTCTTCCACTTTGCCTTTTTGTAACATTTCTCTAGAATCTCCGGACGGGGCTAGCTTGAGGTGTTAAATCAGAATTGAATTTGGGTTGTAGAATGATATATTCAAAAGTTACTTAGATTGAAATGAGCTTATGTGTTGATCATAACCTAATCCATTTCAATTATTTTATTTGTTCTTTTGTAATTTTATAGTACCTAATAAACTAGTTTTTCTTTATTATGACCATATGTAATAGATCAAATATATTAATAAGATTTTTTATTGATCAATTTAGGCGACATATTAATGTAACAAATGTTTTTTATGTATTGAAATAAATCAGATTGAAATGATCTGATGTAAATTTGAATAGATTGAAGAAATTATATTTTTATGAATTAATTTATCACCTCTACTTTATTTGTGATCATGGGAGCTACCTAAGGGATCATACTAACCTTTTTTTTGTTTTTTAGACAAAATTGCATCCTTTAAGCCTTATAGCATATTGTTTATTATGGTGTACTTCATATTTTGAATATTTTAGTAATAAACTCTAACTTCATATTTTGAGTCATAATTCTAATTTTATGAGAAAAATTTCTCAATTTTTACTTTTATATATATATATATATATATATATATATATATATATATATATAATTTTCTTATTAAAATTTGTGACTCATTACTATACTTGAGACTCGATAACTTGTAAGGGTATTATCGTCCTCAAAAAAAAATATTGGTGTTTTCCCATTTTATGCTTTCTTTTTCTGTCCCTTGCATATTTAGTCATTTTCTGTGTTTTAATAAACAGTAAAGTCATTTTTGGTATTTTGCGATTATATTTTATGTCTTTTTGTTCCGTCTATTAAAGGGTAGCTAATATACACATCATATATTATAACATATTGATTGTCTTTAAGCAATCAACTAATTTGTCTTTGTTAATTTTCTGGTGTGATTAATGACTATTTGTCTCACATTTACGTGTACTACGTAACTTAAGCCAAATGTCATTTTAATTAGAATGATTAAATAGTTAACTTATACATTAGTGTAAAATTTGAAGAAGCATGCATGTCTTTTATGTTAATTATTCAATATTGATGATTATTTACATGTACAATTTGTATTAATTTGTGATTAAACAAAGCGAATTGTCATATTAAATAATTTGCATTGATATAATTAAGGTTCTGCTTTTTGTTAATTGCACTTAATTAAAGGCTCTCAAGAGTGTTAATTATATCAATTAAGTGCAATATGTTAGTAGCATATGCACTTCACGTGATACAAACGTGCAAGGTTCGACTTTTTTTTTCTTTGTATTTTTGTTGTCATTCAAATAATTTAGGCTTTTTTTGGCACTAATTTATATCCTCGGTTTAATTTTACTTGACTCATATTACAAAATAAATATTTCCCTTTATATATTCGCTTAAGCAAATTATGAGATTTACATTTTCTCTATGCTATCTTAGTTTTTAAATAATTATATACCATTGTATTAGTCAAATTAAAACTCCAAAACATTATTAATAAAGTTAATTTAATAAAATAGTTCTAGTTATATGCTCTAATATAATGTGGTCCAACTTTGTACTATAACATAAATTTACGATGATTAAAAGCTAGATATCAGACGTCGAATAAAATAAAATATAAAAATGTGCCGCTTTGCATGTACGAGTCATTGCTAAGATTTTTTTATTTTATTTTTCTTTGACGTTTTTAGGTTGCCGGCAGAAACAACTTTTGGAATTTGTTCTATTTTGTAATGATTTAATTTGAATATTCAATTAATTTAATATGTTACTGTCAAGGTATAGTATTATATTATTAACTTCAAATTTAAGATGAGATCATTACATATAATTGTGATTTGTATGTGTGGTGTTTGTTAATCACTATTTAATGTTGGGTGTCGGTAATCCCTTGATTTATATTGGGTGGCCGCAAACATTTTAATTTGAAAATTCCGTTTCTCATTTTTTCTTTTCTTTTTAGATATTTCCAAATTTTGGCCGACTTTTCGGCATTCTTATCGATTTTGTTGTTTCGTTCCCTTTTTACTTATCTATTATATTAAAATAAAATAAAAAATAGTGTTTTATTATTACTTTTGCTTTGACTCTTGTTTTGATTTGGCTTCTCTCCGACTTCTGATTTCTTTCATTATTCTTTTAATATTTGACATGTATCATATAAATAATCTAATATCATATATATCACTTTTTTTTGTACTTGGAACTTTCTTTTCCGATAGTTTATTATAAATTTAGCTCCTTAATATTTTTTCCTCACATTACTAAAAAAAAAAGGAACTTTTCTTTCAATTTTCAAATCTTTTCAGAAGAATTATGAACTTTCTAAAAAATGATATGTATAATTTTTATAAAAAAATGTATTCAATTTCATTGTATTAGTTATTGCGACTCTTTTCATTCTTCATGTGTTGAAGAATGTTTTTTGATGTTTTCTTCTTTATCATATTTAATTGTACTCTTCCACCGTTTCAACATATTTCTTCTCTTTGACTAAGTCTGATATTGAAAAATTTGATATACAAATAACAAAATAATTCAACAAAATAAATGAAAATATGTGACGAAAGAGGGGTTTTAAAGAAGCCAGATTTGAGAAATAACCAGGACTTATAGCCAAGTCGTTCCGTAAGAAAAGAACTTCTTTAAAAAAATAACAAATGAAAACTGAAATTAAGCTTTTTGAGACGAAAAGATAAAAATAGTGGTGGGGTCTGACTCAAAAAATTTCAATTAAACTTTGTGAGAGAGACTATCAATTGAAAAATTATCATGATAAAAAATAAAATGAATATAAAGTCTCAAATATCAACACTATAAATAAAATCCAGAAATCTATTGTTGATTTGCTGCAAAAAAGAGTTGTGAAAAAATAAATTATGACAGAGAAGAATGATTCTAAGCACAGAAAGGAAGCGAGAGAAATATTAACTCCGGTAGAACTCTTAAGTTAACTAAACAAATTTGAGTCATTAAATTATTTGTATGACACATGACAAAATATTAAAGGGGTAATGGAGGAACTGGAGGGATTATGTACCGGAGAGGAGCCTCTTCCGATTTATAGCCCTGGGAGCAAAACTTTCTTGTGGAAGGACTTCCATTTCAATTTCACCTCCGAAGATAATTGGTTATCTCGGGAAGGAATACAAACCTACGGAGATAAAACTCTTTTTCAAAAGAGATAAGGCATTAGGTAATAGATTGACTCTTATGTTCACTGCCTGAAGTGGAAACCACTTGACTTTATGGAAAGGTGCCTAAATCTGTTATATTTTTTTTATTATGTTAAACGAGTGGAGTGATTGGACCGTTTATTTGCTTAATTATTTTTTAAAACATAATACTTCACTCTTCGTCAACTAATATAAATATTAAAAAAATAATATTAAATTATTATTTTATTAAAAAATATGTAAAATTGAAAATAAATAATTAAAGGTGCAGAAAAGAAATAATAAGTATTCATTTTATTTTAAAATTTATATACTAGTGCGATGCGCGGTAAATATGGAAGTTAATATGACATAAAATTAATATTATATATATACTAGTGTTTGTCGTATAGGAATATTTTAAAATGTGAGTTTTCCCAACCAAGGGAGAAATGTATGAAAAGGAAATTTATAAGCTTATATATTGAAATCGTTGCAAATATAATACTTTTTATTAGAAATAAAATAGTTAGTTTAAAATTACTTTTTTACAAATATAATAATGTGTTATATTTTCTACGAGAATTAATAATGAAAAAAAATTGGACTATTGAAATAGAAATTAGACAACTTTCTCACAAGTCATTTTCCCTTTCCGTCTTTCAAGCTAGTAGACAACATATTTAATCAATTGGTCACATGTCTTACCTGGTTGATTTTAACTGTCAATTAAATACTCTTTTTTTTATTTGTTACATATAACCACATAACATTGATATAATACATAATTTTTAGAGGTGTCTAGATGTTATTTTATAAATTAAGTTGAAGTGCTTGTTAGAAGAAAATAAAAACACAAAAATTAAAGTTTTGAAGCGTAAAAAATTATTATCTTTCAAAAATTATTGCATTTATATTCTTTAAAAAATAACAAATTATTCTCTATTATGATACAACAAAGTTGAAAGAAATATGCGATTTATTACACTACTTCTCAAAATAATTTGAATTTATATATAAAATTTGATAAGGAGACTTTTCATAAAGATTCACTCTTTTCTGATATATATATATATATATATATATATAAAGAAGTAAACTTTACTCAATTAATAGACTTTATGGTTTAGGTCTTGAATAACCTTAAGTGTGGCCTTTCCCCAATGGGAGAACATCCCTGATCCCACTATATTATAACTATCTCCGTGAGAAACGAATCAAAGTTCATAAGTATATATGTGTATACTCAAAGCTGAGGTATTTATTTGCATTGTGATAGGTCAAATTCAGATATATATTTATATAATATGCCTAACAAAATTGTGTACTGAAATTAAAAGGATTCCACAATCTAAACTAAGAAACAATCAAAAACAAATATTTATTTTTTCTTTTATGATAATATTTATTAATTTTTTTTGGTGAAACAATCCTAAAGACAAGAAGAAATAGTCAAATTTACTTTTTGCAATGTATGCGATTATGTATTATGGTCCAATCTTACTTATAATTAATCGAAATAGCTATTTCAATTCTATATTGCACAACATGACGGTAAAATGAACATCACATGACATGACACTTTACCGTCCTAGCTATTTCTCATCCGCCCCTTGTTTGACACGTATCTCCTCAAATCCTACTAGTACTAAGTGGTAAAACAGTAAAAGTGAAAGGCAAATAGTAAATATGAGTTGAGTGATTGATGACTCCAATTTCCAGAATTGGAGAAGCCTAGTTAGAGGATAGAAATTTCTCCAATATATATGCAATGACTACCTACGTGAAATATATTGACCCCCCCAACCCACCCCACCCACCCCAAACCCCCCACTCCCTATAGCTAGAAAACATAATTTTGTAGCTTGTTGACCTTATCATGTGAGTGGTCAATTTTTGGTAACCTTTATTAAAAATCAATTATATACATCCAAATATGGCAATTTGGGGCCTTATAATTGATTCTACCATGTGTACTCAAGTAGTTTTTTTTTTAATTGATATGTGGTGCTTGTTGTGCTAACAATCATGATATTTTATTTTATTTTTCCCTTTGTTCTTCCATGTTCTAATTATTTATTTCCCTTTATTTTAATTGGAGTTATAATTTTCAAAGCAACAAATTAATTATACATAGATTGATACATTTTAAGAGCAGTAAAACAAATAAGTGTTTTAATTTATCGTAAGTCCAATGAATTACTCGCATTCATGAGATTTTGTAAGACTTTACCAGAAGAGTTCTATTTGATAGTTAGGATTCTCGAAGGCTAGCTTATCATGAACCCTAGCTCATATATGTATAAATTAAAGAGTGATATATTTTTTTGAAGAGGCATCTGAAATATTTTGTAAATTAATGACATATTCACAAAGAGATTAAAATATGTCAACTCTAGTTATTGACAACCAAATATTTCAACTAGATTCACATTGATAAAATACTTCAAGAAGATTCAAAAATTCTTTCGTGGAGATCAAGTCAAAATTAAATCATTGAGAAAAACGAGAAATCCAAAATCACCTTTAAAAAATACGTCGCTAATGGTTTCAAATTATTAAGAAAACAGAGAAATCCTAAGGAAGAATAGAATCAACGGAGGAACGAAACTATAATCATATTATTTTATCAATAATATTTTTGTTTATTCAGAGTTCCATGTATTTAAAATTTGTTACTTACCACTTGCATGTCTTAGAGGTACTAGTGCACTTGGTTATTATATTAGCAAGTGGTCACATAATTGATCAACATGCAAGAAAAACTTTTTGAAACTGAAAACACTGCAAGACTTGCATACTACAATATATCTGTCAGATTTTAAAACTTTTAATTTGAGAATTGACCATATATATGGATCTCTAGTGGAATTATTTATTAATTTAGAAAAGGATAACTTTTTTTAGTAAAGCGGCAGATCAAATCACTTCAAGTTGCAAAAATATGGCTGCACAAAAATTGTATTTGAATTTCGGCCAATCTTGTGATATGCCGTACACGGATTTGAGATTTAAGACAGCGATAATGCTTGCACGATTTCCAATGAAAAAACTTAAAATTCCGTGAATCGTTTGATACCTGTTTAGAGTTACGTGACTTGTAATAATATAAAGATTAGTTATAAATGAATTTATGCACATATTAATTATGTATGAGTTAAGTTATCCTCTCTTCACCTTCTGTCATGTATAAAATAGTACATAAATTTTTTCTACTGTCAAACACTACATCAAAAATAACATTTAGAGGCGATAAATATTGACATTAATAAAGAGTGTTAAAATCTTAACCGGCATTAGTTAAGTGTCATTAGTACCGATGTCGCTAACGCTTTAGGGAAATATACAAAGAGTGTTTTTGTCATTAAAAATACATATTTAATGGCAATTAACTTAATTATTGTTAATAATACATTACTAACTTAATTGCCGTTAATAATCATTTTTGATATGGTGAAATCACCATATTTGGTCTATCTACCTAGTAAACCTCATATAATTTATACGGAAATCAATATATGGCTTAACTTATTTCTTATTCAACTAACAAATGACCCTCGAATATGTAAATGCACCAATATATATTTTCTATTCTCTATCAGAAATTTAGAAGTTTGTACTGGAAACATAGGGGTGACAAATGGTTGGATTGGATCGGATTTGGATGGGTTGAATATGGTTTGAGAAAAATGGTTTGGATTACAATCCATCCAAATATAATATGGGCAAATATGGATTTGGTCAAATATGGTTTGGTCAAAGTGGTTCTAACCATTTAAATAAATTTATTTTTCAAAAAAATAATTTATCCCTCCCTACAGCCCCCCACCCCCACCCCCGGCTGACCTTCCACCAACCTATCCTTAAAAAATTTTATTTTTCGAAAAACAAAAAAAATCTGTCTTTTCAAAATAAAAAATAAAAAAAAATTACCCTCTCCTACCCCCCCCTCCCCGACCCCTACCTTCCATCAACCTACCCTTATAAAATTGTTGTTTTCGAAAAAAAAAAATTTAACCCCCCCCCCCGGACCCCGACTTTCCACCAACCTATCTACAACATTTTTGTTTTCGAAAAATAAAACAAATCTGTTTTTCAAAAAAAAAAATTATCCCCTCTCCCGCCTCCCCCCCCCCCCTCCACCAACCTACCCCTAAAAAAAGTTTTTGTCAAAAAAAATAAATAATTTACCTCCTCTCCCGGCCTTCCACTAACCTATCCCTAAAATTTTTTGTTTTCGAAAAACAAAAAAAATCAATTTTTTCAAAAAAAAAAAAAAATTTACCCTCCCCCCCCCCACCTTCCACCAACCGACTCCTAATTTTTTTTTCCAAAAATAAAAAAAATATGTTTCATTTCTTACTTATATGGGCTGAATATGGATTCTCATGTTAACCCATTTTGTCTATATTTGTATGAGATTAAATAGGTTGAAAACCATATTAATCCATTTAAGAAAATAAAAGAAAATATGAGTGATCAATTTAATTTAATATGGACAAAATAGTTTCATTTCACTAATATGGCTGAAATTGCCACCCCTACGAAAACACTTTTTTTTATATTTACATTTCATGTCATTTTTTACTTCCATATTATAAAGGGGGATTGTACAAATAGGTTTTAATGTTCACGTCTCTAAAGTTTACTAAAGACCTTCCTCAAAGACTTGTCAAATGACTGGGCTCAGTTATGTATTGGGCTTTCTTAGAGAATACACCCTAATTTATAGGCCCAATAGTATGGGCTCGTCTAGGGGGCCTAATAGGCCCAATTGAACCAGTACCCTTCCCCTTGGAGACTTGAACTACCTAATCCGGAGGCAAACCAATATGGCATAAATCATTAAGGTATACTTATAGTTTGAATGATCTAATGAGAGGAGAATCATGTTAATTAACTATATAACTAGGTATTAGTAGTCTATACACAAATACATGTCATGTATTATTGATTTGATATATATGAATAACAATTGACATATTAATTTTTATTCATAAATATGAATCAAAATATCTGATAAAAGAACAATTTTAAACACTAAGCTTTCTCTATACGCGAAATAGTATCAAAATATCCAACAGAACAAAAGAATCTTTTTTTTTTACAAGAATATAAAAAGATTTATTTGAGTTAGTTGGAAGAAAATATTTTTTAGCTAGAAATAAGAAAGGATTAGTTTGAGATCCAACTAGAATCTCTTTTATATAGGGTTGCACATAAATATCGAAAAATCGAATCGAATTATTTCGATATCTCAATTTTGATTTTTTGGTATATATATTTGTACTTTCTATATTTCGATTCGATTTTAGTATGTGGATTTTGTTTTTTCAGTATGTGGATTTTGTTTTTTCAGTATTTTGGTTTGATCAAAATATGTTACTTTCTATGTACCATTTTATTTGAAGTAGTTTGACTCGACCCAAATGTTAAAGAAAGAAAGAAAGACTTTTAAAACTTGTGGTCCAAAATGAATGATATAAATCTATGTGATATAAATCATGTCACTAAGGGTAAAATAGACATTTTATAGTTAAATTATTACTTAATTTAGATGTGTCATTCTTTTTGGGACTAAGGGACAGAGGTAGTATATTATAATACATGTTAATATTTAATATTATATTGTAGGTAAAATTAGGTCAGTTTTCAAATAATTTAAAGCCAAATTAGGTCAATTTTTTTAAAGTTTTCGCACTTTAGGTCAGTGCCGCACGTCACTTTTCAGTTTTTCCACGACACTTTTCCACTTTCGACGTCAAGGCAGTGATTAGAAGCAGGGCAACAGCCGACCGTCTTTCAATAGTAGGCCACCATCAGACTGGCGACCACCAGCACTACAGTAGGTACTATATTTGATATTTTGATTTTTTTTATTATATCTTCTTCAGTTCTTCGGTTCTACTATATTTGGTATTTTGGTACCAAACACGTATATCAAGAACTGGGAATCGAAAAAAATTTGAACTGAATTGCCAAATGCCCAATCCTACTTTTATGGATTGACACTGAAAAACCACATAACAACAATGACATAACCTAGCGATACTTTCCAAAAAATTATCTAATACGAATAACTATAGTTAGAATTTTATATCGAATCTCTACTCTATCTTCCTCTCTCATTCCCGTCCCTCTCCCTCTCTTGCTTTCCTCTCTCCTCTCACATTCCTTTCTTGTCTGGTCTCTCTCTATAATCATTGCATGAATCTTTCATTTTTTTTTATTTTTGTCTCTTATGTTAATATCCATTAAAGTTTCACCAAAAATTAGTTTTATTTATATATACTTGTGTTTCTTGGTATTCAATATTTTAT
This sequence comes from Solanum sitiens, assembly GCA_016801875.1. Classification (NCBI taxonomy): domain Eukaryota; kingdom Viridiplantae; phylum Streptophyta; class Magnoliopsida; order Solanales; family Solanaceae; genus Solanum; species Solanum sitiens. The sequence continues at coordinate 754,317 of JABWTJ010000090.1, forward strand.
AGGTATTCGTTGATTGTTGATTCATTTTTTTATCAGATAAACATGTTTATATCAAAAAATTTCATTTTGTGTTGTTAATTTGTTGTTCTATGTTTTAAATCACTAGATTGGAAACATGTATTGGACTGTATCAAACTCTTTTTCTCTTTTGAATCGTTTATTCTTTTTAGATTGATAATTTTCCGTGTTTCAGAAAAAAATTGACAAACATATTATCAAACAATATCTTCGTGGATTGATAAAACCAATTGTATAAATATATATTGGAATTACAAATACAATTATTATCAAACTGTATTTGTGTTTGAAAGAAAATGAATACAACTATTATTCGAAAAATATATATTTATTTTAGGAGTGATACAATTTGTATTTATGTATTTTAACTTCGATTTCGAAATTATCGTCTTGCGAATTGGAAGAGAGTGGAGAGACACGAGCGAAATTTGCGTGTGAGAGAAAATTGTATATATGAGTATATATATATATCTTGATTTCAATTGAAATATCATGTTGTATCAAAAATAAATCCATCTCGTCTCTCTTATCTACCTCTCTCATTTCTAAAATTGTTGCTATAAATACTCCATCTGCCCTTAATTACTTGTTTACTCTTCCTTTTTAGTTGTCCCTAATTATTTATCCATTTTGACAAGTAAAAAAAGGATAATTTTTTTTACATATTATATCCTCAATTAATTATTTTGAAAAAGGTGAAACTTCTTGAAAATCTTAAGTTTTTAATTCATCAATTTCATAATTAATAAGTGTAAAATGGTAAACTCACTATGTCAATAGTTGTTTTCTTAATAGCCGTGTCAATTTAAAAGTTGACAAGTAATTAGGAACAGAGGAAGTATAATTAGACAAATTATTACTCCCTCCGTCCCATTTTATGTGACAATATTTGATCGGACACGGAGTTTAAAAAATAATGAAGACTTTGAAATGTTTAACAAATTGCCCTTCCAAAAAGTAAACTCATAGTTCTCTCTCCTCATATATGTATTAGGTACTATATTTAAAATTAAGTGGGATCAATAAGGATAAAAAAGAAATTCTATCTTTAAATACTTACATAAGAAAATATAACATTTTTTTTAAAACTGAAAAAAGATGAAATGATGCCAACATAAAATGAGAGGGAGGAAATACTATATTTATGTTAATGAAAATTTCCCAAAAGAGAGGCTACTTGTGAAGCCAATTAAGCCCAAAATTCAAATAGAGGAGGAGGCATTTCTCTTTTTGTGGGCTCCGCATCCTAACGGGCCTTACCGAAAAAAGATCAGTCAATCAAAGTGAACTCTTTAAAATATTCAAAGATGGAGGTCAATATAGTAATTTCCTCTCCACTCCCTAATCATCAGATAGACCATTAAAACGTCGTCGTATGTTTGTGGAACCAACTTCAACTTCCAGTCTCCCGTCTTCCCCAGAGGCCCATATATATATAGATAGAGAGAGAGAGAGAGAGAAAATAGAGAGAGAAAGGGAGAGATATTTTCGAATTTGTTGTTGTTTGCTGAATATTTAGAAACCCTAACATTTGGGGATTTGGTTAAGGAAAGTATCGACAGAGTTGAGTTTTGAGGAATTGATAATGGTGGGTGCATCACTGGCAGGATTGCAAGATCATCTCAAATTGGCTAGAGAATATGCTGTTGAAGGTCTTTATGATACTTCCGTCATCTTCTTCGATGGCGCAATTGCTCAGATCAATAAGTAAGTATTTCTTTCACTCTCATTTCTGTCAGATCTCTTGTGCTTGTTGTCTCTTGTATTTTAGGAGCTACTTATCCAGGTATAGTTCAAAAATGGGTGCCAAATTGGGAAATGTATGTTCCAATTTTAGGCTTTGTCTGCTGTTGAATGTTAATCTCAATGAAATCAATTTCCAGTTAAAAGGGAGAATAACTTCAGTCACTTATAAGCACAGAGTATTTTTTTTATGAGTAAAAACAGAAACTTTTATTTGTGTAACTGAGAGTTTTGCCAAGTCATAAATGCAACTCAGGTATCTGATCTGATACTGGAGTATGGAGAAACCACTGGTTTTGATTATTTACTTCATAGTATTGCTTGCATTGTCATTTTATTTTGGGATTTTGAAACTTGAATGGAGTACCCATAATGAAATGTTGGCTTTAATCTGTTATTCGGGTTTTTTTCTAAACATAGTTATAACATTCTGAATAGTTAATCAAGGCTGTTTTGGGACTTTTGACTGAAGTTGTTCCTTCATTTTATCTATTCGTAGGCATGTAAACACACTTGATGATCCTTTGATTCGTTCAAAATGGATGAATGTAAAGAAAGCCATTTCTGAAGAAACTGAGGTAGTGAAACAATTGGATGCCGAGAAAAGGGCTTTTAAGGAGGTTCCTATGGGTAGACGTCCTAATTCACCTCCAATTTCAACCAAGTCATCTTTTGTCTTTCAACCGCTTGATGAGTACCCCACCTCATCTGGTGCTCCAATGGATGACCCTGATGTTTGGAGACCACCAAGTCGGGACACAACAAGAAGACCTGGAAGAGCTGGTCAGGGGGGTATGAGAAAGTCTCCACAAGATGGAGCGTGGGCTCGTGCATCTACTACAAGGACTGGAACAACAAGCCGTGGGGGAAGGACCAGTGGCTCTACTAAGACTGCTACTGGGGTTCGGTCTTCAACTACTGGAAAAAAAGCACCTGGAAAATCTGCAAAATCCGACTCCACGGTAAATTACAGTGAACAATCTTATGCTTTGATTTTCGTTACTCTGTAATTTCCCTCTGCTTCAAATCATTCATTGGTAATTCTCGTGTCTTTTGTATGCTTTGAGTCTTGTGGTTAGTCATCTGCTGACTGTTTATGTTGTATGTGGCAAGCTCTAAAGGTCATTTTTATGTGCCAAAAGTGTTAATTTATATCCAAATTTGTGGCTTGTATTTCCTTATATATAAGTGTGCATGTTGAATAGAAGGACAATCGGCATCATAATGCTATCTATTTCCTTAACTGTTACTTACTGAATGTGGTGTCCTTGTTAGGACATTATTATGGGTTGAATCTGAATCTATCTGTTAAGAACTTCTATTCCAATTGTTAGGATGGTGAACCTGAAGAGGGGAAGAGTAAAAAAGGTCAGTACGAGGGGCCTGATGCAGACCTGGCTGCTATGCTTGAGAGAGATGTCTTGGATAATAGCCCTGGTGTGAGATGGGACGATGTTGCTGGGTTAAGTGAAGCCAAAAGACTTTTGGAGGAAGCAGTTGTTCTTCCACTGTGGATGCCAGAATATTTCCAGGTAACTTAGTTGGACTAGAAAGGTGCATTTTGTGAAGTGTTGTTTTATTTGTCTTCACTCTTTAGTCATCAATGTGCATATGTACAAGTGAAGATTTAAATACACGAATTAGCCGAAATTTCTTATGATAAGGATATGGAAATCTTATATTATTTAGGCAACAATACCTAGTGGTTATTTTCTTTCTCAATAAATAAATAAATTACTTTCTCAAAATACCTACAGTTATTTTAGCAATATTTTCTTGCTAAGTGTGAGCTATTTGTTAATATTATATTCAATGAACTATCAAAAAGAAATGACGTAATCTTCCATGTATATGCATCATGACTCACATTTTTACTGATCAGGCATGTATCCTTGCAGGGAATCAGGAGACCATGGAAGGGTGTTCTTATGTTTGGGCCTCCTGGAACGGGGAAGACACTTTTGGCTAAGGCTGTTGCTACCGAGTGTGGGACGACATTTTTCAATGTTTCTTCAGCCACCTTGGCTTCAAAATGGCGTGGGGAGAGTGAACGCATGGTGCGGTGCTTGTTTGATCTTGCTCGCTCTTATGCTCCCAGTACAATTTTCATTGATGAGATTGATTCTCTTTGTAATGCCCGAGGGTGAGGACTTTGGCTATTGTTTAAGATACCATCTAAATTTTTTCAGCTGACCTCTGTTTGGTTAAATGTTTCTTTTGAAGAATATGTAAGATGTTTTACAGTAGTCTTGGATATAAAAAGCCTGACCTTTTATCTTTTCAAATGTAATGTAAGAAAGTTAACTTGTTAAATTAAGGTTGTTGGCACTACCTAAGTGCTGAGTTATAATACAAGTGTTACTTATTCAAAAAAATGAGTAAGGTTGCCTCAAAATGCTTGTCCCATGTGCCTTACTGTGAACTAATTATGGTATGTTAAATAGTTTCTTACTTTTTTCTGAGGTTGAGCCCAAGATAATGGTCGGATTTCCTTTCAGGGGTTCAGGAGAGCATGAATCATCCCGAAGGGTGAAGTCTGAACTTCTTGTTCAGGTAGATGGTGTAAGCAACTCTGCCACTAATGAAGACGGCACTCGGAAGATTGTTATGGTTTTAGCAGCTACAAACTTTCCGTGGGACATAGATGAGGCATTAAGGTTGTGTCTCATTGTATTCATTCTTTTCCTTTTATTTCGTTGAGATGCTTGTGAATGTGTCCTTGACTTAATTCTGTTAATGGAAATTCAGGAGACGTTTGGAAAAACGTATATATATTCCCCTACCTAACTTTGAGAGCCGGAAGGAGCTTATAAAGATCAATTTAAAAAGTATTGAGGTAAGTGTTATGAAATGCTTTCTCAATCTGTTTTATCTTCTGGTGTCAAAAAAATCTATCTTATCTTCTTATGTATGCTCATGTAAGCCAGTGTTTTGGATAGCAAAAGGCGACAAGGGTCTGCCTCGCCGCCTTTTTGAATTGAGGAAGCCAATTAATACCAAAAACTTAAAAATATTTAATTGCATATCTAGATATCCAAAATATCAATAGCAATAACATATATTAGCAAATACTATATTATTTAGTACATAACTAAAATGAGTAGGGTTGAAATAAATATAGAAGGATTGAATTTATTTATTTATTTAAAATGTAGGCAGATTGCAAAAATGCAGTCAGTTAGCGGTAGCTTCAAAATAAAAACACAGAGTAAAAAACAGAGTCTGCACTTCTTCTTAGAGAAGAAAAATAACAATCTAAAACCATACCTGCTGAGTGCTGAGCAGCTGAGGTCTCGTCGTCAGTAGTGAGGAGAACTGGAGAAGAGAAGAAGAAGAAAGCCGCGAAGTAGTGAGGGAGGAGAACTGGAGAAGAAAGTCGCGAAGTAGTGAGGTAGGAGAACTGGAGAAGAAAGTCGCGAAGTAGTGAGGGAGGAGAACTGGAGAAGAGAGTCGCGAAGTAGTGAGGGAGGAGAACTGGAGAAGAGAGGGTCGCGAACAGAGGCGAACCTAGGATTGGAAGACGGCGGGGGCACTATTAAAGTCGAATGTGAGTTAGTGAAGCAATGACACTTTATCGAAAGATATTGTCAAACAACTATAAATTCCAGTGTATATAAATAAACTATAAAATCCAGTGTATATAAATATAAATTAAAAAAATCTAACATAATTCACTCTATGATTTGGTGGTCTTGACCGACAGTGTACACTCTGAGACAGATAGTTCAAATCTTGCTTTAGGTTTTCTATTAGGCCTTTTTTTGGAAAAAAATTAAAATGGACAAAAAGAAAATGCAACAAGGAGAATCGAACTCGCGACCAGCGAGTTGATAAGATGTCCAACAACCGGGTGTTTGACCACCACAGCAACTCAGCTTATATGTCTTTAGGGTGCACATTCCGTTAAATATTCCTTATTTCAGAATATACGTGTATATACACAAAAAAAATCCGAAGTGAACGGGTGCACGTGCACCCACAACCTCAAGGGTGGGTCCGCCTCTAGACTTGCGAAGGTACAAGGAGAGTTGCGATGGAGAGAAAAAGTCCTAGGGTTGCAAAACACCAAATAAACCCTAATATTGCCTTTTAATTATTAAATCAGATATTTTTTAAAAAACAATAAAAAAGGTGACGCCTTGTCGCCTCGCCGCGTCGCCATTCGCCTTTTGTCGCCTTTCTGAACTCGCCACGCTTCACCAGTAAATGGCGACGAGGCATCGCCTCGCCTCATCGCGAGTGGCGAGCGTCTTTCATAACACTGCTGTAAGCTCATGCAGCTGTAGCTATTTTTGAATATATTAGTTCTCCTTACTGCTGAATGCTGTATCGCCCTTGTAGTATTATTTGTGCTTATCAAAACTATATTTACTATGTGAAAACTCTGCGGTACGATTTGGTATATGTTTATCTTCAGCTGAATGTTGTGGCATACCAGCGGCTGCAGCCTAAAATATAATGGAACTTCAAAAGAGTTGAAAGGAAAAGACCAATGACAAGAAATCCAAAGAGATATCAAGCAATATAACATACATTTATTTGCCGTTTTAGTATCAGATGAACTACAGCCAACTTTAGAAACAATATGTTCTATTGAAGGCTCTTGAGTAAATAAAATGGAAATCACTTCCCTGGAGTAAATTATGGGAATGTGTGCTGATACGGTGATACCTGTGAAAAGACATTGAGTCATTAACGGATGTAAAACAGTTTTTAAAAAAATAATAATTAAGAAATGATCCTTTTAGGTGCTTGTCAGATAGGTAATGCTGTAGCAGTTCTTTTGGTGAAGGTTGATATGTCAGGCTTTGGAAAATGTCACTCCAAACATTTGCTATCTTTTGCATAATAAATACATAGATGTCATCTTTAGGTGTCTTATCACAATTTGATGAATAAGATATGTGATGTGCTTGCAGAAGGTGCGGGCTTTGATGATTGTTCTAACATTATGACTCTGCTGTCTTATTTCATTTAAAGAATGTTTCTTCCTATGGTTTAATCTAAACAGCTGTGTTATGTAATGCTGATCTGTAGTTGAAATTTCTTCTGACATGTTATATAGGTTAAAGTATTTTGTAACCTTGCATTTACTTGTGCAGAACACTACATTTTAGTTTGTTGAACCTAGAAATTGCACCCCTTCCAAGTTCCAATCATTAATTTTTAAGAGCAGCAACTCAAAAATGAAAAAAAAAGTTTTAAGACTGCTTATGACGGAGACTTGGTTTCAGATGTTTGACTTTGCAGAATACTCTGCATCCTTGATATCTCTTCTTTTGCAAGACCAGCGATTTGAGGGGTAAACATTAATTAGGTTTTTGTTAAAAAAATTAAGATAATGCCTCCATGTGAATATTCTTGGTATCCTTTTTCTTGTTCTTTTGAATTCGATACTAGCATACTTTTTCTCCGATGTCTGAAAGGCATCAACATCATAATGCTGTACTTCTCGATTTGTGCAACTGGAGTCTTTTTAATTGGATTCTATCTTGTACATGGATTTTCATGAGAATGTGTTTCTGAAGTTTGAAAGAATTCTACCTTGTTTATCTATCTATTTAGTTGAATAAATCTTTCTTTTAACGAAGTGCAAATGTCTGCCTGTGACATCAGGTAGCTGCAGATGTGGACATTGATGAAGTAGCTCGTAAAACAGAGGGATATAGTGGAGATGACCTCACAAATGTTTGCCGAGATGCTTCTATGAATGGCATGAGGCGAAAGATAGCTGGGAAGACACGTGAGGAGATTAAGAACATGGCCAAGGATGACATTGCTAAGGATCCTGTTGCAATGTGTGACTTTGTAGAAGCTATTTCCAAAGTTCAACCGAGTGTCTCAGCAGCTGACATTGAAAAACATGAGAAATGGATGGCTGAATTTGGATCAGCTTAGGATAGTTTGATGGTGAGCAAATTCACTCAGTTTCCTTACGTTTGTCCATAGTTGGTGGTGTCGGTTATTCCGGTATTTCTTCTTACTTGTGTACTATTCAATCTTTTGATCAGCACTGGACTGATCCACTTATGTAAAATGACAAATCACCTGAGGTTTATACTTCATTGTTCATCGGCCAATTGGATTGTTATTTTCTTTCAATTGGTTTACTCTTTAGCTATCGTGTAACTACTTAAGTGTCAATTGAAATTATGCGACAGTGTAGGCGCTCAACTTTGTAGCACTACTTATGTCTGTAACTTTATCAAATGCAATGAAGTAGAGGCAAGTTGTGAGCTCATAGTTTTATTCAATTCGATGTTTCGACTGGATCACCCAATTGCTATATAATTTTTTTACTCAATTTTCTTAACCACAATATTATGAGAAACAACTCATTCTTGTTGTCAAAAAGCCTTTCTGATCCAACCACAATACTGCTTTATAGTTTCTAGATTGTGAATGCATGTGTATTCAACATCTCAACGCTTGATCATATATTAGAATAAGGTTCTTCAGGTTTTACCAAGCAAAGGAATAAGTGGACATACAAATGTTGTAATGCCTCCTCCATGAAGACGAAGAAGGAATTATTTGATACGACCAAATACAAAATTAATCAAAAGCAACAAAACCTCCTCTATCCATGAAAGGAGGGGCAAAAGCTACTTCACTTGTAACATTAAGCAACCAGAATAAAGAACATCATAACTAGTGAAATCCAGAGCTTACTCCAACCTCACGGATGTAGCGAGGTTGTTTCCCGAGTAACTGTTAAGCATACTTAGTATATCATTCAAACATCAGAATGATCTTATTCTTCCCTTAATGAATCTGTAATACAATATAAGATATGATTGAAAAACAGCTTACAAAGTAAAAGTCAGTAACATCAAGAAACCGAAAGCATACTCAACAAATCATCCAAACATCGAGATGATCTTATAATCGTAACATCAACTAACCAGAAGCATACTCAACAAAGATCAAGATGATGTTATTCTTTCCTTCATGAATCTATTATGATTACAATACAAAAGATATGACTGAAAAACTGCTTACTAACCAAAACCAGTAAAACTAGAATAGAAAGTATTTGATTTGGAATGAATCGATTACATCTTACAATCGAAACAACAATATGGAAGACTAAATCAAGGAGAACACATAACGAATGAATTACCTTTAACTAAAAACTGTGTGAATCAAACAACACCAATAACCTACATTGCCTTCTTCTCTGTCGCCTTCTTATACTCCTCGAGTTCCTTTATCCACAAATCCCCAAATTCACAATCCTTCCAAGCCTCAAACCAAGGTCCACCAAGCGTATAATGAATCGACTTAGGAAATGTAGCTGGATCCCCTTCAACAACCTTATTATGCCCGACGAGGAAGTTCCAAACGAACGGAACTTCCCCAATCTCATCATCTTCCAACCAAGTAAACCTATGAAGAAATGCCCCAGTTTCAGTATTCACAATCTCAGGTGTCAACACCTTATTCTTTGAATGCCCACAGTTATAAAGAACCATTGATGACCAATTCTTCCTAGGATACACAGTTTGTACTGCCCCATCCATTTTAGTAGTCTCTTTTGGAGAATAATTATGTTGTACACACATTAAAGCATATTTATCATCAACCATATCCCTCAATTCCTTAATATCCCCTAAATACAAGAAATCACAATCAACAAACATAGCCCAACCTTCAAAATTAGCCAAATGGGGTGTCAAAAAACGAGTAAATGAAAACTCAGTGCTTTCTAATTTCCCTCTTTCACGCCAGTATAACCCTTTTCCCCTTAACTCCGATTGTTTAATGGGTATGATTTCAAGTGGGATTGAAGATCTTTTGAGAAGGGAATAACGACAAACCTCATAAGCAACATCTTCACGAGGATCATAACCTATGAAAATCTTGAATGCCTTTGAATTTGAAGCATTTCCATTAGAATGCACATCTGTCAACATTATTATAATCCAAGATTTCAACCTGTAAAATCAAGAAAATCAAATGGGTAAACAAAAAAAATGATTTTTTTTTTCCATTTGAATGAACTAGAGAAATGTGAAAGGATGTAGCTTTACCGTAGATCTGGGTTTGGACTAGATAGATATTTTTTTTTCAAGAGAAAATATTGGAGAGGGGCAGAATTTATAGGAGTGAATAATAGTAACTTGTAAATCACTGATTTTGTGAATAATTTTAATAGCAGCGGCTTTACAGTTGTACACGCGGGTGATGCCAATTATTCCTACAACCGACAATCCCTTTCCATTCACAAGGGGACTGGATTTGGGTGATCCGGTTTGTTTCAATTAAGCACTTGAACATTTGATAGAGCCTTTGTTATTAGATATTTTTAATTTAAATTTTAAATTATTCTTTTTGTGTATTTTCTGAAACATTTATTAAGTGATCACATTATATATATCAGTTTTTTTAATTATATTTTTTAATCTTAATTGAAACATATATGAGGTTTTAGAGTTTATTAAGGTTAATATATGTATAACTACAGAAGGCGATATATTTTAATTAATTAATTTATCCACATAATTAGTCAAAGAGTATATATAGCAAGCACACTGTAAGGAGTGCGTTCGTAAACTAGAGGCGTAGGCAGCGTTTTTCTATCAAAATAATCAGTACCCTTACTTTACTCATCAACCAATAGTATATTATTTTCTCATTTTAATTTAAGTGAATATGTTTGATCTTATAGAGAATTAAAATATTAGAAAGATTTATAAAATTTTATAGAATAATATTAGTACACTGCTACATGTTACGTGTGTCTATATGAGTTGTGCTTTCCAGCTCCTTGGCATTCGAAGCTTGTGCCAAAGCATATATTACACTACTAATGCGAGTGTCCCACGCGTGTTGTCTCCACGGCAGAGTTCAAAATAGACTAGTATCTTACTTTCGTTCACTCGTCATGTTATATTTTACGAAAGTTAATTTAACTAATTTTTAAAGTTTAATTAAACTAATTAATTCGATATTTTAAATTAAAAAAATTAGATATTCAAAAACTATATGAAAAGTAAATTGCAATTTTTGCATATCAAATATGATGAAAACATACATCTTAAAATGTTAGTCAAAGTTTATATAGTTTGATTTTAAAAATAGGAGCCATGATAATTAAAAATGAGCAGAGGGAGTACTTACTATTCCCTCCATCCTATTTTAAGTTCAGTAGTTTGACTAACATGGAGTTTAAGAAAGAATTAAAAAATTTTAAAATTTATGATCTAAAATAAACGAAAGTAGAATTCTGTATGACTATAAATTATTTCATTAAGTGTAAAATGAATATTTTAAAGTTAAAATGAACTCCCTCCGTTTAAAAAAGAATGATCTAGTTTGACTTGAAATGGAGTTTAATAAAAGAAAGAAGACTTTTTAATCTTGTGGTTCTAAATTAAAGTTATGTCAAATGTACCAAAATGCCCTTTAATTTTGTGGTATTAAACATGCCACGTAGAAAGTTAAAGTATTGCCAAAAAAAAAGGACATTCTTTTTAAAACAGACTAAAAAGGAAATAGAAATATTCTTTTTGAAACGGAGAAAATATTTGATACAGAAACGTATCATTCTTTTTGAAACTGACCAAAAAAGAAAACAAGTCGCATAAATTGAGACAGAGAGAGTAAGAAATGATATTTAGTCCTAAATTATGTAGTATATGTGATAAATTTGTAACCAATTTAACCAGGTTCTTAATTGCTTCTAGTTTTTCTATGCAAATGATAATGGAGGGCGGATAATGGAGAGGGATTGATTGACTTTCACGTAAATGGATAGAAAGGGATGTATTTCACATGGTACGTGCATTTCTGTTCAACCTCAAATTGAGCTCATTTGGTGTGACTTGTGAGGTATAAAGTATAATAATATTAGAATAAAATGTAGAATTATTCTATCAATGTTTGGTTGGAGGTATTAGGTAGTCATTAGATTAGTTATCCCATCATTTTGTAGTCCCATACATATGTGGAATGACTTATCCCAGGATTAGTAATCCTAAGACAACATGTTCCCAACTAAACGATCACTTAAATAGTACTGAACTCATTACAATTTGAACAAATCATCATGTCTAAATAGCAGAGGGGTAAGATCAACTTGTGATTCAGATCAATCTAAAGATACTACATACAAAACAAATTCAAGCATATGAAGCTTTAACAAAATTTTGACAAGGCAATCTCGAGATACTGTAAATACCAGCAATTCAACGGAAGGAGAAGCTTGTTCAACCTCTGTCACGACATGATCAACCTACAACAACAACAAAGTAAGATTTGCAATTAACAAACATACACAAGGGTGCAAATCAACAAATAGAACCACAACGACATGTTTGTCAAACCGTTGGCATTGTTTTTGCACATGTACTAACTATTACTTTTTTTCTATGACCCTGGTGTTTGGGCCAGCTTTTGCGCACCTCCACTAATTCCACAGGTTACCTGAAACCTCCCACGAGCAACATGTATCAGAGTTGACTAGGGCAGTTTGGACATGTAGTAACTGCTTCTTTGAACTATATTTGCTTAAGCCATATTGACTTGAATTAAATTTTCACAGTGCCACAACAAATAGTTGATGCCATAACGAAGTACAGTTTTACTTGACAAGGCTTTTCATTTTTCACTTCATGATACATAACCTAACCATAGCACCTATTTGTTTTTGAACTATTAACATTATGGAAGATCAATAAGATGTATGAACAATCTTGAAAAGTTCCAAGTCTGATATAAATTAACTGTATAACTAAGAAATAAGATAAGAGAATTCATTATAGTAGGAAACTTCCTGTTTGAAATGACAAAATGACAAAATTTTGCATCTTTATATACTAGACAGGATCCCAGTAATAAAGCTCCATACCCAAATCTATTTCTCCTAGATTACCCTATTCACAGGTATCGGCAATCTTCTATATATCATGATCATAGCAGCTAAATATTTTCACCTCACTAAATCATTATATGCTAATGTCAATGTTACTGCAAAGGTGAAGAAAGATTCAGCCATTGATTCTATTAACTAAAATAATGAAAGACAGTGTCGAAGAAACAACAGTAAGCTAGTAGCAACAAGGAAAATCACCAAAACTAGATACTATATCAGACCTTAAACCTTCTAGAATGACTCCTTTTCCCCTATTAACTTTCACTCAAAAAAGAACTAGCAATGGAAGGTCCCATATCAAATACTGTAGTAATCTCGTAAAAGGTTATGCCTAGGGTTATAGGTGCATTCACCTGCCCTGATTTTCACGTCCCTAGAATTGTTCTTTACTCTGTTCAGACTTCAGAGGCACAACATGTTTCCCTTAAAACACTGCTCGAAGAATAAAAAATATGACTCAAGTCATTTACTTTCAGTGTTGACAACACCAAACACAACAACCAAACAATTGTTCTTGCACAATGTTGTTTTTTTCATGGAAATATGCAAACGAGTTCTCGAAGAAGATGTGGTGTGAATATGACCCTTAAATATGTTAAAAGTGTTTTTCTATATTTTACAATATAGACAAAATTGAACTGCCCTTTTGAAAAGAATGTATAGAGCAGAACTCTTACCAGCAACTTCTTACACAATTGAGCTCATCAGAGCTTTTGCAGCATTCATCCCTGTAGTGTCCTTAGTTCGTTTTGTGAGAGGGGCAAACTAGACTTTCAAAGTATATTTCTGCTTTAAAACAAAAATTACCATCACGAACATCCACATTTGGATATCTTGTCGAGTCATCCTTTGGATTGTATATCATGAAAAATGATCGAAATATAACCAAAATTTCACCTGTATTTGACAAGCAAAAGGATGGAGAAAACAGATAACCCATACGGCGTTCATGTGGAGGATACTTGATGGTAAACATCTTTGTCCAAGATTCTTTAATACCATACTCTTTCATAACCCACACATCTACGTGAGTTCTCGGATCAGTGCAAACCATAGAAAGATTACTTCCATACACTCCAAGCGAGAAAACACCATTACCTTCTCCATAGCAGGGCAGCTCGACCTCTCCCCATTCCTCACAAGACAAATCAATACAACCGGTGCTCCATCCCTCATGCCCATCACTAGTAGCCCAATGAAGCTTTCCATTCACAAACTTACCCACCTCCCTGAAAACTAACTCATTGTTAAGACAATGGATGATTCTCCAAGAATCACTCTTTAGACTATATACTGATCTTATTACGATGACAAGTAGTTCGCACACACACTACCTTATAATCATCATGTATCTCATCGTATCCAAAACCATAAGTAACCATGTCAGAACGAAACCTTTTTCCAGTAGGCAACTTCTTGTAGTTTCTAATTGATGGATTCCATAGAAATAGAAACAACCCAGAAACACAAATCAATCCATTTACAGAACCAACAATCCAAAAACGCCAACAGTTGTTTTCGACAGGATAATTCATGTCAGATGCCTCCACAACAGATTCATCAAGCAAAGACCTAAGTGAATAGTTCTTAAGACCGCATTCAGGTGGACTAAGCCTCAACATAACTCTATGGTGGATGTAGTCCTTGTTTTAGCTGCTAAACTGAGATGGGTCTTTATAAATTCAGTGCTACAGATCAATGAAAGCCAAGATTTCGAAACACACTTACATTGCAAGAGGGACTTCACCGGAAGCCTCAAGAGGATATCAGTGATGAGTTCTGGTGGCAGAATACATGAATCTTGCACTGAAGTTGATGGAATTTGAGAATGCTTAACGGATTTTCTTCGTTTGTGGTGTTGATGTAAGGCTTCATCTTCACCGAATTCCATTTGGGATTTACAGAGAAATTCAAAGTGACAAATCTCGACGGTGAAATTGGGTTATTGAACCTTTAATTTTTCATTATTTCTTTTACAATCTCGAACCGTCTCTATTATTTTAAGACAATTAATTCTAACCAAATTACATATTTTACCCTCCGAAAAAAAAATCTTTTTTTTTCCTCTTGAATATTATATTACTTATGTAATTCTTACTTTTTTTCATAATATAAATCTTTTCTTCTTCTTTTTCAAATAATCACCGTATATAATTTTCATCTCATATAAAATTTTAATTTTTGGATTTATTTAAGGGAAAATTAGTTTAAAATAATAATATTAGTAAAAATATTCATACTTAATAAATATTAATAATAATGTCAAAAATATTGTTATTTTAAAAACTTTATGTATCCCAATTTTCTTCCTATTTTATCTCCCTTTTTCAATTAATTCTATATATCATTTTTTTAAAAAGAAAAAATTATCTCTCATATTTATCTTTTCAAATTCTAAATTCTCTCTCCCATTAAAAAAAAAACCTTTCTCTCATATTTATCTTTTCTGATTTTCCTTCAATATTCAAGTTGCCAATATTTCTCTGCCAAATAAATATTTTGGTTATTTTTTTATCAAAAAATGAATCAACAAGAATCCCTTTGATTAAGGTATCCCTAATCTTTATCCTATTTCAGATTTCTTTTCTGATTTTGTTTTTACTTAAATTTTAAAAAATTGTTGTTTGTATTTTTCAATCTACGATAGGTTTACTCTCCAATGACTAATTCCAAGAGGCTTATTAGAGGTATCCATCTTAATCAACCAATTTCTAGCGATTTTTCATCCTTTAATTTATTTATTATTCAAGACATAGCGGATAATGTATGATCCGCTGCTAAAATGAGGAAAGAAAGAGGGTCAGAACATTTACAAGACGTAATTGGTATGGAAAACCTTACTCAAATTTAGAACGCAAATGTAGAATCTTCGTTTACTCGTGATAATCTTGAAAAAGACGACAAAGACCGAATAGCTGTCGAAGAATTTTCTATTAGTTTGTTTGTATTTATAATTTTTTTTTCAGAATTTTGTATTCTTCCTCAATTTGTATTCAAATTTCAATGTATACTATCAATATTTGTATTTATTAAAAATTTCATGTAACATAGCTTATGAATCTTATATTTCTCTCTAATTGTATTTATCAAAAGGTATTTCAACTAGTTATGTATTTTATTTATAGGAAGGACAACTTTATATTAATTTATTTGTATTTGTATTTGTATTCGAATACAAATACAAATAATATACATATTGGAATGAATACGACTTAGAAAAGGAAATAAATTCTGAAGAGAAAAATAAATACACAGTGAAAAAAATATACGAATACAAATGTATTTCTTAAATAGCTACATATTTATTTGACGTACATATTGGAATGAATACAAACTAATAAAGAAAAACAAGTTTCATTATACAAAATACAACATGAAACTAGAATGAATGCAAATACAAAATATACATATTGAAATAAATACGATTAAAGTAATGATACAAAATTCTGAAAAATAAAACAAATACACTGTGAGAAAAATATGCCAAATAACAGATAAAACTATAGGGTTCAAATTTCTAAAATAAAAGAATTTAAATCAATAGATAAAACTATAATATATTATCATAAAGTTTTATAACAATAATTAGTGAAAATTGCATATTAATTTTTTTTATTATATGATTTTCATAACAATAATTAGTGAAAAATTGATATTGAATTTTTATAGATGTGGTGCTTTTTTAATTTCGTGATTTTCATAACAATAATTAGTGAAAATTAAATATTTATTTTGTTAAATAAAAGTGTTTAAAACAAAAAAAAATTAAGAAAATTGAAATATTGAATTTTTTTAGAACAATGGAGAAAGACGTATTTTTTAGAACATGA
The DNA here is from genome assembly GCA_016801875.1 of Solanum sitiens. NCBI lineage: Eukaryota > Viridiplantae > Streptophyta > Magnoliopsida > Solanales > Solanaceae > Solanum > Solanum sitiens. The sequence continues at coordinate 770,784 of JABWTJ010000090.1, forward strand.
TAAAAAAAGAAGAAAGAGATGAAAGTTGGTGTATTTGATAAATTGTAACTGATGAGACTTTTAAGTATTTGTTCCTTTTTAAAAATAATTATCTCCTCTAATTACTTCAATCTGTTATATAAAAATTGTATTCTTTAAATAAAAACAAATAATAAGAAGATAAATAAGATACATAACAAACTTAAATTTTGACATTTTTAATAAATATTGAAAGTGTTGTTAATGAACCTTTCTTAAATATTAAAATATTGACAATTTGAAAATTTTCATTTTATTTAATGTTAAATTTTATTTTAAATTTCTAGGAAAGAATTTCGAATAATTGAGAACAGAAATCAACAAGCACATAACCTCACTTTATTTTACTCTTCATTCTCTATATTTGAAAAGTAAAATAGAGAATTGGGTCTCCAATAATCCTCTAAAAATCTCTCTATTCTCTATTGGCCTAACCCATCAGTGGCCCCCTAAAGTTGGCACAAACTTTCGGTTAGACAACTCAACTAAGTTTTGTACACTTTAAACACCTCATGTCGTGTCTCGTTGTTTCATTTTGACACTTTTCGTTAACTAAGCACGGTATGTGTGCTATACTAATTTTAAGCGCGTCAAAGACGTTTTTTGTAAATATTTTGACTTTTCTTATAAATATTTTATTCTCCTTGTTCTTTCTTGCTTTCTTCCTTTCATCTTCTTCACCTTCTACAATCCTCCATCACCACACAACTTCGTTAAAAAATTCTACAATACTTTACTAGGTTACACTCTTTGATTCTTTCATCTTCTTAGAAAATTGAATTTGCATCTTGATTCATATTTAAAAAATAAAATCGATTTCAAGGAAATAAAATAAAGAAATTAACTTCTTTCAAATGAAAAAACTGATTTACATTCTTACCTTCTCCATTGAAATTACGAAATTAAATTGATTTCAAGGGATAAAAAAAATTAAAAAACCTCCAATGAAAAAAAAAATTATTTTACATATCCGTCATTGTAAATCTCAATAATAGTAGCACAAGAAATCATTTTCTTTTAAATGTCATACAAAAACTTTTCAATTTGATATGATTTCTCTTATTCTCCGACGTATTTTACTTTGCGAACTAACCTATGTTCTTGCCTTTTTTCTTTGGAAAAGAACAAATGAAAAGGAGAAGGAAGCACAAGAAGAAAGAAAAAAGAGGTGAGAGCACGGGGTCTAGGATCTGGAAAAAAGAAAGTAAAATTGGCTTTTAAAAAAATAAAATAAAATTTTCACGTGTCAGATAGTGATTTGTTTATTTTTCACATAAGAGGCGTCTGAATGTATGCACTTAAAATGTGATTTTGAAAATATAAAAAGTGTCAAAATGTTGCAATGAGATTTGACATGAGGTGCGAACAAATTCTAGTTAGAGTGTCCATGTGAAAGTTAATGTCAACTTTAAGGGGTCATTGATGAGTTATTATAGAGAGGTTTGGAGAACTACTATACATCCTTTCTATTTTACTTTTTTGTTAATTTAAAATTATTTCATATAAGACTATTAATTAAATTTCTAATATACATAAAAAAAATTAAATGTAAATTGTAATACAACATTTTAAAAAATAATATTATTTAATATATACTACTTTCATCCTGAATTAACAGTATTTTATTTGTTTTTCAATTTTCGTCACTTCAACAGATAATTTTACATTATTATTGATTTTCACTATGAAAAATGCACAAAATTTAAATGATAAAATCAAAATTTTAATTTTAAAATATAATATATGACATAGTAATTTAATACAAGATAACAATATAATACATAACATAATAAACTTAAAAATAACAACAATACTTTAGTAACCCGATAGATATTTTCAGATTTAATAATATTCGGGAAAAAGTATTGTATGATCTAGAAAATTATTCTGCTTGCTTGATTCTTTTTTCCTTTTCAATTGTTCGCAGTTGTTCTTTAAAAAAAATTAGAATAAAATATAATTTTATATTAAATAAAAAATTTAAAAAGTAATAATTTTATATTACATGAAAATTATATAGAATAATAATTTTGAAGAGAAAAAAAAAGAACAAATTTATATTATGAAAATAAGAAAATAAAATAAAAATATAAATAATAATATAATATTGAGGAGAGAAAAAAAAATTATTTTTTAGAGAGTAAAATGGAAAATTGGGTTGAAGTTGATTGTTTGAAAAAATAGAGAAATGTAGAGTAAAATAGAGTGTAAGATTGAAGATGCCCTTACAAATTCACAACCACAATTTCTCTTGATCATATACTAATTTTTTTCTTAATTTTGTTAAAAATCTAGAAACGGCATACCTGAACAAAATTATTTTTAAAATTTTTAAAATTATTATGTTTTGTATTGTTAACTTAACTTTAAATTATTACGTTATGGATTGTATTTTTAAATTAAAATTTTTATTTTATCATTTAACTTTTGTGCATTTTTCATAGTGAAAATTAATAATACCATCATATTGTATAATAAAGTGACAAAAAAATTTAAAAATATAGTAAATATTTTATTAATTCAGATTGAAAGCAGTACATATAAAATATATGTTTTTTAAAATGTTACTATAATACATTTAAAAAGAATTGTGAATATTAAAGGATGAATGATTTTATAAGAGTAATTTTAATAGCAGCGGCTTTAAAGTTGTACACGCATGTGATGCTAATGGAAGGAGAAGTTTGTTCAACCACTGTCACGACGTGATTAAGCTACAACAACAAAAAAGTAAGATTTGCAACCACATGTTTTACAAAAGAATTGACATTGTTTTCGTACACGTAGTAACCTGTTAATTCTTTTTTAATGAGAGTATCTGACCAGCTTTTGCGCACCTTGACTAACTTCATCCTCCCACGAGCAATAGGTCTGTCTAACAAAGATTAGGACAGATGGGACATGTAGTAACTGTTTTCATGAACCTTACTCTGTAATATTAGAATATTATTCAACTAATTTGCAGAAACAAATTTCCTCTGATATTGAGTCTTCGAGAGCCGCACTGCATTGAAATAAATCTTCACAGTGCCACGACAAATAGTTGACGCCATAACGAAGTAGAGTTTTACTTGACAAGGTTTTTCATTTTTCACTTCATGATAACACAACTTAACCATTTGTTTTTGAACTATTAACATTATGGAAGACCAATAAGATGTATGAACAATCTTGAAAAGTTCCAAGTCTGATATAAATTAACTGTATAACTAAGAAATAAGATAAGAGAATTCATTATAGTAGGAAACTTCCTGTTTGAAATGACAAAATTTTGCACCTTTATATACTAGACAAATAGATTCCGGTATGAAGATTTATCTAGGAGAAATAGATATCGGTAAATAAAGCTTCATACCGAAACCTATATATCCTAGATTACCCTGTTCACAGCTATCGGCAATCTACTATCATGATCATAGCAGCGATATATTTCCTGAGATGTTTTCTTCCTCACTGAATCATATTATGCTAATGTCAAATGTTACTGCAAAAGTGAAGAAAGATTCAGCCTTTGATTCTATCAACTAAAATAATGAAAGATAGTGTCTGAAGAAACAACAGTAAGCTAGTAGCAACAAGGAAAATCACCAAAACTAGATACTATATCAGACCTTAAATCTTCTAGCATGACTCCTTTTCCCCTATTAACTTTCATTCAAAAAAGGACTAGCAATGGAAGGTCCCATATCAAATACTGTAGTAATCTCGTAAAAGGTTATGCCTTGTGTTATAGGCGCATAAACCTGCCTTGATTTTCACATCCCTAGAATTGTTCTTTATTCTGTTCAGAGGCACAACATGTTCCCTTAAAACACTGCTTGAAAAGAGAAACTATGACTCAAGTCACTTACTTCGGGTGTTGACAACACCAAACAAGTGATCTTGCAAAGTGTTGTTTTTTCATGGAAATATGCAAATAGCAATAGGACAACGAGTTCTCGAAGAAGATGTGGTGTGAATATGGCCCTTAAATATGTTAAAAGTGTTTTTCTATATTTTACAATATAGACAAAATTGAACTGCCCTTGTGAAAAGAATGTATAGAGCAGAACTCTTACCAGCAACTTCTTACACAATTGAGCTCATCAGAGCTTTTGCAGCATTCATCCCTGTCGTGTCCTTGGTTCGTTTTGTGAGAGGGGGCAAACTAGACTTTCAAAGTAAATTTCTGCTTCAACAACAAGATTACCATCACCAACATCCACATAGTTTGGATATCTTGTTGAGTCATCCTTTGGATTGTATATCATGAAAAATGATCCAAATATAACCAAACTTTCACCTGTATTTGACAAGCAAAAGGATGGAGAAAACAGATAACCCAAACGTTGTTCATGTGGAGGATACTTGATGGTGAACATCTTTGTCCAAGATTCTTTAATACCATATTCTTTCATAACCCACACATCTACAAGCCACACATCTACGTGAGTTCTGGGATCAGAGCAAACCATAGAAAGATTACTTCCATATACTCCAAGCGAGAAAACACCATTTCCTTCTCCATAGCAGGGCAGCTCCACCACTCCCCATTCCTCACTAGACAAATCAATACAACTGATGCTCCAACCCTCATGCAAATGACCATCACAAGTAGCCCAATGAAGCTTTCCATTCAAAAACTTACCCACCTCCGTGAAAAGTAACTCATTCATGAAAAGTAACTCACAATGGATGCTTCTCCAAGAATCATTCTTTAGACTATATAATTCGTACTCATTACGAAGCTTATTGTCATGTCGACAAGTAGTTCGCACACGAACTACCTTATAATCATCATGTATCTCATCGTATCCAAAACCATACATAACCATGCTAGAAGATAACCTTTTATCAGTAGGCAACTTCTTGTACTTTCTAATTGATGGATTCCATAAAAACAACCCATAAATACAAATCAATCCATTGACAGAACCAACAGTGTAAAAACGCCCACAATGGTTTTCAACAGGATAATTCATGTTAGATGAATCCACAACAGATTTATCAAGCAAAGACCTAAGTGAATAGTTTTTAAGATCGCATTCAGATGCACGAAGCCTCAACATAACTCTATGGTGGATGTAATCCTTGTTATTAGCTGCTAAACTGAGATGGGTCTTTATAAATTCAGGGCTACAGATCAATGAAAGCCAAGATTTCGAAACACACTTACATTTCAAGAGGGACTTCACCGGAAGCCTCCAGAGAATATCAGTGATGAGTTCTGGTGGCAGAATAGATGAATCTTGCCCTGAAGTTGATGGAATTTGAGAATGCTTAATGGATTTGCTTCGTTTGTGGTGTTGATGTAAGGCTTCATCTTCACCGAATTCCATTTGGGATTTACAGAGAAATTCAAAGTGACAAATCTAGACGGTGACGGGAATGGATTATTGGGTTTCTCCTTTGTAAACCAGCCATCTTTAATTTTAGGAAAATAAATTAGTAAATGAGTATTTTAAGCAAATATATTATATCCTAATATAATTTATTTACCTTTCTTTTTTATAATCCATTTTATTTTATTCTTTCAAATATAAGTTAGTGTTTTCTATTGTAGTATTTTTTCAGATTATTACTTTTAAGTTTTAACTCAATTCTCAATTCTCTTTAATATATATTATCATTTATATTTCATTCTTAATTTTTATCTAATTATATAAATCCTTTTATTTCTTTTCCAAATAATCACTATATCTAATTTTCATGTCATAAATTGATTTTTTGAATTTTATTATTATAAAAAATTATTTTATTTCAAATTTCTAAATAACATAAAATGGAAGAAAATATTATATAATACAGACAAATTCAAATAAAATATAATACATAAACACTTATCTATCAAAATATTCTGTTCCTCTACAAAGAAATAATTAATCCACATATACTATATAAAAATAAACGACACTTTCTGATCTCCCACAAAAGAAAATATTTTTTAAAATGTGAACACGGAAGAAAAATAAATTTTTCTGATTAATAAGTGAAAAACAAACTAATCAAGAGAAATTTATGGAATGCAATATTTCATCAATTATACAATCTCTAATTTATGGAAGTATATATTCTCATCAACGTATTCTTAATTTATTTATTATTTATACATTTTATAAATAAAATTAAATATGTTAGATATTGTTGGTATTCTAATGTTAGAATCTTGAGAACTTAAAAAGATCTTGTTAAGATTAGTAATAACAACATTTATATATATTCATATCTACCAATGCATTAGGGAGTTTAAAATGAGTATTTTTGTTCATAATTCTTTTTTATGTTTAGCATAAAAAATGTTTAGAGAGGAGATTTTCATTTACCATCATTTATTGAGTTAGAGTTGAGCCTTTACAACATCTTGAATTGGTGCATTAAGATCACATTCATTTTTTATTATCAGCTGTGCAAGTATAATAATGTAGTCATTATATCATATAACACTTTCTTTCTACAAAACGTAACGGTCCAACAATAATTGCGAAACTCCAAATACACGTTCAAAAATTAATAATAAATTCAAATTATAATACTGGCGAAAATTAGAAAAAAAAAATATTATTAATTCGAGATGAAAATAGTACATATTAAACAAATATATTTTAAAAAAATTATATTACATTTAAAAGGAAATATGAATATTAGATATTTAATTAACGACATTATATGTAAAATAATATATTAATTAGAAAATAATAAAATTAATTATATAATACTGAAAAAGCGAAATAGAAAGTAGAGAGTGTGAATAGTAGTTCTCCAAATTTAAAAAACAAATATTCAACTCTCTAAAAATGAAGAATGAGTCTAAAATACAACAGGGTTGACAGAGATGGCAATTTCAACCCATATTAATAATATTGATAGAGAATATAAGCAAGAGGAACTATATTCATGTTCAACTTAAAAAGATCAGAGATATTTGAGACTGAAAACTAACCTCGATAAACTAGGAATGAACCGTTAGCTCACTAAAACAATGTACGTCTGCTAAGATATTTTTGATGTCAATTAGATCACTAATAACACCTGAAGCATGATTACAGAAAGTAAAATATCGTGAAGCCTAATTTTCACACGATGGAAAGCCTCCGATATCTCTAAATGCTGAACAAATGGAGCAACAATTTCGAAGAAGCAACGACTGTCACGTGGACCCCAATCATTCAAAGGATGCATGTGATCAAATATCAGTAGCAATCTCGTGCATTTTGGAGAAGTTATATGCAAATGATCGATGAAAACCACAAAATTCTCTTAGCTCCAGCGATTCCAGCTGAGGACAACCTGATGATATTTGTTTAATGTTTTCCTCCCCAGAAGCAAATTAGTCAGAGTTAAACTCTTGAGGGATGGCCAATTGAGAACAAAATTTTTGGTATAATTTACAACACTTGCAATTTAATTCTACAAAGGGATGAGTTACTGCAGAGAGCTTGGGGCAACATATAAGGTTGTTCATTAGAAACCCAAACTTTCAAATTAATAACCTTCACATTTTTTAATGCAGCAATTTCAAGCCATTTATCAATAATGAAAATAGCAAACACATCATTAAGGTTTAGTACAAACTCAAGACTGAACTCTTTAATGTTAAAGCATCTATGGAGACGCATAACATTTTCAGTGAAGTAAATGAACCTGTTGGCTTTCGAGTTACTGTTGATTTTCGAGATTTTAAACATGAAGAAATCATCCCTGCTGTCAAAATTCAGATTGTCGATGTAAGTCCTGCATGCATCTGTTAAGGTCAGTAGAGATAGAATTTGAACGATAACAGAGTCAGGCAGCTGACTAATCCAATCAATGCCGCCGGTTTCACTCCGAATCCTCTTAGTTTTCGAGCTTCCACAACTGCTAGAGGGTTCCTTTTCCTCTTCGTCGCCCATCTTTTCTCTGTTCGGACACAAAATCGGTGAAAGCACACAGCAGAAATTTAAAAAAAAAAAAAAAAAAAAAAAAAAAAGAGAAGGGAAAGATAGATATAATGTGGAGTAGCAAATTAGGGCTAGGAAGGGGGAAGTGATCCGTCAATATTCGGAATTAGGCAAATCAAAATGAAATAATTACTGAAATCTCACCTTTTATTTTAGGTAAAAGGATTAAAATTATCCCTCAATTTTGTTTTATTGGTTGATTATGTCCTTACCGTTAAAATAAAGTTATTTTTATCTGTACTGTTACTATTTTCACCTTTTTTACCCCTCAATTGGATGGAAAACCAAATCAACTAAAATTACACAATTTTAATTGAATGACCCAAGTTTCTCTTTTAATTCGAACCCGACCCATTATATAAACGGAAAAGGGTCAAAATTGCCCCTGAACTATGTGAAATAGATCACTTATACCCTTCGTTACATTTTGGGATCAAAAATACCCCCGCTGTAATCCTAAGAGACCAAAAATACCCTCAAGAGTTAACACCCAATTTTTTAATGACGTGGCATGCCACATAGGACTAATCCCTCCACCTAAGCGTTGCCAACTAGAATTATTACAAAAGAACTAGACCTTTAGTGGCGATAATAGTTGCCGCAAAAGCCCCAAAAATTGCCACTAAAGGTTATGAGTGATTTTTAGTGACGACTAATAGTAAAACCTATTTTGTCAACAAAAAAAATATGATAATTAATTTTCGATTGCAACCTAATTTTCTAAAATAAATAACTTACAATATTAATATTAAAAACACCCCATATTATCACGAAAAATCATGAAAATTACTTCTCGATTCACATCTCCTACTATATAATGCATCATTGTACATTTTATACATTTTCATATAACATAAAAATAAAACAGTGTCTTCAAACTCCTACTTAATCGATATCATTTGCGTTTTTTTAAAAAAATAATGAAGAAAAAAAAGAAAATTAGAATTTAATGTTAAAAACTTTTAGTGACGATTTTTTGGGCTTTTGCGGCAACTATTGTCGCCACTAAGGGTCTAGTTCTTTTGTAATAATCCTAGTTGGCAACGCTTAGGTGGAGGGATTAGTCCTATATGGCATGCCACGTCACTAAAAAATTGGGGTGTTAACTCTTGAGGTTATTTTTGGTCTCTTAGGATAACAGCGGGGGTATTTTTGATTCCAAAATATAACGAAGGGTATAAGTGATCTATTTCACATAGTTCAGGGGCAATTTTGACCCTTTTCCGTTATATAAAATTAAAATTCTAAACACATTTTTCTTATTTCTCCATCTCATTTCTCTTGAAACACATACTATTAAAATAGGTGATCGGATTTGCTACCAATCCCTACATTCCAACTTTAATTTTTGGATCTCATTTCTATCAATTTGTGGCTATTGTCTTCCTGCCTTGATGCTCGCTTGATTATGTTGTTTGTTTGATTTGTTAATGGTGCTTCAGTTATTTTGCGATGGGATTTTGTTGGTTGGTTGTTTGGAGGTTGGAGAACTGGTGTTCTGGTGGTCATTTGCTGGTTGTTTTAGCTTGGGTGATGGAGGTCTGGGTTCTGGTGGGCTGAAATGTGGTTTTACCACCGGATTTTGGCATGGAGAGGATGGTGTTTGAGAGTTGTTTTAGAACGGTTTCGCAGCTGTTTGAATGATTCCGGAGGTGGGTGGTTTGTTTAATGTTGTTCCAGCTTGGAACTGGCCGAAAATGGAGAAGAAAGGTCTTGTTGTGGTCACCGAAAAGTAGAGAAAAATGGGTTTGTTTTTAATGTTTTCTGCTTGGTGTTGTTTCTGGGTTTTGGGGGCTTTTGAGTGGTGGTTTCAAGTGGTCGTTTGGAGGTTGTTTCGGTGGTGTTTCGCCGAAAAAGGGAGAAAATGAATGGGTTTTTTTTGGGTTGTTGTAGCTTGATTTGGGTTTTTAATTAAATGGGTTGGATTCGAATTAAAATGAGAAAACATGGTCATTCAATTGAAATTGGGTAATTTTAGTTGATTTGAGTTTTCCATCCAATTGAGGGGTGAAAATGGTGAAAATAGTAATGGTAGGGATAAAAATAACTCCACTTTAACGGTAAGGACATAATCAACCAATAAAACAAAGTTGATGTATATTTTTGACCCTTTTCCCTTTAGTGTTTTTATTATCATTATTTTTTATAAGTTTTAAAATCTTCAAAATCTCTCACTAATCTTTTAAGTAAAAAATCATTAATGTACCCGACTCTCTATAATGTATTCGATCTTCTTTTCAATGTATCAGCGCATATATCCGACTCTTTTTTTAATGTATAAGCGCTTTGATTTTTTGGTCATTATTGTATCCGGACCCCTCCATTCATGTACCCGACCCTCTTTTTAATGTATCAACACATGTATCCGACCTTCTTTTTAATGCATCAGTGCTTTAATTTTTTGACCATTAATGTATGTGACTCTGTTTTTAATGTATCAATGCTTATATTATTGTATCCATTTGAGAGATTTATGTAATTATAAACTTTCAAGGAATATATTGTAATTTTACTTTAAAAGTATGTGATTTTTGTAATTTGTCCAATCAAAATCATAGACCATGGATTTGAGTCATCAAAATAAGACGGTCGACAGTCAAAATGGGACGGGTTATGCCTTGGCCCGATTTTAAAACTTAAATTAATTTAACAAGCCCTCTTCACCACAATCAAAGAATAAGTTAGAAAAAAAAACTCTCAAACTTTTGATAAAGAAAATTTTCAATCCTCTATCACGTCACCATATTAGATATAGATAATTGATTGATCGAAGCATTTTCGAACTCACAACTATGCATAGGAAACTTGTGACCCAAACCAACCAAGCTACATACAATTTTGGTCACTTAAAAAGAACATAGTATTTTTTATATTTGTTTTTGCTCCTTAAACCTATTTAGTAAATTCCGAGTTGGGCCTTCCTAAATCCACACATGGACACAATCATCTTCTATCCAAACTTATGTTTTGTGATACATACACAGGAAGGGTGTTGACTATTTATCTTATTTAGCAGCCCAATTTAAAGGATCTGTAATGATCATTATGTAAGGAGATAATTAGGACCCTTTTCTTTATATATATATATATATATATATATATATATATATATATATACACACACACACACAATTATATTATCAACTCCTAAATTTATTTATCCGTATTATTTACTCCATTTCATTTTAGTAAAAAATACAAGTTAATATATGAGATAATTGTATATAATAGCAAACTAATAACCTAAAATAAATGGAGTAGCTAGGGTTTGATTTAATTGTGCTCCATAGCAAACGTTTGCAAAAAATTGCCAGGCGCCTCTCTCCCAAATATCTCGCTCGCCACTCTCCTCCAATCTCTCGCTCGCTTTCTCACTTTTTATACAAACACAAGTGTATAAAAATTGTTTCTAATTGTATAAAGCAGAGGAAATTGTATAAACACATATATTTTTGTTCTCTTCTCTCCCCTCTTCCAGATCTCGCTTGCCACTCTCCTAAATCTCGCTCGCCACCCTCGCTTTTCTCACTTATACAAACAGAAGCGAAATGTATAAATTGCGTTTCTGTTTGTATAAAGCGTGAGAAAATTGTATATACACATGCAAGTACATATATTTTCGTCATATACACTTATAATTATACAATACAAATACTCCCCTGCCCAATTTCTTTTGCCTTTCTCTCTTTCTCGTTTTATACAAATTTCAAATTGTATCTAATTTCTCTCTTTCTCGTTTTATACAATTCGATTCAATTGTATATTTCCTGCCAAGTCTCTTTTGTCTTTCTCTCTTTTTCATTTTATACAAATTCAAATTGTATATAATCGTTCTATACACTTATAATCATATAATTCGTTTTATACACTTCGTTTTTATACAAGTCTCTGCCCGAGTGTCTTTCTCTTTCTCGTTTTATACAATTCGCTTCAACTGTATATGTATAGCGAATTATACATTTTCTATGTTTGCTATGGAGCATAATTATGCAAACTTTGCTATAACATACAAATATGAATTTTTTATTTGCTATATGTGAAAGTTGCCCTTAATATATATCACGTGCATATACAATGCGTATATACGGGGAAAAAATGGAAATTATGTTAGTATCATATTTAATTTGAATCTTTCATACTCAAATCAATCGAACCTCGTCATCTCTCCGGCCTCAAACACAACAAAGTTCAAAGTCCCTAACTATGATTTATACATTATATATTTTGTTCCAAAAATTGTTGTAATCCCACAATCTAACGATATATTATATGTTGTTCATAAATATAATTGAGAAAAAAAACCTATCTTCCTACTTTTTTCCCCCTACCCAATATTTATTGTACAATTGCTTTTCAATTAATAACTTTTAAGTCCCAATGGTTTGATCATGTAGAATTTGATCCATTTTCTAATTGAACGAAAAGTATTCTACTGAACATCTCCAAGTAGCATCCAGTCCATATCATTTACTCTCATAATCTCACACACAAGGTGGATAAGACGTGTACATGCATGTTACTTATTGTTGTTGTTATTGAAGTCACGTTCCTAGAGTTATAATGAGTGATAGTGAAACTCGATGTAATGATTTCTAGTTACTCTAATATATATCATATTAATATTTAAATTTATGGTTATCTCATCTAAGTTTTAAATATATTATTACACGTAGCTAGGTTAAATTACTTATTCCAATTTGGTTGCAGTAGTGGAGATTTCATTCTGCTGAGGATTCCACATACGATAAAAAAAATAAAATTGACTCCTCTACTTGAAAAAAAAAAGGGCAGAAGGTAGGTGTCGGATACGATAGTCAAATAAATAAGTAAATTATGTATATATATATGTGGGATTAAAAAATTTATAACCAAGTCAGCTTTAATTTATAGTTTTATTTGTTATAAAAGATGATTTGTCTAAGTTTTAAGATTACAACTCTTTAACATTTTAAAGAGATTTACAAAGTAATTGATAAATATATTTAACTCTTAAGAAATTGGTTACTATTTACTCCACTAGCGCAACAAATATTTTGCATAATCGATAAATCTTATTTTTATTAAATTTAAATAAGTGTTTACTATATTGACTATAAGTAGTGTCTTTTGCTTTGAAGTGCAAGTATAGATACTTTGATAATGAATAATTGTGATATTTTAATCACCCTTTCAAAAAAAAGAAATACACATGAGTAGAAAAAGGATTGGCCTATTCAAATTAATTCCTTTTCTATAAGCAAGAAAATTTTATTTAACTAACAAAATAATTGCACTTTTATATCTTCTTCTCATAAAAGGGAATTATCGTTTATCTAGTTGAACTAAACCGTTAACTGCTCTAGACAATTGTTATAGAGAAGAGTAGAAGGTTTATTTTTCACTAGACAATACCAACTTAGCAAAAAAATATACATGAGTCAAATCATTTTTTGTATTGAATAATATGATCGTGATTAAGGCACAAGTCACAACTCAAAGTCATGTATTTCTTTTCTAAATTAAGATACATGAAAGAAAATTCTTCTTATAATATTACGAAATATCTCATGCTTAAGAAAAATAATTTAATTGGCTACAACCTAGGTATATGTATATAGATAACCTACTAACCAGAGGCGGAGTCAGAATTTTCAATAAGAAGATTCAAAAAGCTTTATAAATAGACACATGAGATTCGACATCTACTATATATACATATAAAATTATTTTAACAATATATAAATAATATAATTTTTCTCTAAACCTCTCGTACAAGGTGGCTCCGTCCCAGCTACTAACGATTGAGTGAAGCAAAGCATGGCACTCGTGTGTGGGAAAAGATGTTGGGGCCAACATGTGTAGGGTACTTTAAGGAACAAGTCAACCTTAGAAGATTCCATGTGCTAAACCAACTCATGAATTTAAGAAGAGAAAATAAAAAGTCATGTCTGAGTCATGTGAAGCTGTTGCTTTGTCGGATTTTGACTTTTTTCTACCCCTTTATCACGCTTCCAACCGACACGTTCACACTCTCATGTACCTCTACTTATATATGTCTACAATTTAAAAGAAGGAAACGGTCGATTAAGATTGTGATAGAGTAATAAATATTTTTTTATTTTTAGTTAGAGATATTAAATTTGACTTTGTTAAATTACATAATCGCTTTTGTTAAAAAACGTTTGTTTCTTAAATAAGACTTTTCTGTGTCAATCCAGATACGGACGGAGGGAATATATATTATAGGTGGAACTTTTTAAATATATATATGTATTGTAGATAGTAGTAGCCTATTGTTTATGAACTATAACTTACTTTATAGGTGATATGGTAAAATTATTTTAACATTTCTATATTGTAGGCAGTGGCATAGCCACATACTGTCACGGAAAAAAATTAGCATATATATAAGTAAAATGATATACGAAATAATTAAATAACCTATTTTGAATACTATTAACATAATAAATTGATATTTCTAAACACCCTTTAAGAAATTTCTGACTCCGCCACTGATTGTAGGTGCGTAGTAACTAAATTCTAGTTGATTATATAGCTCTGAAAAATACCACACAATTGAATAATTAAAAAGAAAAGTTTACCAGTTTAGTTTCCAAATTTATTGCTTCCCTCAACAAGAAATTCTCGTTAATTAATTTGGTACTTGTTCGTACTGTCCATAATAGGCCATGTTATAGCACATGCCACACATGAATGCATATTTAGGTTGAGCTTTTGAAGATAGGTACAGGATCGCCTTTGTTAGGAAGCATTTTATTCTTAAGATTTTTTTAGTGTGAACTTAAATTTAGTCAAGCTCTAATAAAGTATCGGACATCGGAAGGAAAACAAAAAGAAAAAGATTCAATAGATTTTAAATTAACCTTATTATAAAATTTTATATATATATGATCAATTTTCTTATGAATATTGTTGAATGTTAATAATAGAACTTCTATTAAACACATTTTAAAAAAAAGGCTAACACACATGACTAATGAGTTACGAAATTGGAGCCTTACAAATAATAAGGGTCAATCCATGAGTAAAGTAACATTTCCAAATCTAGTAAAATACACTACTCAAGAATGAGAGTATTCAACCTTTTTTTGACAAATAATTAACATTCAATCAACGATATTATTCGATTTTTTAAAAAAAATATGAGTGTCAATCAATAATACTATATCAAATTTACAAAAATATCTACAAAAAATAGTATTTTTTATGAAGAAATTACAAGTTCACGTGAATTATAATCCAGACAGTAAACTCGATGGGGCGAGTGACCAGACACTTCATTAATTTTTGAACGTGGCTATAGTATAAATTAAAGTGAATAATATGGGGGATGGACAATTTGTGTGGACCAGTTTTTGATGTGTTTCAACATTTAAGGTTATTTTTCTTGAATCGATCCAACATATCATATTTTTCAGTTATATGGTATCATTTCTTTTCTAAAAAAATTCAAACAAAAATTGACATTTCATAAAGAGGAACGATCATGACTTCAACTTTTTCTCATGCATGGGTAATTTATTTTTGGAACAATTTCCATTATTAAAATTTGCAGACTCAACAGTGAACAGACTAGAAAAAGTGAGTCAACATTATATTACACTTTTTATGAATTAAAGAAAATGACTCTGCAAATATGTAATATGAGATAATCTCTATGCATGTTGAAAAAATTACTTTTTGGAATGATAAATTTTAATAAATAATTTCTGATTTTAGTGATATTTTTTATTTATTAATATTTATAGCAATATTACTTTAAATCTACTATATGTATTAAATGTGAATTATATATGCAATAAATATATATTATAACTGTTTTATTAAAAAATATTATGCTTATTTTTGTAAGAAATTAACATATTGTGCTATAAGTGTATTAAAATGTGTGATATGTATTAATCATCAATAAAACGTGTATTATATGTGAATAATAAATTGTTCTTTGTAAATGTATTAAAATTGTATTATAAATATATTGAAAGTGATCAAGTGAAAACAAAAATATGGTAAATATTTTGTTAATATAGTATATTTATGTAAGTTTGCTTTATTAAATGTATTATTAATTAATTTACATTGTAAAAATATAGTCTAAAATTCACATTGTAAATTTTTAGCTCAAGAGAAAATAACCCATTCCTGATAACAAAGTGTTTTTTTGTTGTCGTTATATCATTTGCACAAAACCACGTTCAAGTATTACTTCTTCCACTATTTCACTATTTTCTTATATCAATGTTTTAAAAAAAGTGGTATTTAACCTTGTACATCCGTATGCAATAATATATAAAACTTTGATTAAACCTTCGAGCTTTAACAATTGATTAAACATTATTTATTTTTAATTAATACAAGAATGCCTTCTGTCGGACGTCTCTACAAAGGTAATAATGTGCTGTGGTAGTTTAATTTACTTCTTAAATTTTGTATTAAGTCAAATGATGTCATATAAATTGTAACTGAAAAAGTACTAGCTAGTCGAGTAAATTTAGGCTTAGCAAACATAAAAATCATATTTGCTTATAGATATAGTTTGTATAATTGCGTTCCATAGTAATTTTATGTTTGTTATGACTATTAATCTGTATATTTCGGTATACATATACATATACATAAAAAAGTATGTATATGGGTCTATTTGTATATATCAGTATACAAATGGGTCCTGTATTTGTATATTTCGGTATACAAATGGGTTATGCATTCATATATTTCGGTATACAAATGGCCGGGATGTAAAAAATATGGAATATTTGTTGCGAATGACAAGTAAAAGAAACTATGGCTATAATATTTAATTTGAATTAATAATTTGCTATTTTATATAATTTTTTCTATTTTTTTTACTCGTATAAATAATGTGTATATACAATATATATATATATATATCCTTAATTCACGTTATATGATGATTGAAAAACTTGACCAAAGAACATGGTTTACAAGTTTCCCATGGTTTTCGAGTCATTTGGAAATAATAATTAATTAAGATTAATGTATCTTGTTGATTAAAAAATGGACTACGTTTGACTGAATATTAGTTAAATTAATGTTGGGATTCCAATAGAATTAGCTAAGTCTGATTAGCATGCATGCATGTAAGCGTTAAAAAGTTATATACTGGAAACTATGCAATGTTCATCTGTATTTCATATATATATATCTATAGTCCAAAGAGAAAGTTACATTATATTATATTATATACGTATAATACATGGGAAATTGAGTTGGATAGATGCAGGAACTTTGCCATTTTACCTTATGCATGAACCTATATATATATATATATATATATATATATATATATATATATATATATATTTAATGTATATACTTCTATTATTACAACAAGTTATTTAATTTACATTGTCCTTTTTAGTTATTGAAGTAGACTTATTATAGATATAGCGTTATATGTTGTTGTAATTATAAGTATCTCTACTGACTACTATAGTATGAGAACATTTTACACTATCAAATAATTATTAACCTTGTTAATATTATCGGAAATTTGTGAATGTTTTGCATAAATATATTGATTGTTGAGAACTTAATTAAGTAAATAAAGATATCCCAGTACATATGGAAAAAAATCCAAACAATTCTTTTGAACTCTTAAAAATTTCACTTGTTTTGAAATGTGAATTTTTTTCCAAACAATTCACTTAATATGGACCAGAGAAGTAACATAATGAGATAAATGAAGAGAAATATTATACTAAAAGCTAATGCATTAATAGCTGCAAGCTTTTAAGTACATTATCTGGATTACATTACAAATTAACAAAATTATCAACCAACATTAAAGAGGAAATCATGATATAATTATGTCTTACAATTACACCTAATTAAAATTACAGGTACATTTCCATAATACAATTAAACATATATAGGAGTGGCAAACAACATAATTAATGTAACTTAATGATATGAGAGGCTTTTAATTAATTAATTAAAAAGCGTCATTTCTCTTTGGACATTAATACCCTTGAGAAAATCTTCTGTTCGAAGCCCTATCACTTTTGCATCCGATCTCTTCATTATCCTTAGCCTTTTACATGATTCACTAAACATACTGCAGTTAATTAAATCACAAATTTAATATTAACAATTAAAAATAAATAGATACTATAGGCCTGCTGGTAAGAGTAAGAAATATTCAAAACATAATTGAGTGTATATAATAATAATAATAATAATAATAATAATAGAGCGACATGCATGGAAAAATTGTCTAAATTTCATGATTGTGAAACTGTGTAAGTAGAAAACGTGGTCCAAAAAAGCTTTCAATGTGATAATTACTGCTTTGACCCTTAATGTTTCTTGTCCTTGGGGACAGTTTTGTCTCATTCAAACAATATTATTAATTTCTTCCAAAATTATGCCTTAATTTGTCGGCAATTTCTTAATTTTCGGAAAAGTCGAAATTAAAATCATTTAAATTATTCATTTTTTTTTGTATCTATATCTCAACAGATGTGATAACAAGAGGAAGTTGTTGGATAGTAGGTTCAAGGCAGTGAATTTGAGTCATCGAGGAAGGAAGGTAAGAAAAACAATTTAAAAAATATCTCACTAGATATTTGGTTGACAAGTCGTCGAAAGAATTATACTCTCATCAAGTTTTTAAATTAGTTTATTTTGAATTTTTTTTTGAATGTGCGTATTTAAAATAAATAAATAAATTGTGTTTGATAGTAATATTTTGAACAAGTAGTGTATGACCAAGAATTTCTTTTTTGTTAAAACTGGTTTTAAAAAAAAAGTTTTTTTTAATGAAAACCCCACTCTTTTTTTTTTTTAGCTTCTGGAAAAATTAGCTACTCCCTAGCACACTTTACCAAAAATTTAACCAAACATCTCACTTTATTAAAAATAAACATTTTTTTAAATAAAAAATAAGAACTTTTAATCATTCATAAACTTGGTCAAACAGACAATTAAATCCAACAAACCCACATGAGAAACATCACGTACTCCTAGTAAATTATAGTAGTACGGATTGTGGGGAAAAAAACTGTCCAAGAAGTCATCGTGTTAGTATAAACGACGACAAAACATTAAAGTTGGTGATTTAATACAATAAAAACTCATATTAATCATTATTTTTTAAGAGACGTGAAATTTTATACGAAGAAGTAAACGTAAAAACATGAACTTACTGCCAGGGAACGTCACCCACAAGCATCCAGTCTCCATCTTTATCCTCGTATATCGGAATGTATTCTGAACTACCTTCGCCTGTCACAAATATCGTTTTGTACGAGGGATAAGGGACTAGAAACATATGAAATTCGTAGAAAAAATAATACCAACTCATACGAATATATAAACACAATACTCATATAATTCAAAATTTCTAGTCCTGTCACTGATTGATTATAAGAAAAAAGGGTCTGATATACTCCTCAACTTTGTCATTTAAACTGTTATACAAATGACTCATACAAATAAATAAAAACAAGGAAGAAATTTACAAATACCATAGAAGTGGAAGAGTTTTTCAAGATTCATAACAAATTCAGAGTAATCCTTATGAATACTCAAATCAACTTTTCTAAGAAATGGTGCACCATCCATGCTAACTTTCACGTACATCTTCTTCGATCGATCGTTACCATTACTATTACTATTACTATTCTTTCTACGATAACCACAAACCGGTGGCCATCCAACAACTTGATTCTTATCATCGTTAATAACGTTGGTGCTACTTCGATCACTATCGATATCTGAAAACAACCTTTTTTTCTCATTTTTTGAACTAGGAATAAGCCCTAATCTAAGCTCTGTAATTTCAAGTTCTGTTGCCATTTTGTTTGATGAGAAAAAAGGGATGTTAATTTATAATATTTATATATAGTGTGTGTAAGGGAGCAATGAAAATAAATGGTGGGTCACATGAGAAAGCATGGTAGGGAACTATATGTTACCTATAATACTAATATGGACCGGCAATTGCCTAATTTTTCTATGGTACCACTATCGTACGTATGTAGGGTTATAATAAAATAAGAAATTAACTATAGATAATTTTAATAGTTAAACAGTAAAAAAATTATATCAATGTGATTCAGTAATAGATTAGCAATAAATTTAATTAGCTTAAAGCTTTTCAGTGATAAATTAGCTGAACTGCTGATAAATTCTAAAACTAATTTCATATTTTCAAATGGTGTTCACGGTGAAATAAAGGTTTTTTTTTTTTTTTGTTGTTGTTGTGGAGCACATCTCTTAAAAAGTTATACAAAAACTTTAATAATAGTGTCCGTTGCAAATTAACTGATATTTTCGGCTGCATCACACTAAAAAAAGTAGTTAAAGAGTGATTTGTTAATATCACTTTTTTTTGCTTCTTTTAAAACTAGAGATAGTCAAAGGAAACTAATTATATAGAATTTTGGATTAAAATAATTAATAATCACTCTATTCATCAATTTAATAAGTGTGTGATTTATTTATATCTAGACTAGACTAGACTAGGTTATTTTTCCTACAATTAAAGTTTTGTGGTTTTGCTTCTTTTACTTACTTTTATAGGTAGAATATTGCAAATGTAATTAAAATTTAACATGAAAAAACGATTTTGAAGAAAATTATATTATTAGTGTGAAATGTTATTATAACAAAATGACAATTATAATGAGGGCTCGACTATGGGTAATTCATATATAAAAATTTATTTAAACCCTTTTATAAATATTTTGGAGGTTTAATAAGTGAACAATTGATATTTGTCAACAGAAAACATGCCATGTGATCTTTCCCTTTGAAGGGCTCACTTAATTTATAGGGATACATATATATAGACACACACATGCATATAATAGGTGCGAAATAAATATATATACACCCATTAAAATTGTGTAATTATTTCAAGTGTACAGACCGGGCCATATTTGAAGTACAGACTATGGACCTGTCGGATCAAGTGGAAACTTAATAGGTCTCACAGCTACTAAGCTTTTAAAATCGGATCAAGTGGAAACTTAATAGGTCTCACAGCTACTAAGCTTTTGAAAGAGCGGCGCCCACCTGCAACATATAATCGAAAGCTTAACGCAATCGACATCGATGATCTAAACTAGTGGCAAATTAAGTGTTGTATTTGGAACAAAGATAAATATTATGGAACATATCAATCAATTGAACATATTTGATTTATGTGATTGAACACCGAATTTTAAAGGAAGATTTATGAAACTACGAAGATTAAAACTAATTGTCAAATATATTTGTGTGATACTAAATTATTTTCTTATGAATATTTTTTGAAAGTTTAAGATTAAATTATTTTAAATATATAAACATATTATTCTTTTCAAGACAACTTAAAAGCAAAAAATTAAGTTTTGAACTTGTAGATTCAATTAAAGCTTAGCATAGACAGACATATCGACTGGTCTAATAAATCATGGTAATTGGTAAAGTCATCCCAGCAACTCAACTCAATTTGTAATTTTCTCCGAGTACTATCTATCACAAAAATCTTCACATACTGTGTTTGTACATTAAATAATGCTTGACAAAACTGATGAATAATACACAAGCCTTCACGGTCGTCTAAGCTTGGCATATTGTTCTATGGCTAGTGGCATACAAGATTCAGACTTGAAAGACTTCTGGAGAGCTCACTTCGATCTCTAAGTGGTTGAAACCGAGTTGCACTAGTCCAAGAAACTCTTTTTCTGGTATCTGACCAGACCCTGAGAAACCAGACAATGCTATACCATCATAACAATACCAGATCAAATATACACAGAAGCCAAGAAATTGAATCCAGGGGTGGAGAACTGCTGCAAAAGGAAGTCTGTCTGAAAGCAAGAAATCATCAGATGTCTCTCACACCCATATGAACCTTCCCATTGGTGTACGAGTACATTCGGAGGTTTAAAATGCAGTTTCAATTAGCTTCTCCAGTGCTCTTGTCGACAATTTACTTCAGCATGAAATATACAGTTATATATGTAGATCCTTCAGTGTATCCAGCTTGTCTAATCTCCCATTTGATGAAGGCAGAGCAGAATTTTCACCAGTATTCAAGTTGACAACTCCATTTTCAGGGGTTTTCTGTGTCTGATGGTAAGCTGAACTTGTAGCAACTGAGCTACGAGTACCTTCAAAATAAGTTGAGAACGGGAAGAATTCGGCGCAGCGCAATTTCCATCCTACACGAGCGTGCCAAACACATCATTCTCCAGAGAATTTATCAAGTATAATTGTCAGTCAAAGACTAATAAGGATTTTGACTCTATTTTGCCTAAAGTTACCAGCACATACGTACAAGTAACAAAAGTGAAGGTTTTTCTTCTCTTTTGAAGTAATAAGCAAGCACTTAACTACAGACAATAGAGTGTAGAATAAAGGCCTAAAGAAGTAGCAACTACATCTAAAAGTCATTTCCAGTAGGCGTCACACTAACTAGGGGAATGGGGTATCGACCTATTTTTACCTATAAACAACCTAAACTCAATCAGAGTAAAGACTTGCACAGACAATTTTACTTCAAAGATGTATATATTTGAAACGAACCACTTTGGGTGATTGGTCACTGCTTCCATTCTGGATGGCCTCACCGGACTAACATTACAAGGTAAACAGTTTGTTGGATATACAAGTGTTCAATATAATAGCAAAATGCAGAGAGAGGGGGGGGGGGGGGGGGACATGTTCACAAAATGGGCCAGACAAATCCAATCAGAGGAAAGTCAACAAACCAGAGGTAGAGCACATAATCAACTTCCTCGAAAAGATGCACCGCATCTTTTAAAAAACCATTAGAAGTTTATTTCAATTGGATGTTTACTTCCAAGGAGATAAAATCTAGTAGGGCTTCACACAATTCAGTTTAAACTGAACAAGCATCTGAACTGAAAAGTTCGGTTTTCTCGATCAGTTTAGGTTTGAATAATTCAGAGATTCAGTTCTCGATTCACTAAAAGAATAACCGATATGACTGAAGTTTATATACTTAGATGCATCATATAATTAGTTTTGGGACTCGTATGAATGGCTCAGAAGTTTTGGTAGTTAGGGATTTATGAAGAGTCCCATATTGGCCCTTTAAGGGATAGGTGGGTCTATTTGATATGGATTGACCAAACCCTCACCTCTTGGGGTTGAATAAGGCCTAAGATCCATTTTCTAAATATGGAATCAGAGCAGGACTCGTCCCAAATCTCACTTCCGATGTTGGGCCCCTATATGGAATTGTCCAAACTTGGGCATGGTGGGGGTGGGGGGATTGTAAGCACAACTAGGTTTGCTTCAAAATTGCAGCCTCCTCATCGAACTCCTTCCATTCTGTTTCTCCAACAGAAGTTACACCACATTTCATGGGGACCTAAGTCACTAAACTCTATTGTCTGACCAATACTGATGGACTGTAAATATTCCACAACTTTGGTTTATTACAAGTAGAGTTGTTGGAAGGCACTTACCATTTCTCAAAATATAGAACATATTATTGGTGGGCTAAAAGGTGTTCAGCTGTGAAGGCATCACTTCTTACCTAACTATGGCAATGGCATAGTTCTTTGATTGAGCAAATTAATTAAAAGTGACACTTGGGACTTGGGAGGCTAATTGGTGGCTTCTTCTGGTATATTTCATGGCAACTCACAAAGGCTTTACGATGAACCATGACTCAAATATTTCCCAATGTAGTGCTCTGTGCTCATGATGAGTATTGGCTCCATAGTTTTTATTGCTATCGTTCATGTCATGGGTAAGTTGCACATTTTCTTTTCCTTTTTTTTTTATAAAGAGGGTAAGCTGTTGTTATTAGAGAGTGTCCTAAAGAATCTCATATTCTATTGCTCAAGCAGGTAGTTAAGATCAGATAACTGATTGGAGATACTTTGTACAATAAAGAAGAACCAAACCAAAAATTTAATAGCTGAAGTGAACTGAGGTAATATTAGTTCAGTTTCGGCTTGCATATTTGGAGAACCGTACACCGATGGACCGAACCAAACCGAATCCCACATAGACGAGGGTGGGGGCAGAAGTGCAGTAATCTTGTCTTAAAATCTCTTAAATGTTTGTGATGCTAGAGAACACCACCAACACTGAAAAAACATGTTGTGGAATAATAATGAGAAATATGGATATGACCAGTCAATTGTTAAATGTTTATCAAGTCAATGATGCACGTTCCAGACCTAAACTATGATTTTCATGTGGCAGAACATTAGTAGACATATGATTATGACCAGTTAAGTGCTAAATTTCTATCACTTCAACAGTGCATATCCCATCTGACAGAGGAAGGTAATAAGTGAATAGGAAACGGACCAAAAAGGGAAACACCTCTAAGAAAAAATTGAAGAGCAGGAACAGAACAAAAACACTCAATTTCTATAATTTAGCAGTTTGACATAAAGTGTATGGCTTTTTAAGCCACAAAGGTAATAGGTCACAAACTGAAACAAAGTGAGTGGCTAATTTAGTTTAACCCCCATTCAAATTGTAGAAATATGATATGTATACTTTTCTTATCTTCTAGCAGAATAAGAATAACATGCATGATATATTGGTACCAAGAATCAGAATATCATGAGATGGCAAAAGCAAAGCACTTACTCAATGCAGCATCATGGTCACTCAAGGTTTTCTCCAGGAGTTTATGCAGTGAAATGCAGTCTTTCAATTTCCATGTCCTAACAGCTCCTTGAACTCCATCTCTAATTTGAAGAAGAGTAAAAACAGAACTCTTATAAGTTTTGATAACATATCTAGAGAGAGACATTATGAAGCAATCTGCTAGACTGCTATTTGATTCATTAATACAAGTCCTTACATAGAAACAAGATCATTAACCCAGTCTTCAATTAACTTGACAGCCACAGCCTTCCTGGTAGGTTCCAGGACATACATCAACTCAGCCACTGCAGCCCTGTGTATCAATGATTCTGCACACGTACAACAACAAAGAAATCATACTTCTCTTAGGAACAAAAACATGAACCAAATATGACAGATCCATTAAAATGACAGTTGAAAATGGACCTTTATGCTTTTCAAGGAAAATGTTGTTTGCCTCAATTAGAGATTTCTTGTGCAACTGACTGAAATTGCCAATAGAAACAAATAGGTACTCAGTGAATAACAAGGATAAATCAATATTTAAACATTAAAGATAAGATGGAAAGTCGATGATTCAAGGAAACCTAAACGTAGGTTGCTCGACTTCTAAGACACGCCACACAAGTTTTTCAGTTTCGGTGACTGGTGAAGGCAACCCTCCTATTTTATGGAAGAATTTTATCTGCAAGAGATCACAATCTATATCAAGAAAGACGTATAGTTCTCAAGAGTTACAAAGAGTTCAGCAAGAATTTAAACCCGTGCAAAGAATTGACAAGGCAAAAGAACATAATTTACACTACTACAGAAAATTTTTATTAAAAAGTCATGAAACAAGATAAATATACCGAGCAGAGATGAGATTTTGGATTTTCTGCATCCAACCTCAGTAAATGCTTTACAGCCTGGAAAAGATAAAGATCAAAGAGAATGTTTATCAATGGTCATACAGAAAGAAAAGAATAACTCTCTTTTACAAGGACAAAGAAAAGGAAAACTTTGATTCCTGATACATCAAAAGACAGATGATAATTAAACCAGAAAAAAAGAGAAGGATGGTAATTCAAGCAGTTGATTAAAATGCACTGGAACAAGTACCAAACATAGATACATCATACAAAAATGATATATAAATGGATAGAGATTGGAGTAGCAAGGAAGAGGATTTTTTCTTACAGTTGAATTATGAAGGAACATACCTGCAAGGCAAGCAAGATTTTCTGTTTCCTCATGTTTACTTCAAAGGACAGTAAATGTGTCTCCAAGCAATCAGACGAGTGCTTAAGTAGCAGCTTCAGGTACTTCGTAGCCTCGGCCAGGGGATCTTCAATCTGAAGTTTTCTCAATACGAAAATTTCATTCATCAATCAAAATATGCAAAATTTGGAGAAGTCTCAGAATAATAAAGTTCCTTTTCTCCCATTTATTGAACACACTTGTTTTTTATTGCTTGAAATAGACTCCAAATGTTTGACATGACCGCACAGATATAAGATGTCGACCACTCAAAGTTTCATGAACTAAATTTCCACCGGAAGTACAAATTCAAATGGTGATGGAGATATCCCTCGGCACACTAGACTCGATATAAAATCAATTCCAGTGTCTTCTAGCAACACTAGGGGGTCATACATTACTACTTCTGCATACAAGATGTGAGAGAACGACAGACAAAATAATACCTGAACCAACTTTTCACCGTATGGATCAGGATCTACAGGCTTCACCTGGCGCTTCCCAGATTTTGCAACACTAGTGGAACTTGGTTCCTCAGTTTTGACTTCTGCATCCTAAAAGCACACAAAATACTAAGTTAATTCACGATAAGTTAATTTTTCAAAAGCAATACAGAAGCAACTTAAAGTACTTTCTTAGCTCGGGCCTCTGCTTTCCTCAGTTTTTGCCTTAATTTCTTTTTCTGAGAGGGAGGCAACTTAGACATCTCGTCATCTTCTTCAGCTGTTGACTTTGGAGGACAATCATACAGCCTCAGGTAGCATCTGATTTACAAGAAAAAGAATGCCCGATGAAACATAAAAATCTCCAGTCACAGAAACATTTGGTAAGCTAGCCGACAATCTAGGACAAAACATGGATATTAAGCAGAACTTTTCCAGTAATCGGAATAGCAAATGTCTTTTCTAGGCAATAGTTTACAAGTTAAAACAGAGAATAGCAAACAAACTAGTAAAGGTTAATAACAGCAGAAAATATTTAGAATACAAGTTGCCTGGAGATCCCAAACATTTTAATACTTTTAGCAAGTCAAAATAAATACCTGATAGCGCCACTTGCTGCTTTGCGAAAATAAGCATGTGAATGGAGCCGATCTTGAAATTTCAGCATTTCAACATAGGCGCGTAGTGTCATTTTCCTTAAGCAATAAGAGTGAAAATCAAATTGGTCCTCTGTGATATCTGCATAATGTTTTTCCACAGCAAGAAATTTCTTCAAGGCCCGCCCAAGCTCGCCTTGGCGCAGGTAACTTTCCCCAGATGCCAGTTCATACCTTGCCAAATTCATCAAAAAATTGCAGCTAAAAGGATCGCAAATGGCCAAATCCAAGTAGATGATGATCAAGTTCAGTCAAGAGACTTACCACATGCACTGCATATCGTAAAGGTTGTTCAGTTGATCCCCTTCTTTTGTGAATAATAAAGCCGTCTTTTCAGCTAACGCCACCTTCAAAAAGATATGCAGTGTAAGCCATAAAAAAAATCAAAGGACAAATGTAGGATTATTTTTTTATGACAATGCGCACAGGGTAAAACCCCCGCTCCTATGCAATAGCTCACAAACCACATAAGAGAGATAACCCGCACTAGGCAAGCCTGGTGTGACGAGCTCGACCCAGATTGCAAATCCCTTGCTTTCGCTGGCAAGGGGTTTCGAACTTGAGACCTCCAACATGGAAGTCCCAAGCTCAAACCACTGGGCCACCCCGCAGTAGGATAATTCACCAATGTAGGATAATTCATAGGTATTGAAAATTACCAGCAAAGGTTAAAGATATTAAGGATCAAAGAAAACAGACGAAGTTTGTACCTGATCAGCCTGAAGCATACGCTTAACACATTCACTGTTAACATAGCGATCTGCAAGATCCATGCACCTGGCTTCATCGGCCAATGAAGCAGCAGCTGATAAGTCCCCACTATGCTTTAATATGCGGCTCTGTGTTGGAGAAACCAACGACAAGTTACATACATTACAAAAGTTAAGATTAGACCAACATATGTTAAGTTCATTCAGGGACCAAGATTAATGTCTCCGGAAATATGATCATAAAATTTGAAAGACATGAAAAGAGTAGAAGACTCCTTGATAAACTAGCAATAGATAGTGAGTGAATTTGTCTTAAAATGTCATGTCAAATGAGCAGGTACAAGATCGAATGGATTTTGATCAATGTAATACTCATGCTAGTGATGTTTGACAATCAAAGAAGATGGACATATAACAAAAAACATGCAAAAATGATAATGAATCAATATCAGACATCGGAGAACATGTAATTTTAGAAAGACCTATATTTTTTGTTTATCATAGGTGGTGAAAAGTAGAAGCAGACTTATGGTTAAAATAAAAATCAATCCCTCAACTACACCTCAATTTCCAACTAGTTGAGCCTGGGAAAATGATCCTCTATATCCATTCACTATCCGAACCCATCATACAAAAACACACAATTTTAATGGTGCAAATTACAGATAATTTATTTTGACAAGCTCCAACAGAATCCTTTTCTTTTCATCACATTTGAAAATTGGAAGTGCAGTTTCACAAGAAACATTTTTCAGACAAGTCAATTAAGAACCAACAGGGATATAGTCAAATATCAAAGTCAACAAACAAATGGTGAAGGCAAAAGAAACAAATAATGGAAGATTCACAAATATTCTGATATGGATAGATGAGCAAATATACCTTAACAGAGTATAAATCTATGACCGTAGGAGTATGTTCTATTGCCTCGTCAATTTTTACAAGAGCAATGTCATACTGTCCACGTCTGTCATAATGCTGCAGCAAGAAATTTTTTCAGCAATTAGGAAGGTGAAAGGGGACAAAGAAAAGACATGAAAGCCGTGAATATTTATCTAAGACATGTGAGCAAACCTGAGCCAAATAGAACAAAATCCACAGAAGTGTTGAAGGGGGTTCTTTTCCCTCACTGCAGAAGTGTATATTCGAACATCAAAATTTAGAATTAAGAAAGAAAAAAAATGAATCAAAACCTGCAGAAATCATAGCATCAAGGTAGGCACTGATTACACCTCATCCAATTATAAGACATCAATACCCTGGAG
The DNA here is from genome assembly GCA_016801875.1 of Solanum sitiens. Taxonomy (NCBI): domain Eukaryota; kingdom Viridiplantae; phylum Streptophyta; class Magnoliopsida; order Solanales; family Solanaceae; genus Solanum; species Solanum sitiens. Next base: position 799,621 of record JABWTJ010000090.1, read on the forward strand.
CTTACAAATAGTAGCTCCTTAAAATTCCCTTCTTGAAGTTATTGACAAATAGACAGGGATCATCTGGCTAAATAAGGGATCAGCCTTGGAGCGGAACTTTTATAATTGTTTTTGAGAACGAGATATGTACATAATCTTTGAGTATGTGAATTACGTTGTTCTGATGTGGATCCTCTATAATGAAACAAGCACCTTTATCATGAGAATCACCTTGAGAATGGTGATTGAAGTTTAAAACAAACAAAATAACACACACGACTACATATACGGAACCTTAAATTTCCCTCAGCCTCAAACTAGCAAAATATAAATATATTTCTTACATAAGCGCTTCAAAATAAAATAACAAGTAACTTGAATGTACCTGGTAATAGAAACCTAAGACATAAATTTCTCGGACTCTCCAAAATTGTTGTTGCACCCATGTCAGATCCTCCAAAAATGCACAACTTTAAGGATCCAACACGCACCCAGTGACATTTTTGAAGAGTCCGAGCAACATGGCCTAAGACTAGTAACTGTCGAAATCTGAAGTGGCCTCAAGAAGGTCAAGATAGTGAAAGAAGAAAAGCAAATGAGAACTTCTTACTGATCTAACATAATAAAGGGGGCAAAATAAATAATAAATCAGCTCAAGAGTGAGGACTGTTAAAGTTTGCTCAGCAGTTTGTTAAGCCTAATTGTGAAAGTGACACAATAAGTGTATCATGAATCAAAGGTACACAGAATTCACTAACCTCTCGGGATATCCACCAGTAGTCTTAATTGATTTCTCCAGACTCAGAACCAATTCCCCTAGAATATTGGCCTGTGAAACATATGCAAATAATTACGAACACTACAAATATGCAGGAAAATATAAACCCGTGAAATCTGCTATGGAACATGAAGGAACATTGGAGCTGACCTTGCCAGGGTGATTGTACAGTGGATAAAGATCAGAAAACAAAGAAGGAACACCCTAGATATTCATCACCATGAAAACATGTCAGCTTAGCTCAAAAGACCAAGGAAACCAGAAAGGGTGTTGGCATATAAGTACTTTTGTTAGAAGAGGTCGAATATAGTTCTCGGCTGCTTCCCGAAACTTGCCGTCTTTAAGAAAATCAAGTGGAATTCTCTGAAAGGGAAATGAAAAGAAAGTTCACTATGGATACTTATCATATTTCCGCAAGATAGAAAAAGGTAAAAGAATGGTGATACAACAACAAAAAACCCAATGAAATCCCACAAAGTGACATCTGGGGAGGGTAAAGTGTACGCAGACCTTACCTCGCAGAGGTAGAGGTAGAGAGGCCGCTTCCGAAAAAATGGTGATAAATTAGTAATAAAATGTTTACATTTCAAGTCATTGAAGACGGCTTGTACTCTTGGCATTTAAAAGAATGAAAAGTCAATTCTCCCCATGGCTTCGTTCTAGTAGCAAAGGATGAGGGACTTGCGACTTAGGTCACAGGTTTGAGCCCCTCCGCCATATGAACTAACTACTAAGCTTGTTATTTAAGTGGAGAAGCGTAGAAGAGCGTGCCCATTATCCCCGAGTTTTAAAGGTTGTGGTTGGTTCTAAGGGTTGACCCCTGACATTTTCTTTAAAAAAAAAAAGAATTAAGTCAACTCCAGTTTATAGCTTATACTTAAAGTTAAACCATAATAAGGTCCAGAAAGACAACAATGCAAGGTAACTAAATCAGCCATCTAAAATTACAGTACTTTGCTGAAGGCAGATAATTATGGAATTTCCTGAAAACAAATCGACAGGATATGGGTAAGAAAGATAGCCACTGCCCAACAATCATAGGCAACAGGATCAATTCAAATTGTGTTGCTCAACCCTTCAAAAATGTCAACCAGTGCATGTCAAATTCTCCAAAAGTAGTGTATTCTGGAGAATCTGACACGAGTGCAGCATTGAAAGTGCAGAGTCCACGCAAGTTAGATTCAAACATTATTGAACAGAGTTAGACAGCTATTATCCTGATAGTAGGCAGGATAAAGCACGCATTACCTTTACAGCAGATGATTTATTGTATTGCTGAGCAAGTGACTTGTACAAAGCTTCGAGCCTATCAATTTCATCAGAACTATACTGTCCGTTTTCAGAATATAGTCCCAGGCATCTTTGTAACCCCTCATAGTATCTGAAAGTTAGAGAGAGTATATATTACATGTATAGTTAGTACTTTAGCTTTGAAAAAAAACTAGCTAGTATATCCATTCACAGTTAAGAGAGAGAACAACGACAACAAAGGAACATGCACGTGATTAAGCACTGGGTATGTTGTTGTTGTTGATCTATTCCTTTTTTGTGAGGAATTACCAAGGAACGATCTTTTTTGTTGAGAAGGAATTACCAAGGAAATATCTTTTTTATTTAGAAGGAATTACCAAAGAAAGATTTGATCCTAGTATAATAGAAGAGATAGAAATGCACATACAATGATCTTTATTATATGAAGGTATCATCAAAACGTCCCAGTAATTTTTGACAAACGAACTAAGATAATAATGCACCTGTAATTGTCAGGATTCATTGAGAGAAGCACTCTGAATAATCTTTCACCTTCTTCAAAGCGGTGAAGCTTCAAAAGAAGTGAAACCTCTTGCTCCTTGTAGCCCAATTTGTCAAACTATAGTAGCATAATAAAATCAACATACAGGAGTAAGTTCAAACAAATTTCTGTAGGATTGCATCATATGAACTTACAATCTTAGACTCTCTCTTGTGCAACTCTTCAAGGGCCCTCTCAAGAAAACCACATTCCTCTAACAGAGAGACCTGAAAAAGTTAATAACCAGGTGAAATTGAAGTTTTCAGAATAAAAATAATACAATTCTCAAGGCATTGATAACACAATTCTCCAAAAACAGAATTATTCATCGGGTTAACTTGTTAGTTGTATAAATCACCACATAAAGAAGCAATTTGTTTCACATCTTAAAAAGATGAAAAGCAAATCATTTTTTTGTTTGAGCCAAGGCCACTGAAGCCTCATCCAAACAGGCATAACCTGATGGCAACTAGTTCAAACACACATCCTAAAAACTTATATGCTCGAGCAGGCCGCTTAAAATTAGAAAGATCTTAGTAAATTAGATCTGTGTTGGTGGTTAAGCAACTAAACCATTTTGCATGTTTGAATTCATAGCTACCCATAGCAGCTTTCATCCAAAAACACTTTCCAGGAGCTAAGCAGAACTACATTAGAAACAAGGATACAACCATTTCCAGAGTCGGTCTATAATTTATTTTTCGTGAAACTGGTAAGGTTAGAGTCAGTTTATAATTATCAACTATGTATCACAGAATCATGCTTTCCGAATGTGTTGCTAAACTAGCACTACAATGTACCAAATAATAAGTCGGATGGGTTTTGTTGCAAGAAAAAACTTCAGTATGCTGACAGTATGGCCCTGGAAAGCAGCATCTCCAAAAACATTCCAGTTCATTTGGGCAATAATAAAATCAAAATAAATGAGTATTACTAGAAATTTCAACCATCCAAGTACAAAAACATAAATGGGCATCAGGCAGCAGAATGGCACAGTATCTGTACAAGTGTCACTGCACTCAGCGAACACACTTCCCATATAAATGAAAATCTACAAACAGAACAAAATACTCTGAAGCATACATAAATATTCCCTGTTACCTTGTATAGAAGCATCTCCCCATGTTCACAACGTTCATTTTCTGGAGGATAATCATCTTCAAGAGTCCCTTCATATGCCTCAAGGATATCAACAGCTTTTGACCCACTAACATACAAGAAGGTGAAATGCAGATTGATGTTTGAAGTCGATGTTGTGAATTATAAAACAAAAAAAAAATCATTCAAACAATCTTAAAGAGTAAAAGATTTGGTAATATAATGTTGGAATTAGTCAACCTAATATGTTCTTGGAAGTATATTCTCATATATTTTGTAAAAGAAGGGGACAAAAAACCCGACAAAACAAAAGCAATGATAAATGACTTAAGTGGTATGGTTTGCTTCCAACATTTGTATAACCAACTTAATTGGTTTGGTTTCTTTAGAGAAAGCTGAACCAGGCGGCCAAACCGAATTGCGAACACCCCTACCCAGAACCACTGTAGGAAAAAAAGAAAGAAAGAAGGACAAGAACTAAAGAGTCAGATCAACTACCAAACCAGTCATACTTTATTCACATGCAAACCAAATCAAATTCCCCAATATGGACATCCAATATCTTATACACAGAAACATCAAGTAATGCAGCAGTTCTGCAACTCCTCAACTAGATTCGTATCAGGCATCAAAAACAGATAATCACCAGGAGAGAAAGTACTAGCTATTTCGAAACACACATCTACAAAATTGTACTAGCTATTTCAACAATAGTAAAGCAAGTTACTTGGAGTTTAAATGATGAGAAACAGCAAAGCCAATCCAATTCATGCGATGATTTGGCTTCAGAGTGAGCAATTGCTGTCTCGTTTCGACAAAACCTGACAAGTCACGCATTTGTGCCTGTAGAAATATTTACCAACCCATAAGTTTGGACAAAGAAGAAAAACATGCTAAAAACTGAAAAGGAAACAAAATGAGAATGACAAAGGTAAAATAATAGAGCTGCTACATTTTACAAGATAAGCTTGTGGCTACCACTCTACAAAATTCTTAGATGCTAATCATGTAAGAATCGATTTACATAGTATTCATGATACCAAGCACCTGGAGCAATTAAAGGAGACATTCCAACAACATAGGAGAAACCTTTAACGCCCAGATTGCACCTTAATTTAGAATGTCATAAGTTACTGGGGTTATCAGAACATGAAAAAGAAGTCTTAAGCCAGCGATCAAAGAAAATAAACCACATGAACGTCACGTGAAATACAGTACAACTGTAAGCTCGGGAACAATAAAAAGGAGTTGCAGGAGTGCTACAGACATGACAATGTTGCAAGCATAAGCAACCCACTTATTCACTCGCATCAGCAAAGGGTATACAGTGACAGTATCATCCAATACTCCAGATACACATGAGAAACGAGGCATAACAATGAATGAACAACTCTTCTGATATGAAAGTTTCTCAAGTAATTTGGCAACTCACTCATTAAGGAGCAGCTCTTTAACAACAGTTTAATAGACATGATTGAGACGCAGCGCAACTCTAATCTTTAGCAACCCATTATGAGGCTTACACAGATGAGCCTAAATGCAGAACAGTTTAAAATGCAGCAAACACTCAGAAAAGGAAGAAGGATGTTATTAAAAGAGTCACACCTGTAAAAGGGATAGATCACGTAATATCTCAATGTTGTCGGGATCGATTCTAAGGGCATTGCGATAGCACTTAATTGCTTCTCGGTACTCTCTATCTGATCGGTATAGGAGCCCATAAACATGCCAACAAACATGACTCTTAAGGTTATTCTGCAAAGAGAGAAGCATAGTTAACAATGTTATACAAAAGAAAAAGACAATAGAAGTTAAAACACAAGAAGCTTTTCATTCCTAAGAGGAAAATAAATTAAACCCACCTTCAATCCAAGTCGGACAAGTTCATATGCTTCTGATTTGCGGTCCACACAATTCAGTGTTAATCCTTTCATTGCTAGCGTTTCTGTAACCAGATCATTAAGTAAAATGGTGGCATAATAACTAAGAAAGCCTTGGAAGGAAAGAACAGTCATTAAGATACAAATTACAACTAGTGCTCAATCTCAATAATGTCACATCCAGCAGAAAACATGGTCTGGAAGTGAGAGGTTTAACTACTGATTAGAAGATTCAAAGAAAAATTTACAGTTGGCATGTCTGATAAAAGATATAAAAAGAAATCTGTTAGCATGCATGTTGCCTACTGTTCATATAAATAGTGCTATCCATCATACTTATCATGGAAAAGTAAAGGTTGCCGTCCTTCATCTATTTACAACAGATTACAAACTAACTTCTCAAAGATCGATCATGAATAGAAGGGCTTGTTTTGTTAATCAGGTACAGGCTTGCCAATAGGGTTCTAAATAATGCAGCTGAAAGCTTTTAACACAACATATCTGATTATCAATCAAAATGATTAAAAAGGCAAAAACATTCAAAAAAAGTTGCTTCATTATCAACAGTAAAAATGCAATAATAGAAGAGCTAGTCATATCATATCTTAATGCAGAAATAGAGATCCAGAGAATTGGTTCATCTCACACAATCAGCCTTCTGTTTTATTCTATAATCACCTCTTGACTAGGGACACTAAGTTCACCTGGGGTGCTCAGTATTAAACAGAAACAACTAGGACTTCAGTATTATACTCCCTCCATCCACTATGTTTGACATGTATACTAAAAATAGTTGTCCAAAATTAATTGTCAATTTAAACAATCAAGAAACAATTAGTCACTTTTTACCAATTCTGCCCTTTATGTGAAAAAAGTTGCTTTCAAGTTACATGTGAAAAAAGTTGCTTTTAAGGTTTTCAAAAAGTACAAACTATTTTAATAATGATTAATAGTACGGTTATATTAGTCAAATTGCACCTGATATTAACTTTTTCTTAAACGGTTGTTCATGATCTTATCGTGACAAACAATAGTGGACGGAGGGAGTACTAGCAATGTAATATAGACTCAGACTTGACATAGTCCCAGTAGTACTAAAGATTTGATTATAACTGTATAGATATGGCACATGGGCCTAACTCAGCCCCAAAAGCTAGCTAATGAGGGGAAGTTTGTTCAAGTCCATATAAGGAGACCAAATTCCCATCCCTCTACCGATGTGGGACATCTTAACCCTCCCCCCCACGCACAGACTTCAACTGGAGCGTGAACACTTCTAAATGGGGGTCCATCATATTGGGATGGGCCATGTAATCTACACATGGGCCTAACTCAACCTCAAAAGGTAGCTCATAAGGGGAGGTTTGTCAAAGTCCATATAAGGAGACCAAATTCTCTATACCTCTACCGATGTGGGACATCTTAACAATACCTAATTATACAATTATTGGATCAACAAGATAAGGAGGTGGAGGTTGTTGCCATATCCCTTCATCACCTTGATATTCTCCTAATAGGTGTTTTATGTAAGTGCTTAATTAAAAAAAAAAAAGAACTTGTCGCTTTTCCCAGATAGTGATTCATATCTCACTGCTTTCAGGCACATCCACAACGAGAAGAAGGTAATACTTCAGGAAGCAAGTACCTCAATCTAACAACCCTAACACGGTAACATTGGCTTTATAGTTGAAAATGCATGATCTATACATAAAACAAAATAAGAAACCAACCATACTGAATTTTCTGCCTAATATTCATAACCAAAGTGCTCAAATTTATGACTTTTAATCAAATGTGCACCTAGTAGAATTGCATTTACCTCCATGGTCAGGAAATTTCTTGAGAATAGTGTCCGCAGCTTTCAAGCCTTTCTTATACTGCTTTGTCTCATATGATTTCTGCAACAATGAAGAAATCCGGCTCAACATTAGACATACTTTAGCCAAACAGTAAACAAGAAGAAAAAAAAAAGAGGCGGAGGGCACGTCATATGTACTCTAGTCATACTGAATTAATTGGAATATCTCGTGTTAAATAGTCATATAATCTAGTACAAAAAGGATTATATGTCATATTTTACTAAAAAGATGCCTGGATTCAGGGTACGAAACTGTTGGCATGAATTCTGCTTTGATAAATAAAGATGAAGCTTTTTAAAATCAAAAGTAGCACAATGCTTGTGGTATGAGATTACAACATGAACCTTGCAAAAAATCAGTTCCTGTATAGACTTTGGTAGGCTTCCTACATCATATACATTTTGCATTACACCCAAAAATACCTAAAGAGAAAAACTAATAGCACAAATATGAAGCAAAATACCTTCAATCACAAAAAGAAAGTATGAAATAAAGCATCCAGCTTTCGGCATGATTTTTTTTTTCGTTTGATAGGTAAAATAAAAAGGTTTGTTGATCAAAAGTAGCTCTAAGCGAAACCCTTGCAAAAAATCTGTTTCTATCTAGACTAACATGTGAGGCAAGGAATAACTCTCACATGCTATCCATGTCACATACATTGCATTTTACACCAAAATATCAAAAGAGAAAACTAGTAGATTTTAGCTTGTGTGTGTTGTCCTTTGCTCTTTTGAAACATTAGTGATTCCCCTTCCCTCCAAAATAACTCACCGCATACAAGCAGATAATTTTTCTTTTTTCTGATTTTCCGGGTGAATTTGGACAAGGATCCTCAATTTTTGAAAATAAAATTATTTTTATAAGGATAAATAATTGATAATAACCTTTTGGAAGAAAATTACATATTTGAAAACTACATGCAAAAGTGCTATTAGTCACATTGAAAAGGTTTGATATCATCGTTTTTCCTTGTTAGTTTTGAAAAAGTTGGTGTTGTCAATATAAATCCTCTATATGTTTGTGAAAGGTATAAATGCTCCGTATATTCTGCTATATTCTAACTCAAGTCAATCCAATACTGGTACTTAATATGTTTTTAGGGGTTCTCTAAAACTAGGAGTTCACTAAATATCAAAAATGTATCTGCCCATACCTAATGTTAAAAGTATCAACACAACCCAAACATATTGTCATCGCTTGCATGGGCCTTTGCTTCATAACTTCTTCTCTTTTTTATAATAGTGGTAGCTAGGCTAGCTTCCCTGCACCTTGACTTGTTCCACAAGTTACTGTCACCACCCACCAACAACAGGTAACTTTGTCCATCAAGGCCGGTATAGATGGGAAGAAATCACCTAGTATTAGTGTTGTTGTCTCTGCTAAGATCTGTTTTCATGGTTCATAACTCACTTCATAGACCATAACAAGAATATCGATCTTAGCTAAGAATATATTAGACTTCATGATCTCCGCCTCATAACGTTGTATTCTTAGCTAAGTCTTAGAGATTGTAGGTCTCATAATACAAATCTTCTGTAATAACTTCCCTCCAATGTGATTTTTAGGTTTACTTTGTTGCTTTTCAACACCTCCAATCACCATATTGTCGCATCTACTAATTGGTACATTTGGAAGTCTATGTCGGACATGGGCAAACCATCTCAATTGATCTACTATTATTTTGTTCTCTATGTGTGTGATTTGCAACTTCTATTATAGATCTTTTAGGCTCATTGTACGTAGTCTAGATTCCTATTAGCAATAATTTGGAGGTATCCAACATGTCCTTAATGCTGAGACTACAACGTTACCAATTTCAAAAAATAAAAGTATGAGAATAAAAAAAATCTTTATGTACTGTTCGTACACATGTTACATTTTGACTAATTTTATAATTTTCTTGAATTTTCTATAGTTTAATTTATTTTAATTTTTGTAGTTTATTTACTTATTTTATAATTTATAAATTATTAGGCTTACACATCGTGCCTTGGAGTTTATGCCTTGCAATGTATCATGTAAAATGTCTCACTGCCCGCCCTTTAAAAGCAGCTTTGCTAATCACCCTCTTTTTTTGGTAGTAACTTCTTATGACACTTTTTTTCACAAGCTCTGTCAAACACCACTCCATACTTATGGTTCTAGTCCGTTAGACACACCTAAAACTTCATCTTTTACTTTCTTATTGCAACTTATATAGAGAGATAAAGGAGGGGGGGTTTGATAGATTAAAACTTAAGTCTTGAAATAGTCTATTTATCATGATTCCTTATAACGATGACATGACAATCCAGTCACAAAAGTATTTTGGACCATGATTATATATTTGTTCAGCACAAAATCATCTCCAAAAATAGCTATCACTAATACAAATTCACAATTGTATTACACTTCCTTAATTCGCATAGCAACGGAAACACCTCTAGCCTGTCCAAATTCATAATTTCATAAACAACTTAACAGATACAATTCACGCAACCGATATAGTACTGTACAATTGTCACTGAAATAATTTAGCAGAAAATACAGGCTATTAACTGGCATGAATACAAAGTAATTGAATAAAGTGAATACGAACAAAAAAAGAAAAAAAAAACTAAACTCCATTGAGAAAGAATTTTTTTTTTAGAGAGAAACGAAGAACTTACAACGATGAGTTTGAAGAGGTTGGCTTCTTTGGCAGGAAGCGAAGCCCCCATTTTTGAATAGCGAAGGTTCTAGAGAGAGAAAGAGGAAGGAGATTGCAGGTAGTGAGACAGTGAATGGGAAAAGATACAGCGGAGATGGTGGCGTTTATCTGCTGCAACCCTACTGAGATATAGTCAAGTTGAAGCTTTCGGGCTGGGGAGTCCGCAGGGGTATTTGAGTAATTGCGTTATTTGGTTACATTCGTGAGGACTTTACAATTTTATTACGTTGGTTTAGTTCCTAATAAGGTTAGGTGGAAAGAAGGAAGAAAAAAAATTACAAAAAAATGGGTGAATTAGGTAGGCCTTTTGACATGGATGTAGTGCTCATTTGAGAAAACAAGATAGTTTGAAGTTGAAGTTGTGTTTACATTACATTTAAAAATATATATATACTTTTATAGGTGAAAAAAATATCATTCCAAAAAATATCTTTCAAGACTAATTAAACAATGTTTTAAAAAAAAAAATTAAAAGAAATACATGTCCAAACGAGCTTGTAAAATTTATTTGGAATAGTCTCCCACAATTCTAGAATGTTCTCAATTACAACATGTTTAATGTGATTCCATGTAGATTTGGACAATGTAGAGTGTATTCGGATTTACCTTACATCGTGGAGATAGAGAGATTGTTCCGATAAGATTCTTAGCTCAATTAATAATAATCTCAATTTTCTCAAATTATTATTAACGAAGTCAGTCGTAATTTTCCTTCTAACAATAATTGAAAAATAAACAATTGACATGTGTTTGCATAATTGCATTGCACCAATGATCAATGAAATGAATTGAGAAAAATGAGGTCTCAAAATTAAAAGCACAAATATCATATGATTTCATCTCAATTTTTCAAGTTTGAGTGAACATAAATACTCAATATATATGTTGGTGGAAATTGGAAAATAGTAGGTTTTCCATATAATTAAGGAATCAAGTGCACTTAAGTTGATTCAGACAACCATTTTTATAAAAAGAATGTTGATTGAAAACTAAAACGAGCATAGAAAACAAATAAAGATAGAAAAAGAAATAGAGCTAGAGAGGATCAAAGCTATTGTTACCTAGATTTTTTGGGACCTAAACCAACTTGACAGAAAAATCTCAAAAAAGATGAAGATCCAAGCCCAAAGTATGTAATTGGGTTTTTGTATACTTTTTTTATAACAGGTTAGTGACAGATGACAACTCTTGGATGTCGATACTCAGTTCAAATATACAGCTATCATCTTCTTCCTCCATTCACAGGCTAAAAGAAATTGAAGATTAGTGTTTTCACCTCCCATTTTTACACTCGCTTAGTGTTCCTAATGGTAGATGCTACGGCATTATAAGCTTGATCAATTTCCTCTTCTGTCATCTCAACGGTATCATCACTGTCATATGCAGCAGCATCTTTGGCAGAGCCACCAGTCTTTCCACTTACACGAGTCCGCTGCTCTTTCATCTTCAAAAGTTCATCGTCTTCCCTATTTTTGTACTCCAGCTCATAAATTTGTTTACAGGTCACAGCATGTTTGCAAAGATCCTTATGCATTGTAGCTGAACCAACACAACTACCATCAAACTTTGCCAGCTCCTCAACAGCACGAGGGATGCATTCCCACTGTTCAGTTATTTGACGCATATCCTACAGAGTTAACAAGAATATAATTAACGACGAAAAAAATAAATAAATTGGAGGATGAGTCAAAACTCACCATCAAAATATGGAGAAAAGAAAAGCAAAACCTTTCTTAGTTCAGTGATTACTTTTTTAATCACTACAGCTTGAACTTATTGATATACCTACTATATTACAAATCTTCCAACAAAATTTCCAACAATTCTTCCATTGAATCAACATGAATTCAGCTAGAATTCTTAGAATGTTCAAGGACTCGAGACATGATAAAGTTTGTCAATTGGAAAGCACAACATTCAAAGGATAGGCTAAGCAAATGAATTTACAACCTACCCTCAATTTCCTACGACAGACGTATTCATTCAACTTGAAATACAGATCAAAGGACACTTGTAGCCCTAACAAAGAACGTACTCTTTCAAAAGAACTCAAACTTCTCCTTGGAAGAAACAACCATTTTTCATAATTTTTTTATACGGGCAACATCACAGCCATAAAAGTTCTACAATGGGTTCATCACACCTTGGTCAATCATCTGACAGAATATGTGTTCGCTGTTGAAGTTATTACTTGGTAAGAAAAACAAACTGATATTCCAACCCACTATGCTTAATGTTCTCACTTGATGGGACTCAAGTAAGGAAGCACAAAAAGTTCTGCCCAGTATGCTAAAAATGTCTGCTACAAGATGTAACTGAGGGCATTTGTTCATTCAGCTCTATGTAGCTGTGCCACCTGTTTTGACTGACTCGGAAACCAGCAGACTTTTCTCGTCATTTAACACCATTCCCAGTCTCCTATCATTAGCCACCCCTGTACAGTACAACCATCAACAACGACACCCAATAGACCCCCCCCCCCTACAACCTAACATGCCTCCATGCTTGCCAGAACATCCAATGTCCACCCAGTCTATACCCACACTGGTTACTACCGCCACGTTTATAGTTGACTGCCTTCACTCTCACTACCTTCCTTTGTGTACAATAATGTATTCGTGATTCCAGAATACTCTCAGAAAACAAAAGGTCCTGGTGGGATGAAAAATTAATTAGGTAAAAACTTACTTGCACGGGTGTTTACGCCAAACCAATAGATGCATGACATGTGTTTGTATGCACACTTTTATCACTTGACCATCATTAATTAATGAATATTTTTACTCCATTAAATCACTTAATCACAGTAAACACCCGGTGCAGGTTAGTATATACCAATTACTTAATAAACGCAAATTCTCTCATGAAAATGCAGTTCAATAAAGGTAATATCCAACAAAAGAAGTTGCCTAGGATAAAAATTAGTAATTAGATTAAAAACTGCAATGCTACTTATTTGTCATAGAGCACTATTTATCTTCTTTATAAAGTAAATATAAACAGCGATAACTAATTTGTGTAAAACATGAAATGCTACTTCATTTATCATCCATAGCAATAACTAATTTGTGAGAACAGTACAACATCAATAATCGATTAATCAACTATGCATCACCCCAAAACTAGTTGGGGTCAACTACATGAAAAAGAGTCCAACATCAATGGTGCAACTTAATAGTTAGCAACAGAATACATTACCAGGAAATTGGCAAGAAGAAAATCCTGAGGCAAACTATAGCAATTTCAAATGGTGATAAGGCGGAAAAAATTTACAGCACAAGTTATGTTGATAAGAGAGATACTATCCCCCTCTAAGATTTCCCCCCGACAGTCCTATATATTACTTAAGGATATCCAAAATGGCAAGTAAGAGACCAGCACATAATTCTTACTCTATAAACCAAACATTCAATAGAAAAATGTGGAAAATTGTAGCAAAAAATAATTTACCTGCCCTTGATTAAGAGAATCTATGGCATCCTGTAAACAGGTTAGAATTCCCTCAGCAGCTATTTTCTTCATCTCATGGGGCTCTGGCTGTATCAAAATCAAATTTGATGAAGTAAGAGAACTCGCGACAAATAATTACATATAATTATGCAGGATTAAGTATTCATTCAGATACTTGGATGGACTATTTCTCGCAATCCCCTCAACACAATTTCCACCTCCTTTCCTTCCCCCCTCTTACCCAAAAAAAGAAGCATAAAATTCTTGGCCTATTCTTTTAGAAGACAGAGGTCCTTCATTTTTTTAAAATTTTTATTAAGACATAACACGAAGCTATTTTGTGTCCAAATGAAGATAATCAGTCGGATTGACAACACTCACGTACAAGTCAACAACTGATTCCAGAAAATTAGATACAGCACTTTACCCTTTCATCTTGATTCTCCAGCCATGAAATCGTCCGGTTAAGATCATCTATAGCCCATTTTTTCACTTTATATGGAGAGAAACCATCTTTTACTTTATCAGAATGTACCTCCTGTCACAACAAGATAATGTGGATCACAAAAGCAAGTCTGAATGAATTGATTTTGAATCCTTTTCTGAATCTATATATGGTGAACATGTGTCAATACAGATAAGTAAAAGATAAGTACCTCAGATGAAGGAGCAGCAGTTGTCTTAAAAGGTGAACTTTTCTCTCGTCTTGTTTGAGATTTTCTTGATGTTGATGGTTTTTGATCTGTAAGGACCAAGATGGATAAGTTAACTGTAAGTATCATTCACTATATTGAGCTTAATGAGCCCCGTCCTTCTGTAACACACAAACAGTGTGTGTTTTGGGACAGGGTGGGATGGGGTGAGGAGGAGAGACAGAGACAGAGAGAGGTGACCTTGGCTGGATTCATGAGAGACACTTTGACGTTTCCATGGCTTGCCAGCATGCATAAGATAAGTATCAATTTCAACAAGTTTTCGTAGTTTGTAACACTCTGTTATCCACTCCTGTGCAAAACAAGCAAAAACTTTTGGACTTAGAAAGAGTAGAGGTTGTAGAAGAAAAAGTCAAACTCCAACGGTAACCCCATGTCCCCACATAAAGAAGGCAGCGGTGCTTAACGTGAACAAACTTAAGCAAAATAAACCCCTGTTTATCACACATTTTCATGACATGTGGATGCCTAATACTTCGACATACAGTGCAAAACACGCTTCCCCGCGCACCAAAATAAAAGGATGTAAGTCAGGATAAAGAATAAACAAAGACTTCTACCAAGATTTTTCTCTCTCAACTAAGTTACCCCTTTATCTTGCAGAAATACCAAAAGAATAAGATCGACATCTAGGTCTAAGACCCTCCCATGTTCAAATAGAGACTGAAGTATCATCTTCTGAGGAGGAAATGTCATTAATATAATAGAATGCATTCCCACAAGGAAATTATGAATCATGCAGTTATATAGAGCAGAAATATTGGAACAAAAGAAAGGATCAAGCAAAATAGTTCTGTTCAAAAACAAATGACAAAACTGAAGTCTACAAGGATAGGAAATAGAAAAGACACAAGTAGTACAACACAGTTAGATTTCGTTCATTTCATTGAAACACATAAAACTAGACGCATCATTATCTCCTAGGACTTCAGCCTCCTTCCTATCATAATGAACTTGCAGAGAATCAACACCAGTTATACAGCAAAAGGAAAGAGGTAAACCTTCGATACAATTGTTCCATTATCTGCTTCAACTTGACGAAACTTTGGTGTATTGGAAAATGCACAGATCAGAAGTGTGGATTCCGAGTTCCAATCAGGTTGATACTTGGCTCCCATTTCTAAAGCCTGGGACCTTAATGTACCACGCTCGGGATTGACAAAACCTGATAGGACAAATACAACCCCTTCCTACAGCATTCAGAATATAGAACAACAAACGAGCTAAATCAATCAATCAACATACTCCGTAATCCCAAATCACTTGGGCTGACTATATGAAACAATACATATTCATTCCAGTCCATTCAACACATTTCATGATAAACACAGCTAGAATTATTTGGGTTTGACTATGTTAATACTATATATTCGTGTCATTCCATGCTATCCAACCGATTACATAACTAAAATTAGCAATTTGTCAACTATATGAAGCCTCTATATTCATTCTAAGCGATCCATCTAATAGCAAACACAACTAAAATTAGTTTCAGTCCTGTATGAATCATTAGCATTCATTCTACTATATTTGACCTATTCATAACAATCAGTACAAGTCTACATCATAAATTTCCACATACATTCTTCTCTATTCGGCCAAATTCATTACAAAAACAGTCAAAATTAGTTCTATCAACTATATGAACCATTCCGCCCTATACTATTCGCACATTCCATAATAACTGAAGCCAAAATTACTCGGGTTGACTATTTAAATCCTCCATATTCACTCCCTATATTCGGGTGATAACATAAGAAACGCAGCTCGTATAATTGGGAAAACTCTACAATACCATAAGTTTTGAGAAATTTGAAAAATGTGCTTCGTTCTCAGCTTCATCGGGAAGTGTTTTGCCATGGTTGGTTTTGCGTCTACCTTTCGCTTGCTCAGCTGTCTCCGTCGTCTCACCTTCATCATTTGATTTACTCTGACCCGAACCACTTGAACCGGGTTTCGAACTCATCCATGAAGGAAGATTACGTTTCCTCCCATTCTTGTCACCGTCGTTTGACCCAGACATGTTCAAACGGCGCTGCTTATCGATCGGAATTCGTCAATTTACAGATTGTGAGACATGCAAATTGCTTCAATTTACAGTAATATTGATGAAGAAGCTAACAATTTTAGGGTTATTTCCAGAAAGAGTAATCACATTCACTTTCGACTATATCAGTTTTTTATTTACTTCAACAAAAATCAGTATGGATTTTCATTCGTATTTTAATGCTATAGCCTATAATTAAGTCTCGGTTAGTAGTAGTTAAGGTTTTGCACAAAAAAACTAATTAGCAATCACATTTGATTGATATATCTATTACTATTAATTTTTAAATTTCTATCTATTTAAGTGCTACATGACTATAGATAATTTTCAAGCAGAGTGAAAATAAATTTATCCCTAAATTTTTTAATGTATATAAATATAACCCAATTTAACTATATTTCATTTTTTTTTTGGGGGGGAGGGGGAGGGGGAGGGGGAGGGGGGTTGGGGGTTATTCATTTAGATTAATATACCCATCTTTATGATACCCCTACTGATATAGAAATAGCTCACACATACTCTTTTCTTTAATGAAAGTGAAAAAAATAATTTCTTAGTTTAGTTTTATAATAATATTTTTAAACATCATATAATATCAGAGGGTATACTTAATCCTCTTCAAGCATATATATTTTTTTTGACTTTTTTTATTTCAATGATTATGATTTATTATTTTGATGGTCAAATTTATTTATGTTTCACTAATGTTCTTGTAAAATTTATTATAGATGACCCAAACTTTTTTCCAAAAACAAAACTAAATTACAATATAGGCGAAAAATAGTTTTAAATTATAATATAGCAAAAAAATGTTTTGAATTTTTTTCTTACATTAAAGAATAAAAGAAACAATAAAACAAGAATAAGAAATAAGTCAAAAAATAATTTATGTATAAAAAAAATTAAAATATACCTTGAACTTTCCTAGAAGGATCATATATACCCCTAATTCCTAAATGATTTTTAAAAAACTTAAAGGTTAAATATATAAATTTAAAACTAATTTTTTCACTCCCGTTAAATGAAGGGTATATATAAGCTCATTTTGTAACGGTAGAGATATATGTGAGTCATTTGTATAGCGGTAAGGATATATATGAGCCACTTTCATAACGAGTGACATATCAGCTCCAAATAACAATGTTGATGGGTATATCAGACCCTTTCCCCCTTTTTTTTATGGAAAAGTACCTTAAAATTATTGGATATTATTTGCAAAAATTATAACCAAGCACAATTTAATTTTTAAAATTTTCATATAAAGTAAAAAAAAGGATTGTAATAGTATATGATATATAAACTATGACATTGTGTGAATATTGATTTTGAGATACTACTCTTTTGATGTAAATTTAATTATTTGCTTCAGTTAAGTTAGTCAATTTTGATTACTTTGCAAGTTTTTACAAAGGGGTATATATCATATTTATTTTATAAAATGCATCTAATAAATATGTTTTGTGAAAAACATATGGTCCAATACCAACCTTAAAATTTTCAAATAAAATGAAAAGTATTTTATTTTCATAGTTAAACGTCAACTAAAAATTAAATTCATAAAAATTAAACCTATAATCGCTATTTAATATCAATGATAGAACATAATTAGCTTGTAAAGGTTGAGTCTTGATAGAATAATGTTTACTTGTTGATTGAAGCAAGCAATTGAGTATCATTCATGTAAATTGGACCGAAGAAAAAGTGTTTTGAGTCAATTCATTTGAAAACAAATTCCTGATGAAATTTATGGAAACTTAAAGAATATTATATTTCAACAACTTGTTGAATTTCATATTTGGCCTTGAAAAAAATTGGCCAATATAAAATTATCATTTAATTAAGTTTTAGCTTGCTAATTATTCTCAACATTTGATTAAACACCTTGATGAATATAACTTGTTCAGTTTGTTTGTGTTGAAGTAAAATAACATATAATGTATAATTATTTTGATCAATATTAAGTATATGATTTAACGTGATATAGAATTAACAAACTTGTATATAGAAATTCAAAAGAATCAATTCAACTCGGATTAGATATTTTGTGTTATTAATAATTTAAATTGTATTATATTATGAAAAATAGACTACACCTGATCAAGTTGATTATATTTTTATATTATATAAATAATAAATTAAACGTATGACCATGCCTTGTAAAATATTAACAAGACCAAATTTCAATTGTGGAATTGTCTAGCCAAGTTGCATCTATCTGTCCATGTTGGAACTAGACTGCATTAGTGTTTTGATTGGGCTGTGGGCCTTAACTATAATCAAACATGAATAGCATAAAATAGAGAAATTTTAGATTGAACAGACATAAATAAGGCCATATATCTATAGTTTTAATAATTGTGATTCATAATTATAGTATTATTTGCAATGAAAGTTGTGATTTATATATTTCTGTCTGTTTATATATTTCACTCGCGAATATATAAATAGGGTAAGTATTTGTAATTAGGTATTTATACATTTAAGATTTTTCAGAACTCCGTTTGTATATTTCGCTTGCGAATACATAAATTAGGGTAAGTATATATAAACCATGTATTTATACATTTAAGATTTTCCAAAACTCCGTTTGTATATTTCAATTGCCAATATAGAAACAGGATTTCATTATGAATTTTTCATAAATCGTATCCATACAGCCAGGGTTAGCATATACAAAATTTTAGATTTATACAATCAGGATCTAAATTATACGAATTCTCAATTTATACAGAGTTATACAAATCTGGTGAATAGCAAAAACTAGAAAACTGTAGCCGCAAATTATAAGTTTTTTTAAACGGTAGCTATCGTAACTAAAATAGGCTAATTATTTTCTACTTTGCATAATTTTCCCATTTTAGCATGTTTTACCCTTCAAGTAGATTGATTCTTTTTTTGGTTTAGCAATCATTTATGTCTAGTGGGCATGCATTTTTTTAGATTAATTAGTGCAAGGAATTATCATGTGATGACGAATTTGAAAACGTGTAAAATAGTTGATGTCTTAATTTTCAACTGATAATTAATTTAAACAAATAGGCAGGGATTAATCAAGATGTTGCGTAACTCCAATTGGCAGAAAGTTTATTTAATATATGCAGTCTACGTGTATGATGGGACACTCATGCCCAAAAAATTGTAGTTATATGATTTTGTTGAACAAAAGACGGATATAATATTCTCAAATTGGATTGTGAATAATGTTATATAATCCTTTCAATATATTGTTAGTAATGAATTAATAAATAAATATTTTGAGGAAAAAAAAAAAGTCATGGGAAAGAAAGAGAGATAACAATTAGTTTGATCTATCGACAATAATTCTCTATCTAAATATAGTCACACGTAAGATAAAAATTTCATAAATCATATTTGTAATTTTGTATGTTATAATTATACTTTACATAATTGTGTTCGATAACAAACATAAGTATGTATTTTCGCTATACATATACAAAAAAATAGTTGTATAATTTATTATACATATACAAAGAAACAAATTGTATAATTCGTTATAAATATACAAAAGAAACCAGTTGTATACAAAAGATCATTGTATAATTTGTAGTTAAGAAGATTTTGATCCCGGGGTGGGGAAGGAGCGCACCACGACTTACTTACTCACGAAGTTCAAAATGAAAGGGGACGACCCCCCTTACAGCCTCAAGAAAAGGAAAGATACGACCTCTTAATAACAGTTCGGAATCTGAATAAGGAATCAAGCCGTCCGTGGTGTATGTATAAAACGAGAAAGGGAGAAAGACAAAAGAAAATTGGGCAGGTGAATATTTATATTGTATAACTATAAGTGTATAGGACGAGATATATGTATTTGCATGTGTATATATAATTTTCTCTCATTTTATACAAACAGAAACACAATTTATACATTTCATTTATGTTTTGTATAAGCGAGAGAGGCGAGGGTGGTTAGCGACATCTGGGGGAGTGGCGAGTGAAATCTGGGAGAGTGGCGAGTGAGATCTGGGAGTAGGGAACAAAAATATATGTATATATACAAATTTTTTTCGCTTTATACAAACACAAACACAAACACAAACATATTTTATACATTTGTGTTTGTATAAAGCGAGAGAGGCGAGCAACAGAGGGAGTGAGCGAGAGTTTGAGGGAGAGAGGCGACTGATAAATAGTTTGCTACATGGCACAATTAAATCAAAGCATAGTTATAACATTTAATTTGATTTATTAATTTTTCATTATATATAATTTTACCTTTTTCTAAAAGGGGGTGTTGTTTGCTTTTAATCGAATTAATTGATAAACAAAACATACACAATATCAATTTGCACGTCCCACTTCTGATCTCACATGTTTACTTTCATGCGAAAATATTTAATCTACTAGAATGCACCGCCTCTCGATGTAATATATCTAAATTGTTTGTCTCTTTTTTAATTTATAATTTCAAGTAGATATTGTGAAATAAACTTTAGATACATTCAACAAATACCTTTTGTTGGGTTATCCCAGATGTTGGGTGGTCTTGGGCCTTCTCAACCCAAAAGCTAGCTCAAAGGTTGAGGCTTTCCCTCACACTTATAAATTGACCACCAGCCCCTTCCACTTCCGATGTGGGATAACCCAACAATCTTTGACAACCTGGGCTTTGATACCAATGTTGGGTGGTCTTGGGCCTTCTCAACTCAAAAGCTAGCTCAAAGGTTGAGGCTTTCCCTCACACTTATAAATTGACCACCAGCCCCTTCCACTTCCGATGTGGGATAACCCAACAATCTCCCCCTTCACACATCGGGCCTTGGGCTGGAGAGAGCGACAACCCAGTTTCTCCCGGTGGGCTGAGACTTGATACCAATGTTGGGTGGCCTTGGGCCTTCTCAACCCAAAAGCTAGCTCAAAGGTTGAGGCTTTCCCTCACACTTATATATTGACCACCAGCCCCTTCCACATCGGATGTGGGATAACCCAATAATCTCCCCCTTCACACATCGGGCCTTGGGCTGGAGAGAGCGACAACCCAGTTTTCTACCGGTGGGCTGAGACTTGTTGACAACCTGGGCTCTGATACCAATGTTGGGTGGTCTTGGGCCTTCTCAACCCAAAAGCTAGCTCAAAGGTTGAGGCCTCCCCCTTCACACATCGGGCCTTGGGCTGGAGAGAGCGACAACCCAGTTTCTCCCGGTGGGCTGAGACTTGTTGACAACCTGGGCTCTGATACCAATGTTGGGTGGTCTTGGGCCTTCTCAACCCAAAAGCTAGCTCAAAGGTTGAGCCTTTCCCTCACAAGTCTCAGCCCCACCGGGATAAAATGCTCGGTCATTAAAATAAGATGCAATGAAATAAAAATAACTTTGCTAATGAAACATGACAACTATGTTAACATTATTTTACAAAGGTGTTATGCGGAATTCGATATAATACAAGAAAATATAAATGCGAAAAAACAAAAACAACAGATTTACGTGGTTCACCAATAAATTGGCTACGTCCACGGGGAAGAGAGGGAGCAGTTTTATTATGAAGAGGCAAGAACAGAAAAATTTCTAAATAGGGTTTACCATAGCGTCTATATATAGTGCTAAGCTACGCCCTAACAGGCTTGGGCCCAACATACAGAATTGACAGATAATTAAGGGCCCAATACAACAACATTGTATACCATCGGGCCGGGGGCGTCTCCGCCCCCCCGGACCCCCAGGCCAGGGGGCGCCCGTCCTTTCTGTTGTAACGGGTCCTTACAGAATTGATCAAATTGGTATCAGAGCCTCTCGGTTAATCGGTGTTTTTTGGATAATTCGAGATGTCTGCTTTGAACGTGAAAATCGACAAATTCACAGGGAGGAACAGTTTTAGTTTATGGCAGATCAAGATGCGGGCTTTGTTGAAACAACAAGGCTTTTGGGCGCCGTTGTCGAAAGACAAGAACGCCGTCGTTACTCCTGAGATGGCGATTCTGGAGGAAAAGGCGCACTCGACGATCATGCTGTGTCTCGCGGATGACGTCATCACGGAGGTCTCGGATGAAGAGACTGCTGCTGGTCTATGGTTGAAGCTGGAGAGTTTGTACATGACAAAATCTCTAACCAACAAGCTGCTTCTGAAACAACGTCTATTCGGTTTACGAATGGCTGAAGGTACACAACTCAGGGAACATTTAGAGCAATTGAATACTTTGTTATTAGAATTGCGTAATATCGATGTGAAGATCGAGGATGAAGATGCTGCCCTGATTCTGTTAGTATCTCTCCCAATGTCGTTTGAGAATTTTGTTCAATCGTTCATTGTTGGGAAAGATACTGTGTCGCTGGAAGAAGTCAGATCGGCCCTTCATAGCAGGGAATTACGGCATAAGGCTAACGGCACAAGTACGGACATACAGCCTTCCGGTTTGTTCACCAGTAGCGGAAAAGGAAGAAAAAAATGACGGAAAGAAAAAGAAGCCGATGTCGAAGGGTGCAAAGCCGGATGATGTTTGTAATTACTGCAAGGAGAAGGGACATTGGAAATTTGATTGTCCGAAGAAGAAGAAGCAATCGGAAAAACAATCAGTTTCTGCTGCTGTTGCTGAAGAAGACACCAATTCTGAAGAAGACATTGCCCTAGTTGCGGATGAGCACACTCATCATTCAGATGTGTGGGTTCTCGATTCTGGGGCACCCTATCACATCTGTCCTAGGAGAGAGTGGTTCACGACTTATGAGCAGGTAGACGGAGGCAGCATCTCGATGGCCAACAGTTCTATCTGCAAGGTGGTTGGGACAGGCTCGATCAAGATAAGAACACATGACGGTAGCTTCTGCACATTGAACGAGGTCAGGCACGTTCCATTGATGACGAAAAATTTGATATCTCTCAGTCTTTTGGACAGCAAGGGATTCAGCTGGTCGGGAAAAGATGGAGTCTTGCGGGTCTGGAAGGGTTCAAATCTGATTCTGAAAGGTGTCATGCGTGGTACTTTGTATTTTCTACAAGGTTCCACGGTTACAGGTTCAGCCCATGCTGCATCGTCAGAAGTTCACCAGAAGGATATGACTAAGTTATGGCACATGAGACTTGGTCATATGGGTGAAAGAGGAATGCAAATTCTGTCAAAAGAGGATCTTCTTGCTGGTCATAAGGTTAAGAGCCTAGAGTTTTGTGAACATTGTGTCTTTGGAAAACTACATCGCAACAAGTTTCCAAAGGCCATTCACAGAACAAAAGGCACACTTGATTATATCCATTCTGATTGCTGGGGTCCATGCCGTGTTGAGTCTTTGGGAGGCTGCAGATTTTTTGTGTCCATTATTGATGACTACTCAAGGATGACTTGGGTGTACATGATGAAGCATAAAAGTGAAGCTTTCCAGAAGTTCAAGGAGTGGAAAATTTTGATGGAAAATCAAACAGGGAAGAAGATTAAGAGGTTGCGAACTGATAATGGGCTGGAATTCTGCTGGTCTGAATTTGATCAATTCTGTAAGGATGAAGGGATTGCTCGACATCGTACAGTCAAAAATACACCACAGCAGAACGGTGTAGCTGAGCGGATGAATCAAACAATTCTGGAGAGAGCAAGGTGCATGCTCTCTAATGCTGGGCTAGATAGAAGATTCTGGGCAGAAGCGGTTAGTACAGCTTGCTACTTGATTAACCGCGGACCACACACAGGCATACAGTGCAAGACACCTATGGAGATGTGGTCAGGAAAAGCTGCTGATTATTCAAATCTGAAAGCTTTTGGTTGTACGGCTTACTATCACGTCAGTGAAGGTAAGTTAGAACCAAGAGCTAAAAAGGGAGTATTTGTGGGCTACGGAGATGGAGTGAAAGGTTTCAGAATCTGGTCTCCAGCAGAAAAGAGGGTTATTATGAGTAGGAACGTTGTCTTTGATGAAAGTTCTCTGCTTAGAACCATTGTGAAGTCTACAACTACGTCAGAAACTGGGAGTCTTGATAAACAGGTGGAGTTTCAAGTCATTCAGAACGAGAGCAATTTGAAAGAACCTGAAGAGGAGGATCAAGAGCCACAGACAGAAACTGATATTCCAGAATCTATGCCATCAGATATCCATCGGAGTATAGCTCAAGATCGGCCAAGGAGGGTTGGAGCTCGGCCACCTACGAGGTATGGTTTTGAGGACATGGTGGGTTATGCACTGTAGGTTGCTGAAGAGGTAGATACATCTGAGCCGTCTACTTACAAAGAAGCCATTTTAAGTCCTGATTCTGAAAAATGGTTTGCTGCTATGGGAGATGAGATGGAGTCCCTACACAAGAATCAGACATGGGATCTGGTCATACAGCCTTCGGGGAGAAAGATTATTACCTGCAAATGGGTTTTCAAGAAGAAGGAAGGGATATCACCAGCAGAAGGAGTCAAGTATAAAGCCAGGGTTGTTGCCAGAGGTTTCAACCAAAGAGAGGGAGTGGACTACAATGAGATCTTCTCACCAGTGGTCAGACATACTTCCATCCGAGTGTTACTAGCGATAGTTACACATCAGAATCTGGAGCTTGAACAACTTGATGTGAAGACAGCGTTTCTACATGGAGAGTTGGAGGAAGAGATATACATGACTCAGCCGGATGGTTTCCAAGTTCCAGGGAAGGAAAATCACGTCTGCAAGTTGAAGAAGTCCTTATATGGACTTAAGCAGTCTCCAAGGCAGTGGTACAAAAGGTTTGACAGCTATATGGTGAAGTTGGGCTATACTCGGAGCTCATATGATTGTTGTGTCTACTACAATAGGCTCAAGGATGATTCATTCATTTATCTGGTGCTCTATGTAGATGATATGCTGATAGCTGCAAAGAAGAAGTATGACATTCAGAAGCTGAAGGGCTTACTTAGTGCTGAGTTTGAGATGAAGGATCTGGGAGCCGCTCGGAAGATTCTAGGGATGGAGATCATTAGAGACAGAGAGAGAAGGAAACTTTTCTTGTCACAGAAAAGCTACATTCAGAAAGTCTTGGCGAGGTTTGGCATGTCTTCATCTAAGCCTATTGATACCCCCAGTGCTGTCAATATCCATCTCACTGCCATGTTCGCTCCACAGTCAGAAGAAGAGAAGGAGTATATGTCACGAGTCCCTTATGCCAGTGCCGTAGGAAGTTTGATGTATGCTATGGTCTGTACAAGGCCAGATTTAGCACACGCAGTCAGTGTAGTGAGCAGATTCATGGGACAACCAGGGAGAGAACATTGGCAGGCTGTGAAGAGAATTTTCCGGTACCTTAGAGGTACATCTGACGTTGGTCTCATTTATGGAGGTGATACTCAGTGCTTGGTTGATGGCTATTCTGATTCTGACTATGCTGGAGATATTGACACAAGAAGATCGATGACTGGCTATGTGTTTACCCTTGGAGGATCTGTCGTCAGTTGGAAGGCAACTTTGCAACCTACAGTGACTTTGTCTACTACGGAAGCGGAGTACATGGCCTTGACAGAGGCTGCAAAAGAAGGGATTTGGCTGAAAGGTCTGGTTAGTGATCTTGGTCTGCATCATGATCAGGCTACGGTGTATTGTGACAGTTTGAGCGCAATTTGTCTAGCCAAGGATCAAGTCCATCATGAGAGAACCAAGCATATTGACGTAAGGTATCATTTTCTGAGAAGTGAGAAGAGAATCAAGGTGAAGAAAGTAGGAACTGCTGATAATCCTGCTGATATGTTCACAAAGCCGGTTCCACAGAGCAAGTTTCAACACTGTTTGGACTTGCTCAACATCAGAAGCTGTTAATTGCCCTGCGGGGCAATTCTGAGGAAGAGGGGGAGGCTTGGCACTATCATAGTGCGTCTGAAGAATCTGTTTGGAGAATTCAAGTCAAGGTGGAGATTTGTTGAATGCCTTGAATAGGACCCGTTACAACAGAAAGGACGGGCGCCCCCTGGCCTGGGGGTCCGGGGGGGCGGAGACGCCCCCGGCCCGACGGTATACAATGTTGTTGTATTGGGCCCTTAATTATCTGTCAATTCTGTATGTTGGGCCTAAGCCTGTTAGGGCGTAGCTTAGCACTATATATAGACGCTATGGTAAACCCTATTTAGAAATTTTTCTGTTCTTGCCTCTTCATAATAAAACTGCTCCCTCTCTTCCCCGTGGACGTAGCCAATTTATTGGTGAACCACGTAAATCTGTTGTTTTTGTTTTTTCGCATTTATATTTTCTTGTATTATATCGAATTCCGCATAACACCTTTGTAAAATAATGTTAACATAGTTGTCATGTTTCATTAGCAAAGTTATTTTTATTTCATTGCATCTTATTTTAATGAAAAGACTAGTTACTTAATTAATTCCATGTTCTTATATATATATATCTATATATATGAATTAGATTATAAATTTTTCAATGTCAACATTTATGAAAGCATCATCATTTGAAGTGCTGAAAACTAATAGCTTAGATTCTACGATTAAGAATGTATCATGTGGATTAGACTAAGCTATATACAATATAATAACTTTGTTAATATGTTTTCAACTTATTAAAGTTGAATCATCCTAGAATATATGACCATTTTGATTTCGTATAGATCCGGTAAAATTAATTAAATTATGTTAGTTTGATATTCAAAAATCTCAAAGCAGCATGCTTAAACATGCCTAATATATGTTGGAAAACTTTATTCACAGCGGAAACATATCAAGGATCTTTACTGCTTACATGATGTTTATGTATACATTGAATATTAAAATTCAAAACACGCCTTTTAGATATCTATGCATCTTGAACAATAAATTTTGATAAAAAAAAATGACTACTCAGGCAACACATATATATGGTGTCAGATATTCACTTCAACAAATTTAGAACAAAAGCCAACTCAGATGGAGAGTATATGTTAGTTTTAGTCAAGTGAATATCATTATCCCTAGATTCATTGATCCAATCAAATATTACTCATTTTAGTAGAGTCAATACAGATAATCAAAACTAGAGATTAAATTTTAATGACTTGTATTAATTTCATCCGTTATGGAGGAAGGTCTAAGCCAACACATGAACTTAATACTTCACTAAAATTTAGTCATCAAGACCATAGAGAACAAACTCTATCACCACTATATTATAGTCGAGTAATTTTTCGGTAAAATTAATTTTCAAGATACAAAAATTATCTAAAATCATCATCTAAACGATCTCAAATTACCAAATCACTACATAACAATGAGTATTTTAAATTTGATAGTTTCTGATGAACCTACTGAATTTCTGATCAATTGGAGTTCAAAAACAATATTTATCTCCAAATCTATGATCAAATTCAGATTCAAACGATTTAAGAAAAAATGAATAGATCTACATCCTTATCATATATCAATTTATGTTAACTCATCATCTGTGATCATGTACCACGTATAACATAAATAAAACAAATATAAAGGATGTCATTCATACTAAATCACATTCTAATTCCAAAGAACAACTTTAAAATCATTCTAACGACCTCAAAAAAAATATAATCACATAGCACTGACTACTTCTTACTAGGCCTTTATTAATGAACTTACCAAATTTCAGGTCAATTGGAGTATATAAAAATTTTTATTTCCAAATCTATGATCAAATTCAAATTCAAGTGATTTAAGCATCTTTATGAATTAAAACAATATGACTTACATTCTTATATCAATTCATGTTAAATAACTATGTTAACATAAACACAATTGATATAAGGAATGTTCTTATCATACTCAAATCAAATTTTAATCCAACAAACTCCCTAAATCCATCTAAACAATTTTCGTTGGAACCATCAAATTTCAAGTCAATCAGAGATCATAAATTCATGACCACCTAAACTATGATCAAATTTGATAAAATTAATCGTTTTAGGCATAGTTAAAGATTAAAAAACTTGATTCAAAATTTCATTCTCTTTTAATAATTGTCTCATGAGCATAAGACATATTGTGTGCCTTTTCTTTGACTAAGGCATACAACTAACCTTCTTATATCAAATTGTTCTCTCAATTCATACACTTGAGAATTCAAAATATTACGTTTTCTTCCTTTTAAACCAGTGAAAACCCTTTAATATCTTTTCTCATGAATTAATTAAGTGTTACTAGTATTTAATGGTGAATCTCCATTTAAATAAATAAATATTCACCACTAGTATTCACTTAGGACAATTTATACATGATACTTTGAGTATATTCTAACGACTCAAATAAATAGATTACTTTCGTATGTCTTATTTATTTATCATAAATCTCAATTCATGTATTAAAATAATCTCACATATATAAAACTTTGAGAATTTCTCAATGATCTCAAATAAATAAAACATTTAGTTGCATCATTATTTATTTATCACAAACTCTCAATTTATATGTTCATAAATAATACACATATGAGAAAGGTTAATGCCGTGTAACAAAGACAATGACCAAACATTTAAAAAAAATTGATTATTGGCTAAAAATCCAAAAGAATGAGCACATGCAGTTAATAGTAGTATCAATTATTTGGCAAAAAAAAATCAAATCAAATTAAACATTCACTTTGCCAAAAGATATTACTACTAAAATAGGTAATGCCTACGATACCACTATAGCTGCCGCGCGACACATCCAATATAAACAAACAGTTACCGGCCAATCAACAGACATTGCTCCTTAATTGCTAAAATACTTTATATGATTCATGAATCACTTTTTAAAATAAAAGGATGCATGTAAGACCAATCATAAAAAAACATATACCATTAGCATCTTCAAGACAATGTCATTGCTGGCAATTACATGTAAACCAAAAAAAAAACAAACATTTTGACGTGCTTGAAGTAAAACCTATTTTGTTAACCTTATATTTTAAAAAATCACAAAATATTGATTATTCATAGACATCAAGCATCCATGTCAAAAAAAACTTTTCCCAGGATTTTTCAACGAAACATATGTATAATTTAACCTAATACATATCATATGAGTTATCTATTTAGATGCAAACAAGGCTCTGATACCAATTGTTGGAAAACTATATTCACATCGGAAGCATATCAAGGATCTTTACTGCTTACATGAATAATAGATAACCAATAACGTTTATGCTATAACACATTAATCATGCTAGAACACATAAATAAACTAAAAGTTAATTCGATAAATACCTCTTGAAGCGTGAGCGGATACCTTCAAGCGAATCTCCAAGTTAAACGCGAATCTCCAAGTTAAACGGATCTTGAAGCGAATCTACAAGATAGCTATGTCTTCTACAGTGATCCCAAGTCACATCCGAACTCTCTCAATACTTGGGTGGGCAAGCATTGAATAGAATACTAATCATCACTTTTCTAGGTTAGGAAAATTCCTATTTATAGAGATGTCTTCCTAATCCAAAAAGGACTAGAAAACCTAGTTTTTCTAGAAGACTAGAAAAACTCATATTATTCTTCCTTTTTGCATAGAAATAGGATTCTGAGTTCTAGTTAAATATGGGCACTATAGGGACCACAGAATTAATTACCGAGGCTTCCTACTATGGAATAATTAATTTGAATTATTCTTACCATAATAAATTACAAATCATTCCACTAGAAATTCGTAATTGCACTCCTCTATTTCATAATTCCTCATTAAACACTTATGTAATTCCCCATGTTAAGATTTCAGATACTAATCAATAAACTAAATTACTGACGAATTTAACTTAATGATTAATTTCCTTTAGAGCACTAATTAACTTATTTCATGTGTCGGATTCATAAATCCACTTGCAAGATTTGACACAATGAAAACTTATAAGTTTCTCAAAAAGGCATATCAATCAATCTCTATAACGAGACATGGATTCCATCAACTAACTTATTATTTCACCAATATATATTATTATCATCCAACTTACCAGGCATATTGACCCATCTCAGAATCTCACCTTTTAATAAATCAAAACGACAATTAATATATACAGATCATAATAGTTATATCAGGATTAAGAATATAAGTACATTAATAGTTTAGAGAATATGTTTTTGTCAGTCAGTCTAAAACAACTATCTCTACTCGGTCCCGTTCAATACATACAAAATGTACTAGCACAAGAAGTTGGAACTATACCATTCCCATAATCAGGACAAATTACATATAATCTTGTGCTACAATCGCACCCGATGGCATGTCCAATTTCCATCCTAGATTGTGAACCAAAACTTTATACTTATAAGAACCGATGATTTAATCCTCTGTGTGTAAGCTAAACTCTACACACTAAATCATCTACTATATAAGTAAATAGACACCATAAACGAATATATGATCTATTGAAATTGAGCAAATATTTATTCTCTAATAAATATTATTTCTTAACACATGGTTAATAGTATATATCCCAACAATATAATTATCACTGAATAGGGCAAGAAGAAAAGAAAAGGGGAACTAAGGATGAGAGGACTAGAAAGGGCATTGAAAAACAAAGAAGGTATATTTCGTGGTAATAAATATGTAAATCAATAAAAAATAAAGTATTATCGATATTAATTAATTGACATTGAATGAAATATCTTTAGAGATTTTACCGATATTCCTTTAAGAAACATATTTAGTAATAATTAACTTATACAATAACTTTTCGCTGGAGATCATTTTTAGTAAAAGAAATAATAGGTTAGTCTGGTAATTTTGGGCAGGACATGTTTTTACCTCCAAATATTAAAATTTTCAGCACGAACTTAAATTATTCAAACTCTAGAATAATACAAAATACAAAATAATTCGCTAAAATATAGGCACCAGTGTAAAGTCAATTTACCGGATTATTATCTCCATTATTTTATTTAAACTTGCTATTTTAAATATTTTTCTACAAGAGAATTGTCTTATTAAAAAGGGAAAAGGGTCAAAAATATCCTTAAACTATCTGAAATAGCTCATATATACCCTTAACCTATATTTTAGCTCAGAACTACCCTTCCCGTCAAACTATTGGGTCAAAAGTGCCCTTCTAATTAACGGAAATGGTTAAATGCCATGTGGATGCCACATGGCACCCCAATAGATTTCCACTGCCACATAGACTAAAAGGAAAAGGGTCAAAAGTACCCTTAAACTATCCGAAATAGCTCATATTTACCCTTAAACTATATTTTGGCTCAAAACTACCCTTCCCGTCAAACTATTGGGTCAAAAGTGACTTTCTTATTAGCAAAAGTTGTTAAATTCCACATGTGTCACATTGACTAAATTTCTAAATCTTAATTACTCATTTTCCCCTCATTTCATTATTTTCCAGAAACGATTTCACCCCTTCTCCCTCATTTCGCGGCTAAGGTTTCACAGTTTTCATCGTCGCTGGTTTTCAAAGTGGATATTCGTGGTTATAGGTTAGTAAACTTTTTTCTTATTTTATTGTGTTTACAACCACGAAAATCCACTTTGAAACTCAGCTCCGAAAAAACTTATGAAACCTTGGCTGCGAAATGACGGGAAAATTGTGAAATTCTAACTATCATACTTTGAAATCGTAAATGTAATAAAATAAGAAAAAATATTTACTAACCTACAACCATGAATATCCACTTTGAAACTCAACCCAAAGAAAGCTACGAAGCCTTAGCTGCGAAATTAGGGGAAAGTTGTGAAATCCTAACTACCATGCTTTGAAATCGTAAACATAATAAAATAAGAAAAAATATTTACTAACCTACAAGCATGAATATCCACTTTGAAACCCAGCCACAAAGAAAAGTATGAAACCCTAGCCGCGAAATGAGGGAGAACGGGTGAATATATCATTTCTGAAATAATGAAATGAGGGGGTAAGTAATTAGGATTTAGGAATTTAGTCTATGTGGCAGTAGAACCTTAATGGCATGCAATGGGCATCCACATGGCATTTAACAACTTCTGTTGATAAGAAGGGTACTTTTGATCCAATAGTTTGACGGGAAGGGTAGTTTTGAGCCGAAATATAGTTTAAGGGTAAATATGAGCTATTTTGGATAGTTTAAGGGTATTTTTGACCCTTTCTATTTAGTCTACGTGGCAGTGGAATCCTATTGGCATGCCATGTGGCATCCATATGGCATCCACGTGGCATTTAACAACTTCCGTTAATAAGAAGGGTACTTTTGACCCAATAGTATGACGGGAAGGGTAGTTTTGAGCCAAAATAAAGTTTAAGGGTATATACGAGCTATTTCAAATAGTTTAAGGGTATTTTTGAGCCTTTTCCGTATTAAAAATCATTGAGACCCATCTTATACCACGACTCTAGAATTGTCATTAAACTAAATGGTTATAAAGTATAAATCATTAACGTATTTGATGCCGAACGAGTTCGAATAGTTAAATACCAAGCCAGTGTAAACAACAAATGATTCGATTAGGGGCAGAGCTGAGTGAGGGTTTGAACTAATTCAATAATTGTTTTCGTAATTTTTATATTTGTATTAGAAAATGAAATATATATATATAAAAAAAATTTATAAACCCCTAATAAAATTGATTGATTATTTAAGAATAAAAACTGAGTTGTGAAATGCATTACATAAAATAACAAAACATCAATAGTTTTAAACAATGAAAAGAGCAGTATTAAAAAACTACAAGCAGTAAACATTACGAATAGGGCCAGAAAGGCATATATATATATTATCAATAGCAGCTATAATTATTAACTAAATAATGGAAAGACCAAGACTGGAAAATTATTCATATCCAGCGTTTAATTTACTCCAAATAAGCAGTACCTCCACCTCGCATAGTATTGAATAATTTTATCCAACCAAAATTTAAATAAATAAATTTATCATCTTACTTTGTTTTTAATAATTTATACTTCAAAACTTTATAACTCTCGACTTTTTCTTATCAGCTACTAAGTTAGAAAAGTACTCAAAATTTAGTTAAAATTCAATACGAATAGTATCAATTAAAACATGACGTCTATGGCACGTGATAATCGCAAGAACTGGTTAACATGATATGCCTGTGAAGTCTATAAATTTTAGTATAATTTTGATTATAGCCGTATTCACCAAGTTGCGCTACTTCTGTATTACTCTTAAAACGTCTCCTTTGCCCCTACTGCTACTTCACAAAGTAAACTCTTTTTTTGTGTCCCTACTCATTTATCCAACTAAAATTACTTCAAATATTTCTTCCAATTCAAAAGCAAATCATAATACCAAAAAAAAAAAGCAAGCTACAGCCATGGACTTGATCCCGGGGCTACCTAATGAAATAGCTCTTGAATGTCTTATACGTCTACCTGTTGATCAATTTTCTAAAGCAGCTTCAGTGTGCAAAAAATGGAACGGCGAGATTACGTTGCCGGAGTTTCGTCGCAGGCGGAAATTTTCCGGGTTGACCCGACCCGTTTTAGTCATGGTGCAATCTATGGTTGCTACTGTGAAAAAACCAGAGGGTGATACTGCTCTTTTTTCTACTCAGGTTTACCGATTCTCTGTATGTGACCCGGAAAACGGGTCCCGGTACGATTTGCCGCCGATACCGGAGTTGATTGATGGATTACCGAGGTTTTGCCGGATTGTTGGAGTCGGGTCGGATTTAGTAGTGATTGGCGGGTGTGACCCGGTTACTTGGCGGGTTATGGACTGTGTTTTCGTTTACAATTTCATATCCGGGTCATGGCGTCGTGGGGCGGATATGCCAGGTCAGCAGAGGTCGTTCTTCGGATGTGGATCGGATTCCGATGGAATGATCGTGGTCGCCGGTGGCCACGACGACGAAAAGAATGCGATGAAATCGGTGCTCTCATACGACGTCGTTAAAGACGAGTGGGTTACACTTCCTGATATGGTCATGGAGAGAGACGAATGTAAGGTTGTATATCACAAAGGTAAATTCCACGTCATCGGTGGTTATCCTACGTGGGCGCAAGGTCACTTTGAGAATGATGCTGACGTGTTCGATACTTCCACGTGGCAGTGGCGACTGGAAGATGACTTCTTGAGTGTGATCAACACTTCTCCTCAAAGTTGCATTGAAGGTGATGATGGGAAATTATACATGTGCCGAGGCGGTGATGTGGCAGTGAAGGAAGATCC
The DNA here is from genome assembly GCA_016801875.1 of Solanum sitiens. Lineage (NCBI taxonomy): Eukaryota > Viridiplantae > Streptophyta > Magnoliopsida > Solanales > Solanaceae > Solanum > Solanum sitiens. Next base: position 833,891 of record JABWTJ010000090.1, read on the forward strand.
TACGTGGCAGAAGTTGGCGGAGTTGCCAGCAGGGATTACCAGCGTGGCGTATTTGACAGCGTGTCAAGGGAAGTTGATATTGGTGGGAAGGGGCCAATTTGATGAAGTATATAGTAGTTATGCTTTGGATTTGGATGTGGAGAGTGATGGCAAAGTGAAACAATGGACAAAAATAGAAACTCCTGATGAATATAGTGGTCATGTTCAATATGGTTATTGTTTGGAAATATGATATTATCAAAAACAAATCACTACTTAGGTTTAAGAATGAAAGTGGGTTTTTTCCCCTTTTAATTTCCTATCTAAGATACTCAATTATTCTGGCATGATTGCTCTTATTTTTAGCATGTACAGTTGTGTATTGTGTTTCATGTTTTGACTAACAAGCATAGTATTGGTTTACTACTATCTTCTTTTTTTCATTCAGACATATTAGGGCTCAAATATCAAATCTCTCGTCAAGGATAGAGGAATCTCAATCATTTCATCATATATATTGTTATTGTTTTATAGTCATGGTTAGAGTTCTTCTACCTCAATCTGTCTCATTTTTTAAATTTTGTTAGAAGCACCGCATTTAATAATAAGTCATGTAATATACAAATTTAAATTAATCAAACCTCAATACGATTATCCTAGAATGATTGCTCTTATTTTTGGCTATGTTCGATTGTGTATTGTGAATCATGTTTTGACAAAATACTACTTGTGAAAAAGCCTAGTATTGGCCTACTGACTACATTTTGACATTCAATTCCTTGCACTCATGGTTAAAGATTTACCATTGTGTCACACTTTTGCTAATCTAATAGAGAGAAAAAAACGTTTATGCTTGGTACTACGAGGGAGATATGTGTGTTTGTAGAGTCAAACAACACATTTTTTCGAAAACGCTGAATTAGTAAAATTTCAAAATAAATATAAAAAGCTAAAAAAAAGGGATCATTTTGTTGATATTTTTAAATTTCCTCTGACATAAACATAGTTGGGTAATTTTTTCTTTACAAAAATCAATTTTATTGACATTAAGTGTAATAAGTCAAAAGTTAGAATAATTATCTGCAAACAACATTTAATTAAAAATATGGGAAGAAGATGTAATATTCACAAAATAATGAAATTGAGAAAATGGATGGTTTAGAGCAAGTGGGTCGATGATATCGGTGGCTAATGCTTGAATATGTTCAATTAAAAATATTATTAATAATTAATGCTCATTAGTCATTACAGTAATGTTGGAGTTGAGTTTATAATCAGACTAATTAGCTAATCAACTTGATAAGATGATTCTTCTTCCTGAAAAATCAACATCAAGTATTAATGAGGAAGAAATTTGTCCATCTTACTTGTTTTACTCTGCCCATTCCTTTTTAGTTGTTACGTTACATTTTTTAAGAGATAGTTTAACTAACTTTCAAAATTGTGTATTAATTTAATATTTTAATATAAAAAAATTAGATATTCAAAAAATATATAAAAAATACTAGCTCATATCAATAATGATGAAAATACATTTAGAATATTTTTCAAAGTTCATATCTTAACTCTAAAAAAGAAATCGCAAAAAGTAAATATTTACTTTTGCACACCCTTTTTAAGAAACAATTTAATTAGAGGGTATTTTATTTATCTTTGTACCATATTAATATCTCTTTATATTTGTGACTAAGGGCTCATTTGGTTGGAGAACAACTTATCTCAAAATTGTTTTTTCACCCGTCATTATTAATATGATATAAAAATAATATTATAATTCTAAGATAAATTATCTCGTAATTCTATTTCAACCAGACATAAAGTAAATTAATTACGAAATCCATAACTATTCCTTAATCTTAGTATACAAACGAGCACTAAAGTAAATGCGGAAACAAACAAATTATACTAATCGATTTAACAGCACTAAAAGTGGACAAAGAATAATCGAATGCCAGTTGCCGTCTAATAATTGAAAAAAAGTATCATAAAACATTTGGCACAAATAATGAAGTTGGTTTTTTCTTAATCAAAGGTCTTGATTTTGAGTCCTGAGAAAAATCTTGGTAAGATAATACTTTCACTTGAATAAAACCTACACAACGTGAATCTAAAATAATCGAACTCTAATACGGATAGATAACAATATGCAGGTATCAAACACAGAAAACTAATTTTTTATTTTTCAAAAAAAACAACTCTTTAATTCTCTTATTTAACATAACATGTGTACATTATCGACGTTTGCAATTTGAATCATACATTTGCCTTTATGGCCAGTCATCTATAGTGTGGTTAGCCTTTGTCAAAAAACAAGAAATTTAAGAATTTTATAGACAAAATCCAGCCTTTATTCCCATTTAATTTAATTTAATTTAATTTATTCGTTTTTCCTTTTTCCTCCTCTTTATTCCATTCTGTTTTCAATACAACTTTACTTCTTCTTGTCCTTTTTTATGTAGCAGCTTTGTCCAGCTATAAAGAATCTTATGGTAGTGACTAATAAAGTTTGGGATACTAACAAAAAAATCTACTCCACAATTTTCGTCACTTTAAAGTTTCTTCATAGGACACAGGGTTTAAAGATAGCAGTGTGTGCACAATTTTATTCTTTATCTTGTGAATGAATGTAAAAAGAGCATCATTTTTAATAGACCATCTACTCGAGTAAACATAATAAATCCAGCATATAAAATACGAAGCGGTTAGTGCTTGGGACTTTCATGTTGGAGGTCTCAAGTTCGAAATTCTTTGCCAGCGAAAGCAAAGGGTTTGCCTTCTAGATCGAACTCGTTGCACCGGGCTTGCTAGTGGAATTACCTCTTCTATGGTTTGCGAGCTATTGTATAGGAGCGAGAGTTTTATCCTGTGCGCAGTCAAAAGATAACAGCTGCGGATTTTTTTGTCATAAAAAAAACACGCATATAATAATTTTAGTTTATATTAAATAGTTTTAACAAGTTTTCTACTACCATTATATGATTATAATAACAAAAGATTAAAACTAGCTGTGGCAAAGTATTTTACGTATCTTATATATTTACGAGTTGTCCACTTCATGCTTAGCTTACTATATATAATATGTTGTGTATTTATATAAAAAGACAATTAAAATCTTTGAAATCTCCAATATTTTCAAACTTTTAAGTAGTGTTATATAATCAAATGGATTTTTCCATGACAAGGAATCATGCCAGAACACTTGACCATCACCCTTCATGTCATGTTTCTTTCGTAGAAAGAGGCGTTTGGCTCGAATAAATTAAATAATTTTTGTTTAGTTCTCTCTTGATATATAATTTATAAATTTTAAATTTTTTATTTTATTTAAAAGAGATATGATAAATTTCTCTTTCCGGTCTTTTTCCTTCGAGAAGACTCAAAGAATCTTTTCTTTTAAAAATAAAAATGATATAATTCAATATATATGAATATATAATCGTAGCAAGCTTTCATACTTATCTTTAATTCTTTTTCATCCATAAAAAAGTGTGACCCAATTAATATTCCAAGTCAGTGTAGAAAAGGGCAAAACACAAAAGCAAAAGTGAGCTATGGCCTATGGTACACCTTTGTTGAATGGTCCATTCTTAAAGACCTAATCAGCATTTCTTCAAGTAAACGCCATATATAGTAAATGACATATATATAGTTTTACCTAGTACTCTCCCTCCCTTTCACATTTAAAAAAAGTTTAATTATGTGATTTAAAACTAAATATATATAAAATGTGATCCAATCTGATAGCTTAAACATGATATAATAGAAAGTTAAAATTAAAGAGTTATTAAAAAGAAAAAGAGAAATTTCTCAATAAAACACTAAGGGCTCGTTTGGCAATGCGATATGGTATCATGATATGAAATAATGAGATGAAATTATAGTTTTGTTTGGACATGCGATATGAAATTTTTGGTGTGGTATATTTTCTCATAAACATAAAAATCTCATAAGTTCTAAAACTATTAAAATAGCCTCAATTATTTATTCAATCTTATCAAATAAATAAAAAATTATAAAATCGTATAATAAATTATTACAAAGTTATTTGTTCACCACTTGAGTAATTGTTTCATCAATATATTTGAGTAAAAATGAATATCTTTCATAGGCTCTTCGAGATTTTATTACTCAACAATCGTGAATTGTGAGTTAAAGTGACTATATGTTGGTGAGAATAATAAATTTTATGTCTGTGAGAATAATAAATTTAAAAAAGTAATGATGTGATTATAAATTTTATTTACGTGTAAAATAAATGGTTAATAGATATAGATGTGGGGTTGTTTTAACAAATATAAACTCGTGGATCAATTTTTGTATTAAAATAACTCAAATCATTATATGATATTTCCATATGATTTCATATCATGATTTTTGAAGGATATGAAAATAGTATAAAATCGCATGTCCAAACACTGATTCCATCTCACGATATGGTATCACATGGCCAAACGCCTACTAAAACAAAATGGAGGAAACACTTATATTATAATAGTGAGGTGTCAACTATTGGATATTTGTGTCTCTTTTCTTTTAATATGAATAAATAAATGAGAAAAAATTAAAAATGACCATCATATGGACATAATTAACGATCTATATTACAGTAAATACAATAGACATTATTGAAATGCTACGTAAAAAAACAAATAAACGAATCTATCCTTCCCCTCATAGACATTATTTGAAATGCTAACTAAAAAACAAACAAACAAACTCCCCCCTTCTCTTTCTGTATTTAGTATTTCTATATTTGTTGAGGTGTCCTGTGTTTCCTCCGCTATGTCTTTATTTGTATTTTTTTAAGTGTCAAACGATTGTATTTGTCGAATTATATCAAGTGTTTTCACTTTTCTTTATTTTATATATTTTTTAAAGATTTTAGATGATTGTATTTGTCGAATTATATCAAGTGTTTTCACTTTTCTTTATTTTATATATTTTTTAAAGATTTTAGACGATTGTATTTGTTACATTCATGCGTGCAACCAACACCAAATGAAAATTTGAAAAAAAGAAGAGGTTCGTAGAAAAGTGATGAAGGAGCATCATTTAGTGTGAAGTTAGCCAAAATAACAGCATATTAAGTCATGTCTTAAAAGACGGGGACGTGAGGCAAGATATTTTACTTAGTATAGGGTGAGGTATAACTGTTTAAGTCTCAAGACGTGGGCATAAGCTCTATGGATTTTTAAATTTTTAATTTATAATATAGTATAATAATATAATAACACTAAATTATAAAAATAGATCAATATTTTGAAATAATTAAAAATATGATTAACTAAACTAAAAGTTCTAACATGATTATGCAAGTAAAAATGATCTAATATCTTAAATTTCTAATAATAAAAGAATTATTATTTCTCAAAAATATACTTTTATTATACTATAAGATTTACCCCCTAAAAGAAAAAAATTAATAACCTTACAAGTATTATGATTAAAAAACAACACTATCATATATAAAAATAAAATTATTTTCCAATGGCTAAATAAAAGTATGATTTTTGTCATCACGAAGACCAATGATAAGTGAAAAAGTTAATTTCGCGACATATTTTTAAAAGAAATATTACGTAATATATAATTATTTTCACAATGTTACCAAATAGGAAAGATGCGATACTAAAACTTGATCTTTGAGTTAGTCTCAATCTTCTTATATCAATAGATTATCAAGTATCATTCAATTATTCAAGAATTATGAGGGTCAACAATGTTAATTAAAGTTTTTAATGCATAATTTGTGTAAGATCTATTAGGCGAGCCTCGAGTGTTGAGCACTGGGCGTGCTTAGGACGTACAATCGGGCGCTTAAGGTGTAGGTCTTAGAGAACTAAGCCCCATACTTGAGTCTCAAAACGTTTTGTTAGAGCCCCGACCTAGAGCGAGCCCCTAGGGGAGTCCCAATAGAGTTTTTTAAAACGCTGAATTATTAAGTAACAAATTCGAAAAAAACAATCAACTAAGGATGAAATTGTAAAATTCATAGGATAAATAGATGGTTACTTAGGTCCAGCCCAAAAATAAACACAGAGTAAGGGCCCCCAAATAAGCTGGAAGAATCATGGCCCAGGATAGTGATCCCACCAGCCCAAACATTATAACATTAAATGATTAAATTTTTTTTAAAAAAATCTTTCACTTATTTTTTGATATTTGGTAAGTTAAGTAAAGTTATTACACCTAATATTTCAAATCTATTATCATATATTTTCACTAACTTAACTCTCATAAATATCTTAAGAATATCCTTAAAGCATTTAGACATGATATTTCAAATCATTATCATATATTTTCACTAACTTATCTTTGATAAATATCTTAAAGATTATCCTTAAAGCACTTAAACGTTGATTATTCAAGTCTATTATCATATATTTTCACAAACTTATCTTTCAATAATATTTTAAAAAGGATATAGTTTTTAGTAGATATTTTTTTGTGTAGAATATAATTCTCGTTATTTAAATAAAGATAAAATAAAAAAAACTACTTATTTTAATATATTTTCACTAACTTATGTTTCATAATTATCTTTAAAAAGATATAGTTTTTCGTAGTTTCTGAGCACATAGAACTCTATTTATTTAAAGCAAGATAAAATTAAAAGAAAATACCATTTATTTTGAAATAAAATAAAAAAGCTAAAATTATTTATTTCAAGACAAGATAGTAATATTTAAGAATAAAAGAAGATTTTTTGGATGATAAAACTTTCATCTATTATCATAAATTTATTTTTTGAATCACCTCGGAGCGGTAAAAGAAATAAGTACTTTTTCTTTTTTTTCTACTATACTAGAAAAGAGTGAGTGAGGATCTAGGATTAATTTTTTTTGATTTTTCATTAGGTGTTTTATAACCTAATTAAAATCTAATTATATTCGGATTTACACTCAAGAGTTTCACCATAAAAAAAAATATAAGACGACTCTGTATTCAAGGAAGCTAAGATTAACATGTCTTTAATGTGACCTTAATATTACTTTAATGTGACCTTAAAATTCATATTAATGGTCCCACCAGAAAATACTAGGCTTAAACGCGATTCGTGAATTGTCGTTTGGGTTTCCACGTCACCGTAAAAAATTACTTTAATTTTATATTTTTTTTAAAAAAAGATTGAAATTACGTGGCACACACACATAGAAAGGGCACAATCTGAATTCCCAAGTAGAGTATCGTCTAGGGTTCTTCAATTCCAAGCTATCTCCACTCTTTTACCGATTCGGATTCGATTGCTTTTCCAAATCAAGGGTCTCAACCATCTCCGCAACATCTTGTCCGTCTGATCGATACAATTTTCTCTGAATATGGTTGAAATTTGCAAACTCTACCGTGATTTCAATCAAAGTTCGAACCTTTGTTGCAATTTCAGCGACCCCGATCCGTTTCACTGATAATTTGCCTAATTTTGAGAGAAGGGTCCATTTATTTTATGTTGATTTTGAAGACAGTGATGAGAATGATATTGGGTTTATAAGTCTCTTAGTTTGAATTTTAGGTGAAAGTTTGTGGTTGCGTGTGGAATTTGCACTTTGTTTATCAGTGCGTTGTGTAAATCTTTTTTTGATTACTTTGGTAAGTGGGTTCTGCATTTTGTTTTTTCCCTCTATTTTTGTGATCAGTCAGTTGTATAGATTTTTTTTTTCTGTTTCAAGTATATTATCATGTATATAGAGGAAGAGAAGAGAGGAGAGTTGGAGAATGGAGAAATGGAGATGGGTGGTGTGGTAGAGAAGGCAGAGAAATCATCTCCTGCTGATAAAGTGGTGTGTTCTAGTGGTAGTAGTGGCAAGAATGCTATTGTTGTGTTGGATGTCAGGAGGGTCATGGTTGGAGTTGGTGCTCGGGCTTTGTTTTACCCGACACTTCTCTACAATGTTGTTAGGAACAAGATTCAAGTGGAGTTTCGCTGGTGGGACTGGATTGATGAGGTATACCAGCTTTTGTCATCCTTGCTTTTGACACTTTTTGTTGTCCTGGCTTTAGTGTATACACTTGTAATGAATGCCTTCTTCTTGTTATTGTTGTTCGTATACACTTGTTGTGAATTACGTGGTCTTTTTAAATGTATCTATGTCATTGTGCAAATGATGTCAGTATGCTTCAATAGTTGTTTAGACAAGATGGAATGTTTTTGCGTATAATGTCCAATTCCTATGGTGCATCCAAATAGTCATGTGATGTGTTGATAAATTTTGAACTAGTTATATTAGAGATTCATTCTAATTAATTGTCATCTGAGGCAGGATAGATCTTTCTGAAAGGCTTTGTCTGGAAAAATTATTTACACTTCATCAAAAAAAAATTAGTTACATTAAAGTTGATTACTTTGCTGATGTTGAACTGTTATAACATCTTGCTGAACTACTATGTCATGAACGATGAACAATAGTACTATATGCATGATTATTCAGAAAATGAGGGTGCAACTGAATTGTAGAAATATCAATCGCGTAGTTTTTATCTTAAAGAGCATGTCTTTGGACATGCTTGTCAATGATAAAAAGGCATGTAAAGATTGATATAATACTCTGTATCAAATGCATTAGAAGATGATTAATCATCTGTCCTTGGAATGACAAGACAATGACACGTGGGGCATAATATTTTTCTTGTCTATTCTTTTAAAAGAAACTTGCCTTTAATCATCAACCTTCGACATGTGGCAAAAGATGCATTGTTATCCAGGAAGACGAACCAATAGTAAATTTGTTGAGCTCTTCTTTAAGTAAGTTACTCTAATTATTGTCATCCCCGATCAACTCTCACATTTCCTTCTTTGTTTCCTGAAAATATATTACTTTCTTAAGTTAGGAAGTTTTTCTAATACTCTAATTAGTTTTAGAATGTTATGTACCAAAGGGTGACTTGAGATTCTCCTTTATATCAGTACAAGTTGACATTGATCAGAAAGATAGTTCTATCCCCACTCTAGATCAAATCCTTTTAAATACAGTAAACTTCAATGTTTGCCGACATCCTGGTCAAATTAAGAGGACTGATGTAGGAGGGAGTATGTATAGTGATGTAGACGACTTGACGTTCCTCATATCTGTTTTTGTTTTACTGGTTTTGTTTTATTATTTGTTCAAGGTTGTAGAATGTCTGGTATATGTGCAGCGAGGTAAAGGAGGTGCATGTAGGAATCTTAACGAATGTCTTCTTACATCTTAAACTTCATGATATAAGCCGCAATTCTATTCTCGTAACTCCATATGTATCTATCTTCATATTGGAGATTAAGTTTGCGTGTTTGCATTGACCATCTTGGAAGATCGCATAGGTTGATTGATGTTCATGTTCTTTCAATTATTTTTTAGTGAATAGTTGGGTAGTAGATTGTACTCTAATATTTTACTGCATAACAAGATTGTAGTACTGACTTAATCTCCCCCTTAGTTTGTGTTATTAGGTGCTGTCCCTTTCCCATCGGATGTGAAAAGGCTTAAGGAGCTTGGTGTCTCCGGTGTTGTCACCCTTAATGAGCCATATGAGACTTTAGTTCCAACTTCTTTGTATGAGGTTAGTTCTTTTATTTCTGATATTTGTTTTGATCTTTCTGTTATGCTTCACTTAAAAGACAAGTTAGTCTTCTATCTCAAAAAGAAAAGAAAAGAAAGATAAATCAGTCCTTTCTTATCGATCTAGAACAAAATCAAAAAGGAAAAACAGAAGTAAGTCATCATTGAAGTTTCTCCTTCATGTGGTCTTTCCTCATCTAAAAAATAGAAATGATAAACCAGTCTTCATTCAAGCTTCACCTTCATCCCCTTCCTCTTATTTCCTTTGCATTCCTATGTAATTGGAATGCGCGTTAAGGACATGTTGAGTATCATTGCATTAGCTGAGGACAATGTACATGCGCCAAACTTGAACGGTCTATCTGTCCGTTACAATTCTTGTTTAGGACCTTTATTTACTGATTGTGTTCCGATCTTCTCTATGATATTACTGATATCAATTCTATAATTATGAGATACAGTAGTGTTGCCTTTCTACCTCACCCCAGTACAAGTTAAGTTGTTCACTTCTTAATTTCTACATTTTACTTTTCGCTATTAACTAGTTGTCTAGTTCTTGTACGTTTACACTATGAATTTATTAGTTAGATTTCCTTCCCGTTACATGATGAAGTGTTTTTTTTTCTTCACATTATTGTTATCTATTATTTCTTGCAGGCTCATGGTATTCGTCATTTGGTTCTCCCCACTAGAGATTACTTATTTGCGCCATCACTGAATAATATATGTCAAGCAGTAGAGTTCATCCACGGTAAGTACCTTCCCATCCCCTTTTTAACTAATTCGTTGATTTACACTAATGTCAACATTCTTGACCTCAATTCCTGGGTGCTTTTGGGATTTTCTCATGACAGTTTTTCCCTTTTCATCTTGAGATTCATCTAATTGTCCAAACTCTGGAACTATGAGCTATCTCCATCATATCAAAAACGACAGTCTGAACTCTGAGGGTTGAAGTGTCCAATTCTTGGGTTGACACAGATTTTTTGATAATCTTTAAACTACATGTTTATCAAATAAAAAATACATTACAAATTCAAATGCCGTGTCATGGTTAAGCAAAAGTCAACAAAACTATGGTCCAATCAAATGTTTGTTCAATTCACTAAATTGTGATTACGTCACTTAAAATGTGATCGAGGGAGTACATGTATAAAGTTGCTGGTCTTGCTATTTGGATATATTACTTTTTGAGGTATCTGCCACGTTGTATATTGACTTGTTTTCACTTTTGTTGCCTTCTGTCGAAACAAACAACGATGAACACAAAATTCCATAGAATTAGCCTTGGTTGAATCAATTTCTATGTTTTTCCTGGTCTTCTCTCCTCTTCCTTCAGACCTAATCTAGATTGGACCTCTACACCTTTCCCTTGGCAGAAACTACAGAAAATTCCAACAGAATTGTTTTAAGTACTGCCAGAGGAGGGTTTACTAGTAGGTTAAGTCTTTTAAGTAAACTTTTCTTGTTTTTCTTTTAAGAAAATGCTTCCATTGGACAAAGTACGTATGTGCACTGCAAGGCTGGCCGAGGACGTAGCACGACCATTGTCTTATGCTACTTGGTGGGTAAACTAAGACTTGTTTGAATAGATTGTTTAGAGATCACTTTACACATTTTCTTTCTAAAGTTTCTTTTGTTTTGTAGGTTAAGTACAAACAGATGACACCATATGATGCATATAACTATGTGAAGTCAATTCGTCCAAGGGTGCTTTTGGCCTCTACCCAGCGACAGGTATCTCAGAGATTTGCCTCATTGATCCTTTCTCTTAGATGCATGATTTTTCTCCCTTAATGAGATACTCCAGTTGACTTGGTTTTTATTTTTCTAGCTATTGTTGTTGATTCTGTTTTTCCACTAATAACCAGGCTGTCCAGGATTTCTACCATATCATGGTGAAGAAGACACACAGTTCTAACCCCTTGACTAGTATGATCTCGTTGAGTTCAAGGTTCTTGGCTAGACGTAATTTGCTCGCCTTTGATGATGGTGCTGTAGTTTTGATAACCGAAACAGATCTAGATGGATATGATTCGAGCCTCGACTCTAGGATGTCTGGATCCGAGATATGGGCTGATTTGAATTTGGTTTACAGGGTTCGAGTTGCTGGTGGGGCAGCCTTAGCAAGACTCTCCTGTATGTGGCTTCGCTGCCACACCGATCAGAAGATTCTGAATCAGAAGCCGACTGCAAAGAGCAAGCAGCTGGAACGTTTTACTGTAGATATTCATGTCTTCTCTTAAACTAAAAGTTGTATATATACACGTGTTCTCTTAAGTTAAAAGTTGTATAGGTTTCTTCAGTTCATAAATATGCGACAAGGTGCCTACGGTTTCAGTTTTCTCTATCAAAAAACCTTGACTTTCTCAATGTAAATATGATGTACTTCTCATGTTGCAAATGAGAAGTTTAAGAGTAAATGTATGTATAGCTTTCTGCAAAATTTGAGCTTTGGTGATGTACCTTACCACCTGTTAGAATATTTTGCGGTTTCCGGACGGGGGATATACTACTCAGGACATGTATAAATGCATCAGGTTTGCATATAATGCATCAGGTATGATGTACGAGTTAAGTAATTATTAATCGTGGAACCCAGTTGTTATTTTATATTGACTATAAACTTGAGGACGTTACATAAACTCATAAACTTCAAATGCAGGATCGACTTATACCAATAGTCCAATATAAAAACAGCCAAGGGCAAAGACAAAAAACCATCACATGTCACCGCAACTTTAGCTAAAACCAAAACAATGATCAATCTTTTACTACTATTACTACTACTATATATGCCACTTGTGAATACTGGCTATTACAGTTGTATAATTTTTCCATAGGCCAAGAAATATTTTGTAGTTAAAGTAAAAATGAAATTATGGGCTTTTGTTTTTGTGTTAATGGCATTTGTGATGTTTATAGGGCAGTCCAGTGCCTCTGTTTCCACTTTTAGGGATTGCTATTCGAAATGCTTTATATTCTGCTTAATTGAACCTTCTCAGAATCTTTGTACTTGTACTTCTAGATGCTTAAAAGAATGCATTTTTAGTTCTGATCCAGGTAATAGTTCCTCTATTATTCCCACTTCACACAATGATGTTGCAGACAGTAAGAATCTTAACTTCTGCAAGCTTGGTTGTGCTTTCTCTACATGTTCTGCTCTCAGCACAAAACATCAACCTAGTAAGTTTCATTCCGTTTCAATTTGTTTGTCATACTTTTCTTTCGTTAAAGGAAATTTTGGTACATTTTACGTATCTTTAGTTTAGGAGAAGAAAATGTAAATGTTTTGTTTACTTTCTTAAATTCTGTGAGAGTTAAAATCAGATAAACAAATTGAATACGGAGAAAGTAATCTTTATTTGTACATTATCTTTGTGTTGGTGTATTTGCTCCATAAATTGATGTTTTCTTTTCATTCTTTTTTGTTAGATGGTGGAAAAATGGACGATTGTGTTGGATCCTGCTCAAGAATGTGCACCAAAAACTACTCAATTCCATAGAAATGACACTATTACAGTCTGTAATATTTTATTGGACTTCATTGTTTTTAGCTTCTTTTTTTTTCTTCTTTTTTTTCTGTTGGTGTGTGTGTGCGCGCGCTAGTTCCCATTTTTATAAATTTCCTTTTCTTATGTTGTTTTCAAGTTTGAAGATGGAAAAGTAATTCACGAGAGTGTGTTTATGAATTTTGGCCTACTTTTTCTAATCCTTTTGTAGACTTCAGAAGAAGCATAGAATTCTGCAGTATCACAATTCACAAGGTTAATCCTGTATGTCACCCTAAAACAATAATTTAAAGGCAATTACTGTTCGTTTTGTCAATTAACAAACATTATATAACGAACCATAGTTATAGTGGAGTAATAAGTATTTTTTTATTTTTTAACCACAAATCTCCGGGACTAGGTATAAAGTAGAAAATACTTTATTCTTCGGAGTCGCAATGCACCAATGTGAGTAAAAAAAACGCATACGATTTATGGAATTGCGTGAAGCTCAGTTTATAATTGGTTAAAATGCTGTAATGCACGTAGTAGGCCAATGTGTCTGGTGCACTCACTTTTTGAATATTTTTTTCACTGTCTTTGCATGACCCGTGAACTAGGAAATGACATTGGGTAAAGAGCTAATCATAGCCCGTGAAGAGATCCAAACTTTTTTCTGAAAAAAAGAATTAGTATTACTGTTAAAACTAATTAGTACTCATATAAGGATAAATCTAATTTTCTTATGGATTGGTTGGACGATCTATTTTGGGAAAACAAAATTTAGCACAATAAAAACAAATCAAGAACGTGTTTATTCTGCAACAACTTTTTATGAATAAAGACACTGTTTTGTATGGGAATGCTACTAGTTTGTCATCTAAATACCCTACTTGATTTCGGCATGGTTTCATTACATGCTTGATTTCTAATAAGCTTTACTTAAGCCGTAGATTTATCAAAAAAAACAGTCTCTCTTCACAAGGTAGCATATGATATTCCCCATACGAGATTTCATTGGGTATGTTGTTTATCTAAATTGAGATAGGAATTCAAGAACTTGTAATTTCAAGGAGCTAACAACATACAAAAGAAAGTATTACATCAGAAAATGATAGAATGAGATCAGGCTAGAGTTGCGTCTACAATTCGTGGGAATAATAAAGCAAAATATTAAAGACAGTTAAACCACAAGTTTTTTATATCCCTAAAAGTCAAAAGAGAAGAAATACTAGGATAAACACCATCATAATGTTGAAGACTTTACTTGCTATATAGGATTATCAGTTATCCATCTACGGACAAAATACTCTACATTTTTTTTAAAAAAAAAACTATGCAAAGGGCAGAAAAGGGGGAAAATGTAGATGGGTTCTGTGATGAAAATAGAATCTCTATGCATCGTTGCCAAAATTATTAGTCATCTGAAGTTCATGGAGAATTTGGTGGCCTCTTCAATGAGACTTCTATCTTATCTTTATGTTCCATCACAGCAGCACGAAATTCCTCAACAATAGAGGCATCCTTGAACTTCAAAGCAATTGTTGAAAGTCCATCTTTCCCATCATCAGCACTATTCATACAAGCAAAGGTGACGCCTTTTTTATCCATACTTGCGAGCTTCATTTCAGGATAAAGGTTGGCATTCAAAATCAACCTGTAATTTCCTCTGGTTCTCATAACAAGTCTAGCTTTTCCAGTTCCACTTGAAATATTGAGCTTCAGCTCTCCCTTTCCACGCTCCTTCCACCCTCCATTAAGATATTCAAACAGCACAGAGTCAGCTGTAAAGATTGCCTTTTCATGCTCCTCCCCTGTTACAACGGGAACCTCTGGCATGGAAGGAAATCCAGTTCCCTCGCTCTTTTTAACACTAGATGACCCTGAGTAATCGAATAGAGAAGCATTTCCATTAGTGGGAAGACTAACACCGAAAATTGACTGATCGCTTTTTGCTCCAAAGAGAGACCCAGAACCAGAACCAGCACCTGATTCAGAACCAAACCCTAGTGGAGATCCCTCTTTAGAATTAGCTCCAAATGAGAATGTAGTATTTGAGAACCCAGTTCCTGCAAGTCCCGTGAAAGCATTTTGGCTACCGGAGAGCTGTTGAAACGAGCTAAAAGATGCAGTTTCAGCATCCTTACCATTTTTTCCATCGCCAATGTGTTTTTCCATTTCAGTTTCCGTCTTATTGCCTTCCACTTCTATGTCATCTGCACTCTTCTCCACTACCGTTACCGTCTTAGTGTCATCTTTAATTTCTTCACTTCCCACTGCCTTCTTTTCAGTAGATTCAGGTTTGTTACGCTCATTAGGATTATCAACCTTCTCCTTATCAACATAAGCATCAGCTGTTGACTCAGATTTGCTTTCTGGTAGCTTAGAATTTTCGTCACTTTCCTTCTCATGATCAGCTTCCTTACTCACATCTGTTTCTTCCTTTTTAATTGTCTCACTTTGATCATTTGAATCTTCTGGTTTCTTGGATGTTGTTGTCCCATTCCCAGCTTCAGTTGTGGTCACAGCAGGAGTTGTACTGGTATTAGCAGGTGGAACCAATTGGATCGCCGCAAAAGGGTTAGAACAAGGAGTAGTTGTAGTCGATGCTGTTTTACGAACTTTGACAATTCTCCGATTTGCCATCACCTCATCGCTTGCTCTCTTGAAAGTTCCATTTTCCTGTTCAGACGACTCATTATCATCATCAAGACCAGGATTATCTCGTGATAGTTCCTTTACAGCAGCCCTTTTCTTTGATGGTTGAAGAGAGTCCGCGTCCCCCATCCCAAAATGAAGAATGACACTTGAAGAGTTCCCAAAAAGTTGATGGCGATTCAAATTTCTGCAGGAAATACTCAGAAGTCTCAGTAACCTAACAGATGAATTCAATCTGCGTGTGGCGTAAAGCAGCCTAGGCCATTGAGAGGGAAGTCACAGTCTAGATAAACCAGGAAAAAAAGACAACAGACTGCCCAGAAAAATCTCATCAATCATCAGGAAGGTGGATCTGATGACAGTAAGCACTTTGAAATAACTACACAGAATCTCATACCATGGCAACAGAATATCCCAACAACTAACATACACAACAAACTCATTGAAGAAAATAATGCAATTAGTAGTTAGAATGTCAAAAGCTTCATGTCAAGCTTTCAGACCTGCTTTCTGCCAGCATCAGAAGTACAAAGGCCAGACATACAACAGAAAGGTGATACAAGATTGCTCAGTTAAGATGCAAACAGACACATGCGAGAGCATTTACTCCTCGTATCCAACTAGGTTATCTATTACAGTTCAAAAATGAGCATGAAAAGTCTTTTATATGTAAAAAGAGGATGAATAGTAGTATGTATAGAAAATAAACAATTCCTTCTGTCGTATTCAGAGCCTTTCAGATCACATGCATGCATAAAACTCTATCAATATCAAACAGAAACTCGGAAGACATGTAGAAGCAGAACCCAAAGAATTTCTTTTTAAGGAAACAAACAAAAAAACAGAAGTAGAGCTCTGGATTTTCTAATTCAAAATCCTTATTTCTCAACTAACTTAACATGAATCAAGCCCTGCCTGAAGAATTTCACCAAAATATTTACTGCAAACACGAGGCAAATGATAAGCTTTAAATTGACAAGTGTCTTCACATAGAGGCAGATACAAAATTTGAACTTTATGGGTTCAAATTTGGTATTTTACCACAATTCATTTGATTTTCTGGGTTCAAATTTGGTATTTTACCACAATTCATTTGATTTTCTTGGTTCAGAATCAATTATTTGTACTCGGTAGAATTTTTAACACATATACAGGGTCCGAGAAAAAGCTACTAGGTTCAAATGAACCATAAATTGCATACCACATCTGCCCCTGCCTTGACATGTAATAGGACCTTATGCAACCCACGGAAGGCCAAAGGTAGTGGGGGAAAGTACATTCTAAATCCTACCACATATCTATGCTCTTTCCAACCTCCATTTTTGTGTATTGGCGCTACATTCCTCTTTAGAAATATCAAATATGTAAAGCTAGCAACAGAATTGAGGGATTTCTTCTGTGTACAAGATCACACATTCTTGGTGAAAATAGGAGGTCGACTAAATGAATCTTTGGTGGGATCCTTCACTCCCCAAATCCTACTTGTGGGATTCCACTTGGTATTTTGTAGGCGGTGGCAGACCAAGAATTTTTCAGCGAACAGATTCTATGAAATAGTAAATGCGCAAAGAAGTGAACAGAAGAAAGTTTGATCACTCCAAAAATTCAACAATAAGGCATTCTAAGAAATGCATGTTTTTAATCAGCTGAAAATCAAACACAGTGACCATTACAACATAAAAAAAGTAGCTACCTTGAACAACGAAACAAATCACGACAAATATAACCTACATTTTATAATCCTTTACTACGCGATAACAAAATTCACATCTTCTTCCTCATTTATTCTCTTCCAGAAAAGTTTTGGGTCTATCATTATGTGTCACTGAAATAACACTCCTTCCAGTTGAACTAGTTTCAAATAAGTAATCATTACAACTTACATACAAAATATTTCAATCTCAGTTCACTTCCTATATCAATTTCATTCGCCAAACAGTACTTTATCAGAAAACCTTCTCTCACAACAAATTCTGGATTTATTTTACTGATAGTTATTTTAATCAAGTATTATAAAAAATAAGCTAAAATTCGAATTAATTACAGAAAATCCATTAACAAGCAAGCAGAAGAGATCGACCTTACCTGGAAGCAATCTGATTTCTCCAAGTAGTTTTAGAGAGAAACTTTCTACTGTAATGAAAATGGTAACGATGTGTATAAAAACCCTAGACGGAGCTAATGAACAGAATCAGCTTCCTTTTTCTATTTTTTTTTGCTTTCCCTATTTATTTCTTTTTTTGTTTATAGTAGTGAACTTACACGCATTTCACTTGAAAAAGAGTAAAATTTAGCTCAATAATTGCTGTTTATTTATTTATTATCTAAAAACCATCCTGTAAATTTAGCTGTTTCTTTTTGCTATAATTATTTTTGAATAGAAATGTTATGATGAATTATTTTCAGTATATTATCAAGTTTGGTATGTGATGGGTAATAAAAATATAGGTTCATCATTTTTCTTGAGTGATTGACCATCGCGAATAACTTTTGATCTGATATCTAAGAAGAACTATTATTCTTATAATCAAACAAGGATCAACTTCTTACTTTTTCAAACATAGTTTTACAATTCCCACCCAACAACGAGCAGGAGCATCAAAGCATATCCAACCTAGATCATTTTTTCGATAAATGTTTTGGTTAAAGTCTTATATATATTTATGTTCTTTGGTGTACTTGTTGAAGCATTTCAAATTATGCGGAGATCATACACATTGAAGCTTCAAACTAATTAGTAGCATTTATAACTGCAACTAAACACAACTGAATATCAAGCTATTACCTTTGATTTGCCAGTGGATTTAACTCAAACTTTGACATCCTAACCATGACAAAAATAAACATTATAACCCTAAAAAAAATTGATGAAGTAAAAGAACATGGTGTGTGTTATAGGAAGTCATCTTTCTGCTTAAGATACAATTCCATGGTGTTTGGAATCATAGTATTATCAGTAAGTTCAAGTTTTAGCGTATGTTTAATTGAAATTCGACTTCTAAATCCTTACTATAGTGAAAGTGATTGCGCTTATAAAATGGAAAAAAGAAAATATTAATATCTCAAATCTGCTGCTCAGAGATTGCTACTACCATTGACTGAGTACTGTTGTGGTGAAGGGAACACAGTGAGTTGGAGAATCATAGAGAAATATGAACTCAAAAGCACTTCCGCAGCATCTCCACTTGCATATTTTGTGCAACTGTTTTTACATTCACAGAGGATTGAAAGAATTTTGATGGATTATAAAGAATTGTATCCCTCACAAAGAATAATAGTGTATAAATCTATGCGTGACTAATGCTAATAACTCAGCTGGGACAAATGTTTTCTACAGTATGCCACCAAAACTCGTTCACCACTCAAAACAGACAGCCAGTCCCTTCATCGTTCGTCCCATTCAGACGACAACTTTGAGAACCTGGAATGAAAAGTTCAAATTTCTGTCAAACGGCCCAAACAGTATTATATGTTGTAAGCAGAATTTTTCGAAGATCTGCTTTTACTGAATCAAAACCCAGGTGAAGTATACCAGAAGTGTAGTCAAATAATGTAAACTAACATTATGCAAGTGAAGAACTGCAGAACACAATTATTCTATTTTTTTCTGGATGGCACAAACGACGAATTTCAAGAATATTTCTGCATCACAATATGGTTACACATACATATGAATCACAAAAATTGACCAAATTCTAGGGGTGAAAACATGGTTTCTTCAGTTTCTTGCATATATCCCAAGGCAGAACAAGGTTAATATACAAGTTCAAATATTCTACAAGGGCACCAGTCAAGCAAATGAAATGATATGCGTGCAAGTGTAGTTAGCACACAAAAGACTTGGTAAATAAGAAAAATTTGAAGCACCCCCAATCAAGAAGACATACAGATAAGAACTGTTTATCAGACAAAGCATGCATAAAATTATGCTTGATGCAGAAAACTCAATTCTCACCATAAGAACGGATTACATACAGCTGGAACCAACTGTCTTCACTGAACCTAGTTGTGTGGTGTAAGCACTGCAAAAAGAATAAAAAGGAATGAGAGGTAAGTAACAATATATTGACAACCACAAAAAACAACATACCCAGTGAAATCCCACAAGTGGGGTCTGGGGAGGGTAGAGTGTACGCAGACTTTACCACTACCTCGTGGAGGTAGAGAGGTTGTTTCGTAAAGACCCATGTCTCAAGTTCAATAATTTCAGGTATAAAGAAGAAGAAAAAAATATTAACGAAAATGTAACATAACAACTAATAAGAGAAGCAGTATAAAGCCAACTAACAATAATTGAACGAAAAAGAAAAGAACAAGCACAAATAGGGACAAATCGAGAAGGAAAAGCAAAATGCCAAGAAACAAATGAATGCCAACGTAGTTAAGTTCCTAACTTATGCCAAAAACAAATGAATGTCAAATGCTAATCAGCTGAAAAATATTAGCCAGTGCTGGAATTTTCACCCATAGAAGCAGTTCAAGCTAAATGACAGAAATTATATATGGATTGAGGAACTTTAAAAAGCTTGAAAACACATTAATATCTAGGCATGAAAGAAGAGAACAAACTCCAAAATTCACATTTTAGTATTTCATAGGAAAGGCAATATGCCTTCTCAAGGTTGGGTTTGCCAAAATTGCAATTGCTTCAAGCAGTTAAGGTTAAAGAAAAAACAAGGAGGCACAAAGAAAAAAGAGAAGGATTTGGAATGTATAGGAGCCAAACACAGCAACTAAAAGAAATTCAATTAATCACCAGCTACAAAATTAGGATTTTCACACCGGCCCAACCAATTGCTTTTAGGCTGACGGTTTTCCTTCAGTATTCGTACCCCACTCTTCTTCAGCCTCGTTTCCATTGACGAGTACTGCACTATCAGTAGATTCAGCATCTACAACAGCCTCTTCTTGGCTCTCCTGTTGAGTGCCATCTTGTCCCTGTTCTTGCACCTCATCACCATTCTGTTCCACAACCTGGGGAGTTTAAACAAGGAAACAATCAGTTTTAAACATGGCCTTTACCACAGTGATTAGTAGTATAAGTTGCTTGTATGAATATCAACTACCATCGAGCATGAGGTTGTTGTTAAGATGCTTGAAATTCAAACAATTATGCCATACATCCATACCTAATCCCTAGCATTGTATAAACAAAATAATATAAAATGCTAACTATGTTTTCTACTTCTTTTTATATATATATATATATATATATATATATATATATATATATATATATATATATATATATATATATATATATATATATATATATATATATATATATATATATATATATATATATATATATATATATATATATATATAAAAGGACACATAATGGAAAATGAATCCTCATATGAGACAAATAGAAACATGTCCATCTAATACCTCGTGGTCCATTTCTCCATTTTCAAGGGGTTCTTCTTCATCCATTCTCATGTTGCTGAAAGCTTCTACAAGGTTGGAAGTTGGTCTATCAGCATAATTTCCATAATCTGCTGCTGGTGCCCATACACCCCTACATAAAAATTAGAAAATAACCTTGATGAAAAATTTTCACAATAAAATTGTGCAACACTTAGTCTCATAACTGGGTACCAGTCTTCACTAGTGTTAAATATGCCCATCCATTAAGCCCTGTTGAACTCATACTCCAGCAATAAGAGGAAAGGAGTACAAATAGAAAAAGAGATGTAAATTTTTTTCAAAGAGCCACCAGTGTACAAGCTACAAAAGATCCACACAACGGGGAATAGTGGTCTATATACACCTTTCCTCTGCGACTCTAGCTTCAACAGCATGTGCAATTTGCCAGTGCTCAAACATGTTGGGATATTCTTCAGGATCAGCCAAAGCTTCTGCTGCTTTCTGGTTAACCTACAGGCAGAAATCGTGCAGAAAACTAGGTTCAAAATCTGACAGGAATTCTGAGTGATATGGTTGCAGATGATTCTGCAGACTGTTTCTTACCCAAAAAAGACAACCTTTTCTGCAGTTCTCTTACTACTTGCGCTCAAGTTCAAATCATTCTTTTACAAAGACACTCAAATTCTAATCGTGAAGTTAAAAGGATGTCTCGAATATAGGGTGTTCTCGGGCCACATTGGCCGCTGAGAGAAATCGACAGAAATATTTCATGGCTATTTTCAGGCACATGCAAATGCAAGCAAAAGTTGGAAAAGAGAACACACATGTCAACAACAGCAAATTTTTATGTCTTATCAAAGGTATAACAGTACCATCAAAGAGCTCCTAAGTTCCTTTGCACTGTTAACTTAAAGGTCAAAAAGCATGATCCCCACAACATGAGGCTGAAGCATTTTACTTTATTTCTTTATTTATTTTTAAAAAGATTAAAACAAAAGTAACATACTTTTTACAAAAACTGACCAAGAGAAACAGCTCTTTAAATAGTGGACCATGAAAATCTAACAGCAATCACATAAATGAATATCACTAACCTTATTAAGGTCCTTCCTCCACATTGCAACTATTTCAGAAACCTTACTTGGAAGGTAAGATCTTGCCATAAATGCAGCCTCAGGTATCCGGTTGCTACAAAGTAATTGCAATAGAGAATATCATTCCAGAGTTGAAACAATCTGACAAGTGGCAACAAACTGAAGAGGAACACAAATGAACAAGCACCTGTCAACCAACAGCTGAACACAATCTTCCACTTTACCCAGGAGGAACAGGCAAAGGAATGCAACATTGTTTCTTCCATGCTCTTTTGCAAGAGATGCTAATTCAGCAATTCCTTCAGCATCTCCTAACGAGGAATAAAGCAGAAGCAAACCACTCAAGTCATTAGCGTATTTCAAACAATCCTCTGCCATCTCCAGCTGCAAAATACAGAACAGCAATATTGATAGAGAATCCAAGTAAAGAACAGTTGGTAGGGGTAAGGTTTGTGTACACCCCACCATCCCCAGACCCCATTTGTGGGATCACACTGGGTATGTTGTTATAATCCAAGTGAAGAGTACTAAAAAGAATGACCAGGAGGCTGCAGAAATCAACTACAAACACCCTTTACCACTGAACTACAAACAGAAACATTCGGTAAACTTTCACAGGCAAAAGGACAACCAACAGAGTTCAGAACCTTAACCATAGATTTTTCCAGCAGCAAAAATGGTATGGGTCAGGAGTTTTCTGCTAAAGAAACTTTCGGTCAGCTGACTTGGAATTTCTGATATAAATTAAGGAGCTCAAACACTGACCATTTGTAAAACTCATCAATTTACTTGTTTTTGAAAATTAAAGTGGTTTATGTTCCCCCTTGTAAGAATTTGTTTTTGAAAAAAAAGGGCTCAAGTGGCTGTAACTATCAATTACCATTCCAGCAGACATTGCCAGTTCACCCAACTGCTTCCATTTGGATTCACTCTGTGCTACTACAGCAATTTCCTGCAAACAAGAAGGGACACATGGCCATACTTAACGACATATGGTTCTTCTGACAGAGACAAGTATAAGGAAGAGAGGCTGAAGTCAAACCACACACTTCCACGAGTTAGTAGCCCTTACCTTTGCAATGTCTAATTTACCCAACTGTATGGCAAGTTCAAATCTGTAGTCAGCGTCTGTTGCAACTTCCAATGCTTCCTCAATCATACCCCGTGATTCCAAGAAACGAGCAACACTACAGGGAATCATTTCATTACAACTTAGAGAACTTGATAATCCCATCATATAAGACAGAAATAAATCCACCACCACCCAAGGCTCAACTACTAAATACAATATATTAATGCAGATCCCAATAGATCATAGGAAAAATAAGAACAAGAGTGACTGCATTCAATCACATAGCATGGCAGCAAGAATATCCTTTTATCTAATACACGCATCCCTTCCAAAAGTCAGGACTTGTAGCACGTATTAGCACTAAAATTTCAACGGCTATCAAAGTAACTTTAGAAGTGTGTGCCACACCCCCAGGATAATAAACAATATTACATCAATACAACAACTGTATCCACAAACTAGATGGGATGGGCTATATGAAACCTCATATCCATTTCATACCATTTGGACACATTTCACTCCAATACTCGATAATGTGTCTTAAGAAAACAATCTACATCATAGACTACTATAAAATGATGTTTGCATTTTTTTAACTGCCAGTTTGTCACATTTTGCAACTGTGTTCGAAGATGAAGGAAAATCGCAATCAAGCACAATTCATTAATCATATTCACAGAAAAAAACATATTACAAGAAGAATAGAGATGTACCTGTTATGGTGATCCTTAGGAATTGATGGTAAGACTGCATTAGCTCTGTCCCAGTCACCACGCATCACAAGTGTCTTGTACTCTATCAAGCTGAGCAGAAGAGTATATCCCACGACACTGTAATGAAAAGAATATGGGTCATCATAGAAGAGTCATACTTGAAACAATTTTTCTAGTTCCTGTGTGAGAAGCTGTCATGAGCGTACTTACTTGAACTCTTTGTCAATAAGGAAAACTCTACTTTGATTAGCGAGATATCCCAGCAGGTACATGGGTCGGTCTAAGTGAAACATTGTGGTCACCTAAAGATCATAAGAAACACTGTTACTCACCTATGAGATGAGACATTCTGAAAACAAAGAGGTCCATAAAACTGTATGAATGACTTTTCATACCTCGCCGCCTACACAGTAATTCAGTCTCGAAGAAGAATTGTTGTAAATGAAACAATCTCCTACCCAAATTCCAGTTCTGACACGTTCATTTATCTCATAAAGAAGTTCAAAAGCATCTTCAACACCTTGGTCATCTACAGATCTTCCACTATCTAAATGTGCAGAAACAACATCGCGCTGCAGGTTTAACCAAAGGACAATTATAACACAATAGCTTGCAAAGAAAAGATAAAGTAGTAGTTTAAAAATCTGAGAAAGAGAGCTCACATTATACTTCAGTATGTAGAATGAAGTATCACTAGCAATAGCCACCAGATCACCACTGTCAGCCCAGTAGAGGTTCTGAAGTAGTTGAATAAAAAAAAGCAAATGATATTGTAACAACCATCAAAAAAGTAAAGGACCAAAATAACACTTATGGAAGTCAAGCTTATATATCTTACTTTGACATTAACATCAATACGTCGTATCAACCTGCACTCAATCCAATCGTAGAAGCAAATGAAATCATTTGAGCACATTGCCAATAAGGTACCCCCATAGATGTGCTCAGCAGAGAAAGTCGGGCGGATACTCTTTTTTTCCTGGAGACATCAGCGTAATCACTTCAATCCAGGTGAACAAAAGAAACTACAACACAATGCACCCTTCAGCTTCAAGACAAAAAGAAGCTAAATGCATTAAAGAACTACAACTTACTGCATGCACCATGACCCCAAATTTACTTGTCAGGCCTCTAAGAAGTAACAAATTAAGGGTACGAAATAGGAGAGAGAAAAGGAGACTTGAGTAAGAGGGGATAACATCTAATTGTGGGGTCCACTATTTAAAGTAATATCATTAGATTAAACAACACATAATCTGAAGTATAACACAAAAGTAATCCAAATTTGGGAGGGAGTCAGTTGTGAGGACATTCATGAAACCTGGAAATTTTTGCTGAAAATCTTAATCCTTGAAGTACTTTCTCGGATAGCATACTCTCCATCAGACGACCAAACAAATTCCAGAGCTGAGCCAAATGACCTATTTCTCCAGGCCAGAGCAGTATATATGATATACTCACCGTCTCCACAAACAACGACAAACCTTCCATTTGGGTTATGCTTTAAGCTCTGTGAAGGAGGAGAAAAAGAATGAGATCAACAGTAAGTGACATCTAAGTAATTACATCCTTTAACCCTAAGAGGGAAACTAGTATATTCCAAGCGGCAAGCACAACCTCAAACCATGAGGAGATGACTAAAGAACCAATAAAATGACACATCTTAAGGACATAAGGAAAGCAAAGAAGCAGCTACATAAGTCATATCTTCTGGGATAAGAATCACTACAACAAAATGGCTTCCCATAATGGAAGTCTGAAGAGAGAAACTGTACAAAACGAAAACCAGAAATCAGATTAAGGGAGGATTGGTTTAAAATCTATGGATTGCTTTTTTAACAAAAATAGCAAGTCTTTTACTAGAAAGAGGATACAGTTTATGCAACCCAAACAGGATAACCTTACATGAATAACAATTGAAGTATTGAACTATGGAACCAGATCCAATTCACAGTTGCAAAGCAGGTTGTAAAAGATTATACAAAATGCCAGGTATTAGCTGTAAATCTGACTCACTTGTGGGTATAGGTCACAAGTTCCCAATTCCTTGACCGCCAAAGGCAATCTTTCTCCATCAGTAACCTGATATAAAGCAAATTATTCAGAAAACAATATCTACCAGTAATTGAGGGGGTGACCGGAAAACAATATTTTAGATTTGAATCAGGCAAGCAGACTTGAAGGAAATTGATGCCATACCTCATAATCCGCACCCACACTCTTGATGTTAATAGTTTGAACCTCATTATGCTTAGCCCATATGACTTTTCCACTATTATCCATGCTAGCAACAGGCACCTCTCGACCAAGTTTTACCATAATGGTACCCTCATCGTAACCAATTACAACCCTATACATTTAACACATTAATTATAACTGCAGCTAGCTGAACAAATGCAAATACAAAGAAAAAGATGAAAATCATGATCTACTCCTTAGCTCTTTAATATTTCCTAGTTTCAAATATTTTATTTTTGTAAGTTCACGATTCAACAAACATTGGCTATTCCCTCTTTCCTCGTTCAAATCTAAAAAGAAAATAAATAATTGAAAATCAAAGTAAATATGGAAATCATCAGACTTCCAAGCAGATCAAAAGTACAGTTATAAATTAATTATAGAGACTCACCTTCTTGAACCTTTCATGTAACCAATAGCCCAAACTCTTTCAAGGCCATAATTCAACGTGTTCTCGAGTCTGCGCGAAATAATTTTTATAAAATAAAAAGATTAAGAAATGAAACAAGATTTATGAGAGGATACAATCACTCAGAAGTCAGAACCAGGGGAGTGCTTACAAAAGTAATGGAAAAATTCATCAGTTTATCTTAGGCAAAATTATAGAAATGCATCAGTTTTCAAAAGAGATAATTCAAAACTTTGTCAAGTCTACCAGAAAATGCAATCAACAAAACGATAAACAATTAAAACCCAAGCACCTAGAAAAGAATACAAGAAATCAGAACCAGAAGGTTATATAAAAAGTTAATAAAAATCATTTTGAAAAGGTAAAGTCACCGATAGATGAGATGCATTGCTTTAAGTGGTAGATGGAGAATTTCATCTTCTCGTTAGGCAAAATTCTAGAAACACGTCAGTTTTCAAGGTTTAATTGATTAGTTTAATCTGAGAGTGAAAAATAAGAATAAAAGTAGCACTGCAGCTAATAGCGGTAGACTGTTTTAACTATGTTAACATGTTAGCCCATTGATATAGATAAACAGGAAACATAATTCAGCTTTAGTAAACATCAATTCAAAAGAGGATATCAAAATGTTGTTATCAATTTATTCAAATTCAAAAAAAGAATATTCCACGCTGAAAACAAGAGATGTGTCAATTTCAGCAGCATGTATGTGCGATATTCATGCAACCTAATGCAAGATACATTCATCTAAGCAATGCCTCCCCCCACCCCAACCCCCAACGCCACCCCCCCACACACACAAATTCTGTAATTTGTGTTACGTAATCTGTGGCAAAGAATTTCTTTTTGGAAAAAACAGACAAAACTCCATAACAAATTAGAAAGGAAAAATGGACATACAATTTGGACTAAGGTAGTAGGGTGTGCATATCTTTCCTTTTTTTTTTCTGATCCATAATCTTTCCTTGTATAAGGAGGGAGTAGCGCATATGTTTCAACAAAACTTGTATCTCTCCAAAGATGACACAGCTTGAAAGATAAAAATAAACATGTGCTGATTTATCCACCAATAGCATTACATAGGTCATCACTATGCTTCAATGAAAGATTTTTTTTTTTTTGATGAAGTAAGTTGTTCCGTTACCAGCATCAAGAAGATGCAAAGGGTACAAAAGAGATATGCTAGCTCCATTCCATGATAAAAGTTGAGACCCAATAAAAGAGTTCACATAGGTCATCATTGTAATTCAGTCAAAGAATTCATATAGTTCACATAGGTCATCATTGTAATTCAGTCAAAGAATTCATCTAAGCTACATAGCCGGTTCCACTGATTCATGCAATCTCCAAATGATAGAAAGAAGTGGTTCCCTTTACAGATTACAACTAAATATGTCCATATTCATCCGCAGGATCGCTGTCTTTTTTTTTTGAACTTGGTAACTTTATAATCGCTGTCTTTAAAGTTACAGAAACTAAATATCCGACAATGTATTGGAACACAAGAAGTCGTGTCAAAAAATGAAAGTCATATCTAATAGGTAATAGAATTTTGAAATAAGCTAAAATAATTAAATGATACTGAGTATTACCTGTAAGTAGTTGCATGCCATATACGAACAGTACCATCTTCAGACCCAGTCATTATAATAGGAAGATCTGGATGAAAACATACAGCAGAAACATTGTGTGTGTGACCTTCAAGAGTCTGGACACAACTTCTTGTCTGATAGTCCCAGACCTGTTTCGTGATTCCAGAGCACATAAGTCAGGTTCTATACAGGTGCAATCAACAACAGAACACGGGAATAGGTTATTAGTAGCAAACCTTAGCAGTGTGATCATCAGAACCAGTAATTAGATAAGGTTTATCACCACCAGTGAAATAATCAACACAATTAACCCCTTTCAGATGGGCATCCAGTGTAAAGTTAGGGTCAGGAGAGCCAAGGTTCCAAACCTACAAGCAAACCATTACCAGCCCCAGTGTTACATAGGTGAACGACAAATATGATGTTATTTAGTAATTTATCATAGGAGAGAGGGGACGATAGGAAAGATAAAAAAATTACCTTTATAGTCCGATCAAGAGATGCACTAGCAAAAGTATTGGTGTCTTTTGGATTAAATGTGACTTGCATCACATAATGGGAATGACCCTCAAAAATTTGAGTGCATACCCATCCCTTCTCCCAATCCCAGAGCTTTATAAGCATGTCATCAGATGATGACAGCACATAGGGTAGAGTAGGATGAACAGCCACACACCTAATATAATCTGTGTGTGCCTCGAATACTTTGACCTTATCCATGGTATTATAATTGTATACACGAATAAACATGTCATCGGAACCCGCAACAATCCACTGTTTGCGTGCTATAAATTTCGCTGATCTTACTGCAAAGAATAATTAAGGCGTTAAAAGGTACCGCAACCCTCTGTTAAAGCAGAAGACTTCTTATGAGCCCCCTGACCAACCAAAAATACCACTTTCATTTGATTAACGGACCTGGTAATTCAGTAAGTTCGAAAGATTGTGCCATTGTCTGCATTAAGAATGAACGACACATCAGCATTCTATAAATAATGTCATTACAATAATGTCATAAGAAGTATAAATTTGCAAAAAGCGAAAAGAGTTATGTCTCACATGTATCAATGGTAGCTATTAGGTCAAGGTACTATGAATACTGAACATACTTGGAACTACAGTGATTAGAGAATAACAATGGTGGAGAAATAATTTTAGGGGCAGTTCTGTTTTCTGGGTAATAATTTTACTGATCTAACTTGCAACTCCTACTATGTGGCTACGACAGATGTTATCCCAAAGGTCAGGTAAGAGGAAAAGGTATGCGATACGAAATGGAAGACATACATACATACAGGCCAAATCAAATTATGAGCGCAAGAGTGATATCAGCTTTTCAAGTAACCACTAACCAACAATTCTGGGAGCTACAACTATCACCTTGTCTTTATATACAAATGGCTGGAAATTCGCATAGTATCATCTTAGCGTGGTTAGAACTAAAGCTACCAGTAAACATTGAAGTCTGCTTTGTGAGCATTACTTAGCACTGATTGAAAATCAACACCAATTCATCTTTGCATGACCCGAATTGCAACTACCACGCAAGTGCTTCTAATGGCCCGCCCACCCCCTAACTCCCTTCCTCTAAATTGATAAAGATTCCTTAGAAGGAGTTTCTAAAATGTTAAGATTGACATATGACCATTATCCCAATACCATAATAGCTGCTCCGTCCTTTTCATGTGGTTATTCCTCGATTTGGGATTATGCTTACTTTTACTAGAAATTTTATCATGTACAACTTTCACAAGATTCAAGAATCCAACTTTAATAAGAAGCAGCACAAGTTTGGATGTGATTTCCTATACCTGGGTCTGGTAGTTCCAAATGCAAAGGGTCCCTGAATATAAACTTGTCAATATCCTGTGAACAAGAATAGAAAGAATGAGCCAAAAGAACTATCATTTAAGTAAATGACATTACCGTTCAACTATACCAGCCCCCCCCCCCCCCCCCCCCCCCCCATTCCACAGAGAAATAAAAACTCTGTAATTCATAATTTTGCAAAGAGTTTGTTACTCCAAAACTTCATCATATAAAAATGGCACTCCCAACAAACAACATTAGAGACTACAGAGTAAGCATAAGCATCAAAACTGGAAAATAAATTGTTTTTTAGTAAAGATGAGTTTCATTACCATGGCTCCGTAGGATGGAGATCCACGGCCTTTACCCTTTCTGATCTTTGAGCAAGTTTCCTCTGATCAAAGTACCAACAGTCAGCATTAGTACGTATGGGCAATACAAAACTATTAAATCCACCTATAATATTTTGAATACTGAAAAAGTATAATACCTTAATCTCCAATCTTAGAGGCTGTGCCATCGCCAATGCAAAAAAAAAATTATAAAAAACAACACAAAAGGAAATGAGATTAAGTTAGTAAACAACAAATTACCAGATCTCAACTAATTCTCAGAACCGACATTGAATTTTACCAATCCTCAACACAGTGATCCGTTACCACCATTAAATCGAATTAGATTTGAATCAGATCTAAGTTTTAACATAATGCGAACGCATTAACAACATACTGAAACTAATGGACGTACCATTTTCACTGAATAATGCGAATTTTATCGGAAAAAAGGCAATAAATCAGAGATTTGAGTGTGAAGAATCCTAAAGATCCACCAGCTACTCAGCTGCAGAAATCTTCCAAAATTCGAATTGCTCGCTAAGTGGCAAAGTGCCGGAGAGAGATCGAAAAATGAGTAGAGGTTTTGCTAATGGCAGCGAGCAACCTCTGTAATAATAAGAAGAAAGAAAATGGGAGGAACGGTAGAGGAGATCATACGATGATGATGCTTTGAACTGAAGTCACAATACATTTGACAAATTTATTTCACCTTATTTATATGAAAGAAAGATAAATTAATAAATATTAAGTAATTTGATTCGGGTAATACATTACACAATAATTGTTTTTCTATATATAGGTATATTTTTCAATTAAATATGTTACTTATTTTCGATGTCACATATATATGTATAATTGTTAAATATACTTGATGTAATTTCATAAAAAAGTTTAAAGCAATTTTTTTTTTTTTAAAGATTTTGTTTGGTACTTTTTAATATAAAAAATGTAAGTTATATTTTAAAAATTGAAACAGTGATGATAATATATACTGTATTTAGTTTTTACATGGACTCTAATAAGAAAATTTTAGCTATGCCGTTATATTTAAATCAATATATATTACAGTAGATAAAGAATTTTACGATAATTATTTGGTGGTAATATTATTCTATCTAATTATTGCTAAAGATTTTTATGATTATAAATTCTTTAATTCGATTACTGTAAAATGTTGCAGGAACAAATATCATCGCTAAAAAATATATCATCACTACATGTATTTTTTGTTGTATTTATACAATCCATATGAACAAAAAAAGAACATTTGTTTTGCTTTACAATGTTACTAACTTGGTACTGTATAATTTATTTATTATGAAGAGATAAATATCTAGTATAACAACTTACTTTTTAATTACTTTGTTCGTTCACTTTTATTTGTCATATTTATAATTGACACACTCATGTTAAAAAAAAAAGAAAACACAAATTTCACTAGTTTTGATCCTAAATTACTAGAATCCCGATAGTTTTTTTATATTACTTTTTAAGTTTTTATATCAATTTCAGCTATCGAATACATGTATCACAATTTATCAAATAAATGAATATTTTATGGAAAATTAAAAAACAAAACGGATTTGAATAATCCTTTCATATTAACTATTACCAGATTTTAAAAAAAATTCAAATCATGATTTATTTTTAGTATAATTACTCTTAACAACTTCTGAGTGTTTATTCTTTGGAGTATAATTATATGTTTCCCACGATAATAACTTTAACTTCTTTATAAAAAAAAAAATCTTCCATTTATTTTCCAACAACAACATATTGAAGAACTTTTTTCATAAATTAGAATTTTTGTTTTTGAATTTTGTGGATTTTTTTTCAATATTTGACTCCTTGCATGCACACTTTTTATTATTAATATTAGTAGGTTTTACATAAATCACATAGTTTTGATATAAAATTACAATTTATCCCTCTTTAGTTTGTAATTATGTTAATCCCTTTAAAAATAATATAAACGGGATACATTAATATGTAACTCATATACATTAAAGAGTATCTCGAATACATTATAACATAAGTTGTTTACTATAGTAAGTTTGGACACTCTTCGTGAAAATTTCTCGAAATACATGTCATTAGGTGGAAAAAAACATAAGGTTGGACACTCTTAATGAAATTTCTCAGAATACGCGTCACTTTATAAGACGAAAATAAAATAAAAAATATATAGCCGATGGCATCTTTTATTGTTTCTTTTATCTATCTTGACAAAATTGTTATTGTACCAAAATGACTTTAATGTGAAGTAAGCGGCAACTCAATAGTAATTGGGGGCAGAAGTATGCAGGGCATGCAATATTAAATTCCTAGAGAGTTATTCATTATAGTAAGTTTGGACAATCTTTGAACACTCTTCATGAAATTTCTCAGAATACGCATCACTTTATAAGACGAAAAGAAAATAAAAATATATAGCCGATGGCATTTCCTATTTTTTCTTTTATCTATCTTGACAGAATTGTTATTGTACTAAAATAACTTTAATGTGAAGTGAGCATTCTTACAGAGTTATTTACTATAGTAAGTTTGGACACTCTTCATGAAAATTTTCAAAATACGTGTCATTAAGTGGAAAAGAAATATAAGTTTAAACACTCTTCATGAAATTTCTCAGAAAATAAAAATTAGTCGATGGCATTTCCTATTGTTTTATCTATCTTGGCAGAATTACTATCATACCAAGATGACCGCATAGCGCAGTGGATTAGCGCGTTTGACTTCGGATCAAAAGGTCGTGGGTTCGACTCCCACTGTGGTCGAATATCTTTTACAATGAAAATATGTTTGCTACATTAATTTGATTAATTGCATATCAATATAATAAAAATAAAATCAGATGAATCACATGACTTAGTTGTGTTTTCCACTTCTCAACTATGCAGTCATTCACATTCAATAATGAGAACTCAAAATTTTGAATTGAGACATAAGCTCTATCATAAAAAAATTTAAAAATATATATATATCTTTTCTATTCAAATCGCAAAAGAGATCTAACACGAACCTTCAAACTATAAGACGTAAATGTCAAAAGTGATAACATGAACGAAGTCGTTAGTCTGCATCTCATTTGTCTGTCTCTTTTCGCTCAACAACTTCAGCACCGTCACTCTCGATTTTTAAAGAGATTCAGTTTGTGTTATTTGACCAAACTTCCAAGTAATTTAATTTTTTATTTTTTATTTTTGGTATTAAATCACAATAATAATAATAATAATAATTTTCGAAATATATAAGACATCTGAAAACTTATGTGGAACATGGTTTCTTCATTTATTAAGCTAGCTAAATTGGAATAGTATTTATAGATGATTTTCAGCAAAGTTTTTAATATTTTTATTCTATAAATTTATGCGATTCAAACATAGTTTGATACTACTAATATTTATGTACTTATTGATATGGATATATGCACAAAACGCATACCCTAACACTATTATGTTCGTACATATATATTGCGATGTGATTTTATAAACTCGATCATATAGTGTTTGTTCAAGTAGCTGTATGAATTTAGCACTTGTTATTATTGAACCCTTGTGTAATACCAAGGGTACAATTCATTGTCTCATAAATGGCCTTTGCGGTTCAGCAAAAATTGGTGTCTTTGAATTTTCTAAGTCCCATTACTCATCATCATGATACATTGTATATTGACAAATGATAAAAACAAAGTATTTGACATCAAACAATAATAATAATCATGCCCAAATAGTAAAGTACCCCATGAATCATCATGTTTTATTACCCCTTCATGAATCGCCAAGGCATTTTAGAAAATTTTCTTGATATTGGATATGATCAAAAGGCACTGCTCGTGAGTTCGATTGGCTCCACTCTCATATTTTTTTGCTATTTTGATGATTCGAATTTATAATTTTAGAATTAAAAGTTAAAGGTAATTATTACCTGAGCAACCTGTCTAGCTCGGATCCCTTCGTTGGGACGACTCATCTTTATAGGTAGACAGGGAATGGAATTAAATACTAGCAATTGGGGTATGGTACATTGGTACTAGAAGTTTATTTGTCAACGATGACAGCAAGATTCATTCTGCGGTTCTGCCTACCAGGCTTAATTTATTAATTTGGGCTCTACCCCTCCCATCCAATCCCCCAGAATTTAAAGAAAAACGATTAATAATTGACTCCGAAAATTTAATATGAATTGAACGCATTGACTTATGAACCAATAATTGAATCACCCGGTCTTGTCTGACATTTACTTAATTTAGGCTAGAATTCATCGTTAATTTGCGGTTGGGATTGTGAATAATTTGCTGCAATTAGGGATATCTCGATTATGACATAGGCATGATTTAAAGATTATGAATTTAAAATTCTTATTTTCTCAATTCTAAATTAATAATTTGTACATAATGAAAAAAAAAACTACACCATACTACAAATATACAATTTCATAAAGCATCTATCTTTGCTTGCGAATGAAAAAGTTAATAAGACAAGATAAACAAGAAACGGAGCATCAATAGTCTACACATATGAAATTTTATCATTAACAACAGATAACAGAAGAATTACAGTTTAGTAATTTGTATCATAACAATGACAACAAATTTTACCCTGTTTTCCTCCCTTGTATTTATTTTAACTCGAGAGTCTATCGAAAACACAACCAGTCCAGATACATTCTATACTCTCCAGATCTCAGTTGTGGTACGATAGTGAGTATGTTATTATTGTTTTCTCCATTATTCAAGTAATTCATCATGGGTGAAAATTCTGGAGGGAACAGCAAATCGAGCTGAGAAGGAACGAGAAAGTTCATCAGCATCGGGAGAAATTGAACCTTGATCGAAATTCTGCGAATAAGAATGAGGATCATATGAAAACCGCATTGAATTTGAACAATCGTAAATCCGCTTCTTCTCTTTCTTCATCTTCCTCCATATCAGTTTCCAGATGGCTGCTCTGCTAGATCTGTTCGCCGGCAACTTATAGGATACCAAACGGTCGTATTCTCTACCGGAGTAACACCGCCTCCAGCAGAAGTTTCCGTCGTCGGAATCACACCATGCTCCGGCATCCATTAGAGTAGACAGAACAGTGTGTATTTATGATCTGTTTTTTTTTTTTTTTTTTTTTTTTCGAATCAGTTTTGGAGGCTAAAGTGTAAATGCATGAGGGAAACAGAGTGGGACTGCGTATATATAAACAGCATGATGTGTACACACTGCTGAATTGTTTTTTTTTTTTATTTTTAAAATCATCATTGTAAATAATATTTATACTCCATGCATTATTTGAATTTAATAAAATGGTCATAAATTTTAAATACTTTTCCACTTTATTGAAATTTATGAAGTTGAAGATAAAATTATATTTATTTATATTTTTCTGAAATAATATTCGTGTTTGAATATAATCATATATAACTTCAAAATAAAATGAGTAGAAAAATAATGAACTTGAAACTTTTGTTATCAAAGACATATTTTCAAACGAAGTAGAAATTATTCCAAGAAAATGAATAATCTTTTTATGATCAAATGGGCCCTAGCGTATTAATTTGACACTGCATAAATTTTAACAAAATGAGTAATAAAAGTTTGTTAAATCTTTAATGTTTAAAATATATAATCACATTAATAAATAATTATCTTTTAAATATTGTGATTTTAACGTGACAAGATCTTGTAAATAATAAGGAATTATTACATATATTGTTTTGTTAAAATACTAAGTGGTATTTGGTGTAAAATGGTTGAGCAGGGAAGTGGCAAGAGACATGCTCAAGGACATACTACTATTCATATACTTAAGTAAAGTTATACTTTCTTCATTTTAAAAAAAAATATGTAATTTGACTTTACATATATTTAACAAGAAAATAATATCTTTTTTTAATTTTATGATTTTAAATTAAAATTATGTCAAATATATTAAAATGACTTTTAATCTTATAAGTTATGACCTTATTCATGTTATACGAAAAACCAAAATTAAAATATAAACCTTTTTAAAATAGAGAGAGTATTTTGTTTTGTCCTTTTCCTTTTTACATTAATAACTGAGTTAATGAGAATATCTAACTTGTCAGTTGTGAATCTAATAATTTATGGTGGTTATTGAAGTCAGATTGTTACAACTACAACTGAAATTGCAAAGTTATAAACGGACTAATTATTGAGCGGATCAAATGGCTAGGCTTTTACTTGTTTTTGTGTCCTAAAAGGTTATGAATTGGGCCTTCTACCTTGGAACAAAGAGGCAATACTCATGAAGTGAACCTTTCATTATTTCCCAACATTGTTTGTCCCTTTGTTTTTCAATTTTAAAATGAAATAAATTTACATAAAAAGGAAATTAAATATGAAAGATTGATATAACAATTCTAACTAATGTGAGATTCGTGAATGGTTAATGATGTAATATTATTATTCTTTATATTTTAAAATAAGTGTCGCTTTAGCTCATTTCACATTCATTAAAAAAAAAACATTATCCATAAATGTGTGCTTTAACTCGGATTCAACTAGCATCTGTGTCATCTAAAATTTAATGTGCACAAGTAGATAACTTGTATAAAGTTGAACAAGTAGACACACATGTTAGGGTGCATTTGCTTACTTGTTCAACTTTGTATAAGTTTAACTGTTTAAGTGTTTATTTGTATACACCCAAAGTTGAAGGACATAGGTGTCACCTAAGTCCAAGTTAATAGATACATTTACATATTATGTCAAAAAATAATAAATACAAGATATAGTTTATTGAGTTTTCCCTATTTATTTGACATTACCTGAGAATTGAGCACTTTTAAGAAGAATTACTCTCTCTAATCAGTTTTATATTACTTGACTCATGTTGATCTGTCACACCATTAAGAAAATTTTAATTCGAGATGTTGTTTTAATAAACTAACCTTATTAATGATGTATTGAAACTCTGAATTTGACAACTACTACTTCACGTATGACATATCAATACTAAAGGTAGTATGGAAAAAAAAGAAGTAAAAATTTCTATTTTGGGAGTTGGGACAATGTTTTTATTGGTGAAGCCTCAGTTATTTTGGAAGGAATGGAGTATTTACAATAAAGATTTTGGAGAACCAAAGCAGTACTCCACCATAGTAGGAACTGTCTAACTAGAAGTTGTCCATGTGTTTCTTTTCCCATTATAAAATGACACAACTTGGCAGTACAATCCACAAAACAAGTTAAATTGACACTTCTCTATCAAAATTTCACATTGCTGTGAACACAGCCAAACTAATATTGAACAAGTGGTTGGAATCTTAGCTGGTCTATCACCTCAACATAGCCACTGATTCCATAGCCTTGCCTATTTTCACTCATTTTTCTCCCAGAGACTAATATGCACAAAAATCAAGACCGCATAAAAAATAATAATTTTGACCTTATATATACGGAATATTATTGTGATGGATCATTACCCACTATCCACTGGAAACTAAAAGCTAAAATGAAAGAGCAATTTCAGTCACCAATTCCTATCTGTGGTAACTGTGAATCAATCCAAAGTTTGTATTTTAATATGTATTTCCACTTTCCTTCTCCTCCTTACCTTCTATTTGACTAGATCCTTATTCATACTAGTATATATAATATGGTGAAAGTGGTTCATATAGTATCACCAGTATCCAATGTGTTACCCGAGAGAACGTCCTGGACAATTCGTTCCTCCTGATGAAGGGCAGAGAAGGGAACAAGTGGAGATACAAGTTGTAATTAGAGAAGTATCAAATGGAAATGGATCATCAGCTGAAGCTGGAATGATGAAACAGTGTGTTTGTTCCCCTACACAGCATCCAGGCTCATTCAGGTGTAGGCATCATTATGCTGATTACAAATGGGCTGCTCAACAGGGAAGAACTTATAAGACCACTGATCATTAGTTCCCTATGTGAACTCACATGTAAAAATTCATGACAGTCATCTGTCCTGTATTTACTTTATTCTCTGCTCTTCTTCATCTATATGTGTGTTTTCTTTACCCTGATTATATCCAAGACTCGTAATATCATTACGAACTGAACTGAGTCACTTTCAAGAAATAGTCTGCAAAATTTCAAATAGAGTCGATTTCTCAGATGGTCACTTATTTGAATCAAGAAGAAATGTGATTTTCTGAGATAATAACTATTAGTTGAGTGACCATCTGAGAAATCAACCCTAGTGCATGTGTTTTAAACTTTCAATAGGCTGCAAGTTCCAGCGGTAGACATTCTATGAATTCAAAGTGTCACTGCTAGAAACTCAAGTGACTCATTGAATGTATCAAATACTCATAGAGACTTTATATTATGAGCATATTTACAATCAAATTATTTCATGACTTAAGGAGTAATATATACTGTGTCAACTCTTAACATGTAGTATACAAAAAGTAAGATTGAAAACCAAAATTTAACAGGAATTCATTCTTTTGATTTTCCACCAAGATCTGTAAGGCGAGCGACAACCTCCTCATAGTTTGGTACCCTTGGATGGACATGCCCAAACATATCAGGCGTATAAGATTTTGCTCGAGTATGTCCTTTCATTAGCTCTTCCGGAGTTATTTGTTCCAATTCAACTGGAAGAGATGTTGTTCTGCCTGGTGGACAGTCTCGATTTCTATGACTAGAGATTTCACCATTTGGTTTATGTCCTGAATCTTTGTGACCGGACTGATCTAGATGTTTCGTCCTAAGTGATTTTTGTTCTGAGTTAGCATTTTCAACTGAATCATCCTCTCTTGATTCGATATGATGAGCATCTTTAGATACTTTCTTGTTACTTGCTACATCCGCGTGCTCTTGTTCATATAGCATCTGTTGCAAAGCTTTTGAATTCCATTCTAAGCCATATTCTGTTGCTATATCTTGCATCAACTGTAGTTTCACGTCCATTTTATGTGGTACTGGCTTTAATTTCGCAGCAAACTGCCAAGAAAAAATGATATTTTTTACAAGAAAGAGGAGTTATCCGAGAAATTTTATGCGCGAGTATTATCTGAGGATGAAGAGAATGTGTAGTTACCTGATTATTGACACAAGATTCAAGGGAATTTCCATATCTTTCATTAAGCATCTTCCTAAGTTGACGTAATTCAGGCAGGTCTGCTAGTCTTGCTGCTGCAAACATCAAAGATCCTACAGGTTCCTTGCAATTTTCAGGGCATTCCCTGAAACAACAAGAATTGTTCAGAAATGAGGAAATAGTTTGACTCACACGAAAACTATTCTTATAAATTGATAAATTACACAGGACATGGTAGACCAACAGCTTACCGAGGACATGATCTTATTTGTAGGATTACACTGAGTATGTTATTATTGTCATCTGAGAACTGAGATGTTTATGATGCTACAGATTTACTAAATTCTATTGTCAGAAAATGGATATCATCATAATTTATAAGCAATATTAGCAATTTATGTATATGTTCTTCTGAGACACCAAATAAATAAAATAAAATGTGAAGAGTACCTCTGTGTACTTATGGTGTCAAGGTGACTAAGAATCTTCTCACAATATTGATCCAAGAAATCATAACAGCTCAAGAGATTCAGCTCAACTAGAAGCCCTTCAGTCTGTTGCATTAAGACAAAAAATCAGTAGAGCTTAATTTCATCAATTTTGGGGAAAACACAGATTGTATATACAGATTCACTTTATTCAGGCTAATATGTCAATCCTCATCATATGATTTGCGATGCAAAGTAGATGGATACTCTATTACGCAGAGAACATTGCACCATCAACAGACCAAACGTCAACGACTCATCCAAAACAACAACTACGCCTCAATCTCAACAAAGAAAGAGATGCTTTTGTCACATACTAGAAGTATATGTAGAGCTTATGTAACATATATCAAAACACTTCTATTTTTATATAAACACATCATTAAAAGCAAAAAATATGAATTTTAAAATTGAAGAGTTTCCAAATATAGAAATGAGTCATTCAACATACAAAAAAGAAAGAGGTCATATAAAATAAAACAAAGTCGCAAAAGAAAATTACTCTGTCATAGGCATTGACATCCAATTCAGATTTAACAAGGTCAGCTATATCATTCCTCAAATATTTCTGCATTGAATTTCTCTTCTTCCTGATCATATCGATTCGAGTTTTGTTCTGATTGATTGTAGACTTGCTGTATCAAGAAAAATTTCCACAAGAACATTAGCAGAATTAACAAGAAAAAAATAAAAAACAGATGAATTATAACTCTTACCATTTTGAATAGAACTTGTTTTTCTTCCATGAGTCCAACATTTTTTTTTATTAAGGTTAAAAGATTGAAAATTAAAAGGGTAGAAGCAACATGGATTTTAATTTAAACGTTTATGATGGAGAAAAGAACAGAGGAATATCATAAACTAGTATTAATTAAGTGTTAATTTAGAATTTAATTCGTAATGAAAGAAGTTGAAGATAAAAAGAAGAAAAAACAGTCCAGCTATATTCCATGTGTTCTATTGGATAACGGTAATTAAGTTCGTTTACTAAAATGCCCTCATTATTAAGCGTGTGTGTTAATGGCTGTAGGCGAAGGGGAAGGGTAGTATGGTAAATGCCTACAGGCTCTTATGGAATACGAAGTTGGCGGGTTTACGTTAGATTGATGGATTCTGAGTGGAAACCGCGGGAGAGTAACCGTTGAATATCATCTTTCAATTTCCATCCTTAAATTATTTTATTTTATTTTATTTTATTTATTACTATATTACTATAATTATATTTTTTCTTCTTTGGAGGTAAAGGAATATAAAGACAAAAAAGA
Organism: Solanum sitiens; assembly: GCA_016801875.1. Taxonomy (NCBI): domain Eukaryota; kingdom Viridiplantae; phylum Streptophyta; class Magnoliopsida; order Solanales; family Solanaceae; genus Solanum; species Solanum sitiens. The sequence goes on from JABWTJ010000090.1 coordinate 874,962, forward strand.
TTTTTTTGAGATATTGGATTTGGAAATTTGAAAAAAGAAAAAAGAAAAGAAGAGTGTGATGGATGGATGGACAATATTTTTTAATTATTAACTAGATTTTTTGAGTTTATGTCTTGAGAACGTATGATATTTTTTTGGGAAAATTGTATATAATAAAAAACTAATAAATTAGATTAATTACTATAATCACCCTTTGATTTAATTGTGTCCCTTAACAAACTGTTTGTCAGTCACCTCTTTCCCTCAAACTCTCGCTCGCCACTCTCCTTTCTCGCTCCATCTCTCGCTCAATTTCTCTAACTTTTATACAAACACAAGTGTATAAAATCTATTTCTATTTGTATAAAGCGAAAGGAAATTGTATAAATACATATATTTTTGTTCCCCTCTCTCCCCTCTCCCAAATCTCACTCGTCACTCTCGCTAATCTCACTCGCCACCCTCACCTCTCTCGCTTATACAAACAAGAACGAAATGTATGAATTGCATTTCTGTTTGTATAAAGCGAGAGAAAATTGTATATACACATGCAAATACATATATTATCGTCCTATACACTTATAATTATACAATAATAATACTCCCCTGCCCAGTTTCTGTTGCCTTTCTCTCTTTCTCGTTTTAGACAAATTCAAATTGTATATAATTTCTCTCTTTCTTGTTTTATACAATTCGATTCAATTGTATATTCCCTGCCCAAGTCTCTTTTGGCTTTCTCTCTTTCTCATTTTATACAATTCAAATTGTATATAATCGTTCTATACACTTATAATTATACAATTCGTTTTATACACTTCGTTGCCCAAGTCTCTTTCTCTTTCTCGTTTTATACACTTCGTTTTATACAATTCGCTTCAATTGTATATGTATAGCGAATTATACATTTATATGTTTGCTATGGAGTGCACTTATGCAAACTTTGCTATAGCATACAAATATGAATTTTATGTTTGCTAGATGTGAAAGTTGCCCTACTTTTTTTTCTTAATTAATCTTATGAGACACAGATTTAAATAAAGTGAATCTATAAGTAGTAGGTACTTAGTGGTTATCTCAATAAAAAAGAACTTACACCTAATATAAGTAAGAGAAACTTTCACATATAGCCACTTAAAAATAATTAATACTCTTCATAGCTATAGTTTGATAATTATAATTTGTATCTACATGTTATTTGGAGGAGAGGCGAGCGAGACTAGGAGAGAGAGGAGAGAGGAGAGAGAGAAGGGGAAAAGAGTGGGAGAAAAGTGAATTGTATATGTACATTGGTTAGATAATTGTATATTATACATATGAAATTGTATATATGGCAAGAGAGATTGGGAGAGGGAGGAGACGCGCGAGCGAGACTGGGAGAGAGAGGAGAGAGGAGAGCGAGATCGAGAGAAGCGAGCGAGAGAGGGTAGAGAGTGGGAGAGAGGTGAATTGTATATGTATATAGTTGTATATAACTGTATATTATACATAGACATTTGTATAAATGGCAAGCGAGATTGATATAGGGAGGAGAGAGGCGAGCGAGATTGGTAGAGGGAGGAGAGAGGCGAGCGAGACAGGGAAGAGAGTGGGAGAGAGGTGAATTGTATATGTATATAGGCTAAAAAATTGTATATTATACATATTTATTTGTATATCCTGGCGAATTATACATATATAAACATGACTAATTATACAAACTCGAAGTCAGTCCACGTAATTAGTGTATAATGTTAGTCGCGAGTGGTAATTATAGCAAACTATAGCTATGATGAGTAATTAAATAGTATAAATTTGCTTATCCGCGTAATTTTCCCTATAAGTAATGCTAGAATGGATAAGATTTTTTAATTAGTAACCAGATTTTTCGAATTTAAATATTGAGAATGAAAGATTCATCTTTTTCTTAATAAATTTTATGCTGTACAAATTTAAATTAATTAATGTAAAAATATTAGACATTTAATGGTTATTTCAAAATAAAAAAAGAAACCTATACCTAAGTAATGCTGGGTAAAATTAATCTCTATTTTGAATCCCATCTTCATATTACATAATTTATGTTCACTCCATGCGACACTATTACAGTACTGTTTAAAGAGTAAGAGAAATTTTTCTTTGCTCACAATTTTTCGAAATGTTTTAATTGTATAGATATTTTTAACATGCATGTTATATATCAAAGCAAAAGCTTAGTCCGTTTAAAAAATAAATTACTTTTTTTTATATATAATTTCAACTTTCCATATATACATATCATAACATTAAAAGATATTTTAGAACATTGTATATATCAAACTAAAAATCACAAAATTTAAAAATTTTTATTTTATTGAACTTTGTGTCAATTTAAAACGGTGAAGCAAATTGAAACAAAAAAAAATACTGTAGTAGTTTTACTTATAAAGTAGTATATTCTTCTAGCTCTTTGAGATATAAAGTAAAGTTGTTAATAACTTTATTATAATCGGTTTCTTCCAATAGTTCTTATTCAATTGATAATATAACGAATTTGTTTAATCTTTCTTGATAAATAGTACTTCAGATATGTAAAATAAAATTCTAAATTATTTTCTTTTATATTGAAAGTTAATTTCTTTTTACAAATAGTATTCAACATTTGTAAACGTGTAATCAATTATTGCCAAAAATAAAATAAAATGAGGCCTGAGGCACTTGCTTTTTTTCCGAACTCTGTAGAACCGATACGGACTCCCCTAAGATAAGAATAAGATTATGTACACACCATCCTTTTCTAAGATAGGAATAAAATTACGTACACATCATTCTCTTCGAACCTTACTCGAGAGATTTCAAGAAACATGTTAAGTTGTTGTCCACATACGTTTCAAGAAAATTCCATATCATAGTTCATCGACCAAAATATTACAGTTTGAATTGTATCCTTGATTCCTTTCCTCCTTACGACTTTGCATTTATCGAAAGAATTAATTTTGATTGAATATATCATACAGATCGGTAAAAGTTAAAAGAGATTTAATCAAATCAGTTAACTAAGTTAAAAAAAAGTGTCGATTAAATGTGCAAAACATTCCTAATATAAACATTAGTTACAACTTCCACGGGTTGAACTCATTACCTATAACTTTATTTATTGTTGCTCCAACGCTTCACTTTCGTTAATTAAATGAAAATGAAACTACCAAAAACATCTCAAAAAGTGAATAAGAAAACGAAACAAATAGTTTCCACTATCAACCAAGTCATTACGAACAAGCCGGTCCAAATTGAGGTTACGAGGGAGGCGATCGCTGTAGTACAACAATGTTGTCAAGGTCGAAACCGGTTGGATCATAAATGCCCTTGTCGTTCTTGCTACAGACCCAAATATCATGGTCACGATAAGCTATAGTTAAATTACAAACATTTTTTTAGTTACAAAAAAAAACATATATATAAAATTTATTAGAGTTTGAAAAAGAAATGAAAAACTAATAAGATGCCTTTAATTTATGTACATTGATGCATGCATAAATAATTTTTACATTATTAATTAACTTGTTATAGCGCGTAATCTGCATTTTCAAAAGTTGTTAAATCCCAATTATCTATAAGTATTTCTCTCTCCATCCAGGATTGTTTGTCATGGTTTTTATTTTTAGAGTGTGTTTGGTATGAAGGAAAATATTTTCTGGAAAATGTTTTCCAATTTTTCCATGTTTGGTTGGGACAAAAGTTTTGGAAAATGTTTTCCAAATCAACTCATTTTTCTCAAAATTAAGGAAAATGACTTCCCTTCAAAAATTAAGGAAAACATTTTCCAAAACTCTACTCCAATTTCAAATTACATTTTTTTTTGGGAAAAACATCAATTTTAAAAAAATATTTTCAATTTCAAAATTTTATTTTTTCACCCGATCTCTGACCTCCCCCCCCCCGGCCAGCCCCCCTCCCCCAAACCCCACCCTCTCCCAAAAAAAATAATTTTGCTTTTTAAAAATATTTTCAACTTCAAATTTTTATTTTTAAACTCCTACCCCCCCTCCCCCCTGCCCCCACCCACTACCCCCCACCCCCACCCCCACCCCCACTATCACCCCAAAAAAATAATAATTTTGTTTTTAAAAAATATTTTCAATTTTATAAATTAATTTTTACTCTAGTAAAAATAAAAGATGTCTCTTAAAAATATTTTTCATTCATAAATCAAACACTAAAAATCATTTCCGAAAAATATTTTCTACTCACCAACCAAACATGAGAAAATAAGTCCAAAATCTACTTGTTTTCCAGGAAAACATTTTCTAGGAAAAAACATTTTCTAGGAAAACAGTTTCCACGGAAAATATTTTGCTCCATACCAAACACACCCTTAAAGTCAAATTATAAAAAAACTTTGACTAACATTTTAAAATATATTTTTTATCATATTGATATGTAAAAAATTACAATTTACAGTACTTTTCATATAGTTTTTGAATATCTAAACTTTTTGTTTAAAATATCAAATTAATTTAATATAATTTAAATTTGAAAATTAGTCAAATTGATTTTCAAAAAATATAGCATGAAAAATGACAAATAAAAGTGGACGGAGGGAGTAGTTAAGTAGGATTATTCCTATCATTACAAAAAGAATGATAAAATGTCTAATTTTATAACAATTTGGAAACAATTTAACTTAAATTTTTCATTTTTACCTTAATGACAAAGATTTCTTAGCTAGACAAATATGTTACTAAGACATGTTCAAAAACACAAATAATTCCAAAAACTTTATAATCATACACATATGTTATGCCATAGTTAATTTATAAAACATACATTTCGAATCTTCTTTTTCTTAAATCTCTATGTTCATTCAATCTACGTCATATAAATTAAAATTGAAGGTAAGGACGCATGCAAGAGGTTCATCTAAATTCTCTTCGTGTATAGTACTTTGTTTACATTTTGAATTTCCATGATAAAAATCCTGACTCCTCCAAAAGGATGATTATACAAATTTTCTTACATGTTCCTTACAAAAAAAAGTGAACTCAAAACTAAAACAAAACAAACAATTAAGAAAATGGAAAAGCCTCATACATAAAGGCTAATGTTGAAGCACAAGAGGATTAATGAGAAGAATGAAGAGTGACATACATACCATTGAATCATGCAGCTTCTTTAATTTCTTGTTTTTTTGGAATACTAGAAAATTGAAACTCAGTGAAAGAAATGAAATGAAATGGCACTTTAATTAGGAGCAGAGGTTTTGATTGGGTTTAATAGACATGCAAGTCTTGATAAAAGTGTAACTGAACTAGTATGAATACCTGCCAAAAGTTATATCGAGAAAAACAAAGAGCTAGGCTAGCAAAGTGGTTTTTCTAGTCATCATAAAATAACTTAGGGCGGTTACTTTGGAGATATCGACATATATTAGAAAGCCTAACTTTTTTTTAAATCTTTTTTGTAAGCAAAGCAAAGAGAGCTTAATTGCACTTTCAATTAACTTAAAAGCCTATGTTGTGGTACAGTGATAGGAATAATTCAATCCTTAATCAAAGGTCTAGCTTTGAATATTGAGAAAATTATGTTGAGAACGTCATCTCAAAATAAGTTTTGTAGACGTAATACGAATTTAATTGGAATTTCAACGTGAACTCAGAAAAAACTTAAAAGCACAAACAATATTTATTTGTATCTGTTGGGGCTATGTTATTCTAATTTGACAAGAATATTTCATAAGAAAGCGAGATTTAATTCCTGCCTTTGCCTTACTGCTCAAGCATATATATATTCATATATTGTGAGCACATGAAATTAGACCAAAATATAAATTTACTTTACTTGTTCTTAAGTCGATCTTTTGAAAAGATGAGAGTTATACTTCTTTACTCGCTCTGATTCAATTTATGTGACATTATTTTTTTAGTCATCTTTTTAGTCAGGTTCAAAAGATAACTATAGTCAAAACCCAAATTTGTATATCATTAATTATTGATTGCAATAGAAAATACTTTCTCCGTTCCTTTTTAATTGTCATATATACAAAATATAAATATTCGTGAATTCTAAAAACAAATAGAGAATTGATTTTTTCCAACTTCTCCCTTATTATTAATTATTCTAAAGCTAAGAGGTGCATATAGATAATTTGACCTAATTTGAGTGGACATAAAATTTAAGAAATATGAATTATTTTTTGCAACGTTACAAAATCACATGCATTTTTTAAATAAAAGAATATACTTTTGTATATTTTTTTTGTCAAATAAATAAGACTCAAACATGTGCAGAATGTGGATAATATAATTAAATATTTGTCAGATAAAAAAGATAAATGACAGAAATCCCACCTTTAAGTTTTCTTATTACCATTATCTCCTATTAATTTTACAAATTCCCAAAATCCCTCATTTTCATACATCATATTATTATATCAACGCATCAAATTAATGTATCTCGCGCATCAGATTAATGTATCTCGCACGTCCGATTAGTGTATCATGTATAATATGTACATCAGATTAGTGTATCATGTATAAAATGTAATGTATCTTACTTATCGATTAATGTATCTCGCGCATCAAATTAATGTATCAACGATTATATTATTGTATCAGTTTGAGGGATTTTTGTAATTATAAACTTATAAGAGACAAATGGTAATTTTACCTTAAAAGTATATAATTTTTGTCCTTTGCCGTTTGAAAAAAAGTCTATCATATGATTGGAATTTCAAACATAGCCAATCAAGCCATATTTGTATGATAAATTTGGGTTCTTAAGGCTAACCTGGAGCCCAAACTGAGGCAGCCTTGTGGCCCAATTCAAAGTTCGGAGCAATAATTCCTCATGAATAACGAACGTGTCTGGGCTACGAGAAAAACTCCAATAATTTCTAAATCTATAAAAACAAAATTTGTATATATACCTATTCTATTTATATATTCGCAAGCATAATATACAAACGCACAGAAATAAACGAATTGCAGCCTCCATAGCAAATGAAATGATAGCTATAAATAGTGACGGATTCAGAATTTTCATTTAGGGGGTTCAAAAACTAAAAGTATAAACGTGTGAATAACCCTTTAGAAATGGGAACCTTGACTTTTTTTTAGGTTTAAAACAACACTTCACAGGATATATATATATATAAAATTTACTTCATATACACAATGTAATTTTTTGTTACCGAGGGAGGCTAGGTGAATCTCCTGGAGACCAGGTGGGCCCGTCCCTGACTATGGAGTGTAATCATCAAAACTATAGTTATACAGTCTTATTATGTCTATTATGTTTGATGCTCTACATATTTTTTAATACTTCACTTCGGTATATTTTGGGATGATAGAAAAAGCATCTATTGATCATTTTTCGATCTTATTATTTTTTAAGAATATCCACTGTTATGGAGTTTTAGTTATGAATTTTTTTATATTTAAATTTTGGAATTCAATGTTTTGAAAATAAAATTATTTTTAATATAAAAGTAATTAATTTCCAAAGTGGAACTTTTGGTACAAGTCAAGACCAATACTCAAAGTTTTAAAATGCACATGAAGTACCTATATATAGGGTGTGTTTGGTTTGGAGAAAATGTTTTCCATGGAAAATATTTTCCTAGAAAATGTTTTCCTGGAAAATAAGTAAATTTTGGACTTATTTTCTCATGTTCGGTTGGTGAGTAGAAAATATTTTCCTGGAAATGATTTTTAGTGTTTGATTTATGAATGAAAAATATTTTTGAGAGACATCTTTTATTTTTAGTAGAGTAAAAAATAATTTATGAAATTGAAAATATTTTTTAAAAATAATTTTTTTTTTTAGAATGGTGGTGGGGGTGGGTGGGTGGGGGGAGGGGGGGGGGGGGGGGGGGTAGGAGTGAAAAATAAAAAATTGAAGTTGATAGTATTTTTAAAAAATAAAAATTTTTTTGGGGGGTTGGGGGGGTAGGGGGCTGGCCGGGGGGGGGGGGAGGGAGGAGGGGGGAGTTTAAAAATAAAAATTGAAGTTGAAAATATTTTTAAAAAGTAAAATTAATTTTTTTGGGGCGGGGGTGGGGTGGGTGGGTGGATGAAATTTTTTGGGGGTGGGGTGGGGTGGGGTGGGGTGGGTGGGTGGATGGGGGGAGGTCAGGAATCGGGTGAAAAAATAAAATTTTAAAATTGAAAATATTTTTTTAAAATTGATGTTTTCCCCCCCAAAAAAATGTAATTTGAAATTGGAAGAGAGTTTTGGAAAATGTTTTACTTAATTTTTGAAGGGAAGTCATTTTTCTTAATTTTGAGGAAAATGAGTTGATTTGGAAAACATTTTCCAAAACTTTTATCCCAACCAAACATGGAAAAATTGAAAAACATTTCCTTCATACCAAACACACTCATAGAAGAAAAAGATAGTAGAGAGAACTCAAGATCCGTGAATTGACATGTACCGAGTATACTTTTGGTTTCTGGTTCGATTCGGTGTATGATATTCGTATTGAAATTTGATTATTTTGAACGGAGAAGTGCTTCCTAACCAAGATTTTGTATCAAAGGCTTGAATTTGAAATTTTTTATTAAGAGAGAAACAACTTTATCCACATTATTTGATGATGTTAATCTTATATTGATTTTAGCCGTTATTTTTTAAAATATCAGCAAGAGAAAATATAGGAATTATTGTACTATTTTGGGTTCCTTATCAGCTTATCATATATCTGATTTTACATATAACCAGAAAATTCTTTTGGGACGACCATTATATACTAGTAGTATAATTTGCAGGTAAGACTTTAAGTCAAACAAAGTGTGAACAGTGAAATCATAAATCTAAAAATAGAGTACCAAGTCTAATTTTTTTTTTGGTGTTTCCGAAAATTATTCTGAAAAAAAAAAGTAGAAATGATTTATTTATATCTCAAAATATAAGCTATGTTCTTTGAATATTTATTATATTAATATCCATTTCTACATAATTGGGATATTTATAATTTTCAAAAACAATAATATTTATATCTCAAAATATAAGCTATGTTCTTTGAAATTTACTGGTTCACGCAGCATCAAATGTGGGCTGTGCACAAAGTAGAATTTGTTGGCCGTTTCCTCGGTGGACAGAAAAAATTAAAATCAGTTACAGATTTTCATAATTTTGGATCAAATATTATGACGTGGATGAGGTTGTTCTTCTCCTTTATTTAAGTTTGGATATAAAAAGATTTTTAATAGTAAACTTTTTCCTCAGTAAATTAATTGAGGTTCAATATAAATATCGAAATAATCGAACTCCGAATTAAAAAACAAAATTCATGGTACTGCAGTGCACACTTGCTCCTCTATAAGAAGCAAACAAAAAGGTGCAGACTATAATCATAACCGAGTCCCAATGTCAAATTTAATTTATTACTCCATTATTTCATGATATAACGATTACATTTTTAGACTCATCGTCTACTACTTATATATGCCTTAAAAAAAACCCAAAAAAAAAGAGATAAGTTTAATCACGTTACATGTTAGCAAGTGTTAGATAAGAATTAGGCAGCTTACGACTGGATAATCTAATTCAGTTTCAGAGAGAGAGAGAAACGGTTATAAAATTGAAGATTATTTGATTGGGGAAATTAATTAATGCAGATATGGATTTCTGGCCTGAGTTTCTAGCAAGTAGTTGGGGAAAAGAATTTGTAGCTGGCGGATTCGGAGGAATTGCAGGTATCGTATCTGGTTATCCTCTTGATACTATCAGAGTCCGTCAACAGAGTTGTACGCCTGGCTCTGCTTTCAAAATCCTCCGCCATGTTGCCGCCACTGAAGGTCCTCTGGCTCTCTACAGAGGCATGGCTGCTCCTCTCGCTTCCGTCACATTTCAGGTCATTCCTTGTTTTTATCCCGCAGTTGTGTGTGTATATTAAATTGAAGTGGTAATAGGGATTCATAAATTTGAAATTCTGAATTCGAATCAGAAAACATATATTTTGAATAGGTGTAAAATGGATGTTTATTCATATATATTAATCGAATTTTTACCCGGAGAAAGACTTAATCAGGGGTAGATTCAGTCAAACTCAGTAGATTATATTCAAATTGTATATTCAGTTGAATGTTTAGAATCCATAAAATTGAAATTCTAGCTTGGCTGCGTATCACTTGCTCTGTTTCTCGCCGAAGATGAGGAGTAAAAAATTTCAGTCACAAAAAGCAAACATCGTAACGGATTGAGATGGGTATTACGTGGAGATAAGTGAAGAGGTCTAATAACACGTAATGGTTATATTTTGTACCTACCAAACAAAGAGAGATAGAGACTGTTGGGGTCCTCAAATGGATTTTTTACGTTCACGGAACTAATACCAAATTAAGCTTGCTTAACAATAATAATAATAAAAGTAATAAATATTAGAATTTAGTCATTTAGAGACCACAAGTCTCCTACATAAATGAATAAATAAATGCAATCACTTGTTTCCTATTAAAATTTGTTAATGTTTTATAATACTAATTGTTTGTGGACTTTCATTTGTGATGGAGTCTTAGTCATCAAATCTTCATTCATTGGTGATTCATATCCGTTTGTGGAAGAAAATAAGGGAATTAAGTCATTAACTAGTAATTAGTTATTCTAGAAGGAAAAGAATGGACATTCTCAAATGACATGAGCACTTAAACATCCTTTATTTTATTGCAAACTATTTTCCCCACATCATCCATTCTGTTTAGATGGTCGTTACTTGATAGTGTATCGTATTGTATTTGTTTGGATAAATATAATATATGTATAAATTATTTTGTTTCTTGTCGTTTCATAATGTCATGCACCAGTTATATACGGAGTAAAGTTAGAAAAAGTAGGATAAAAGGTAAATAGGACCTACAAGCTCTACGATAAAAGTTAAAATAGGATGTTCAAGCTCTAGGGTTTCAAGAAACAAACCTGACAAATATGCAACAATATTCTATCAACAACGGGGAGCAGCTAAATGGATATTCATAACAAGATTAGCTAGATTGAACATGCTACATATCAAGGATAGCCAACGTACAATACGTCTTATGTAGTGGGGTATTGAGTCAAGTGAACATCTGTTTTTTACTTGTGATTACTCTAAAAACATATGGACATCAGCTAGCACTTGGCAAGAGGAGCTTGAGTACTGGGCCAACAGAAATGCACGCAAGAGGAGCTTTGAGTACTGGGCCAACAGAAATGCACGAGGGGAGGGAGCAACAACCACCATCTTTTGAATGAGCATTGTTGCAGTTTACTAGATAGAAATGAACCATCAGGTATTCCAAGATAAGTCCAGCGAGTCAGACATGGTAACCAAAAGGATAGTGCAAGAGATTTTCCAGAAAGGATCTTCGAAGCATAAGCTTACAAACAAACTAAGAGGACTAGATCACTATCCCTAGTACTAGTCTGTTTTCGTAGAAATGTATTCTTTGGAGAAATGGTTGTTAGTTGTGTTCACTAGTTGGACAAATACATATTTGTACCGAATGTTAACACTTTTGGTAAAAAAAAAAGTTTAATTGCCCAAAAAAAGGTAAAATAGGACTACTAAACAAAAAATAAGAGCAATATGAGGAGAGAAAAAGGTAACATTCGATTGCACCAAAGTTAAATTTATAATCAAAACAAAAATCGTATTTAAGGTAAAAATATAATATATAAGTAAAGATGGACTGTCAACTGGATTATTGTTCACTTCTTATGAGAACATACACTATTAGGCTTAAAATTGTCTTCCATGCATAATTTGATAGTATTTTTTTTGCAACTTTAGCTAATTAGCTGCTACAGTTATAGATTAGTACAAGTTCGCTACATATTAACCTGAGCAAATCTTCAACTTGAGACATGTCATTCATTGTTGTTCTTGTTGTTGCGGAAGCCGAATATATAGAGAGTGATGGAATCGCCAACTGCTATATCTAAATGTAGCTAATAAATAGTAAATGAGACAACAACAAAAAGGAACACCAAGAATTAACGAGGTTCGGCAAACTTTTGTTTTCTTTTGCCTAGTCCTCAGACACAACCAACCAATATTTATTTCACTCCAAAAGAGTACAAGTGAAATACTACAAGAGAGAAAGAAGAACAAATGCCTTAGGAGATGAGAAGGCAAGTGAGAGGTGTGTTACAAATGAATTAGGAGCTACCTATTTATAGGAGTGAATTCTTCCTATTGATGTCATCCATGACATCACAATATGTCAAAAATGTCAAGATTTACCTTGTGAAACCAATTTATGGTTCACCTAAATTTCACCTACAAAAGATGCTATCTTGACTTTTCTACCAATGAAGAATTATCCTCCTAACTACCATATCTTCTCATTAATTCATTTTTGAATCTTGTCAAATTTAACAAATCTCCACCTTGGCAAGATTCTCCATTTTCAACTTTTTCTCAACAACAATTTTGATTGTGTCTTCAACCTCAATCTTCAATGTTCAACAATGTTAATCAAGTTCAAACAATGTTGAAACTTGACCGCAGTCACCACTTTTGTCAACATATCGGCAGGATTATCCGTAGTATGAATTTTCTGCATTATGACTCCACCATCTTCTATGATGTCTCGTATGAAATGATATCGGACGTCAATGTGCTTCGTCCTTGCATGATAAACTTGGTTCTTTGCTAATTGAATAGCACTCTGACTATCACAAAATATTGTGATTCCTTCTTGTCCAATACCAAGTTCTCTAAGCAATCCTTGAAGCCAAATTGCTTCCTTCGCAGCCTCTGTAATTGCCATGTACTCTGCCTCAGTGGTAGACAAAGCAACTGTTGACTGCAAAGTAGACTTCCAACTAACTGGTGCATTTGCAATAGTGAAAACATAACCAGTAGTCGATCTTCGTTTGTCCAAATCACCTGCATAATCTGAGTCACAATATCCAACAAGATATTGACTATCTTTCTGCTCGAAAACCAAACCAACATCTACAGTATTATGAATATACCGTAGAATCCATTTTACAGCCTGCCAATGATCCTTTCCAGGATTGTGCATGTACCTGCTTACAACTCCAACAGCGTGTGAAATATCTGGCCTTGTGCAAATCATTGCATACATCAAGCTACCAATAGCATTAGCGTATGGTACTCTTGACATATATTCTCGTTCAACTTCATTCTTAGGTGACATAGCATCACTAAGCTTAAAATGAGGAGCAAGCGGAGTGCTAACCGACTTCGTTTTTTCATTCATACCGAATCGGTTTAGTACTCTCTTCAAATATTCTTTCTGAGATAAATAAAGTTTCTTTAAATGTCTATCTCTTTTTATCTCCATGCCAAGAATCTTCTTTGCCTCACCCAAATCCTTCATCTCAAACTCCTTTCTCAGTTGAATCTTTAGCTTCTCAATTTCCTCTTGACTTTTAGAAGCTATCAACATATCATCAACATATAGGAGAAGATATATAAAGGAATTATCTTCAAGCTTGCGCAAATACACACAATGATCGTATTTGCTTCTTATGTACCTTTGCTGCAACATAAACTTGTCAAATCGTTTGTACCATTGTCTAGAAGATTGTTTCAATCCATACAACGATTTTTCAAGTTTGCACACCATATTTTCTTTTCCATCAACTTTGAATCCTTCTGGCTGAGTCATATAGATTTCCTCTTCCAAGTCTCCATGTAAAAAAGCAGTTTTTACATCCAACTGAACTAGTTCCAAATTCAACTGTGCTACCAAAGCCAACAAAACTCTAATGGAGGAGTGTTTCACAACTGGAGAAAATACCTCATTATAATCAATTCCCTCCTTTTGAGCATATCCTTTGGCCACCAATCTTGCTTTGTAGCGAACATTTTCTTGGTTAGGAAATCCCTCTTTCTTTGCAAATACCCATTTGCACCCAATTGCTTTCTTGCCCTCTGGGAGATTGGCCAATCTCCATGTATGATTCTGATGAAGAGATTGCATTTCTTCATCCATGGCATTCCTCCACTTATCTTTTTGTGAACTTTGGACTGCGTCTTTATAAGTGGTAGGAATGTCATCGGCTGCAATTGAGTTAGCACAAGCCACCATATCTGTGAGTCGAGCAGGTTTTATTATTGTCCTTTTTGGCTTGCTCGTTGCTATTGATTCAAGTTGTGGTTGAGGTTCTTGAGATGGAACCTCCTCTTCGACTGGCTCTCCTTCAAGAGGAAAATCTTTTGTTGTTTCCTCGTTTGATCCCTGTGTTGGGAAAATTATCTTTCCCTCAAACTCCACCTGCTTTGAAGCACCATCAATTTGTTTGGCTTCTTCAAGTGTTACCTTATTTGTCAAGGCAGATTCATCAAAGGTAACATCCCTGCTGAAAATAACTTTTCTTGTCTCTGGACACCATAAACGGTATCCTTTGACTCCAGAAGTAATTCCCATAAATAAAGCTTTCTTTGCTCTTGGGTCCAATTTTGACTCTCTTACATGATAATATGCAATTGAGCCAAATACATATAAAGTACCATAATCTTCAGCAGGTTTTCCATACCATTTTTCAAATGGTGTCTTCCCACCAATAGCAGCAGATGGTAGACGATTAATGAGATGGCACGCATATGTTATTGCCTCAGCCCAAAATTCTTTGCCCAAGCCAGCATTGGACAACATACACCGAACTTTCTCCAGCAAAGTTCGGTTCATGCGTTCTGCCACTCCATTCTGTTGTGGTGTATTTCTGACGGTGAAATGTCTGACGATGCCATTTTCCTCACAAATTTTCTGAAAAAGATCATTTTTGTATTCGCCACCATTGTCTGTGCGAAGACACTTGATCTTTCTGCCACTTTGAGTTTCTATCATCGCCTTCCATTTGAGAAAAATTCCCAAAACTTCATCTTTTGTTTTCATCGTATACACCCACAATCTTCGAGAAAAGTCATCAACAAAGGTTACAAAATAGTGTTTCCCACCTAATGAAGGTGTTTTGGAAGCACCCCAAACATCCGAATGAACATAATCCAAAATACCTTTAGTATTATGGATAGCTGTTCCAAATTTAACCCTTGTTTGCTTTCCCTTGATACAATGCTCACAAAACTCCAAGTTGCAAGTTTTTACTCCTTTTAGCAATCCTTGATCTGATAAAGTTTTCAAGGATTTCCCTCCAGCATGTCCCAAGCGCATATGCCACAGCTTGGTCATTTCTGCCTCCTTCTCGTCATTGGATGTTGTTGCCGCTGTCCCAATAACTGTACTACCTTGATAGTGGTACATGTTATTATTTCTTCGAATTGCCTTCATTACCACCAGTGCACCAGAGCATATTCTCATCACGCCATTATCTGCAATGACTTTGAACCCCTTTGATTCTAGGGCTCCTACAGAAATGAGATTTTTCTTCAAATCTGGTACATATCGAACATCTGTTAATGTTCTACTTAATCCATCATGGTTCCTTAATCGGATTGAACCAATACCATATGCGGTAAGAGGATTATTGTTTGCAGTGTGAATAACTCCACATTCTCCTTCTTGTAAATCAATAAACCAGTCCCGATTGGGACACATATGATAACTACAAGCTGAGTCCATCAACCATACATCAGATGATTTGAATGGATCTGTTGTAACTAGTGAGTAATCGGAGTCATCACAATCAGCCACATTTGAATCCATGACAGCCTTCCCATTATTTGGTTTGGCTTTGCTATTCAACTTTGGGCAGTCTTTCTTCCAATGCCCTTTTTCTCGGCAAAAGGCACATTCATCTTTGCTGAGTCTCGATCTTGACTTGGATCTCCCTTTCTTCGTTCTCATATGATTTTGAGAACGACCTCTCGCAACCAGTGCTTCTGCTTCTCCGCCTTTTTGTTTTTCTCTCTTTCTTTGTTCATAACTGTATAAGGCAGAACAAACTTCTTTGAGAGATACTTCATCATTCCCATGCAGTAGAGTCGTTTCAAGATGCTCGAACTCATCGGGAAGTGAACTTAACAACATTAAGGCCATATCTCCATCCGTAAAAGTCACGTCCATATTCCGCAAATCTGTCGCCAACTTATTAAAGCTGGTGATATGATCATTCATTGTGCTACCAGGAATATAAGTGAAGCGTAACAGTCTTCTTTTCATGTAAAGTTTATTTTGACTGTTTTTCTTCAAGAATTTCTCCTCCAATGAATTCCATAATTTATTTGCAGATGTTTCCTTCGTGTATGGATACTTTTGTTCTCTTGCAAGGTAAGATCGAATGGTACCGCAAGCAACACGGTTGATAATCTTCCAATCTTCTTCTCCTACACCGTCTGGTTTCTTTTCTTCAATGGCAATATCTAGTCCTTGTTGAAAAAGAACATCAAGGACCTCGCCTTGCCACATTCCGAAATGTCCTGACCCGTCAAAAATTTCAACTGCAAATTTCGCATTTGACACAATTCTTGTCATAAGCGAAGATGCCAATGATGACGTATTATTGACACTTGATGTGGACTCATCATTTTTCTTGTCTCCCATTTTACTACAAATACTATTTACTAGCTAACAATGCAAAGACCAACGTAAATCTTTTTCTGATGTGGAAGTTCAGACTATGCTGCAACCACAGAGCATACTCAGATAATACCTTGGCTCTGATACCAATTGTTGCGGAAGCCGAATATATAGAGAGTGATGGAATCGCCAACTGCTATATCTAAATGTAGCTAATAAATAGTAAATGAGACAACAATAAAAAGGAACACCAAGAATTAACGAGGTTCGGCAAACTTTTGTTTTCTTTTGCCTAGTCCTCAGACACAACCAACCAATATTTATTTCACTCCAAAAGAGTACAAGTGAAATACTACAAGAGAGAAAGAAGAACAAATGCCTTAGGAGATGAGTAGGCAAGTGAGAGGTGTGTTACAAATGAATTAGGAGCTACCTATTTATAGGAGTGAATTCTTCCTATTGATGTCATCCATGACATCACAATATGTCAAAATGTCAAGATTTACCTTGTGAAACCAATTTATGGTTCACCTAAATTTCACCTACAAAAGATGCTATCTTGACTTTTCTACCAATGAAGAATTATCCTCCTAACTACCATATCTTCTCATTAATTCATTTTTGAATCTTGTCAAATTTAACACTTGTATCTTGTTTGTAAGACTAATCGATATCGAGTCTAATAATCCCTGAACTTAATTAATTTCTACAATTTGTTAAATAGTCTCTTTGCTATTGCAGAATGCCATGGTATTTCAGATTTATGCAGTGCTATCGCGGGCATTTGACAGGAATGTTGCAGCCAGTGATCCACCCTCCTACAAAGGAGTGGCCGTAGGTGGATTCGGAACAGGAGCATTACAAAGCCTAATGCTCACTCCTGTCGAACTTGTGAAAATTCGACTTCAGTTGCAACAGAGAAACATCCTGGATAACAAAAATCAAATGACTAGTTGTAAGGGTCCAACTGATGTGGCAAGAAACATATTCAGACAAGAAGGATGGAGGGGAATTTATCGCGGATTAACAATTACAGTCCTCAGAGATGCACCAGCTCACGGCCTATATTTCTGGACATACGAGTATGTAAGAGAGCAACTTCATCCAGGATGTCGTAAGAATGGCCAAGAGAGCTTTAGAACAATGCTTATAGCAGGTGGTCTTGCAGGAGTAGCTAGCTGGATATGTTGCTATCCCCTAGATGTTATTAAAACCCGATTCCAGGCTCAGTCACAATCTACACCATTGAGATATACTGGCATTGTTGATTGCTTCAGGAGAAGTGTGAAACAAGAGGGATACAATGTGCTCTGGCGAGGTTTGGGGACTGCAGTTGCCAGAGCATTTGTAGTGAATGGGGCTATATTCACTGCCTATGAAACTGCCTTAAGGTGCCTTTTCATCAACAACAACAAAGAAGTTCATGCGAATATTCAAACTGAAAATGCATTCTAATATAGGAGTAAGTAGTCATTGAGCTGTGTTGTCTCATTTTATATTATTCATTACACCAATTGTATGGTTTATACCTCAAGCTGAAATGTAATATCAGTCTTTTCTTATCAACTGCACTTCCTGTGGACATGGTTTAACATCCAAGATTATAATATTTCGCGTCACTTTCTGTGTAATGTAGCTTTCATTTATGTAATATACTCCAAAGGTTCAACAAAATGCTCAATTCAGGCTTCAGCCATTATAGGTGTTGAGTTAGCCTTCTTGATCTCTTCAATTAGACATACGTCCGCCATGGGGTTTATTTTCTTTCTTGTTATGAAATTTAAATGCTCTTAGAGGTTTATTTAGCAGCATAAAGGACAGAAATGTGTTGCAATTTCTCTTTAGGTTTGCAGATGGTAAAGATCATTAATCTCTCTGCTATATTGACACTTCTTGAAACAAACTACAGCCAAAATATTAAGGATGAATTATACTTAAAAGTGTCAAATAACTTATTTGACATTGTAAAGAAACATGCTCAAGAAATACAAATCAAATAGGGTTGATTCCTCAGATGGTCATTCAACTAATAGTTACCAACAGACATAAAGAAGTTAGCTAAGCTCGAAAACTTTCATTAGTAAGCAAAGACATTTTCTCTGTAGTTTCTAGAGCTTAACGCGACCAAGACTTCACATTTAACTGTTGACATTGATGAATGTCTGTGGAAGCGATAACTCATTATACATGTCCATGAAATACCTGTCAACAATGTCAAGGTAAACTGGACATTTTAGGTAAGAATAGTAGTAAAGAACTTCTTTTATATCCATCATTTGATCCAAATCTTCTTCGTCCATCATCTCTAGTTCCTTCATCTTCTGTACTAATACCTCACCTTTACTTGTGTTTCGAAGCAATGCATCTTCCATTTTTTCTTTCTGTACTTTCCTCGTGTTGTTTACTGATTCTTCGCGTATGCTCTTTCTCTGTGGAACTTGGTTTTGGTTACTACATTCCCATTGTTGAGGAAAGTCTCTGTAGTAATCATCCAATTCCTGAATTATGCTGTTTGGGATTCGGTTGCTACGAGAGAAGAAGGGATTGAAGTGACAAACTTTAGGTAACTTGTGATGACTTTTAAAGAGAAATGAATTGAGATTATGCAGTGTTTTGAAGAAGAGGTTCTTGGTCTTTTGAAAGGTTTTCTTAAGCAGCATTTGTGGCTTTCTGTACAACATCCCCATGTGGCTTTTATCTTTCTCTATCTTCTTAGCTTGAGATAATGCAACTTGTTTCCCTCCTTAAATTTTAGATATCCAAATAGTTTTCAACATGTACTGATGAAAGTGATGGGGACAAGGGCATTCTCTTCTTTTTCTTCTCTTGACTTACTTGCTTTAATTGTGTTCTCCAATATATCTTTCCCTTTTCATATCTTGGCCAACTTGTGTGCACTTCGATTTGTGTACTTTGAGTACATGCTATGATATTTTGGCCAATTTGTGTGTGCTTCGACTTGTTTACTCTGAGTACATGCTATGGTATTTTGGCCAACTTGTGTGTGCTTCGACTTGTATACTCTGAGTACATGCTACCTCTCACCAACAAGATTTCGGATAACTCTGTCTACCAAAGATTAGATAATTAAATTAGAAGAAATCACCTGGTATTTTTTCAATTTACTAGAAATTCGGAGCCTTTGTCTCCGAGAGCCGGCTTAGGAGCGTTATCCTTATATATCTTTTCTATTTGCGTGATATTCTTTTTGACTAGAATGCTGCAGAAAGTGTTGCAGCATTCATTACAAAGAAAAAGGGAAAGTTCATCAGTGTGTTGGAGGATGCTTAAAGTGATTATTACCTATAATTAAGCATACACTAAATTACATTCAGTACAGTTTGAGACAACTGGGCCCCAAGTAATACATGAAATAAGGACTGAATTTCCCTTTAATCAAGTAATTAGTACTGTTTGTATCAATTATGTCAAGTTCTTTTAAATTAAAGAGCTGTCTTTTGGGACCCTACCTATAAAAGGATTGGTATAATGTTGGTTAAATAGGATAAGAGGCCAAAACTGATGGAAATGAGAGATGAATACCTCTGCTGAAGGAAACCTCCTTTTTTTTAAAATAATTATGACGTCCGGATCAACTCACATGCATCACTTATTGCACAAAGTACCTATTACGTCCCACTAACTAGCACATGTATGTTACTGTGTCCACCAAGACTTGTACAAATAGAAAGAACCCCCTAATATTTTTTCTCAATTATGTGGGGCCTAGTGTTTAATGAATGCAGCGAAGAAAACCTCTTCTTCTCTGTAAATTGTTTGAGGAAAACTACAGCAGTTTGTAAGTCATGACAACAGCTGAATCACCAAATTGCAATAACTTTACTCTGTATCTTTTGTTACACTGATAATTAGAAGGTTCATGAGTTTGGTAGTAAAGCTGCGGATATCATACATCATACAACAACAATAAGCAAAGTGCAGGCCAATTTTGATCAGGACACACTGGAATTCAGTTAAACATATACAACAATCATGAAAATGATTTGGCAGATTAGTTCAATATATAATTTATCATTGCTGTACATCCCAAAATTAGTGCATCAATTTTAGTTGATACAAAAGGTTCATCCCTGTATACACCCACAACCTATTAACATAAACAACTTGGGCCTCGATACATTACTTCATGAGGTCTGCGATTTAGGCCACGACCTCTTACTGGTTGTCCTCTTTGCCTTTGTGGAATTTGAAGAATTGATGCAGCAGCCTCTGGAGTTCTCCATAATTCTTTGTTCCCGAAACAAGCCGACCTTTAATCCACTGGGGAAGCTTGTTGGTTGAGTGTGAGGAGCATCTTTCAGAAGGATCATATGTATAGCGTTTATCAACTAATAGGATGGCAGCATAGTCGTTTATATGCCGAATTGCTCTACCTACAGCAGATGATTGAAAAGCACTGGAATATGAAAATCCACATAAAGCATATGAATAAGCTTAAGGACTATTGAAAGTGGTTGTTCATTATATCAAATATTAAGTTATATTTAAGGATCAAGATATCTATATTGCAGCTAGCTGGAGGGTTTTTAGGAGTAAAGGAAAGTCTGTGAGATCATAGTTAACAGGGGGGGAAATAGTTGAAAGAGAGCCTTTTCATATTTTTTTGGTTCTAGTCCATGCATAAATGTTTATCCAAAGACAAGTTGGATACAGCACTCACCAATTGATTGATTCACAGCTTTCATGCAAAGATTCTCATAATACTGCTTCCCTCTATGCTTGCAGCTTTTTAGGATGTCCAGACCAGCTTGAGCATCTCCATTATACCAGCTTCTTTCAGCCTGAAATTTGGTGTTCTTACCACTAGAAGTATCAAATCCTTCAATATGTTTAATCCTCTCCATCAACTCGATGTCAGCAGGACTAGGATAGGGCAATCCAACCATGACTATGCATCGACCCATCCCATCGCTGAAGTTGATACCTTCTGATACTTTCCCACCCACAATAGCAAGGAGAATTGCACCATTTCTTGATTCGGAATCCCGCTTAGAACTTCTATGGGACAGGGCATCAATTGTTTCCTTGTATTCCTTCAAAACAGTTTCCACATCTGTACTTCTTCTAGGTTCTCTAAATATGCGCTTCTTTTTCATAATTCTTCCAATGATGCCCGACTCCTTCCATGCATCATAGACCTGGCCTTCGTAGTCAAATGATGAGAAGAAAAGAACCATGCCTTCAGGAACTACATTTACCAAATTGGAGACCAAAAGCCCCAGTTCTTGTATCTGCCAATATAGGTTCATGAGTATGTCAGATTCAGTAGTGTACTTTACGGTAATATTCTAACTGAATGTCAAAGCAACAACTTCTAATTAACGGAAACTGGAAATCTGGAATTTTGCTGGGATAACATAAGTGAATGCAGTATCCATGTAGCACATTCACAGACAATGGGAGAATTCAGTTGTGGAATTCTTTACTTAAAACAGGCATATATGATGGAAGATTATACATACCATGACTGATGAGCTTCTGGCGCTGTAACTAAAATCAAAGGAGTGGCCAGAAGGCCCCTGAGGAACAACAATTGGTAGAATGTTTGCAGATGGGATGATATGACCACAGGAAAAGAAATGCAACTGATCCGGTGGTAACCAAGGAAACAGGCGTTCTTTTGTTTCCTCTATAGGTTGCAAAGTCCCGCCAGCCAATATGACAGCATGAGCTTGATTCAAGATCTGCAAGTAGTAGTGCAGAAGAAAATGGTTTTCCATAAACGCCTTTGCGAGGGAACTTTGGAATGTAAAAAGATGAAGTTGCTAGCAAACCTCAGAAAATATCTTTTCTCCTGTGAGCATGACATATTTCAAATACCCTCCTTGTTGCATTGAGCATTTTGGCCTTGGCCTTGATATTATTATTCTTCCATCACCATCTTTATTTGTTAGTGACAGTAACATGTTAACTAATGCTTGGAAACCAGATATTGCACTTTCATCATGACTGCTTTGATCGTCATTTTTCAATCCTGAAACTTCTACTGAGAGTGCTAATTTATGTCCATATCCACATACCTGAGAGCTCAAAGGTCTTCAAAACTAAACGATATTAAAGAGGGATAGAGATAGATGAACAACTAGTCAAGAGTCAAAAATTATATACCTTGTGCATAATATTGCTTTCTTCTATATACAACACGAGCTTATACAGATTTATGTTGTCAATATTGAGGGCAAATAGAAACTCGTTTATCGCCGTGGATGACTCAAAGCCACTTTTACTTCGGTCAGCATTACAAAGGGGGTCAAAGGTGCTTTGACAATTCTCATCACGCAAAACTTGTAGAAAAGCCCGAGTAAGGACCATCATTATTTGAATATATCTTCGGTTGCCTGGCCCTAACAGATTGCGAAAGCGTATGAAGTAACTCTCCAAGTGCGAATGCACAAGTTCCAACTGAAAATGAAGCAGAACCATTAATTGGATGTTTCTTCAATGTGAATACTAGGAAGTAAAACACAAAGAAAAGAATATTAAAGTGTTGGGTAGTGCCAGATGGGATGGTTGTGTGTGTCTGATGGCAATGATTAGAAAAAAAAATTCACCTGTGACAGTGTAATTTTTGCGTTGTACATGCTGACAAGAGAATCAGCTAAATTATGAGCTTCGTCTATGACAACAACACTATCTTTTAAACTTAAACCATGTGATTCGCGTGATGATTTTGAAAGAAGCGATTGATAAGGAAGAACCACAAGATCTGCTGTGTGGACCATGCTTCTTGAGCCATAGTAAGGGCAAATTTTTAAGTCATTTCCAATCTGAACAAGATCCTCAATATCCAAGGGCCCTTGTTGAGAAACCTCACTTCGAAATTCTTTTCCTCTTTTGTGATTCCTAAGCATTGGGCATCCTGAGGAGGTCTTGGACCTTCCAGCTCTGCCACAAGCTCTGATGTTCTGCATATAAGTTAGTAAATGAAGTTAAGAAGTTCCAATTTGGAGCATACAACTATTTATCATAAGCTGAATCTAAACAAATACATAGTCTATGACTTCCATAAAATAAAAGTCACATATTCATATAAGGATTACATCACGCTGATTCTATTAGAACGTGTTCCTGAGCAGCATTGGCATCGTAGTTCCCAGTGAACATCCAATTGCAGAGTAAAATTATGTCAATTTTTTAAAAAGGTTTCTAACTTCATGTTATAATCTGATAAAATGGGAAAAGTATGAGAAGAGTTACATTATGATACTAGCAGAATAGATCTCTACTTCAGGTTATGCCAA
Source organism: Solanum sitiens (assembly GCA_016801875.1). Lineage (NCBI taxonomy): Eukaryota > Viridiplantae > Streptophyta > Magnoliopsida > Solanales > Solanaceae > Solanum > Solanum sitiens. The sequence continues at coordinate 898,585 of JABWTJ010000090.1, forward strand.
AGATGGCGTGTAAGATGTCTTGCTTAGTATACAAAAGCTACCTATCAACACATTTATAGTTAGTCAGGTAATGGTTCTTTTACCATCTATATGTTAACTAGAATACTTGCATATGCCAACAGAAACAAATTGAGAGTCCAGCTAGGCATACCTTCGTCTTCGATATTTTAGAAATTTCCTTCTTCCTACTTTTTTGAAGCTCCAAACATTTCTCATTTATCTGAGTGGAGCTGCCTAACTTCAACACATCTGAAATGGAAACCAACAGATCCAAGATATACACATTAGAAATGTTCTCTGAAAAATTTCAACAAGATTACAATTTTTTACTTACAAAAGAACAAGCTCGAAAGGCAGACTATCTTGAGTACCTTTATTAATGCAGAAATTCTTCCTAGATCCTAAGCATACAACCTTTACTTCATCAGCAAATTTAGTCTTCCTTAACTCCTTTACGAACTGTGAAAGTTGTGAATGTGTCCGGCTGCAGAAGTAAATCTTGGGTCTAGCCTCATCCTCTTCATCTTCCATGTTATCTTCAGCTTTTTCTTCCTCACTCGAGGAGTTAACCGGCACCCCACCACCCTTCCTTTTCGATCGCCCTCCATTTTCATCTTCACTCTCATACTCTTCAACCAAAAACTCCTCTTCATCCATTCCATCAACCTCATGTTTTGTCAGTAAATTCTTTACCTTTTCAGTGTCAGTATCTTCATCCTTCCCACCCCCATTAGTAATTAAATCTCTCACATTGTCCTTTTTTCCTTTCCTATCAATCTTTTTGTTGAACCCCATTTGCTTCTTTTCCTTCATCTTCTTCTCAGGCGATTTGGTATCTTTATTAATGACAAAGTCCCTCATCCAATCTGGTTCATCATCAACCCCCAACTGATCTTCCTGTTTCCCACTTAAATTCGAAGAAGAATCCATCTGGGTATTCTGATGTTGCTTTTTATCAACAAGCCATTGAAGAGCACTGCAAATTATACTAAGCGTTTTACCAGTCCCTGAATAACGGTTCAAAAAACCCAATTGAGTAAATTTAAGAGAGGCATAGTTGGAGTCTTACACTGATTTAACCCTAACCATACAAAAACAACTAATAAACTTTAATCCCAAACTAGATGTGGTCAACTATGTACCCTCTATACTCATGCTACAATAGGCCCTTTCTATGTGTGTAATGGAAAAAGTTAACTAAACAACCTCTGTATATGATACTTAAACAGTAACTACTCAGAATAGGATTCTAAATTAGCATCAATGTAAGTTATATAAATGCATTTTTTTTTACATTTGTAATAGAAAGTGATGAAGATATATACCAGTGGGGCTTTCGAGCATGGCAACGCCGCCTTTATTGAGGGATTGGTAAAGGGCGTTCATGAAATCAAGCTGAATGGAATAGGGTTCGTACGGAAATGCCGGAAATTCCCTTCTCTCTTCCATCTCTGAGAACAAAATTGAAGTTCAAAGGGACTAGGGTTTTCTTCTTTCTTCTGTTTCTCGCATAGAAGTGTGCTGGTGTTTGCAGCAGTTGTCTTTCCCGCGCTTAGTTGTGCTCCCTATGTTCTTTCGTTTTCTTTTTCCCTTTTTCTCTCCTGAGGTGTGTAACTATGTTTTTTTTCCTGTACTTATTATTATTACTATGTAAATAAATTAACAACTTAAAAGTAGTATATCACATACTTTTGTTATATATTTCAAACTCAATAAGTTTGTAATCTCACATATTATTTGACTGATGATTAATGCGTATAATCAAAGGAGGACATATATTTCAAATGATTAATTAATTTGATTGAGTAAGGACTCTTGTGAACATGTGCACAAACATTCTCAAAGTATGTTGAACTTTGTCATACCTGGGAGAGAAAGTATCACAGGTCTATAATTCAAAGAGAGAGAGATTGATTATGATGTCACATATTGTTGGAGTCGGGGTGCATAAAATGATGGCTCGTCCTTGGGGTACCATGTAGTAAAAATGTAAGTTTAAAGTGTAAGTTCTACCGAGTGGTATTTGGACCAACATTATTGTATGAGACAAAGTGTTAACCAATCAAGAACGTCAACATTTAGAAGATGAAGCTAGCAGATATAAGAATGTTCTGTGTGACTAGCGGGATATGATTAGAAAGAAAATCATACCATGCCACAGTGGGAGTGACTTTTGTTGAGTACGAGACGAGGAAAGCAAAATTGAGATAATTTAGACATGTGAAAAGGATATAAATCAGGTGTGCTTCGTTCGTAGTTGTGATCAATTCTTTTTTGAATCTTAAATTGAAGACCTCGTAATTATGACTTTTTTTTAAATCGAGATTAAATTAAACTTCGATCTACCCTAATGAAACCTAAGAATCACTTCCTACTTTGAGGTGCAAGTGGTTGACTGTAGTATGGGTGGGTTTAAAGAGGTAAAGGTATATCCAAAAAAAAAAAACTAGTGTGGTAATTATGCAAGATGAAATTTAAAATCTCACACAAAGAGGCTATTTTTCAAAGGCAAGACCAAAATGTGGCTAGTGAATGCTAATTCTACCGAAAAACTTGACTATATTGATTTTGTCCAAGTACTTTGGGCCCAATTCAAGCCCATTATCACTGTAGAAACAACCCTAAAAGCCTTCTTCCTTCACTACCAAACTATAAGCACTGCCTAGATCGCCGCAGTTCTCAGTTGAGAAAGCTCAGGAGGAGGTCGCTAGGGTCACTGCAACTGTAGCGTAATGGTAAGTGAAGCTAACCCTTTCATCCTCTTTACTGTTAACGTATACGTTTTGGTTTTCCTCAGCGAATTGGTACAAATCACAAATCACGAAATGGTTCGAAAACTAAAATTGAATAGAACTACACTGAACATTAAAGAATGACCTGCACATATAAAAAAAAATGGTTCTGATTATAGAAAAGTAGTGCATATGTTTTTGTTAGTTCGTAAAAGGTGATCTGTAAGTGAATGTATGGATTTTACTATATAGGGTAAGGGAACAGGAAGCTTCGGTAAGAGGAGGAACAAGACCCACACACTATGTGTGAGGTGTGGAAGACGGAGCTTCCATCTCCAGAAGAGCCGTTGCTCTGCTTGTGCTTATCCTGCTGCCCGTAAAAGGACATGTAATACTTATAATCCTTTCACTTTTGATATTATACATTATATCAGAAAATCAATCCTCTGATAGGAGGTTTTACTCTCTTTTTTTTACATGCTTTTCTGAATGAATGATTTGCAGACAACTGGAGTGTGAAGGCTATTCGCAGAAAGACAACTGGAACTGGCCGCATGAGGTATCTTCGTAACGTCCCTCGCAGGTTCAAGACCAATTTCAGAGAAGGTATGCATATCACAGCTTATCTTTATTTTTATTTTTGGAAGTTCTTTTGTTTCTGCATTTTATGATTTGTTAATTTACATTTTATTTAGTATTGAGTGTGACTTTGCTATGGTGAAAATTGTTTATAGGATTTATGTAATCATTTCCAGGGATTGTTTACTTCTAAAATGACAGCCTGCTTCACAAAAGTCATTTTACTTTACACATATCCATATACTTGCCTAGACCAATATTTAGATATTGTTTTCAACCTTCATTGCTAATATAACTACTACCTCTTTCTCAATTCATGTTAAGTTGTTCAACTGGGCACAATGTTTAAGAAGTTTAAAGATAATTTGTTTTTAAAGATAGAAAGTAGTCAATTCCTATCCCTTTTAGAAAGAAATAGTGTCGCATAACCAGGGGTAATGAGAGTAATAAATGCTACTGATGTACATTGTCTTCCACTTTGTATGAGTGAGGTACCATGCATTATAGTACATGCTGTGACTACCCTTTTTTCCTTGAATGATGTTGCATATTGCACCCTTGGTCTATACAAAATTGAGGGGTTGTTGGGTAGTTGGGTAGAGTTATGCAGTTATTGTAATGCAATAATTAGTTACGAAGGAATTTATGTGTTATTTTATATAGGTATTTAGTTATGTCTATTTATTACACCTTCTATCTAGCATAATATAGTACTTAGATTCCTTCATAACTTGTGCATATATTTTTATCTGGTTTTAAAAAATTTGAAACTAAACATCATATTAGTTGTTAACATGAATACCTTACCTTCTAACCAGTTACCAAACGTACATATCTGTATAACTAACCTCCAAACAAGCTATCAAACAACCCCCCCCCCCAAGTGTGTATAATTAGTTCCAAGAAACCAGAACTGAATGCTTAAAATAGTTTTAGTAAATTAATTTTCAAGATAAAGCTGTTCTCACACAATATTTTTTCCAAAAATTGTTTTATGTCATAACTAGCCAATGCATTATTGGTGTTTTAGGTTGAGTACATACTAGTTGAGCTTGAAAGATGCACATCTATAATTCAGTGTGATTGATGATCAAGAATATCTGGTAATGACAAGTATGAGATAATAATAAACTTTAAACTCTTGTTCGTCCAGGTACTGAAGCAGCTCCAAGGAAGAAGGGAGTAGCTTCTGCTTGAGGCCCTTTGAGACAGTTACTTGAGAGGCTATTAGTGGTAGCTTCATTTTGATATTTCAAGTGTTAGAGCAAGTAAAATTTTGGGACCTTCTATCCTAGGTTTTATTGCCCTTTGAAAGATTAATGTGCTTAAAATTTTCAAAGTATGTATTCCAACTTGGCATTTTTATAAAGAAGGGATCTTGAGACTTCCATAACTTATTGGATCTGATCTGCTTGTCTAGTTTTTATGTTACCTTGTGGTTATTCAAATTGCTTATTTTGAATCTGTTTCTGTTGAAATGATTCCATTCATTTTATTGTTACCTTGAGGGTTGTTCAACTTGCTTATTTCAAATCTGTTGCTGTATGAACAATGACGCCCAATATGCTGTTCTTTTATTCTGATTTGGGTTTTAGTATGGTGATCTTACCAGTTAAATATTTGCATAGATGATTAGTTTAGCTTGCAGTATGAATTCAAATGTCTACCTCTGAAGTCTTGCGTTTCTTGGTTACTGAAACAATGCAAAGAAAAACAGTTTGGCATATTGCGCGGAAGGGATCTACATTGAATACAAAGTAGTATTGGAAATTATTCTCATGATAAAAGAAATTTCTCTCTGATCTTGTCTCCTTTTTTCTTGGAATTTTTCTTGTTTTCAGGAAAATGAAGTTGTAGCGATGTGTGTTTTTGGAGTTGTAGGTTTAACTGAACTAACTTTTGCTACAAGGTAATTTGAGTTATTCACCAATTATCTCTCATAACATTTTTTGTTCCAAATGAGTCGACTCCTATCATGGAATCTTTCAGTGAAAAATGTCTATATTTCCATCATGGTGCTAGTAAATAATTTCTTCATTGAATGTTAGAAATACACAATGTTGCTAGTTGGTGTTGAGTGCATCGGATTGTGTTGAAAAAGGGACTGGGGCTTCTTTATTGTAAGGCGTCTAGAATCTCAATAGTCTTTGTAAAATTGTTAAATGAAAGAAGTCAGTAGCAAAGGGGTAAACCAGGCCATCACATTTACCTCTTCCTTGTAAAAATGAAATATTCCTCAGGCCGCCTACAACTTACCAAATGATAAATAACTCTTCTTTCTTCTATGTAATTTTTAAATTTTTTTTAAAAAAGAACAGAATAATTTTGATCTTATATAGTCAACTACAAAACATGTTTATGCGAGTACAAATCCTCTTAATGAAAATAGATGATCCTCATAAAAAGTCATAATTCATAATCAATCTAAACTAGTTTAGGATCATACACAATTAATTGATTAACAAGTAAATATAAAAATCAAGACTGAATGGGATAACTAATTCACATTATAGCAAAAGTTCTGAGTACTATTATCGGATATCATTACCTAGAAAATAAAGAAATAACCTCTAAGAAAAGTAAGAAAAACAAGTTTTATAAGTGACACTTCACATTGATCGTCTACTTTTCACCCTTCAACACCATAACCCCTTGCTCCCATCCCTACCACCTTGCAGTGATACTTTGCGTTCACTAAGCAAACATAAATAAATAAATACAAAAGTCACTTATTATTTTTCAAGAAAACATTTTTACTAAAGTCTCCTCCTAGCGACTAAGGAACATAATAGGAGGAATTAATATTATTGCACACGTTTGATTTGAACTTATCTTGATCACCTTTTAATTAAGTTGGGTGGCCTGACTTTAAAAGCAAAACAGACTCATTCATTGTCTTATAACAACCATCCAATAGGAAGCAAACAAATGTACAAACGCAATTACACAAATACATAATTGCATTTGTATAATTAGTCAAAGCAAGAGGCCAGTGATATTACATCCTGTTTCTATCATTCTTCAAAACAAACATGCACCCCACGTTCTTCCAACCATTCACTTAAACTAAGAATTAAACACCAAAACATCCTCTCCACAATTATCCATCAACAAAACACTTTGCTTCTATCCCTTTCTCTCTGTACCTGCACAAACACAACTTTTTTCTTTCAAAAACTTTCATTCTTTTTCACCTCATAAACAAACACCATTTCATTAACTTTCTTGTTTATATGGTCATAAGTTCCATTTTTATAGAATGTGTTAATCATGATTCTTGAAACGAACAATAATTCAATGGCTGGATTCAAGTCACGTTTGGCTAACGATTCAACGGTCACTGGCCCTCGTTCAGGTAAGTCATTTTCTTCCCTTTTTAGAAAATTCACAAAAAAAATATATTTTGTGTGTGGGGATGGTTCTTGATTTTGTTCATTCTCCATGAACACACAAAACTTTAGTCAATTGTTAAAGCCCTGATGTCTCTGAAAATAACTAATTTTCATAAAGATCTATTTTTTCAATATATCCTTTCTGTCACCGTGTGACAATGTTAAGATTTTCACTAAGGTATTCAAAATACATGTATGAAGAAGCCAAACGGATTGAACATCTAAGTATAAATACATAAAAAAAATTATGTATGGAGTGTAATTTTCGATAAAAGAGGGGGGCCCTAGCTCCACCATTGCTGTCACCTTTAATGCAATACTTTTGAAAAGAAAAATTGTGCTATGTTTGAGGGTCTTAAATCATTGAACATGTCTAAAGCATTAATTAAGGTTATCTATCCAAAGTTAACAAAATGTTCCATTTCTCCTTTAGGGGTAATTATTCAAAAAAAATAATCATCTTTTGGGTGAAAACTGAAAAGTAAATGAATTGATATGTTGTAGTCAAAAGATGTGGTTTGCATCTTTTATGCATTCAGGGGTGGAAGGAGAGGGTGCAAGGGGTTCAAATTATATGGTAATATGTGTATATGTAGGGCAAAAATGATTTTTTTACGCGTATATGTAAGTTGATGAATCCCCTGACATAGGATTTTATTTTGAATCCCTGGCTCCGCCGCTGGCATTTACCACATATTGAGTCTTTTGGTCCTATTTAGATATGGAGCTGATGAAGGAAAAGTTTTCAAAGTTGCTCCTTGGTGAGGATATGTCTGGTGGAGGGAAAGGTGTCTCGTCTGCGCTGGCTTTGTCAAATGCAATCACAAATCTAGCAGGTAATCATCAGTGTATAACTAAAACTTGTTGATCTGTTATTAATCGGAGTAGTCAACTTTTCTTATCAATGTATCATATGTGCAGCTTCTGTTTTCGGAGAAATGAAAAGATTAGAGCCAATGCCAGCTGAGAGAAAAGCGAAATGGAGAAAAGAAATTGGTTGGCTTTTATCTGTCACAGATCACATTGTTGAATTTGTTCCTTGTAAACAAGTATCAAAAGCTGGAACAAACATGGAGGTACCTCTACCTTTCTCTTCTTCGAACTCTTTGTTGCATATTTCATATATCTACTGTACAACATGAGTGATCGATCAAACGTTCATTTAATTTCTCTATCAGGTTATGGTAACAAAACAGCGATCTGATCTTCAAATGAACATTCCAGCTCTACGGAAGCTAGATGCAATGCTTATTGTAAGAGATATGAAGTTTTTTTGTTTTCATTTTCCTAGTGATCTCAATTGTCTTATGCCTGGATTAATGACGAACAGGATTGCTTAGATGGCCTTAACGATCAAAGTGAGTTCTCGTATGTATCAAAAGATGATGAATCACAGGAAGAACAAAACAGCAGGAAAGATGACAAATGGTGGATACCTACTCCTAAGGTTCCTCCTAACGGCTTGTCTGATCCAATGAGGAAATGGCTGCGATATCAGAAGGATTCAGTAAACCAAGTTCATAAAGCATCCATGGCGATAAATGCTCAAGTCTTGTCAGAAATGGAGATCCCAGAAAGTTATATAGAATCCCTACCTAAGGTCTAAAAAATCATGAATCTTACTTTTAACTTACTTCAAGCTTGTGATCTTGAGTTAACATTTCCCTTTTACTATGTTTAGAATGGGAGAGCAAGCCTAGGAGATTCGATCTACAAAAGCATCACCGATGAATACTTTGATCCAGATTATTTCTTTACAACTATGGACATGTCTTCAGAACACAAAATTTTAGACCTCAAGGACAGGATTGAGGCTTCCGTTGTTATTTGGAAAAGAAAGATGAATGCTAAAGATGGGAAATCATCCTGGGGTTCAACTATTAGCTTTGAGAAGAGGGAAATGTTTGAAGAAAGAGCAGAACTCATCTTGTTAATTCTTAAGCAGCGGTTCCCTGGAATTCCTCAGTCAAAACTAGACATTAGTAAAATCCAATACAACAAAGTACGAAGCATGCACATTTTGATTTACTTCCAATTTCATATTCTAGAGCATCTATACTTGTTTTCTTTGCTTCTATTAGGCGATTCAAGTTCTTTGTCATTATGAGATCATCCATATACTAGAGGATCTAGTTTCTTGGACTTCTACATGAATTAATGGAACGAGATTTTTGTTGATTTTGCAGGATGTGGGACAAGCTATATTAGAAAGCTATTCAAGAATAATAGAAAGCAGGGCATTCACAATCATGTCACGAATTGAAGACGTTCTCCAAGCAGATGCTATGGCGCAAAATCCTTCCAATGGAGAAGTAAAGAGACCATTATCAGATAAAGAAGAAGTAGGGAAGCTTAACTCTGCTGAGGATGGAGCTTCAATGACACTTTTGGACTTCATCGGTTGGACGCCTGATCAAGAAGACAACAACACAAAGAAAGATTTGAAGGAGGACCCAACTTATAAAGATATTAACGCGAAGATTAAATGCAGCCCTCCTAGCATAGTCACCAACAAGAGGTTTTCTTACCTAGAGAACTTAGGTATGTGTAGAAGTCCAACTGCACGTCACTAATTGATTGGCACTGCAGAATTTTAGTTTACCTCACGAGGACTGCCATCAGAATTCACGGAAGTCTGAAAGCTCGTCCTCAAATGTACATATTGAGATGGATCTCACCCATATAGGATTCAACTAAGCCATTCCTTTTGTAAGTAGGGAAAAAGTTAGTAGACCTATCGAGTCTGTGGCACTTCTTTTGAAGTGATTTACTGTGTACAAGATGTGTCACCTTGTTGAAAAAACAAAGTGAATTTTTGATTTTTTGCAAATAGTACTATGTTAGTTTGTATGGCCTTTGGTCTTTAGATTTATTGGAAAGGAAGTATGTAAGAGAGATTTGATGTCCTTATCAGTCTACCTTTCCCTATCATGTTCTTTTCCAGAGTATTGTTTACAATATCACCAAGGCATGATGAATCAACAAGAATACATCCGAGCGAAGATGATTAAACATATTATAAGCTACAAACTTAGAAAGCAATGCTTCGAACTTTCCAGAAGATTTATCTTGTTGTAACAGAGGTCTGAGGTAAGCTTCAATGTACACTTACAAGCTGTTATATAGATGATACATCAATTATAAAATGAAGGTAAAGAAATTTTTGATTGGGAAGCAATTAGATCTTGCCACGTGGACCGAGCTTTGGTGGAAGTTGTGGGCCTTTCTTGATTGGTAGGATATCCCCTGATGCAGTTGAACTGAAGTAAGCAAGAGTTGAGCCACCTCCCAATATCAAGAACTTGAGCAACAGACCTCTCTTTGTGAAAGGAGCAGCAAATGTCTCAAAGAACTTGCTCTACCAAATACAAAATAATAGGAAAAGCACAGTTATAACTCAGTAATGTTGTGGCGAATAATCGATGCTGCAACTAGCTAGTCAACTATGAGCTAACATGCACAAAACAACTATGAAACATTTTGAGATGAAGAATGTTAAGGAAAAAAAATTCTCTAAGGGGAGAAAGACAAATGATACCTGAAGGGAGTTGTAGGGTGAAGGTGCATCTGATCCATACAAGTCCCACTGACCAGTTGTGTTGCCCAAATCCTCCAAGTCAAAGTATACACTCTTGTCACCATATTTTGCAACCACAGCACCAGCCCTACACAAAGTTATCATAATCAGTCAAAGCAAGAAAAATGTGCCTTATAGGCATATAACTCATCTTTAATTTCTATCTTCGAAAGCGCTGATGTAGATAATAACATTTCTTAACATCCCTTGATAAACCGATATTGGTGGGAGATAGCAGGTAGTCGATCACACACCACGGTTATTAAGAAAAAAACTAATTCAATCTTTAACTTCACCACTAACCAAACTAAGTCCAAGTTGCTTGGCTAAACATTTTAGGAAAAAATTAAGTACTTTTGAGCAGTAATAGAATTTGTTTGCTTTTGCAAGTTGATTCGTCAAACACAAACTGCTAAACAATAAGAGTTTCTAAAATGAATAAGCAGATATTGAAAGCTTGATCAAACAGACTACTAAAATCCGAGACATCGGCCATCTAATACCTTACCTGGATTTAGATTGCTTAAAATTGAGGCGAGATGATTTAACATTCAGTTTAGTTCCAGCAATGGAGCTTCCAGCTAGGCCCTTGACACTACTGGTGGGCTTTACTGCAGTAAGAGTTGCCATAGACGCCATTATTGGGCTCTGTTTCAGACTAGGAAATTAGCTGTGGTTCACAAAATGATGTGATTGTGAATATGTTATGGTTTTGTTTGAATCTTTATGTTTGCATGGATTTGAACATGACACGTTGGAAACTGGATATATTTCTAGAGATTTGGAGTCCCATTTGAGTGGTGACACGTGTGCCCAGGATGAATTTATCATTATCCTATCCCTTTTAATTATACTCTAAAATTTGTGCAACAATCAGGCAAAGAACAAAAAAGATATTAAGTTATCAGTTTATACAATGTGGTTTACATTTACAGTCCAAAATTTGACAATAAATTTCATTTAAACACTCAAGATAGCCTATACTTAGATGCCAACAAAGTTAATAAGGCTTCGCTGAGGAAAAGTGTCAGCCGATTCCCACATCGTTAAGGAGAGAGTAAACCGTGACTTCTGTTAAAAATATAAAAAGTCAGTACAACGGCATTGGAAAACTCACGCAGCCACGCAGTGAGCACAAAGCGAACTATTCTTTCGCCTTTTACTAAAGAATACCGTGTGTACGCTGCAATTGGCATACGCTTATTTTTGGAGGGGTTCTCTTCTTTGAGTGACCCCCTACAATTCAAGTCTAAATGTTTAGTTTATTAAATTGGTCTTTTTACTATAACATCAGTTAATTTTAAGCTAATCTGAATTGGTCTTTTATTAATAACTTCAGTTAATTTTAAGCTGTCTTTTGCTATTTGTCCCTTGAAGTCCGAAAATTATCTTGTTCTAGCAATTGCATTGCTTATTTCAATAAAAAACTCATTATAAAATTAATCTGGAAATTAACTTGTTCTAACAATTGTTCTGCTCATTTCTCAAAAATCCTTTAATTTTTTTGGGAATTTTAATTTATTTATTTATTTATCTTTTTAGATTTTGTAGGTATATAAATGAAGATCATCATGTATAAGATAACATAAACTAATAACAGTTTGTAAAGGATTACAAATAGAACTTTCATCAATGTTTTTGTCTTTCTCAATCATTTGTACGTTGCCCATATAAATAAGAACATGGTGAAAATAGTCTTTAATGTACGAAAGATGAATTATTTTGGTCTTAAATATATTTATTCCTTAGATTAAAAATAATCTCTCATATATATGAGAAGTGTATCGTTGTGGTCGTAAGCCTTGAAATGATAGATAAGAGTAAATTGTTTTTATCAAGAGAGAAGTTTTGGAAAAATAATTAGGGTATCTCAAAAATATGATAATCATCTTCAAAATTTTCTAATTTATTCAGCCTTTATGAGAAATATTGGGTATTGATATCCTTTCCTTAAATAGCATTATTTGACCAATTTTTTTTTTCCATATTGCTAACCATGGGCGGCTCTATGCATACAAAAATAAGGCCTTTGCCTTAGGCCCCCAAATTTCGGGGGCCCCAAATTTTTGTCAAGAATAAATTCTGTGTTAAAATTTTTTGTAGAAAAATCAATTATTTATGATAAAAAGTAAAAAAAATTTAAAAATAAATTATTTCATCCACTTTAATATCTTTTGTGGAGTACTTTGTTAAAAATGAGAATTAACAGTAAAAAGTGTTACAAAGTGAATTACAAATTCTTTTTTATTTCTTATTAAATTTTAGTTTTAAGCATTACTCTAAGCATATTAAAATGAGGTTATACCAAGTCACCAACTTTTTGAGTCAAATTCTATGGTTCTAGCTCTTATCTTTATTTAATATTTATCAACTTATTCCTTGTATCATTATGTTAACAATACATATAATAATTGTCTCACTTAAAGATGTTTTTCAATGTTGAGTTAATAAAATCTTACCTAAAACTAATTACTGAAAATATAATATTAAGTACTAATAATTTTTATCTTAATAGTTTATTTTTTTTAATAAATACGTATATAAAGTATATTTATATTTTAAGCCGCGAATTGAAATTTCGCTTTAGGCCCCTAATTACGTTGAGCCGCCCCTGTTGCTAACCGTAACTTTTAATTTGAACATTATTATTCATGATTACCAATTACTTTCCTTTAATCCCATTATTAATTTCCTTTAATTCCAATCCTTCAGCTGTTGGAGCCATCAACCATTATTATGGTGTAAATCCTTTTACTATATACATATTCACCATGGGAATATATAGAAAAGAACAAAGCTTGGGTAGAACAAGAAAATTGTTCCTTTCCTATTGTTTGTGTTGCTGGGTTTTCTACTAATTTAATATTCTTTGTTAAATTCTGGTTTCTAGTTTTAGTACTAGAAGAGGTTGTTGAATGTTGGAGGATACACCTTAACCGGTGAAATATCCTTAAGGACATGCCATAGGCACGCCTCAAGCTACGAGATTTTCGTGATTTCCAATTGTTTTACAACAAGAAGTATTAAAAACACCCTTAAACTTGACGTGAATTGTTAATAGTTTCATCCCAAACTATTGATAGTCTTAAAAATACTATTTACTTGACTGACTCAACTTAAATACACATGTTCTGTCACGTGGCATAACAAGTGGTTTCAAAATCTTGTAGGAGTATGTAACTCTTAATAAAAATCCAAGAGAAGAGTTGAAAAAAGTACTAAACTTAATAAGAATTTAGAGGTCATATGGTTTGAAGACAAGTTATGATGAGATTAATGATGGAATAGGTCATGTTGAGATCATTTTTTATTGGTTTGATTTGCCAAATATGCATGACATAATTTCTAAGAATAAGTTGTTTGTGTACAAAAAAAATATCCTCGAAGAATATGTTGTTTGTTTATAAAAGATGATACTTTTGTTATTTTACATTTTTATCTCGAGATTAGTATTCTCTCCATAAGTAGAGATAACTAATCTCAATCATAATTATTAATATTGGGATAAGTTATCTTACACTTTATAACTAGACAAAGAATTGAGAAGTACTAAAAACTTATTTTGGAATTATTTCTTTATCAATCACACCATACGACCTCTAGAAATACATTTTACCCATGTGATAAAATCAGAGGTACATTAAAGTTTTGTTAGTTAAGTAGATGAGTATTTTAAAATATATCAATAGTTTAAAAATAAAACTAAAAATAATAATTCAAACCAATTTTAAAGGTGTTTCAATTATTTTCTCTTTGTGTCAAAGTTAACTCCTTTTAACACATCTGCCACTCACAATTCGATTCACATGACCCGCAAAAACACCAATCACGTAATTAAAATTTGTTTAATCACCAAGTTAAGTAGGCGTTTAGTCATACAATGTCATATTACAAAATGAAATTATGAGATAAATTAATATTTAGACATGCAATTTTACGTTGATTTTATATTTTTCAAAAAATCATGATGTAAGAATTCCATATCATGATTTGAGATATTTTTAATACAAAAATTGATCTAGACGTTTATATTTGTTAAAACAAATCTACAACCATTTATTTCATATATAAATAAAATTTATAATCACATATTACTTTTTGAAATTTATTATTCTTACCGACATAAAATCTATTATTGTAACCAACACATAGTCACTTTAACACAAATCAATCGATTGTTGAGTAATAAATTTATTCCCATCATTTACTCCAACACCTAATTTATTACTTCTACCATTTTGTATTTAATACAATCAACGTAATAATATTGGATCATCTTCTCCGTTACTTGATCGAGAAATACAAGTTAACGTGAGAAAATTGTTCGTACTATATGAGAGGATTATATTAAAGACTTGTACACTATAATTTATATTGAATTAAAGTTAGATGATTTAAAATAGATGAAATAATTAATTAAGTGACAAACAAATAACTTTATAATAACTTATTCTACGATTTTATAAATTTTTGTTTATTTGATAAAATTGATATAATTAAAATTATTTTAAATAGTATTACAACTTACGTCTAAACAAAACTTTAATTCCATCTTATAATTCTATATTATAATATATCATATATACTATCATATCGTATGGCGAACAGGCAATGCTGAATTTAAAAAATTACTCTACAACAGTGTGGATCTAACTCCATCCCATTACGGATACTTATAACCTACAATAAACAACAAAATCTAAATTCCCAAAATTGGCAGCAGCCTATCTTTGACCAAATCTACCATAACGTAGTACTCGTTAATGGCTTTCTGGTCTAACCCATTCCTAATAATCTGTGGGAAGAATAGCCAGTCACCGGTCCAAGCCACAAACGCCACTGTGAGTACACCGGAAACCACCCTATTCATCTGCCAGCCGCCATGAAAAAATTTCTTCACAGTAACCTCAATGCATACACAAATTCCATGTAAGACGAAGAACCAAGTCACTTCCCATGTGGGTCTCACGCGGGAGAGGTAATAATAGATCAATTCATGCATTAACCCAGAAACTAAAAATGTAGCAAAAATTGCTGGTAAACTGGATAATTCCTTCCCTAAAGAACAGGTTAAAATACCCCTGACAGGGAAATACACCGCCGGACGTAAAATCCCCGGCACCATTAAGTTCCATCTACGGCCCCAAAAGTCTTGAAGTGAGGTCGCGAGGTATGGGTCGTTGAATTGGGGCTCAATTTCAAGCCCTAGAAGAGCTCGTACTGGGATAACTGTGATTGCAAGGATAAACTCCACTGCTAGATAAATATGTAAGCAATAGAGAACCAAAATTACATTTGAATGTAAAAGTTCTCTGTAATTGTATACTCTAATAATAGCTGCCAACAGAATTATTTTCCCCCAAAACAAACCGGGTACTCTTTCGGTACTCTGTACCGATTGAGTTGAAATTTTGAATCCGTCTCTGATAATGTATGTGGGTTTAACCGGGAGAAGGGCGATGGAGAGGAAATGAAGAAGAGGTAAAGAAGAGTAAGAGGATAAAGGTCCTCGATCGAAACAAAAGAGAAGGAGCTTGAAATTAGCGAGCCAGACGAGGTAGAAAATTGTGGGGGCACCAAGATGGAAGGAAGATAGATCGAGAGGGAGAATGAGAAAGAAATATACAATAGGAAGAACAAAGAGAAGCCTTAGGACGCCGCTAGGAATGCGGGTTACGCAGTAGTAGCAATAGCATAAAGCTCCAATAGCTGCAAACCACACTCGGATGAAATTTTGGAGCTCGACATTTACATCCATGGCGGCCGATAGCTACTCTGTTTTTGATCTGCTTTTCTCTCCCTTAGTTTTAGCAGCCACTGTCTAATCTTTGGTCTTTTAGGTTAATAGGAGTAAAAATGCAAAAAGAAAACAAAAACATTTTTTAAATAAATATAAAGACTATAGCAGTATATTCACATGTGAAAAATAAAATAAAATATCATGCCCATGTGAACACTGGACTATCTATTTATGTGAATTAACTATACACTAGATACAAACGCCCTTAAAAATCTGGATTCAATATATATTATTTTATTTATTTTAATTATATAATTTTATAATTAATATTTTTATAAGGTTCTTTAAATATTATGTATGACGTATGATATTTTGAGAGTTAATTAATTTTTAATATAATTTAATAATTAATGTTTCTATGTAATACAAAAGGTGAAATAACTAAAATGTAAATACTAAATATATTTACGTGATCGAAATGTCAAAAGTTTAAAATTAGTATCCCAGTCCTTAGTACTTTTAAGGGGTTGTTTGGTACAAAGATTATAATGCAAGGATTATTAATGCAAAGATTATTTTTATCAAGTGTTTCATTCATTATTTTTTACCTAGTTTTGTGTTTGGTTTAAAACTCTATAAAAAAAATCTGTCCAATTATACCCTTGAGCTATTATGAAATTTTATATTTCATGTAATTGGGTAAGGTAGATAATTGACAGATAATATTGTTTTTTTATAACATTTTTAACTAACTAGGAGAATAAATTTTTTTATTGTCATGTTCACTATTTTCTCACTTAAATTATTTGAAAGATAATAATTGTTATTTTAATAAACTGAAGTTAATATCTCAAAAGGTCACACAACAATAATAATTTATCGAAAAATTTTGTGGAACTTTTTTTTTATATCAATAAATTAAAAAAAAAAACTCTTCATCATAAAATAAAAATAAATAATAAATATAGCAAAATAAACTAAACTATTTTTATACTCGAGATGTTATATTTACACTACTTGTATAATGTTTAATGGACTCCCGTTAAGAGGCAATAATTGACTTATAAATTGTTCTTAAATTCATACATCAACATTAGCAGATTAGTCGGATTATAATATTTTATATTAATAATAAATAGATTAAATACCTCATATTTTAGAATAAAAAATTATATCTAAATAATAAAATTTGTAAGTTAATTTATTTAAATAAATTTATTAGTATAAATATAAAATATAAAATCAAGAAAATAAATAAAATGATTAAAAAAATTTGAGGGGGATATTTTTATCTTTACCTAGATTAGTCCCATGGTATTAGAACTAATACCACCAAATGGAAGGTATTAGTTATACACTATCTAATACCATGAAGGGTGTATAACTAATTTATGGATTGATTATACATAGAACCAAAGTTCCTACCAAACATAGTATTAAATAATACAACACATAATACTTGGACTATTTTTTCTAATACTCCCTACCAAACGACCCCTAATTGTAATGCTTAAACCAATAAGCCAAGTAGCTTTATTTTAAAAAAGTACACACAACTGAAGCTGACATGTTGACAGTCAGTTGTATACGCTTACTCGCACTTATTTATTAGTATGCATATTTTTAATTATGAATCAAATATCCCGTTGAATTTTATACATGGCAAAATAATATATATCAAACATAACATTACTTATAGAAAACGTTTAATATATGAATAACTTACACTTCATCTGATAGCTGATTCATATGTGAGTTATGAGTTAGTATCTTAAAAAATTATTGAACTACGAAAATTATCTAGTAGAATTATTAAATTTTATTTTTTATCAATAAAATCACTCAACTAAATTTATCCATAGTATAATTGACATAACATAACAAATTATTTTATATATCATTTAAATATAAACCCACAAATAAACATAATTTAAAAAATATATTATAGCAATTTTACTCTTTCTTAATTTAACATTAAATAAATTTTGATATAACGAATATATTATTTTGTATGCTATATGTAGAAGGGATAATACATAAATATACCCTTTAACTTTGTCTCATGTTATATTTATGTCCTCCAACTTTGAGTATGCACAAGTAGACACTTAAACTTGTATAAAATTGAACAAATAGACACACACGTTCTATGTTGCATCCTACATGGCAATTTGCATCCTACGTGAGTCCTATGTGTATTATGTCACATAGGACTAATATATCAACTTGTTCAATTTTATACAAGTTTAAGTGTCTATTTGTCCACATTTAAAGTTGGAGGGTATAAATGTGAAATGAGGCTAAGTTAAAGGGTATATATATATATATATATATATATATATATATATATATATATATATATATATATATATATATAATGTCTATATAGAAACTCACCTCACCATCTATTTACTTTTATAATTTGTTGATGTGTTAATATTTTAATCATTGCCTCCGTTTTTTTGGTTTGATGAGCAAAAGAATGACCGCAGAATAAAATTTACGGGTCATCTTTCTTGACTTGGAATGTCCTAGTCCAGTAAGTATACATTACGCTGAATATCAATGAATTATGCCAAATTTTTGTTGATTTTTCATTTTCGAATATGAAATTGCATTCTATATATAACTAGCTGAGGAATGAATAATATTTAAAATTTGAGTATATTTTGATGAAAGAATAGCCATTGATGATTTATGAAGATGTACACTAATATGAAGCACTGATATTTAACATACAAAAAATACATAAATGTAGAGTCAAATTTATATAACATATAAAATTATTTATTCATCATGTCAATTTTTTATGGTAAATTAAGAAGAAGAAGAATTACAATGAAACTTTTAAATTATGTTTAGTTGTAGACTTGTAGTCCATATTTACGTGAAATATAAAATAATTTATTGTCATAATAAATTTATTTTAATAATTAATGTAGTTGATTGGTTTTTGTTGTTAGAACCTTAAGTTGAACTGGGCGAATCTATGTAGGTTTAACGGGTGTCACGTAACTAGGGGGGGCGGTATCGGAATCGTGTGAACCGGACCGGTAAGTTTCGGAATCGGGATAGAACCGGTACTGTGCGAATCGGTACCGTTCCGGAATCGGGATCGGACCAGACCGGTAAACCGGTAAAAAATACCTATTCCGTCCCGGTTCGAAAGGGAACCGGTAGTATACCGGACCGGTATTAAATTAAAAAAAAATTAAATTATATAAAACTTGATTTAATTTTTTATAATTTAATTTTTTTTAATTGAATATAATTTTTATTATAATAATTAAAAAAAAAAAATTCAAACTTTAAAAGTTAAAAAATTTTAAATTTTCAAACTTTAAAGTTATAAAATTTAAATTTCAAACTTTAAAAGTTTGAAACTTTAAATTTCAAACTTTAAAGTTTATAAAATTTAAATTTCAAACTTTAAAGTTTAAAAGTTTGAAAATTTTAAATTTAAACTTTAAAGTTATAAAATTTTAATTTCAAACTTTTAAAGTTTGAAATTTTTAAATTCAAACTTTAAAAGTTTGGAAATTTTAAATTCAAACTTTAAAGTTATAAAATTTAAATTTCAAATTTTTAAAGTTTGAAAATTTTAAATTCAAACTTTAAAGTTATAAAATTAAAAATTGACAATATTAAAAATTAAATTTAATACAATAATAATAAAAAACTAATTAAGGCGAATAGCCTATATTTTTATTAATATTTATTTGATGTTACAATTACATTTACAAAAATATTAGTAGAGTATTAAAAGATTTAATCTACACAGCCACCTTCTAGGAAGGGTTCTGTTTGCATTAAATCTCGAATTATCATACTCTTACTAATAGTTGGTGCCACCATATAAATCCTTTCGTAAATCATTAAACATTTCTTTAGTAACATGTTCGGGAATTGGTTGAATAGAAAGATGTTCCATTGCTTCAATCCCGTCGTCACTATAATCCTGCATTACTTCATCAACGTCATCTTGAAATTTGGTCGGTAGTGGTTCAAGACCCAAATTTCTTCTCTCGGCATTAATCCAATCTCGAAATAATACTGATATCTCCAAGCTGTCGGCTGCTAGTGAATGCCTATGATCTACAAGTTGAAACCTTACTGCACTAAAGACGCCTTCCGAAGCTACTGACGATGCTTGCATAACTAATATATCTCGAGCCATCGGTTGTAGTTTTGGAAATCCTTTGCCGCGATTTCTCCACCGTGCTAGAATATCTTCAGTAGGTTCTGTATTTTGATTAACATAGGCATCAAAATCATTTCTATTATCGTGAGAAAGTTCAAGATAATCATATAAATAAGCATCAATATTATCTTCATCAAACCTACTCCTAGAGCTTTGAGGTTCATAACTTGATAAATTTATATTAGCATTATATAAATCATACAATTTTCTAGCTTTAATTTTTATGCTATCTTTAACTTGTTGACTACTAGGAATTTCTTCTAATACATCATTAATATCTAAGTTAAAATAAATTTTTTCAACCATTTTTTATGCACCCATATCTTTATAATGAGGGTTTAACAGACACGCGGTTAAATAAATTTGAGGAATAGGAATATAATATTTTTTAAATTTTAGAATCATTTTTTCAATGGTTTTTTGAAATCTTGGTTTATTTTTAAATTGATATAATTTAGAAGAAATCCTACAAATATCAGGCAAAACAGTACAAATTGATGGACTATAAAGTACAAATATTCTTTTTGTAGTTAAGTAAAAAACTTTTAGGAAATCTATAAGTTCATTTATATCACGCCAATCACTATCATCTAGTCTATATGCCATATCGGAATTATGAGCATTCCAAACCATTTGTAAGGGTATTCTATATTCATAAGCGACTACAAGCATTTCATATAAAGTATTTCATCTAGTAGACACTGTTTTTGGATTTTTCTAGGTGAAAGATTATTTTCAAAACAACGATTTTGAAAATCTTTACGCCTAGACTTAACTTGACATTTAAATATAAAATGACATGCATTTTCAACTTTCGTACATCCGTTATCATACATCTGTACACCATCTCTAACCATCAAATTATATATATGTGCAATACACCTAATATGATAATTATCACCATAGAAAGGACAAAGAGTAAGTTTTAAATATTCAACAACATTATTACTTGAAGCATTATCTAAGGTTATACTACTTATTTTATCACATATTTCATAGCTTTGTAAAATATCTAAAATAGTTTGAGCAATATAACTATCGTTTTTTTGCATTTGACAACATTTATAACCTAAAATTCTTTTTTGCATATACCAATTTTCATCAATCCAATGTGCAGTAACAGTCAAATAATCGTTACCGTTACACTACGACCCATATCAGAAGTAATAGCTATTTTACAAGTATTATAATAAAATAAACAACGAAGATATTAAAAATATTGTGCATGATAATCAAATACAGCCTTTTTTATTGTATTTCTAGCAAAACCTTTAAAATTGGATTATATACAATTTGAATATAATATATAAAACCGGGATTTTCAGCAAAACTAAATGGCAAACCCATAATACATATCATTTTAGCTAGTTTTTCAAGATCTTTTTCTCTAATATATGAAAGTGGTAAACTAGAGTCAGAAACATTAGACGGATTTAATTGTGTTTGTACCATGTTAGAGCCGCCTACTCCTACATTTTCAGGAAGGGAGGTACCATTTTTTTTAGCTTCCGCTACCGCTTTAGCATGCAAAAATTATTTTTACAACAAGACATTAAATGACTACTCAAATGTCCCGTCCCGCCAGATTTACCAACAGTTTTATGATTTAATCTATGTTTACATTTATTGCAAATAGCTTGTGTTTTATCTTCGTTTTGTGTCATAAATTGCCAAACAACCGATTTTTTAGCACGCTCTACCTTAGGCCTAGGATGTACGGGGGGAACAGGGGCAGGACAACGAAAGAGAGCGGGACTAGGAGCGGGACTGGGAGTATTAGTAGCCGTAGGTGGCTCAGTTTCATCATCATCATCATCAAAAGTAGGCGTATCAGTATAATTATCAATATCATTATCATTATCATTATCACTAGGCAAATCCTCATCAAAATTACCAAAGCGACGTAAATGTTCATGATAAGGATCTAATCCTGAATTACTATCAATATAAAAAATTGTATCATCAACATGTGTATAATCATCCGTATTTATTCTTAATATAGTAGATTTTTTAGTTTTTAATTTAGAAGAACTATCGGTTTTTGCATTATCAGAGGATGTAAAGTTACACATATTTTTTGCACGCTCAAATGCACTTTTTTTACCTTTTTCTTTTTGAACAATATTATCGGAGTCCATATTAAAATATTAAACGTGAGATTATATATAATACGAAAAATGTAATGCAAAAAATAAATAAATAATTATTTAAATATAAATGAAATGTAAAATAAAAGTTGGAACGAATGTACCGAACGTCTATTTAAAAAAGTAGACGTTTATGACCACCAGCCGAACGTGGAAAGTTGAAAGCTGAATTTTGAAGCTCCAAATCCAATTTTCAAAGACCAAATAAGGCAACACCGAAATTTAAGATATTATATATTAGAGAATTAGAGATTAGAGAGTAGAGAGTTGATAGAATAGAAGATGAATAGATGATTTTGTTATTTAATAGAATGAAATTTAGGGGTATTTATAAGTAAAAAAATGGGTTAAAGTGTAATTTTTAAAACTTTAGGGTATTAAAATTAGGGCGGGAGGGGGGTAGGGGGTGTAATTGGCTGGAATTTGGGTCAAATAGCCGCTGGGGGGCCCACTAGCTGTTACCCAACGACTATAAACGGATAGATTTTTTTTAAAAAAAATTTAACCGGACCGGTAACGGACCAGTAATTTCCGGAATCGAGACGGACCGGTAAATCTCCGTTTCCGTCTCGTTACCTGTCCCAGAACCGAATCGAACCGGTCTATACCAGGACTAATCGATACCGAATCAGAACCGAGACGGACCGGACCAATAACCGGGACTTACCGGTTCCGCTGTCAGGCATACACATGACTACTTAATCGAAAAAAAATAGTAAATATACATATATAATTAAAAGCAAAGGAAAATGTCCGCATATATTTTGTTCAGCGACACTCCTTAACATAAGTATACTCTTAGCTTAGTTGGTTAGGTGCCTTAGTTCTGATATCTAAGGTATAGGTTGTGTGTTTGAATCTAGAACTTGTCATTCACCCTTGGTTACTTTTTTTTT
This sequence comes from Solanum sitiens, assembly GCA_016801875.1. Taxonomy (NCBI): domain Eukaryota; kingdom Viridiplantae; phylum Streptophyta; class Magnoliopsida; order Solanales; family Solanaceae; genus Solanum; species Solanum sitiens. The sequence goes on from JABWTJ010000090.1 coordinate 921,849, forward strand.
TCTTTCACCTTGTTTCTCACCAATAAAATTAATTAAAAACAGTTTTATGAAACATTTATTAATTTTAAAAGTTATTTTGAATACATTTCAAAATAAAAAACTCATGATTTTTTAACTAATTTTTTAAATTTATTTTTTTAGAAAATGTATAGTAATGAGCCCGAATGGTACTTTATTCATATTTTGTTCCCTTTTTTCTTTTCAAAAAAATATGATCGCATTATTTTATTTATTACTTTTCATTTTAAAGGGTGACATCTATTACATAAATTTTGCATACGCTATTAAAGTTGAGTGATTTTGTTAATATAAAAGAAAATTTAATGATTTTATTAGATAATAAACTTTAAGATATTAACTAGGTGAATTATGCATGTATTAAATTTCGTATAAATAATATTACATTTAATAATTGAGAAGATAAACTTATTTATATATAAATTAATTATAGTGTTTGATTTGCATAAAAATCCAAATAATTAATACATACCTGAATTACGAAGATATCTATATATAAATTTTTAAATGCTAAAATAAATAACTAAATTATGTATAACTAATTTGTCATAATTAGTGTGTAAGTTACTCATACCCGTATAATTCTGACGGGTTAATTTTTGGGAAGCAGAGCCGGCCTTCTGATTCCCACATTCGGCTTTTGCTCTTATTATTGTTGTGGCGTATGTGGCTGCGTGTTCTTCACTGCCCAATCTGCTTCAACTTTCTATATTATCCATCACTGCTTAATTGTTGTTTCCATTTGACAAAATACAAAGTTGAAATTCTCACATGGCTTCAATCGTAGTAGCTAAGCTGCACCCTCCTCCGCCCTCCATCACTGGCAGACAAACCCTTTTCGGAACTGTTCACACTTCTACTCTTTTCGTCCCCACCAGTAAGTTTTCTTCTTCAACATCCACAATTACAGTTTCAATCTGCAATTAGTCTTATTGAAGTATAATTTTGAGGTATTGTGTTGCAATTTCATAGGTGAAAATCCGATCAGTAGTAATACCGGGATTGTAACATCGATGATTTTTAAGTAACTGTAGTGTCTGGGCCTCGATTAAATCCACGAAATACCTGTCACGAACACAATTACTAGATAACTCTATTAGTCAAAGGTTTGGACAGCTGGCAATAAATCACCCGTTGTTTTTGCTACATTTCACTAGATAGTTTAAGCACTAGTATGGATGTTTCTAGTTTATGTAGTGTGTTTTGTTCATAGTGAAGACTTAACAAGAAGAGTTGGAGATACTCAGTGAACGTACATCATTTACTAGCAAAAGCAATATTGTTATTCCGTATTTACTATAGATAGAAGTAAATGAGCCTGTGAGCCTTAATTTGTTGTTGACTTTTGGCTACTATGGATTGGAGGTGAATGAACCTGTAAATAGAACAATCATGAAGGTGAATGAACCTGTAAATAGAACATTCATGAAGGTTCATTTGATATGCGGTTACAGAACAATTAATACTGCTAAACCAGGTAAAAATTGACTTTGAGAGCTTATTGAAGATGCCAAGTCATATTCAGATTCTGGATTCTAATAAATCACCTTGACAGTTATGAAAATTCTGCTGCTCAATTTATGTCTCGTCTCCTCCTTGGTTTGTTTTCATGCTTTCATATATAATAAGGGTACTGATATTGTACAGATTCCTTCTAATTGTTACTGTTTCTGTAGCAAGACAAGGTCACCTGGCCATCACAGCAAAGGCTACCAGTGAAAGTTCTGAATCCTTATCCTCCCCAAGTGTTGTTAAATCAGTAAAGAATATTGTGAGTGCCCCTTCTTTCCCTTTTTAGCGCTCATATCTTGATTCTAAGAGTTCATTGTAATGACACTCATACGAGAAACAGAATTAACCCACGGCTCATTCTCTTGGCAAAAGACACCACATGTAGTTGTCGATTAATCTTCAGTCTGTTTCGTTCATTGTTTGCACTTCTGCATAGTTGCATTTTCTGTTGATTGTACAAGGGCAAAGATTCCATGCTACACTCCCCTTTGGCCTTCACCCCCCAGACAAAAAAAGAAAAAAGTCTGGACATTGACACTGTAATGCAACATAGATCTTCTGCCCTTACTTTTTATGATTAGATTGATTGAATTGCATCTTGTTTGATTGTTGAAACAGTGGGACAACCCTGAAGACCGGATTGCTGTAATTGGGTTGGGAATTGCTGCTATTGTTGGTTTGTGGGCTTCTTCGAACTTTGTCGCGGTAAATTTTGTTACTTTATTATATATAGATGCTGGATTTATTATATGTCCATACCACATTGAGAAGTCTACAATATGGCCTCTTTGGTGGTTGACAATATCTTTATGACCATATCTATTGACAATACCTATCCAAGAACATATTGAGCTCCAATAACCCCTGCTGGAAACATGACTAGTGCAACATATGACCTCATACTAGCAGTCTTACATCATTTTTTGGCCCATAATAACCGTTAGTTTTTCCAGTGTATTAGCGAAAAGGATGCAGTGTTGTTTTAAATTATACTTTTGAGAGATTTAAAGATTTTTTTGTTTTTAAGAATTGTGAATGTACTGATGTTTTTTTAAGTTTTGAATAGGCAATCGACAGCCTGCCTCTCATTCCAGGTGTGTTTGAATTCATCGGGATATTGTTTTCTTCTGTAAGTATTGAAGCACACTTATTTCCTCCTGTATTTATTGTGGAACAATAGAAAGATTTCTGTCTCCTTTATTGTTTCAGGTGTCAAATAGTGAGTTTAATATGTTGTTATTCTGATTTCCTCGACAATCATTGACTTAACGCATTTGCTGCTCTCTCTCTTTTGTAGTGGTTCGTATACAGATACCTCTTATTCAAGCCCAACAGGTAAAAACTCTGTCAAAGGTTGCCTTCTCTTATCTAGTGTCTCCAGTCTTACCCTCTCCCGCTCTCTGCTTCATGTCTGTTTTGCACATATAATAAAGTAAAAAATACCACTAACTTGCGTTATTCGTACGTCCACATTATGTTTTCAAGATTCTACAAATTCTTCATGCCAATGTTAGTATTGGTTGTCCAGCCATACACATTGAATTGTCTGCTTCACTTCAGTCATAGTTGATATCATTGCGCTCCGCCTGACATGTTCTTTTATTTTTCCAATAACAGGCAAGAATTGTTTCAAGGGATCAATAAATCAATATCAGATATCTTGGGGCAGTGATCTGAAAATAATAGGATGATACAATTCATGTTGTACTTCTGTATCCAAGCATTACCAATATGCTGAATCATTTTACAGATGAAATGATATCTTCAGAAATGAGCAACATTTTTTCCCCTCATATACTACTTCTTACATCTATAATTTGTTAATATGCCTTTTGCCAACTGGAAGTAGAGTGCTTTCACCATCCCTCTCTCAATTTCCTATGGTTTTCTACTGTCTGCCATAGTCATACTGATCCAACAAAAACTCTTTAGCAAGTTTGAGTTCACGTAAATAAACCAAAAGTGGGAATCCTAATTTGTTTACGATTCAATATTTGGTATTTATTTAATTCCTGTCTAGTTAGATTTTGTTTATCCTAGTTCAGAAATATGTTTTCTCAATTCTAGTTTAATTTGATTTTTTAATATTATGTAAATATAGGTATTAGTGTTACATATTTTCGCTAGTGACATTGAGTTATTGGGTACACTCGAAACAAGTTGCAAAAAATAGTGGTTAAAAATTGAAAGTACTTCAAAATTACATTTAGGTGTTGGATATCCTATGGGTTTATTTTCACATGCAACTTGCAATATCTTCTTTTCCGGGTTAATACTTATAACGCAACACAAATACGTATGAAGCTCTTAATCAAGTATTATTTTAAGTAATAAAAATTGTATACAACAATGTATTTTTCATTCTTAATTAACATAAATAAAGTGAGCGCATCATGTTTTCGTGCAATGTCATTAATTTATTGGTACCCTCAAGACAAGTTGCAAAAGGTAGTAATTAAAAATATGAATTCAAAATTACATTTAGGTATTCTGTATTTTAGGACTGATGTATTTTCACATGCAGTTTGTAGTATTTTCTTTTTCTACACGTGATAGAATTTATATTAATCATAAACAAGAATTAGGGTTGTTCATGGTTATGGTTAAAAAATCAAATCGAACAACAATCTAAATCAAATTGATTAAAAAAATTGATATTTGATTTGGTTAGGTTTTGTTTTTAAATTTTGAAAATCGATACTATTTGATTTGATTTTGATTTTACTAAAAAATAAACAAATCGAACCGATAAATTAGATATATAAATTTTATAATTATTTATATATTATTTATCAATAAATATAAATATTTTGTTAAATTTTAAGTACTTTAAGTCTTTAACTTTACAATTTTTCAAGCCTAACACTTAAATTTTAGCCCAATTACAATCCTAAGTCCAATTCTATCAAAACTTATTACTACCTACCAACCTTTCATAAGATAGTCACACACTTTCTCTTAATTTAAGAATTTTACTCGTGTAATGATAACTCTTGTATTGCTTAATTGATTAATTGAACCAATAATAGCTTTATGTGGATTGTTCATGTACTAGATGTTTTTTTTAGAATCGTCCTCCAGGGGCGGATTTACGTTAAACGAAGGGAGTTCATCCGAACCCCCTTCGTCGAAAAATTACACTATATACATATGATTAAATTTTTAATTTATGTGTATATATACACTATTGAACCCCCTGAACACACAACAAAGGAGTAGCTCAGTGGCATTGGGGGTTCAAAAATTTGCTCTACTGTATGAGAGGTCGCTTCGAATCCGGACAGAGGCATTTTATTTTGTTTTAAAAACAATAATGCAATAAAAAAACGATGTTTAGTTCCAAAAAATTAAAATGCTGATTGGAAATTAAGGATTTATTAGTTTAATTCCTAATTATAAAGTCAAATATTTTTAAAAAAAAATCTTCTTGATTCGACGGTTTAATCCGACCCGTTTATTTGTGGATATTATTTATGTGATTAATTTTTTTTTGAACCCCCTTGAAGAAAAACCTCCCTCCGCCACTGATGTCCTTAAACAGTTATATTACTTTCAAACTGGAAAAATCAAAAAAGCTGAACCAAACCGTCAATAATCAAGCCGATGATTATTTTTTTCATTCGGTTTGGTTTGATTTTAGAAATTTAAAAAATCTACTCCTTCCGTTTCAAAAAGATTGACCTAGTTTGACTTGGAACGAAGTTTAATAAAAGAAATAAGACTTTTTAATCTTGTGGTTTTAATTTAAAGTTATGTCAAATATACCAAAATACCATTTAATCTTATGGTCTTAAACATGCCACGTGGAAAGTTAAAGTTAAAGTGTTGCCAAAAAAGGAAAGGGGTCATTCTTTTTGAACAAACTAAAAAGGAAATATAGTCATTCTTTTTGAAAAGAAAAGAGTACCATATTAATTTGATTTTGATTTTAATCAATAACTGATCTAAACCGAACTACGAACACCCTAACAAAAATGGTAATCAATTCAATATATATTTAATTTTTATTAAAAAAAGAAACTATTTTTATGGTATAGTCTAATAATAATAGTTGATTAATCATCACAAAAAATAACCATGTACGAAAAGTTTCGCACATCATTTAACGGTGAAGATATCACAAGTCAAGAGTTCCCATTTATACGCCGTTAACGTTTACGAAAAAACGGAAAAAAGGAAAGAAGAAAGACGGTGACGGTGACGGTGGACGCTGAAGTTCACCGTTCCTGCAGATCGATTTCTTTTTCGCCCTTCCCAAAATCTTTCATTTTTATTGCTCCGCTTCCAAGGTGTGGTATTTACAAACTTCAATCAATCCAATTTTAAATATTTTTTTGTAACTTTCTGAATCGGCAATTATTGAATGATGGGATCTGATTGACACAAAAACAATTTTGATGTTATATGGATGTTGTTTATTGAAATTGGAATTCTTTAGGATTTTGACAATGTATGATTCATTTGATAGGATGAAGGAGCTTTCCATGTAATTTGAGCTTTGGATCGAGTCAAAAAGATGGCGTGGTTTGGTGGGAAACTTGATTTGGCGAACTTGGATCTTGCCGGTGCCGTGAATAAGCTCAGTGAGAGTGTCAAAAACATTGAAAAGAATTTCGACACTGCACTTGGTCTCGAGGAGAAATCTGAGTCTAGTAGCAATGAAGGTATCTTTTGGATCGTTATACTTTGTCAAAATTTTATCGCATACGTTAATGTTAATCGTCAACATTAGTTGGATTCAGCATGTCTGGACCAGCTTTGGCTGCTCTCTTAATTCCACGAGATACATGCCACCTCCAGCTGGATACAGATGCATATTTTTTCCACTCTATTTATGAAAATTAGGATTCTAACTAGAGTTTGTTTAAATTTACTTGGCGAACACTAATGTAAGTGTAACCTCAAGCAGATCATAGATCCTGGAAAGAATTTCATAGTACTTATTGCCTCTATAGCATTCTTGTATACGTTACGTAAGGTCTGTGTACAATGGCGTGCTTGATGCTTTAGAAGCTGCCTAAGATCTCTCAGATGTATTATGACTTTTCTAATATTGCCCTTAGTATTTGGTTATTGCCCTTGTGTAAGTTGAATCTGGTAAGGCCAGGAATGAAATGCATATTTTTGTATGTTTGAACTTCTTATTGCCTGCGTGTTTGGGAATCAGTAGTCGTTAACTGATCTCGTGTCTGCTAGAAACACTGATTAATAAATGATGGTGGGATTACACAGTTCAAGTCTTGCAATATCCGAATATGTGAATTATTCAGTGTAAATGCTTTCAACCCATATTTGACCCGCTAATTAACCATAACTGACTCATTTTTATACTGTTTAAAAATAGGTTGAACCCATTTTTAGTATCACTCACCCAACCTGTTCAAATAAGGACTGGTTGATGACAAATGGGTTCATTTTGCCAACACTAGTTAGGAGTAAGCTCTGATGTGAGAGTAATAACGTCATGTCAGAGTAGGTTTGGGTGCCAACCATAGATCTTGGGTTGCAAGACTAAGATAAGAGGTAATTACTGGCCTCTCGGAGTTCCAAAAACAGGAAATTCAGAGATGAGCGAATGAGATTATATATGGGGATAATATGGAAGTATCAAGCCATTAGTTGTCTGGGGTGATCTCAATAATTAAGTGGTGATGTGAAATCTCAATACTGAATTAACGATTAAATTGAGCTCCATAGTTTAGGAATTGTGAACGTCCTTAAAAGGTTGTGACAAACCTATTAAAACATAGAGAAACTTTGGAAGACATTGGTTATCACATAGGGGTTATTTGGTAGATTGTATTAGAACAATTTTGAATAGGGTGTATTAGTAATGCTGCCATTAGTAATGTTGAGATTATTTCGTATGCAGTGTTTGATTTGGTGTTAAAAAAATAACATGCATTGCATATTTCTAAAATAAATTATTTGCTTACAAAAATATCATGCACAAACACAATGGGAAGGATGTTGAAAAGGTTTGGAGGGGCAATTGTGTCTTTACCCATCTAATGCATACATTAGAATCCCTTGCATTGCTAATACAATGGTTTCCCATGTATTAGTTATGCATAGGCCATAGCATAATGCCAAATAGAGTGTATAATTAATGCATTAGTTATACATAAGTTGAAAAAGTGTACAAATAAGGTATTAATAATACATTAAGCTAATTGCATGCATTATTTTTTCTAATGCACCTTAAGAACGACCCTATAGAGTCATAGACAATCTCTTACATGGCGGAGAGTGCAATAGCTTGGGAATGGAGTGACACTTTCTAACTTTGATCTTAGAAGCTTCCAAGTATATGTATGGCATAGACTGATGGCATCTGTTAGTTACTTACACAGACACTTGCACATGTACACACACATATATGTTTCATGTATATTTGTGTGTGTGTTCCAACACCTTCACAAACTGATTTGAATGTCCTCCAAAAATGTTAACCGAATGTTGAATTTCTTTGCTGCTTGTCCTACCACATTCCATGCATTCATTTAAGCCTTCTTAAGTATATTAGATTGATGCATTTCTTAGGAAAGTCAAATTTTAGAGCTGACTGATTTATTTCAATGCTTCCCTATTTTCTTGTGGGCAATGCTTCGATTGCACACCAGCTTCAGGGTTATGGCCTTCAACTACGGATAGGAGGGCCTTATTTGATCCTGTCATGTCTTTTATGGGGCAAAAAAGTGAGGAGACTGCTGAAGAATCTGTAGAGAAAGCTGAGTCGTCAAAGCCCACTTTGCCCACAGGGGAAGTAGTTGAAGATTCAGCTGAGACTACAACTCGACGTGATGTGGTTCCTAAAGAACCAAAAGAAGAAACAGGTGACATTATTGAAGAAACTAAATCGGTTCAAGAACCTATTGAAGAAGCAAAGGATGTTGATGCGAAACCAAATCAAATGATATCTGCTGAAGAAGAAACTGAGGAGGCAAGAGCTGTTGATGTCAAACTGAATTCTTCTACAGAACCAAGTTTTGATCGGGAGGAACAAAGAAGTGTTACTGGACCAGATGAAAGAAAAGCTGAAATTAATTCACTGGCAGAAGCATCGAAGGTCAATGAGCATGATCAGGAAACATCTCCAGGAATCCTCCAAAAGAATATTCCAGAGCGAGAATCATCTGAAAACCTCGAGTTGGTTGCTTCCCAATCATCAAATGCTTTATCTCAAACTGAAGTTGGTATCCCGCTGCTTGTTGATTCACAGGTAAATACCGGTAGTGACGGGGAACAGAAGAAAGAAGTAACTGAGGAATCTCCTCCTGTTCAATTAGAGGATGCATCAAGTTACCCTGCAGACAGGGAACAGAAGAAAGAAGTCACCATGGAATCTCCTTCAGCTGAATCACGGGATGCATCAAGTGACCGAGCAGATAGTGGAAGACCTTCTGTTTCAGATTCTGTAACTGCCAGCGAAGGTGAAAGTCTTGAAGAGCATTCTAACAGGAGCTTTCTTGGTGATCAGCACACCGATGAAGGTCTGAAGAAGCTATCTGATACAGTTATGCCTGAAAATGAGTTGGTTAGTAGACCTGTTGAGGCTACCCAGCGAGGAAATGATCAGGAGACTGGTGTGAAAGAACGGTTGAGCTCCGGAAGCAACTCTTCAGATGTTACCAATTCAGTGGTTGAACTGGAGAAGCTGAAAAAGGAAATGAAAATGATGGAAACTGCATTACAAGGAGCTGCTAGACAAGCTCAGGTATGTCCATATGCTACTTTAATGGAAATTTATGCACCTGGTGCTCCTCAGCATCAGCGGAACATTTCTGAATCTACTGACGTTACTTGAGAATATGAATCTTTTGTTGTATGCACCTAAAGTAGGCGAGTCCAATAATTCACGTTGTATTACCTAAGATTAGCTGAATCCCACTCATCCTCGATAATATCTCCCAACTTGTGTGGTCATGGATAAAAGTTGCTTCAATGAGTGGATTTTGACTAAAAGTAGCTTCAATTAAAGAAGTCTTGATTTGAAGTGTGTGTGTCTCATTGACACATCCCATTGATATTTTCTTGTACTTGTCAAATGACATAGTTTACCTTCTTGAGGTCTCAAATGTCTGAACACATGGATATCTTTTCCGTAGTTTGTGGATCCTTTCTGAAGTTGTGGAATCCATTGGCAAGGATGTTGCTATACGCCTAAAGATGATAGGACTGTGTAGCAGCTTCATACGTTTAATTGCAATTATCCCTTTATTATTATGCAGCAAGATTATTCCAAAGCCAATAAATATATTTAAGGATTTCGGGTGATTGGAACTAATTTCTCCCATCATGTATGAACTTCGCAATATGTTCCTGTTATGCCACAAACTTAGAGGGAAGCTTGGACCGTGTAGCAGCTTCATACGTTTAATTGCAATTATCCCTTTATTATTATGAAGCAAGATTATTCCAAAGACAATAAATATATTTTAGGATTTTGGGTGATTGGAACTAATTTCTCCCATTATGTATGAACTTCTCAATATCTTCCTGTTATGCCACAAACTTGAAAAAAAAATCAGTTGGTGTGTTAGACCCCTTATTTTCAGTTCTTGTTTATAAAATGCTGAACGCTCAACAAGATGACATGTCATTGTTTTTCCTCAGGCTAAAGCTGATGAAATTGCGAAGTTGATGAATGAGAACGAGCAATTGAAGTCTGTTACTGAGGATCTGAGAGTAAGTTCTCATCATTTTGAAGTTCCTTTCGAGGCTATTAATTCAATTTGTTGCTGTCCGCTAGTTTTTCAAATGGCATGAGTCAAAGACATACTATAGTTCCCATTGTTTCAGGATGAATTAACCATCTCATAAATTTGATTTCTATCATTTCTAGTGTTGTTTTTCTGCTTGTTATTGGATAATATTTGTTTCTCTTCTGCCCTTGCTTGCAATTTTCTTCTAGATAAGTTAATCTTGCATGTGAGCCAGATATTGTGTAAGCTTCTGTGCTTACTGGTCGAGTCATCTTAACTACCAGCTAATTTGTTAAGCACTTTTTAATGAACATCATCAATAATCAGACTTCTCTTGACTAGATGCGTGTAAATCAGGAAGAATTGCTTCTGTTGCATAATTTCATATGACTCTCATCATTGATGATTTTGATTGAATTGCTTTCACATCAATACACGTTGCATTTTCTCTTAGACAAATTCTAGCTTCTCTCCTGTTTGTTAGATGACTTGTGCTTCGTATGCTCTTCTATTCTCTCAGAACTGCTAGTTTCCTGTATCAATTTAAGTACAGAATGTTTCGGGGTGGCCCAGTGGAATTTCCATGTTGGAGGTCTCAAGTTTGAAACCTCTTGCCAGCGAAAGCAAGGGGTTTGCCTTCTGGGTCGAGCTCGTCGCACCGGGCTTGCCTAGTGCGTGTTACCTCTCCTATGTGGTTTGCGAGCTATTGCATAGGAGCGGGGGTTTTACCCTGTGCGCACCCAAAGGATAGCGGCTGTGGGTTCCCTTGTCATCAAAAAAAAAAAGTTATCCCTGGAAGCAATTATTCTGTTGTTCATTTTATCTTCCTTTAGTATTAATATCATATGTGTAATTGGGTCTTTATTGCTGCTGGGTGGGATCAGCATAGAACGTGCCAATGGATGTGTGTTTTGTAATGGATAATGGATCGAAACTTTAGTGAACTCTTTTGTTAATTTTATTTGAACTGGTGAGTTCCAATGCACTTTCTAAAACTTTTTTCTAATTCCCCATCCCCACAGCGTTCCTCTTATGTGTACGATAGGTTCATCTTTCATCCCTCAAAATTCCCTTCTATGTGAAACTCCACCAATATTATATCTCTTGCTTACACACTAATTTTTACAGAGGAAGTCCAGTGATGCAGCAATTGAATCTCTGCGAGAAGAGTACCATCAAAAAGTTTCTGCTCTTGAGAGGAAGGTATGAATGTGTTCACAAGAATATTTTAGCTTAAACTTCCATTGCTAAGTGCTTGCTTTATGGCTTGATCATCTGCCTTTTCACATCACAGCAGTAACATGAATTCTTGAAAGACAGTTTGTTTGAGCTTTCACATTGTTGCATAGTTTTTCTACTTCATTTAGGCATCACTATAATGTGCAGCTTCAGCTTTATGTGTATAACTTCATATTTTATGCTTGCTGGTTCTGTATAACGATTGATGGTTTCTTACACTCTTAGTTTTTCAATGGTTCTAATAGACTCTAGGGATGCAGGATTATCTTGCTGATCTGTAATGGGTCGAACCCCTTTAGTGTCAATAAGACCTTATTAACTACATATATGAATTGGGACGGGGAGCTGGACCCTCGAAAATCCGCATACTTCCACAGGAGAACATTGTTTGGAGAAACTCCATACCCTTCTTTTAGAGTTCTTGCTCTTGTAAAAAAAAGTAGAAGCATCTTTTTTATGCTGCACAGACATGATATTGAAAGAAGAAGAGAAACATTCTGTGTTGGCTGGTAGTATTCCATCTTTTCCGAGTTAATTGATAATTTTGAAGAAATTGCACCATCCTTCCCGCATCTCTATTTACTGCTGAAACCTCATGTCTACTTTCTAGAATTGCAGTTCCTCAGTTATTTTTTTTAAAAGAAAATCCTCCTGTACTATCAAGTTTAATCTCTGTCCATGGCAAGCTTGATGGCATCATTGTTATTTGTTCTTTTAATATAATTCGAGGACTGATGAATTTCTGTTTGCTATTAGATAGTTCTTTTTTTGAATGATATGCATTGTTTTCCTTATTTTATTTTTGAGATAAGGGTAAGTGTGTGTTCACAAAAGTCTCATCATCAAATAATGATGAGCATAGGTCACTTACCATCTCATCAGAGCACAACAAAACCTACCCCTGGGGAGATTACAAATTGCCTATGAATCAACAAAAAGTTCTATAACCCCTCTCATATCCTGTTTACACCATAAGTATAAAAAACTAAGGGGTCGTTTGGTAGAGTATATTAGAACAAATAATGCATGCATTAGTCTTGTGTATTACTAGTACCTTGTTTGGTACTCTTTTCCATCCTATGTATAACTAATGCCTTGCATTAGTTATACACTCTACAGTGTATTAAGGTGTGTATTACTAATACCATGGATTTCTAGGTATTAGCAGGGCAATGATTATAATGCATGCATTAGCATGATGAAAGACCCAATGGCCCCTCAAAATCTTTTTTACATTTTTTCCACCATAATAATGAAGCGTATCTTTGTAAATTAAATTTTTTGTGCAATGCATACTATTTTTTTATGCATTAAACCAAACGATGCATAAAAGTAATCTATGTAAAATTAATGCAAGCATAACTTTACTAATACATGCATTGCTAATGCAAGCATTACTAATACACCCTATTTAACATTATTCTTATACTCTCTACCAAACGACACCTAAGGCTATTCATCCTTATCTTCTCTATGTTGTTACACTTGTCCTCAAAACGTCTAGCATTCCTTTCTTTCCATAAAGTCCACCAAATGCAAGCTGGTATTAAGTCTCACCAGTCTTCAGTAGAATGTCTTCTTCCTGTCTCCTTCCAGCTGTCTAGCATATACCCTTAGTGGTCTGTGGAGTTACCCAGCATACACCAAGGATGCAGAAAAACATGTTCCATAGGTTGGTAGCTACCTTGCAGTGGAGGAACAAATGTCCATTGACTTCAGCATCTTGATCACACAGAAAGCATCTTGAACAAATCTGTCTTCCTTTTTTCTGAAGCACTTCATGTGTTAGACTTGCCCTTCTACACACCAACCAAGAAAAACATGATACCTTTAGAGGTATTTTTATCTTCCAAATTAGTTTCTGAGGCCAGATTCTATTTCTTCTTTGACCAACATTGCTACTCCAGTAGCAAGACTTCACCGTGAACACTCCTTTCTCTGTAATTTCCATATAAGCGTGTCAGGCTCATTGGAGGTGCCTGGGAAGGTATTTAGGATTGAAACAGAGCAGTGGTTCTCTCTTTCTCACAGTCATTGAGGGCTCTTCTAAACAAGAAATTCCATCACTGAGGGCTCCACATCTGAGAAATTGTGTCCTTGTTCTGCTGGCTGAGCATAACCAAATTTGGAAATAGAGTTGCACAGCATTCTTCTCTAATTAGTTGTTATGTCTCCTTCATTTCCTTGTTTCCTTTTTCAAACAACTTTGAAATGCTATACTTGAGCCGAGGTCAATTAGAAACAAACTATCTTATCTCCACGAGGTAGGGGCAAGGTCAGCGTACACCCCTCCCTAGATCCCACCTCCACTGGTGGATTACACTCACTGGGTTTGTTGTTGTCGTATTAAAAAGGGAAAATGGAATGTCTTAACATTTTAGTAAATGTGTTGTGAATGATATTTTTTAATACTCATTCTTTTCAGGTTTATGCTCTCACCAAAGAAAGGGATACACTTCGCAGGGAACATAATAAGAAGAGTGATGCTGCAGCTCTTCTCAAAGAGAAGGATGAGATAATTACTCAAGTAATGGCTGAAGGTACGACAAACTCAAACTCAGGCTCTGAATGTGATTTTAATACATTACACCGTCATTTTGCCTTTGTTTCATCTGAAGCTTTCCTACTATATGTGACATATAAGATAATTATACAGTTAAGGACAAGGTACATTTTCATTAATCTTAGGTTGTATCTTTGTTTCTAACTTGACGAAAACTTAGATATCATACTTGTTCTAGAGTGTCGGTCATACTTGCTGATCAACCAAAAAAGGGGCAGGTCATTATGTATGTATAGGTGGCAAATGGGCGGGTTGGGCTGAATTTGGGCTCGTCAAAATAGGCTGAGTTAATAAATAGCGGGTATTGACCCACCCAAAGTCACTTGGGCTGAAATGAGCAAAAATGCGGGTTATAACCCAACTTGCCCAACTCTTATTAAGTTTTAATTGCTTTATTTGTTCTTTTTAAATTTTTTATACCTTGTAAAATTATTGTTTTTCTTTTTTATGACTATATTAATATAATATATCAAATAAAATAAAATGTCCTTTTAAAAATATTTTGACAAGATTTCCAATGGATCAATTTGGGCTAGACATCAGTCCAAACTTTGATGGGCTGAAATGAGCTGAGCTAATAAATGAGCGGGTCAATAATTTGCCATCTCTATATGTATTTCTTTAGGAAAATAAATTCAAGATGGGTCGAATGCCTGTTTGGGTGTGGTCTGATGATTGGACAATCTGAAAAGTAGTCAAGTCCTTAAGTATGGGTTCTATGGAAGAACTCAAGTTTGTGCATGCTGGAAGTTGCATCATATCAGAACTTCTGTGAGGAACTTCATACTATTTTGTGCTGCTGTGACTGAACCTTTGGCTAGAGTGTCTTTTTCTTTTTATTGGTATTCTTTGACTTGAGTCTATTTACACAGTTTAGTTCCTGTTGACATGTATATCAGACTATCTGGAGAAATATCTTTATTCTTTTTAAGTTTGTATAAGCTCTATATTCAACAAGATACATTATCTTGGGCTCTTTTTATGCCATTTCAATGTCTAAAACCCAGTTTTTCTCCAGGTGAGCAGCTTTCTAAAAAGCAAGCTGCCCAAGAAGCTCAGATGAGAAAGTTAAGGGCACAGGTGTGTAATCAGGCATACTCATTATTCCATTTCAGAAAACATATTTATTAGTTTTAACAAATCTTCCATTTGTTTTGAAAGTTAGATCAGAGAGCTTGAAGAAGAGAAGAAAGGATTACATACCAAGCTTGAGGTCAGTCATTTCTAATTGATGCAATAACTTGATTGTAGATATTGTGAGGGGTGACAAGAGGTGCCTGGATTACTTTCAACTCTCTCCTATTATGGTTAACGTGTTCTTTTTATTATGTTAAAATGTCGACTGCCTTGTATTCATTTTCACGAAAATGTTATTCTTCAAGTTTTCAGCTATAAGTTGCTCTTGGTTTTAGCATGCCTACTACAACAATTTGGGAGTAGAAATTTTCTAAAACTAACCCTAGCTGCAGTTGAAGTTCATCTGAGAAGGGGAGAAGTGTTCAACATCTGTTTGGTGTGAAGGAAAATATTTGTGGAAGATAAATCACTTTTTGGGGTTTTGTTGCCAAATAATGTTTTCCATCGAATGGGGGAAAACGTCTTCTGTTACATATGTATGGAAGTTATTTTCGTTACAGTTACCACAACTTCTAACTTCATATCACTGCTCTGACAAACATTTAGACATTATAATAAATCTTTATACTAAAAAAATTTCATCAACATACTATACAATGTGCTAACATTATTATTAACTCTTGATAAATGTCTTTTTTTTAAGAAACTATATTCTACGCATCAATGAACCACCGGAAGCATTTTTCATAGAAGATACTTATCAGAAAATGACTTTATTTACATCGTACCAAACACATTTAGTATTTTTTGATAGTTCTGCCTGGATAACTTGAGTCCACTTCAGAAAGATATTTTTTTTACCTGGTCTTTGTTTTAAGTGAGGTATCCTTTTGTCTTGGAAGTTGCCTTTTTGCTGACCGCTTGAGTATAATCAAGCAAGATGAGCACAACTTTTGAAGGAATACCCTTAAGGAAATTTGGTAACTTGTAATTTTACTGCAATGTTCCCTCATTTGGTTCTTGAGTTGTTTAAGGAACTTTAGGGTTTGTAAAGAAATAAATCTTGGGTAGTGTTGAAGGAGTGGAATAGTAGGAATTTTGAAGATATATCCAATTCCGTTCACAAGGTTAAATGGAATAGCATTGTATCTCTACATTTTTGGTGTAAAGAGATAGGATTAGAGGATTCAGATCAACTTTTAGAATTCTTAGGATCCTTGTAAGTATTATGTTTTTTGTTCTTCTCTGATTTTCGAAAGGTCCCCAGCATAACCTTTGTTTAAAAAAAAATTTAAGCCATCACCATCACAACTCAAAGCTATTAGGTGTGGGCGGTTTGGCTTGACCACCCCTACCATGTCTATAATTTCCAACATAAGTTACACAAAAACAGAGGGGGGTATGTACCTAACCTCTGGAAAAAATAGAAAGTGGAAATTAGGACATCAAAAAAGGGAAGGCAACAAACTTATAACCTTCCACTCAAGCATCAAGCAAAATACAAGATTCAACTAACAAAAAAATTACATTTGTCATATCTTCTTCTGATACAAGATAGTATGTTACCAATTCTCAAAAAAAAAAAAAAAGGGAATCTTGGGGCTAACTCAATCCCAAATGTTAGCTTAAGAGGGGCAGATTACCCAAGACCATATAAGGAGACTACCCATCCCTTTTTCGTCTGAGGTGGGACTCGTCAACACCCCACCTCACGCCCAGGACTGGAAATCTAGATAATGGACAATTTAATAAGGGGCCGAATGTCAGGAAACAAGAATTGGGATGGTCTGATACTATGTAAGAAACTCAACCCCAAAAAAGCTAGCTCAAGTGGGGAGGGTTGCACAAGACCAGATAAGGAGAGATTCTACAAGAGAGATGTTTGTAATTTTACTTCAATGTACCCTCATTGGTTTCTTGAGTTGTTAAAAGAACTTTATAGCTCTTCTTAGACAGTTTGTATCGTCACTTAGCACTTTTTTTCACGAAGTAAAGGATTGTCACTTAATAAGTGTTTAGTTGAGTTGATTGCTTTATGTTTCTTATGTATTTTTTGTGGGATTATGGTAGAAATTATGATTTCAACTTACATGCTTATGCCTTTCCTAGGTTGAAGAGAACAAAGTAGAGAGCATAAAGAGGGACAAGGCAGCAACAGAAAAGTTGCTTCATGAAACAGTCGAAAAACATCAAGCAGAACTTGCAACTCAAAAAGAATACTATACTAATGCTTTAAATGCCGCAAAAGAAGCAGAAGCTTTATCTGAGGCACGGGCTAACAATGAAGCTAGAACTCAACTAGAGGGTCGTCTCAGAGAGGCTGAAGACCGTGAAGCAATGCTTGTTCAGGCACTTGAAGAATTAAGGCAAACACTTACCAGAACGGAGCAGCAGGTTTATATTCTTGAATAGTGTCCTATCGGGGTTCATCAATCTAATTTCCCAGGGCCTAACATTTTTTTCACCTGCAGGCAGTTTTTAAAGAAGATATGCTCCGCAGAGAAATTGAGGATCTCCAGAAAAGATACCAAGTATAACTTTCTCTTTTGCAACTTTTTGTGCTTGACTACTTAATCTTGTTTCCTTTACATATACTTATTCTTCTGTGTTTAGGCCAGTGAACGTCGATGTGAGGAGTTGATAACACAAGTTCCCGAATCTACCAGACCTCTTCTCAGGCAGATAGAAGCCATGCAGGTTTTACTGCAGCTGAGATATTATTTTTCATATCCTATATATGGTCATGGTATATGGACTGCTCATTTAATGTCTATGTTTTATGCCTCTTCATTGATTACAGGAAACAAACTCCAGAAAGGCTGAAGCTTGGGCTGCTGTTGAGAGAACTTTGAATTCACGTCTTCAGGTCTTAAGAGAAACATATAGAAACTTTATTTATAGTTGAAACTCGAAGGGTTTCTTAATTTTACTTCGCAGGAAGCCGAGGCAAAAGCTGCAACTTCAGAAGAAAAGGAGCGATCTATTAATGAACGCCTTTCTCAAACCCTATCCCGAATCAATGTTCTTGAGGCTCAGGTTCTTTCACCTATTCCTTTGACGCTGCTTCATAGCGCTTCTCCCCAGGAATTTGCTTACAAATTTAGTATTGCAGATATCTTGTCTTAGAGCTGAGCAGACACAGCTAACAAGGTCCCTTGACAAAGAGAGACAGCGGGCCGCAGAGAATAGGCAAGAATATCTTGCTCTAAAGGAGGAAGCTGAGACTAACGAAGGTCGTGTGAATCAGCTTGAAGAGGAAATTAAAGAACTCAGAAGGAAACACAAGCAGGAACTACAAGAAGCATTAACTCATCAGGAACTCCTGCGGCAGGTAACAAAATTATGTTTTACTATCCTATTAATTTGCTGTCTCAATCCCCTTTTAGCATCAATGGTGCTTGTGGTTTTACATGCAGCATAATTTAAATATGATCAAGATGCTTCAATTGAAGAATATGCAAATCTCGTTTTGTCGATTTACTCATTTTTTTACATATCAGCCAATGGTTGGCCTTCTTGGCTTTTGAATTAGTTTATTCTCTTTTAAGGTCTCAGATCCGCTGAAATGATCTTTTAGCGTTTACCTAATCAGTAGCAGTAAAGTTCCTGTCACCTGTACTTTGCCCCTACAATTGTCATTCTTCCCCTTTAATCTTGTCTTCAATAGCATCAAAATATAGTCAGATAAGGAAAATTGTTTTTATATAAGCAAGGACACAAGTTAAAATTGTATCATTTAGTGCCAGTTTGATTACCAACAGTCAGAGCAGCAGGTGAAGCTATTCATCCATGTATGGTAACTTTTTATGTGATTCGCCTCTATTTTTCTCCTATTCTGAAGTCTCTGCTTCTCAATCTTGATGGTGAGGGAAGAGAAATGTTATGTATGATGGCAGTAGAAGAACCTTTATCACATGGGTATTGGTGGAATCTATCTAGACTGGATTAATTTCTGGATACAACATAGAGTTGCTTGTGACTTTGTTGTTAATGCTTTGATTTTATTAATGAGAAGTGCATGTCTGAGTCAGTTGTCACCAATATTTTACAGGAGTTGGAAAGGGAGAAAACTGCTCGTTTGGATCAAGAAAGGGCAGCTCGTTCTACTAATTATGTGCCTGATCAGAGCCCAATAATGAAGCAGAAATCTGGGATAGAAAATGGTAGTTACCAAATTTAGTTTTCAATATGATACTTCATACATTTATGTTATTGCTACTGTTCTCTTTTCCATCATGTTTAACATTCTCTATTATGTTTAACATGGTTGCTTCACTTCTGTATTCCCCTTCCCATACTTGATTTTTCTTATGCTTTACTTGAACCGAGGGACTATCGGAAACAACCTCTCTACCTTAACAAGGTAAGGTAGGGGTAGGCTGCGTACACCGCCCTCCCCATACCCCACCTGTGGGATTACACCGAGTATGTTGTTGCTGCTGCTGATGTTGTTTAACAATCACCTAGTTGCAGGAAGTTTGACACGCAGACTTTCAAGTGCTAGCAGCTTGAGTAGTATGGAGGAAAGCTATTTTCTGCAAGCATCTTTGGACTCGTCTGACAATTTATCTGAGCGTAGAAATGCATTAGAGGGTAATATGAGTCCATACTTTATGAAGAGCATGACGCCTGCATTTCGCCAGAAAGATGGGGAACTTGCATCTTATATGTCTCGACTGGTATGGACTCCCTGACTGATTCTATTAAACCGCATATCATCTGAGCTCATTTTATAATTTTATAGTATTAGTTGGCCTCTTTTCACTGTGTGGTGTTACGTTTATTCAGTGGAGCTATCTTTGTAACGAACCATAGGAGCTAAAGCTTACAGTGATCTGTTTTCATGCAGGACTATTTTTCCTTTCAACTAGTTTTTTTCCATTTGACCTCCTAGTACTAACTTATTGATTCTTCCAGGCATCTATGGAAGCCATCCGTGACTCCCTTGCTGAGGAGTTGGTTAAAATGACTGCAGAGGTAAACTCTTTTTTCCAGATACTACCTTCTTTTTCTTTTTCCCTTAGAGCCTTCCCTTTGTGATGTCCCTTTTTGGATAAGGAAATCATTATTAATAGAATGTCTTTATGATTTGTTAAGTGTGAAAAGCTACGTTCAGAAGCTTCCATGCTGCCTGGCATCCGAGCAGAGCTAGATGCACTTAGGAGGAGACACTCGGCAGCTCTTGAATTGATGGGTGAACGTGATGAGGAGGTACAAACTGAGTTTTTCTATATGATCCATTATTTTCTCTGCCACAGCTATGTTTCTCGATGATCTCAGTTTTGGGTTTAAAAGGGAACTTATCTTTGCTTCTATATTACTCATCAAAAAGCAACAACTTTATTTGGAAAATCATTATATCAGGAAGTTGGAATGCAGGAATTTTTTGAAATCACTCAAAATGTGATATGATGTGTAAATCACGTATATGAACTGTATCAATCACCTCAACATAGTAAATTGTACATTTTTGGCCGAGTAATTTGTGCACATTCACCTTTCTACATTTTTGAAACAATTAGTTCCCTTGTGTTTTATGAAAGGTCTGGTTCCATTTTTAATTACTTCTCCTTTTATTTTGGATGATTTGTGTAAATTGCCATCTAAAATGACTTATGGTGAAAAGAAAGAGTTATTCTTCCCTTACCTTTGTCTCTAAAATTTCTCTACTGGAGGTCTCGTTTTGCTCCGATCCCAGGTGTACTGAATAGATTAAGACTCAGTTGTTGTAAGATGTTGTCATCATTTTTCTGTATCTTACTTGGTTCTGTTCTTTTTGTTGCATACACGAGTAATTTCCTTTATAATAAAGGTGTTCTTTTAGATTTATATTGAATTATACCTTATAAAAAAGATTATTAATATCAATTCTGCAAGTTATTTCGGTTTTTCAAGTACATGTTAGTGTGCAAACACTTGGGCATCAAACAATCTCCTGATTTCCTTTATGGGTATTGTAGCGATGAGTGAATTTACCTGTTTTCTTCATGTCTGGAGATCATTCTTATTTCAATCTAGTTAAAGGTCTGTTATTTTGGTTTCATCATTCTTTGTGAAATTATTGTAGCTTCTGAACCACATTGTAAAGAATAGACATCTTTCTTTTTTACTCAATTTTTTTTTATAAAATACCTTTTGCACCACCGAACTCCCCGAAATGTTCAAATGCCCCCTTCTCCATGATCCACTCGTGGCATCTGCTGCCATAAATGCTATTTTTACTCCATTATTGTTGAAAGTGTACCTCATACACTCCCCAGGTGTTATATACTCTAGAAGTTCCTTTTTCTACTCCCCTAGTAGACACGTTTGTATCTCTTCCTTTTCGCTCTTCCTCTATTTCTTGATTTGTGTTCCTTCCTCCTTTAGGTAAGCTCAGCCCTCCATTGACAAACCAACACACTTAAAATATTGATGAATTCTTTAAACAATGGAAGTATGATACAGATTATGGGCTTGCTGATGTCGACTTGATCATCCTAAGTTAGGTTAATTGAATCATAATTTCTAGTTGTTCAATGTTATTCCACCGTACTTGAATTTGACACAAGACTTTGCAATAGTTTTGTGCTTTACTGCCACGTGCAGTTGTTCAATCGGGATGCAACTGGTCAAGTGTCACTTTTTTTTAATTTATAGATCAACTGTCCATTTGAAATCTAATCTATGTCCAAAGTGAAGTATTGATCTTTCCCCATTGTGCTCTTTGAATTTCTTATTCACTGGACGTGTATTTGTGATAGTTGGAAGAACTTCGTGCTGATATTATTGATATGAAGGAGATGTACAGAGAACAAGTAAATTTACTCGTGAATAAGGTATATCATTGCTCAATTATTTAGTTCATTTCTTTCCTTTGCGAGTCCTGGAAATCCATGTTTTGCTCTTGATATTCTTGCAGATCCAGGTACTTAGCTCATCACTTAGTGCCACCTGACAGCTGATATGTTGATGAGTGTTTTTTTCTGGTCCGTTTCATCATGGAGGGTGCTGCAGTGTATTTGGTGTATCACATTGATTTTGGACACGACAATTCTTATGTCACCGGTTTTTATTATAAATCTACTATAGAGAAACTACCTTTTACAGAGGTTTGTTATTGTAATTTTAAAGTGAATTGGTGTATAGCATATTCTTTTAATAGTGACGTATTATTGGCTTTAAGCTTTGTTCCAAGTGCAATTAATAGTTAATGAAATGGTTGGCTGTGCCTTGCTGGTTGCAGCTAACATGTTTTGCTCATGATTTACACACCCTGACTAGTGAACGTCTAATTTCCAGATTAATTTTGAAGCATATTACGTATATGTTTTATTCAAATTTTACAGAGATCTTTTGCTATGAATTCGAAGAGAAAATCAGAAGATACAAGAAGTTCCACTGTTTCACACCCACAACAATAATGAAATACATCTTTTTTTATATAAAAGATTGAAAATATTGATAATTCCTTAAATTTGTCAATAAATTTTATTTGAACACTTAATATGTCCTTATTGAATATTTTTGTACTATATAGATTAATGTTCTCTTCCAATTACATACTTCAGTCCAAATTTGAATACACTCGTGTGTGTTTCTAGAGTTGATATCAACCTTTTCAATTATATCAACAAACTTGAGTTTCCACGGCTTATTGAAATCAATGTGTATACAAAAATTATATTTCAAGTATGTTACAGGTTACTCAAAAATGTTTTGTTACTATGTGTTTCGGTGGTCAAGAACATATCACAATTTAGGTGTACAAATAAAATAAAATTTACACTGATTTGAAAATTATGTGACATAAAGTAGAACAGAGGAGTATTAGATTGACAGCGATGACGCGTCACGTCATCATAGGATGAGACCCGAAAAGCAGAAGAAAAGGAAAAAGCAACAAGATTGGAGCAGGTGTCAGTCTCAGAGCTCTCGTAGTTTCTAGATGCTTTCGTGTCGTCATCATCCTTCCTTCCATGGCATATGCACTTGTTTTGTTTGCTTACAAATGAAAACACGTTAGCAACTTTTCTAAGATTTCTCCCTTCTCTTTTTCATTAACACGTTCCCCTTTTCACTTTATTTATTCCCTCTAAAACTTCATTACCAATATGCAATAGCTAGTGCCTCACAAAGCGTTTCAGGAGGTACTCACTCTGTCTTATATGTTAATGGCACATAATTAAAGAATGAAATGCAAAAGATTAGATTATTTATTTTTGATTGATGGTAAGAGTATTGAATTGTCGGTTATGATTTTGAAATATGGAATTTTGCGTTGATATCAGATCTGGGATTTGGGCAGGTTTGCGTGTATGATTGGGATTTTTCTTACATTACCATAGATCAGATCACACAATATGAGAGGTGGTGGTCTTGCAGATGCTTACTCCATGTACAAGCGTGCATCAACTAAAGACCAGTTCACTGATTATGAAGATAGAGAAGAAAATCTAGGTACCCCTTACACTGTTTTCTTCAGGATGGATCCAAGATTTAGAAGCATTGTCTCCCAATGCAGTTTATTCTAGTACAATTTTTTTTCGTTTTTTTCTATATGTATATATTGTACGAGCAGAAAGGAATTTTGCTGCAAATTCATCTGGGGTTAAAGAGGTGTGCACAAGAATGGTGTTTTTTTAATTTTAAATCATGCCTAGATCTATTTCTCTCTGTTGTTCCAAATTATGAAATCATCAAGTTTCAGTTTTTATATCTTTTTGCCAAGAAATAAAAATTTGCCAACTTGGTTGAATGATGTCATCCATTTTCTAATTAAGTAGTATAATACTCTTCTAATGTACCATCAGCTTAGAGCCAACATTAGGATATAACATAAAAGGATTGACTTTTAATTCTTCTTCCTTGTGTCTATTTAGATCGTGCCGAAAATGGTGTGTGGAAAGAAATTGGAAACCCCTCATGGAAGCGGCCGTTGCCACATATACTGGTGGCAATTATTTCATCACTCTTGTTTGGCTACCATCTTGGGTATGACTGAACTTTCAAATTTGGTTTCTTGCATAAATCCTACCTTTTTAGTTGGTTAAACATTGACCTTGTTGACCATTTTCTATTTTTATTTTTAAAACTTAGCATTCTATTTTGGTTTGGTTTATTCAGGGTGGTTAATGACACTCTCGAAAGCATGTCTTTGGACCTTGACTTCAGTGGCAGCACCTTGGCTGAAGGTACTATATGCCATTTACCTTAAAGATTCCCCTGCGCCCCAACTCCTGCCACCTGAACTTCTGTGTGGTCGTCTCTCTAGGAGGATTCTTAATTTTGAGCTGGTGGGGGAAATCCACTACTCAGTTGTGAATGTGCATGCTACTTTTGAATAAATATAGATGTTATTTTTTATTTTATTTTGTTATATATACAGAGGTCGAGTCCAAGGCAGTGATGTCAATCAAAACTATTGTCTACTACTTGCATCTTCCCTTGCTTCTTCAAAAAAGATTATCTTCATCTAGTTTCTTAGTTCATTGCCTACTAGGTTCATCTGATATGATAATTCTATTTTCAACTGAAGGTCTAGTTGTGAGTACATGTTTGGGAGGTGCTCTTTTGGGCTCTATATTCAGTGGTTGGATAGCAGATGGGGTTGGTCGTCGGAGAGGCTTTCAACTGTGTGCTCTACCAATGATTATAGGTGCTTCTATGAGGTAAAACCTTAATGAACTTTTTACTAGCTATATTACGGCCTTTTCAACTTTGAATGCAACCATGAACATTTACTTTGTAGTCTAAATATTGTGTAGTCTTGAATCCTCTTCTATTCATTGTATAACCTGACTTGGATGAATGGATGGTTTAAAAGAAAATGTATAATCCCTTAGGGGATGTTTAGTCTTGCTATATTTTGCATTGGCAAACTCTACTGCAGACTTATTCTTAAGAGTCTTGTAAAGGTCACTTATATGGCCGGGGTGTTTGAGTTTTCTTTTCATGTTTAAGTTATTGAAATATATAACCTGGAGCGAATACGGGAGGGAGAAATCAGAAACTTTTAACTCAAATCTATTTCAGTACGAGTTTCCGGAAATTAACTGAAGGTTCTTCAACTTCATAAATGTAGTGCTGCAACTAGTACTCTTGGAGTTATGCTTCTTGGAAGGTTATTTGTTGGAATAGGGATGGGCCTTGGCCCTGCTGTTGCTGCTCTCTATGTTGCAGAGGTATATGATATTATCTTTTGCTTCTAATTCTATCTTTTTAGTTACATTTAATTTGTTTGACCAGGTTTCACCAGCTTTTGTTAGAGGC
This sequence comes from Solanum sitiens, assembly GCA_016801875.1. Taxonomy (NCBI): domain Eukaryota; kingdom Viridiplantae; phylum Streptophyta; class Magnoliopsida; order Solanales; family Solanaceae; genus Solanum; species Solanum sitiens. The sequence continues at coordinate 947,214 of JABWTJ010000090.1, forward strand.
ACTTTTGGGAGTTTCACTCAGATCGCCACATGCCTTGGGCTCCTGGGATCTCTTCTCATTGGAATTCCTGCCAAGGATACTGCTGGTTGGTAAGGATTGTGTGACCTTAATCTTCCTTTTTATTATTAGTAAAATCAATTGATAAGCCTGGCTGATAGGAATGAAAAAAATGTACTATTCCATTTTATACAGTCACTGTTTGGAATAAACTGTCTTTCTTCAGTTTGAGACTGCTAAACTGCTTTTTATGGGAGCATATTAAGAATAAGTCAATTATCCTACATGTTTATAGCATTCCGCTAATTAATTGAGTGATTTGAACTATAACTACTTCTAAAATGATGTCACAGGTGGCGAGTTTGCTTTTGGATATCCACCATTCCAGCTGCATTACTTGCTGTTTTGATGGAATTCTGCGCCGAGAGTCCTCACTGGCTTGTTAAGGTTGGTTATTAAACTCATAAATCATTGAGGGGTCGTTTCGTACAAAGATGCATAATGCAGGGACTATTAACGCATGGATTAGTAATGCATGGAATAGTAATGCAGGGTTTAGTAATGCAGGAATTAGTTTTTATCAAGTGTTTGGTTCATTGTTTCCTACCTAGTCTTATGTTAAGTTAAAAACTCTAGAAAAAGTTTATTTCCTATTATACCCTTGAGTTATTGTGGAATTTTATATTTCATTTAACTAGTCAAGTTAAATACTAAAAAATATATATAAAAATATTATTAAATTTTGAGGTGTGATATGTCACACGGTATATTTCTATTTTTTTGTTGGTCAAATATACCTTGAATTTAACATGGATTTAAGGCTACTTAAATTGTTCAAATTCACGAAGCCTATTTTAAAAATAAAAAAAAATAGAACAAGTGGTCAATTGACTAACTACATTTTAAAAAAAAAATAAAAAAAATCAACCCAATATAACAACTCAAACATGGAGAAAAAAATATTAGTTTGTGAAATCATCAAATTACATGGAACAAATTTGGAGAATTTAAATGAATATTTATAAATATTCTGATATAAATAAAAAAGAACATTAATTACAAAAAAAATAAATAGGAAAAAAGATTTGGGATAATTTAGTCATTGAGGGGTCTTATCCAAGGATTGCTAAACCTTGGATTAGCTATCCCTCCCTTTCCTAGGGATAAAATAGGGATAAAATAAGACCTTGTATAAGGTATAACTAATCCATGGATTAGGTTAAATAAAGTAACCAAACACATGTTTTTGTTGGATTAAATTTTAATCCATGGATTCTTTTGATTAATACCTCCTACCAAACGGGTCCTGAGTGTCTTGCAGTGGATAGAGAAGTGGCATTAGCAAATTCAGTTTTTTTGTGAATCTTGCAAATAGTAAAATCTGTTGACAATTCACTAGGTCATCAATTGGAAGAAGCTCTTCTTTATTTCAGTTGACAAGTGAATACCTAAACTGCATATGGAGGCAGTCTGTTTATAAACTACTGTTTGGCTCCTGTCTTGAACATATGTTTTCAAATCTGTTCTATGTACTCATACTCTAAATTTTAGTGCAATCCATTGAATGTTGGTCATTTTAGTGTCATTTTAACCATGTTCTCGTACAAGGAAACATAATGAAATAACTGAAGGCGATATAATCTTTACTGATTCAACAACATTATCCTGATTGCTATGTCTATACATTGATGGGCTTGTGAGCTTCCTGTGCACTATAACTTAGCAGGTTTAAGTGCAACTCTACTATTGAGAGAAACATTATTGGTTCACTCCTGCCACAATTTGTCTTTGGTCCTTGATACTTGATGTAATTCTAGATGTAAGAACAATATATTGAATCACAATTAAACAAGAAAGAAAAGATACAAGTATATCATTGATAAATAGAAATGAAGGGAATAGACTTCAGAAGAAAAGAAGGGATAATCTAACAATTAAAATACATTAATCATCAGATTTAATCCAAGAGGGAAGAGAAATGAACTCATACATGGAAATCTCCCATAAACTCACACACAGAGTATTTCTCTATCTTCAAAACTTAGCTATCCCTAATATGAAGACTAAAAACTATTTATACTACTCTTGCAAAAGTTCCTAAGTTTAAAGAATAACCAAATAATTAGAATAGCTACTTGAGCATGTTTGTTGCTTACATGCTTCCTTTCAAGTCCTCCAAACTTATGATGGTTGAAAGTATGCTCCAAAGTCCTTGATGATTGTCATAATTTCCCTCATAAATCTATTTGAGCATGTTTTGAACTTTAAAAGCTCTTTTAATGAATCTTCCATGACACTTTGCTCCTTGTGGATGATTGAAAGCTTCCACATCCAAGATAGCCTACACCCTCGTTGTTGATATCAATCCTGCTACCTCAATTTGCATCAATACTACAAGTCAAGACTACACCATATTTATACCATAATATAGTTAGCATGTTGTACTTATCAAAATAAAAGCTGGTATATTATTATGGTGCTTCCATGCAGGATATTCATGATTTAATGTCAATTGTCTGTTCTATCATTTACAAACACTCAGCAGCTCATGGTTCTCTAGTATAACTCACATTTTATTTCTGGACTTTTCTCAGAGAGGAAGAATTGATTTAGCTGAAGAAGAGCTTGAAAAGCTTATGGGAGCACCGCATGTTAAATATGCCATTGCAGAAATGTCAAAGACAGACAAAGGAGATGAGGTGGATAATGTTAGGTTTGGAGAGCTACTGTATGGTCGTCATTTTAAAGGTATAATTATTGATGATGTGTTCCCATTCTGTCAATATTTTTTCTGTGTGAATAAGTTGATGAATTTATTACTTTTGCTGTTTGGACAGTGGTTTTCATTGGATCTGCCTTATTTGCTTTGCAACAACTATCTGGAATAAATGCTGTATTTTATTTCTCTTCAACTGTTTTTAAAAAGGCTGGAGTACCTACAGACACTGCAAATACATGCGTTGGGATTGTAAACTTAACAGGTAAACATATCCCCGCACCATACAAAACAGGTATAACACTCTTGAATCTGTTAGTGATTTCTCATTTCACTGTTGCCTATAACATCTACAGGGTCTATTATTGCAATGATGTTGATGGATAGGCTTGGGAGGAAGGTGCTTCTAATTGGCAGTTTCTTGGGCATGGTAACCTAATCTTGTTTGCTCAATCCTTTGTGCTTACCATGGCCGGTCTTAGAATCGTGTCACTATATTTTGCTTTCTCATGCTTAAACTTCTGAGTTGTTTTTGGTGCAGGCAGTCGCCACAGGTCTTCAAGTAGCAGCTGCGAGTTCATTTATACCAAGCTTTGCAGTATTATACCTATCAGTTGGCGGGACCCTACTGTGAGTAATCCACTTCAAGATTGTCGGTGTAGTAGTTGATGCATTAAATATATTGATAGAAAGGACTAGAAATGCTCATTATGCTGTAATGATTAGATAACTATCTGAGGCTTATAATTCCTTCCTTCTGGGAAAGTTAATTCTTTGTCCATCAAAGAGAAGTCAGTAAAGCAGCTAAGAGATGAAGATAAGTAGTTTCGGTACTGCTTCCTATGGATAACAGTTTTCAATTGCATTCTAGTCATTATGTACTTGGTAACTGTTGACTCTGTTAAATCAATGAAAGATGAGACAATTTTATGCTATAGGTAGCTTTCTTGACTATTAAGAAGATAACTACAAATGCACAAATGCAATGGCCGGTTGTTTTCTTTCAATAATGGGAAATTATTTATGTTAGGTATGTGTTGGCATTTTCTTTGGGTGCTGGTCCAGTCCCCAGCCTCCTGCTGTCAGAGATATTTCCTGGCCGGATTAGGGCAAAGGCAATGGCTTTATGCATGGCTGCACATTGGGTACTTTTATCCTGCTCTTGATATTTTTGTTTTTTTGCAAATTATTCTCTTTGCTTTAACCTTGGATGAAGAATAGAAGGATCTTTGGAACTTTGTGTCTGACAACTATGATTATTATATGACACTACATATTGTTCTTATGCGAACCATTCAAGTCTTAATAACTTTTCACATCAAATTCTTCTTTTAATCATTCTTTTGCTTCATCTTTTTTTTTTTTGGGTGAGTTGGGGTGGAGTGTGTGTGCTGTGGTCCAAACAGAGCAAGATGGATGTTGAGGATTCATATGGCCAACTCTTAACTAGTTTGGAGGTTGATGCACAATACTAATTGTTGAGGGAGGAGATGTATTCCCTTATTATTTCTGGTGGTAGCTTGGAATTACACATCTAATAGAAACACATCTCCCATTGGGTACTATATGTTCTAGATTCCCAGTCATTTGACACAATGAGTCGTTGCTGAAATGAAAGCATCAGCCACATCCTGCTATTGGGTGTAAGTCAAATAAGATGGGTAGATTCATCCATCATGAATCTTTTGAGTAGATATTGACCCTTGGATATATATAAAAAAGAACATTATCCATCACGAGGAAGAGAGCTGTTCTGTCTGCACAATGACACAATCTACTGAAGTGGTAGTAATAATGAAATCTTGCCCCCTCCCCCACTACCCCCCTTTTAACTGCCAAGAACCAGAAAAATGAACCATTTAAAGTGATGGGGAAATCTAGGGGTATCCTAGTTCATCCCAAAACTTCTAATGCAGTATTCATTTTGTTTTCTTAACTTCAAATAAGACTCTTATCTTTGCACATGACCAATCCTTTGACTCTCTGACCCGGTGTTGGATGATCAAAGAGTTTTGTGCTTAAAATAAAATTCTCCCCAGAAGACTTTTGAGTTTTGACATCATTTAAGAGAGATCTAAACTTAGCTGGTAAACTCTATATACTGTTCTAAATAAAAATTGATATGAGATAATCTTTTACATCTCAAAATGGAAAAATAAAATGAGATCAGGTGTACTACTTCTGTCCTCATTCACATTCTGGTTTGTGTGTGGCTCAGCTACAGCAGTAACTTAAAATTATAAAGTGTTCTCAGCACTTTGCCTTTTATTTTAATTGTTGTCAGCTTTTGTTTTATCCGAAATCTCAAGAAAACATCATAGATTTTGTTAGACTGATGCTTTAATTTCATCTTTCTTTCCCAATGTATTCTTATCGCATATTTTGCTCTTTAACAGGTCATAAATTTTTTAGTCGGCCTTCTGTTTCTGCCGATGCTTGAGCATCTTGGACCACAAATAGTTTATGCGATCTTTGCAGGATTTTGCTTGTTCGCAGTGGCCTTTGTGAAAAAGAATGTGGTGGAAACAAAAGGAAAAACATTACAGGAGATTGAGTTTGCGCTTCTTCCATCTCATTAGATCACACTCTATATACTAAGTTCAGATTGGAAAATGTTAAGGTCCTAGTGATTGAACGTCCAACTTCTTTGCTATAGCTATTTCTTGATTTGTACAATTTTGGAGTGTGTTCATAGGCAGGAAAGGCAGCAACAACGAACAATCAAGATAAAGATTGTCACAAAGCGAGTTTTCATAGGCAATTGTCACTCTGCTTATTTTTGCTGCTTTTTTGCTCACTCCACTGGTCGGTGACTATTGCCCTGAGGGAGAATGAAACTGCATCTGCCTCGGCCAGTAGTAGATCACATATATACTAGAGTACCTATTGTTGTTATCTTTGTATACCCTTTCTTTAAATTTTTACCTTGATCTGATTTTTGTAATTAGCATGACACAGAAAGGCTACTCTGAACATTCCTTACAGAAATAATGTTGCAGATTTTGAATTAGCAAGATACTAGTAGCTGCTTTGCTGTAACAAGAAATATTGGTAGTATTGTAGTACACAATTGATTAATTTAAGCTGAGATTTTTCTGTATTTGTCTTCAGCATTGATTCTGTTAGCTGAGATTTTTCAATATTTGTCTTCAGTTTCATTGATGGTGTGTTTGGTATGAAGGAAAATGTTTTCTACGAAAAATGTTTTCTTGGAAAACAAGTGGGCTTCTTGCTTATTTTTTAGTATTTGGTAAGTAATATATTATCCCAAGAGCATTGATTTGTTATCCAGCAAAACACTATAAAGGCGGGATGAGACGAACACCCGTGTGGGTAGGGGGAAGTTAGAGTCGAGCCAGAAGTTCACAGGAAATGTCTCAGAAATTTAAAAAAGTGATAGTCTTGGTTGTAGACTTGTATCATCTTGTATACAAGATATAGTTTGAATGTTTGATGATTATTCCATAATGAAAAATATGTACAATCTAGTCATATGTTGACTTTAGGGTTATTTAATGATGATATGAACGTGTCTTGTTATTATATGAAATAGTGGCTAATTTGTCTGAAATATTAGTTATTTCTGTTTTAATGTACTACACGTCTCTACTATTGCAAGTTGACTTTGAATAGCTATCTTTCAGAATATCATGATCTTTTTGTTCATTTTCTAAACTAGTTCGGAGAACATGCCTTGTACGTTCTGATCTTTATTATTATATAAAATTTATATAGTTTTAACTTGTGTATTGAAATGTGTGTAATATCAACCCATTTAACTTCTAAAAATAATAATAAAATACACATGTCATCATATGCATACAAAATGAAAAATGTTAAACAAAACAATATATTAATTTGAATAAGAAAGAATAATCGATAAATTAAAAATTTCATAAAAAGTCTATTGGACTAACATTTTATGTGCAATTTATAAAGAAAGAAACTATGTATGTCGTGATAGAATTATCAGCATCAAAGAATAATCATAATCAAGCATAATAATAATCATAATATTTCATTAAAATGGAAAGTAGACTTTTAGCATTCCATAATATTTATATTTAATATATAATAACTAATAATATATGGTTTTTACAAAAAGTTTTTAGTATAGGAATAAAATGGTATTTCAACTTTACACTTTGGAGTTTCCCACTTATTAATATATGATATATGATGATATATGATATGCTATATGATGATATGATGATTAACAACAAGTCTTATATATGACCTTGGGCATTTTCCTAGCATAGAGATAAAGATTAACTCGGAAGAGAATACTTAAAGAGCAAAATGAAATACGAGGATATTCTAAATAATAATACAATATATTGATCAATGTAATTTCACAAGTAGAGAGATTGTTTTTTAAAGATCATCAGCTCAACTGGAACAAATCAAAGTACAATTAAAATGCAAATCAAACAAACAATATTGAAAAAGGGACGTTATACTAATCCTCCTCCCAAGATGTAACTAGCTACCAAACTTGCGTTGTGGCATATGAAGACTTAACCAACTTGGAATAAAATGGTCTAGGAAACTTCCAATAACTTTACTACTCATTTGAAAATTCATATTCTATTTTACCCCCTTAATATTGTCCAATTCTATGATATTGATACTCTTAAAAATTGTATAATGTGAAAAATGACACTTTTGACCATAGCTAAGCTTAATAATCTCTCATTGATTGTTTTTTCTAAGTCAAAGATGCCATCCACACTGTATATTTCACACAAAAATCCCTTCCCTACATATATATATATAAAAGAACTCATTGATATTTCTTCATCCGAATTGTAAAAAAAAATTATAACAATGGGAAGAGTTGGAGCAAACAATGAAGGAGAAAGCTCTCAGGCAGAGAGTGGTACTGAACCAGCTGCCTCACAACCTCAACAGTTCCAAGGAGTACAAAGTGTATATCAGTCACCATCACACTTAACAATTGGAGCTCCTTGGAGTACTGGCTTATTTGATTGTCATCTGGACCAAACTAATGGTAAATTAAGTTTTTCCTTGATAATATATAGTTTATTTTGGTATAAACTACTTATGTATTACTATCATTGTTAATAAGAGTCCTATTTGTGTTGGATGAGTTAGTTCGTCTCTTGTTAAATGTTTTAGGTCAATCCTCACCTACCTATTGAGTTAACTTTTGAGGTTGAATGAGGCCGAATGTCCATTTATTTTTATGGTATCAAAGATAGACTAATCCCAATTTTAGGTTTACTCGATGTTTGGCCTTTATGTTATATTGTTCACACTTGACATGGGCGTGTGGGGTATTGGACAATCATCACCTCTTGAGATAGCTTTTGAAATTGAATTAGTCCCAAAATTCATTGTTTTATCACGGTACCAGAGTCGAGCTCATCTGAATTATTGGTTTACCATGTTGTGTGGAAATATTGGAATCCCAACATCTTCACATTTACGGACTTAAAATCCTTGATCCGCTTCTAAAAATTAGTTTCTTGTTTGTTTGTACAGCTGTCATGACGGCGTTCTTACCTTGTGTAACATTTGGACAAATAGCAGAAGTCCTTGATGCAGGACAAATGAGTAAGTTCCCTGGTCGACCCATCTTACTTGTCCGTATACAGAAGTTAAACTCTTTGAATAAACTAATACTAAAGTTTGATATATTTGTGTGTTTGGTGATTAATGCAGCATGCCCTTTGGGGACTTTCATATACATACTGATGATGCCTGCTCTTTGCTCTCAGTGGATCATGGGCTCAAAATATAGAACCCAATTGAGACAAAGATATAATCTAGTGGAAGCTCCTTATTCAGACATGATTTCTCATATGTTCTGTCCATGTTGTTCTCTTTGTCAAGAATTCAGAGAGCTTCGAAACAGGGGACTTGATCCCGCTCTAGGTATGTCACACTTGGTTACAATTGACATTGTACTATGTGTCTCGCTCATCTGAAAGCTTAAACTAATAGATGACGATGAAACTCTTAAGTCACAAGTATCTTAACATTGTTCCATTAAATGTTGTGCAGGGTGGAATGGTATAGTTGCTCAACAACACTATGGGAATCAACAAGTGAATCAAGCTCCTCAAGTACAATCCATGTCAATGTAAAATTCAAGATTGTGATTCTTTATCTGTTTGATTTGAGGTTGTAGCGTGTTTTAGTCAATTTATTTTTGCAAAAACCAGATTATGTTCATGTTTAAAGTTATATCCTTAAAATTCAACCATTTTGTTGGCTGTGTTAATTGTTTGAACTTTTTTACAACCCCAATTCGAGTTAGATTACAACAATGCCTCTTGTCTATGCTTGCTAGTTGCTACAAATAACGCCATCAATCGACTATTTATCAATCCCAAATTAATTAAATTCGATAATAAGAATCCTCTATGTGAACACATTTTATTCCAAATAATATGACTAACAAAACAAAAATTGTTCACTAGGAAGCATTAAAACCAAACCAAACCAACAAGAAAAAGAAAAAGAAAAAAAAAAGGAGTTCTTTACTTCAAGAAGTTCCATTCCATGTTTATGAAAATTGAGTTTGCAATGGACTAATGAAGATTTAGCATCTATTCGATGGGCCGGGTTTAATTTCATGCATAATCACATCTTTACACAAATAACCGCCAATGTACGTTGTTTACTTTTTCTTAAGATTATACATAGAATATACACAATTATGGACATATTATACGTGAAATATACTATCAGCGGCTATTTTTAATTTAATCAGTGAATGGACAACTATTTAGGTTAAATCTGCAATTTGTTAAGTACTGAGTTACCGTGAAACTAGTTGGGCCGTCATATTTTTCTTGTCGGACATCTTTTACTTTTCTTCAACATTGTCATTTCCTAAAATTTGTTCGTTTAGAATGGATGGAAAAAAATAGGAAGAATTAATTTTAGGACAAAGGACAGAAATCACATACTTTTAAGATAAAATTCCTTATTATGGAAAACTTACATAAATATATTATAATAAAAAAATATTTACCATTTATAGCCATAATATTATTTTTTTCACTTGATCACTTTTAATTCATTTATAATACAAGTTTAATTCATATTACAAAGAACAATTTTTTATTCACATATAATACAAATTTTAATGATAGATAATTCATTTATCACACGTTTTAATAAACTTATAATACAATGTGTCAAATTTTTACCAAACAAACATAATATATTTTAAAAAAATAATTATAATTCATATATATTGCATAAATAATTCACTTTTAATACATAATGCAGGTTTAACATAGTATTGCTATAAATGGTAATAAATAAAAAGTATTGCTAAAATTAGTAATTATTTATTAAAATGTACCAATTCATGTAATTTTTCCAACTATCATTTGTCCGTTATAAGTTTATAATTACAAAACTTTCTCAAACTGATACAATAATATAAGCGCTAATATTAATTTGATGCGCGAGATACATTAATTGTTAAGTAAGATATATTACAATTTATGCATGATACACTAATATGATGTATATTTTATACATGATACACTAATCTGATGCGTCAGATACATTAATTTGATGTGCGAGATACATTAAATTGATGCGCTGATACATTAATTTGATGTGTGAAAATGAGGAATTTTGAAAATTTGTAAAACTAATAGGGGATAATGATAGTAAGAGAACTTAAATGTTGAATTTCTGTCATTTTTCCTTAATTTTATAAGTAGCGCTATTAGCATTCATCTTTATGATATATAGCGACATTTTGTTTTATTTTTAGGTACAAAGATATATATATGTTGTATACTTTCCATAAAAATATAGAATATTGTTATGTTTTGTAATTTTTAAAAAATAGAGTATCATTATAAAAATGATAATGGTCCGGAAATGCTACATCAAGTAATTTTCTCAAAGAAAAATTTTTAGCTGGCGATTTAGAATTTTTTAAACTATAGAGGCCGAAAACTCTGTTTATGTTGTCAATTGTTATGTGCACACAGATGGTAGATTAGTTGTATACTCAAAACATATGTAGAATTAGTGGGATCGTTCTTTAAATATATTTCATTCACTTTAAATTTTACTCATTTAATCTATCGTAATTAGTGAAATTAACCTGACCATTTACTAGTGAAAATAAATAGTGACAGTACATTCTATACGACTATAGAAAACAAGAATATATATATATATATACTCTAGTTTTTTATAATTGTATTGGATATAACAATAATTAATTTTTTTAATTTGGATATTCTAAATCACGTTTCTTTACTCCTAATCTTTTAAGATATTTCTATAATTGGGTTTCCAGCTACTGACTGACAATAGATAGGTCCATTATCATCATTATATACCCCAAACAAACAAACAAAATAAGGAATAAAGTTGGAATGAATATATTTTGTTTGATATAGTACCATAAAAGGTAGAAAGAACTAGTAGTACTTGTCTCAATTCAATACCTGTTGGGGTCTATTACATATATATATGCTATCATTAAGAGAATATGTTTTAGTTAGACTCTTTTTTTAAAAACAAATACAAAAGTCTAATGACTCCCTGGTAAGTTTAAAATCTTTTGCTAGTAGAAAATCATTTTTTTCTTAAAATCATCAGTATTCTCACTTCTAATATCTCCAGTCTTCTAGTCTTATCACAAAAAACCCTCCGTGTGTATATATATATATATAGATAGATAGATATTTAACTATTTTCAGTATCAACGTTAAACCTAGTTGTAGATAAGAATGACATTTTGTTCGCTATGAACTAAAAGTTGATTGGTTGATTTAGTAAAACATTGGGCCGCCTAGCCACTTGCAAATACAAGGTTGGGGAATGGACAGGGACAGGTATATATATGACTTGCTAAGGGAATTTGAAATTGGCCACAATAATAAGCGCTAACTCACAATGTGTTATATGTACATTCACATGAATCAAGTAGTTTTTGTAAAAAAATAAATCATACTTGTATTAAATATTTATAAATATTTATCAGTATAAAAATTCATAAATTTTAAATTCGAATTCGAGGGCTACCGTCCATTCCAAACTGTCACTATCTGGCTTTGAAAACGAATTCAAATATATATTTGGTCCTTTTTGAAAAGCACAAGTAGACAACATAATGCTACTGTTTTTATTAATTTAATATTTTGTTTAATATGTTTTGGCTTGATCATGAATTGATGATTGTATTGAACCAACTTTAATCATATACATTATATTTTTCTTCATTGTTTAATTTGTTAATCATATTAATATAAATAATAATATTGTCAAAGCCTCAAATCTTTAAGCCACTTTTTTGGATGTCCCAAGACACTATTGACATTAAATAATGAATGCATAATTGCTTCTTGACTTTCTAACATAGCCATTAACACACAAGTACATATATCCCAACACGAATCTTAATTTATTGTCAACTTTTATAAAAGGATAAAATTATGAATTAAATAATTTCCTCTCATCGTGTCATATATGTATTTTATTTTTTGAAATTTCAAATTGAAATTATTGGATAGAGAGGAAGTAATAATAGTTTCTTTATTTTTAAATTGTTTACCTTTTGTTAGTGGAAAACGAAAGTGGAATGACCTAGGCAATTACAAAGTTCATTAGTCGAGGATAGATCCTTAATTCCGCCGCCCCCACAATATAAAAATTATTCAAAAAAAAAGAGATTACTGTTAATTTCGTGGCAATTAATAATTAGAGTGTGATTTAATTTAATTAAATTAGATGATTCTATACTATGCATTGATCTAATACAAATTTAATATTTATCATTCTATTTCAATCTGTAATCAAAAAACATTTTTCAGGAGTAGAATCTTCTAATTCTTTCGATCGAAAGGAAAGATTTCTCGGTAGAAAAAAAAAAAACTATCCTATAAAAAATAATTTTATAGAAAATCTAGTAACAAGTGATATAATAAAACAATAAACAAATTCTTATGGAGTCTAAAAAAAAAAAATTGAGCCAAAACATTTAAGCTAAACCTAACAAGAAAAAATTGGAAATTTTATTGCACTACCGAACACAGCCATAATCTTATCATCTTCATCAAACTATTATTCACTTGTGGTAATTTGAGCGATCACACGTGCAATTTTGACTCAACGTGAAATATAATTTTGACCTAAAGTCATAAGCTTAATTATATATTTTTCCCGTTCACTTTCAATTGTTATTTTCTTTTTTAGAGTCAAATTATAAGAACTTTGATAAACGTTTTACTGTGTAATTTTTCATCAAATTGATGTGCAAAAATTACAATCTGTAGTACTTTTCATATAGTTTTTGAATATCTAGATTTTTTTGCTTAATATCTTTCTAACGATAGTCCCAAATAAATTTCTCGATCATAAAAAAAAAAAAACTAAGAGTAAAGAATTTAAAAATATTGCAAGAAAGATAAAATTTTCGAAACGATATGTTGATTGTACCTATGGATTTCCAAGTTACATATACAACACTTATGAACTACCAAGTAAGGTAGTATAATTATTCATGAAATTCAAGAAAATAGGACCATATTGTACATTGGAAAATACCACTTTATCATTGACCCGATTTCAAATGCAAAATAGCATCACAAACAGTCAGCTCTGACTTTCATACTGAGAATGACTGCTTTGTGATATTATATCATTCATTCCATGAGGACACAGAGGCTCCGATCCGTCTTATCATCAGTTTGTAGTCGTCTCAGTATTTTTACACTGTCAGTGTATATAACTTAAATCCAATCAGCTCGTAACATCAAAATCCTCCTCCGAGAGCTGGAGCCCAGTAATCGGCGCCGGTGTCACTTCCTATATTTGCCATGCAAGAAATAGGAACCAAGCACAACCCTCTACTCCTTAAATCCATCGATTTGTGCTGAGAATCCTATTGAGAATGAAAATTAAAATCAGGTCACTAAGCTTAAAAGATAATTAGAGGCAACTCAAATTTAGTACGTAGCATTGATTAGTAACGTCGTAGAACAAATGATAAGTAACCTGCTATAACATGTTAAATTATTCTGATGATCGTGTAAAATTAAACTTAATATATTTGCTAATTGCGGCACTACTAATAATGGGGCATGCATGTATTGAATAGAATTATACCGTACCTGCTTATTTGCTGGCCTCCTTTTCAGAAAATTACCATCCATAAACTAGATGAAAAGGAATTAGAACTCAAATTAGTATCTACGGACAAGAAAGTTATAATGGATCCAAATTCAAAATTTTGGCCCCTCCCATTTCTCTGTTCTAGTCTGTTTTAAAAAAGAACGTCATATTTCTATATGTAGTAAACTTTTAGGGTTAACAGTTTCATTTTTACACTTAACAACACTCCCTTATAGGCATGATATCATATATAAACCACAATGTAAAGGCAACATTTTGTATGTTACTACACTTTGAATTAATTAAGAACACATAAGTTAGACGTACTCTTTATATTCTTAAACTTTGTACTCAGTCAAACTACGTAATATAAAACAGATCATCAGAGTTTGTTTTTAACAAACTCATATATAGTTGAAGAAGTTCAATTATTGTTGAGAAGTTCAATTCACCTTTAGAGCGGTCACTTTTTATGAACAGAACACTTTGATATAACTGTTGCTTTACAAATATAAAGCCTCACATAACTAGCTTTTGGTGTACTAGTGAGGGATCCAATAAAGTAGGCATTTATTATATCAAGTAAATAATAGTAATACTTAATTTTCTTGAATTCAAGAAAAGTTAAAGATTAATCTTGATAATTAACGAATTAATCAGTATGATTAGTCAGTTGCACGTGTATAAATATGATAAACTGATGAGGAATCTTGGTCGTGCATCGGAAAATGTGTAAAGAATAAATTCTTACATTCAGTGATTGTTGGGGAATGTGACCCATGCTTCCTGATGCATTGCCCAAGTATGGTGAGCTTAATGCCTGCATATATACGTGCACCACAAAAAAAAAATTGATAAAAATTCATGTATAATATCAATGGATATATCTTATATATATATATATATATATGTTCTAGTAATATATAACATTTTTCACATATTTATAATAAGTTAGTAACATATATATAGGACGATCGATTCGTAATAAGTAAGAGATTCGTAATAAGTAAGATAAGTAATGTCAAAGATAATAAAATAGAATAATAATATTTCTACGTTTCAAATAGAATGATGTAATTTGACTTAACATATAGCTTATAATCTTAATTATGATGTTAAATTAAAATTGTGTTAAATGTACCAAAATGTCGTTTAATCTTGTGACTCTAAACTTAAATATATATATGTTCTAGTAATATATAACATTTTTCACATATTTATAATAAGTTAGTAACATATATATAGGACGATCGATTCGTAATAAATAAGATAAGTAATGTCAAAGATAATAAGATAGAATAATAATATTTCTACGTTTCAAATAAAATGATGTAATTTGACTTAACATATAGCTTATAATTTTAATTATGATGTTAAATTAAAGTTGTGTTAAATGTATCAAAATATCGTTTGATCTTGTGACTCTAAACATGTCAGGCGCAAATAATCATTCCTTTTTTAAACAAACTAAGAAATAATTCTATTTGAAACGGAGAATATATGTATATTGCAACATGTCAAAATCAATGAATATATTGCAGCATGCTTATGAATGAAAAAGAGAAAAAAAAGGAAGACCTGAATTTGAGCCTGAAGGAATCTGATGTAGCCAATAGCTTCTGATAGGACGGAGGCTGTATCAGTCTGCAAAAGAGAAACATGACATGTCTGTCTCATACACCAACACAAATTAAAGCCATATATTCTTCTTTTTCTCTTTTCCTTTTTGTGTTGAAAAACTTTATTTAATTTAGACACACCTTCATGGGTAAGATCACTAAAGCTAAAAAAAAAAAAAACAAACTAAAAATGTGTTATTTACCTAAAAAATTAATTAGTCTATTTATATAGTACTACTATTTCAATGTTATTCTTTTCAGTGATCCAGTACTGCCATCAGCATGGGAAATAGACTAATTAATACGCAGCACAAGTTATGTCTTAACTTACATGCATTGACACCATTTGTAAATAATTTTAACATATCACTAGTAATTATCAAGTGATCAAAGACGGTGAATTCTTTTTCCGGACCTTGTTTGGTTAGTGTTTAACTTATTATAGAAAATTATTAAGTTGATTGTCTATATTACTTATAGATTAATCTAGAAGTCAAATTTGAACTAATGATGTAAAATAAAAAAATATTACACATTCTAAGTGTAAAAAGTTACAACCTAGCTAGTAAAACTTTACCTTTCCAAATGGAGAAACAAGTTGGTGAAGTGATGTTACTCTATCTCCTAGCTTCTCCTTTCTTACCTGCACAGAAATTGCAAAAAAAAAAAACTGTTAATTGAAGACTTTAGTTTGCTAGGTTGTTCCATAGTTTTCCGTGAAATTATGGACGTTTGACCATGTTTCATTGTAAAATTTGAAAATCAAAAAAAGTTTTTTGTTTTCAAAGTGAAATTGTGTTTGGCTATGAACACAAATTAATTACGAAAAAAGTGAAAACACATTTTTTTGTTTTTCAAACTCTTGAATATTCTGGAATTCGAGTTGAATTTTCAGAATTTTATGACTAAACATATTTTTCGGAGTTGAACTCCAGGAAAAAGTGAAAAAAATTCATGGTCAAACGCTACAAAAACTAGATAGAGAAGGAAGAGAGAAATATAGTAATAACAGTTACCTTTAGAGATGGTTGAGCTGAAGATTGTTGAACCCTAGCCTTCTTACTAAGCCCACCACTGCTTGTGCTATTACACTTTTAATAGATACATAAAAAAAAAAAGTCAATAAAGTCAACAAAAAAAAGGTAAAAATTCAAAAACTTATTGCTTTAGCTAAAATTTTCATAATGAAAATCACTAAGCATCTCTACTTTTTGTATTGATTAAATTCCTAATGCTAATCATGAATTTATTTTGGCATTTTTCTACAAATCACTTTCCCCTTTTTGAAATTTTAATGATGAATCCATTGACTTATAATAAATGTAAGATGAAATGGATAAATCAACTTTTTTAATTAATTACCCCTCTTCTTTTTTTTTCTTACCTCAGTTGAATTATGATCTGGATGTTGATGCTTATGTTCCCCTTTGTTGTTAGAGAAATTCAAAAGGTTATGACTTAAACCAGTTGTAATACAAGAGCTAGCTGGTGAAGACAAATCTTGTTGAGACCAATTAGAAGCAATTAAAGGTCTTGTAAAATGATCAGTATCTAATTCAAGTTTTTGTTGCAGTGATGAAGATGTTTGAAATTCGTTGTGGACATGATGATGATGATAATCGTACAATTGGGCCAATTCTGGCTTTACATCAGCAACAGGAACCCTAAAATTAGCTGTTGATGATGTTGGATGGACGGAATTCAAACTTTGGTCTTCCGAATTCCCGGCCTCATGAAAAGGACTAATACCAAACTTTTCTTCATCACCAGAAAATCCACTCCTGTAGAGAGACAAATTTAGAGAATTACAAGGAAAAAATACAATTTTCTCTATGTTACTTTCTGCTCGAACTATTATGTATAAGTACAAATATATATATATATATATATATATATATATATATATATATATATATATATATCTTTGATAAAATCACACTAATTAATCTAAGATCTTGTATCCTTCTTTGCTCATAGCAAGAAGACGACAATTATTAGCTCAACCAAAGGGAAAGTTATCAAAATTTTCTAGGTAAGGAGCTAGTATAGGTAGAATTCAGTAATTTTTAACATACCCTATAATATGTGCATATAATAAAGTTCGAATTCTGAATATCTTTAAACATGGATTAATCGAACCAAGCTAGGTAATTAAACATGACAAATAAATTAAAGAGAGAGAAAGAGAGTAAGGTTTTGTATATTTACATAAGAAGTTGGCTCAATGAACGAGGAAAATCTTGATTTGGATTATGAGCTCCATAAAAATGTGAAGAATGAGAATTAGAATTAGAAGAAGAAGAATTATGTTGATCATGATCATGAGATAATTGTGGATGCATGTTTCCATTCATGATCATGCTCCACCAATTAGTAGGGTTTCCAGCCATCATTTGCTATTACTAATGATTATTCTTCACCTCCTCTCTCAACACAAATTTGATATCCTTCTTCTCCAGTATCTTTCACTACTTTTTGCTCTTGCACATCACTACTTGTCTATTTTTTTTTTCCTTTTTTCTTTTGTGCAAAAAAAGGAGACTTTCTTGAAGGCCTTTCAAGGCTGTATTATATATATATCACTGTCAAGTGACATTACTTTGTAATAGTACTTCCTCCGTTCCATTTTACGTGACATCATTTGACTTGACATGATATTTAAGAGAGAAAAAAAGACTTTTAAAACTTCTGATCTAAAATAATCCTTACATATTTATATTGTTATAAATGTAAGGTGACATTTTTTGAGAGACGGACTAAAAATGAAAGGAGGTCATATAAAATGAGACGGAGAGAGTAATAGTATTTCTTACTTGTGGGGTTGAGAACCTTTGTTATTGTATTTTGTTTTCCCTCTTATTGATACCTTCTTTTATTTTTTTAATTTCTTGCTTTAATTAGCTTTATTGTAAAGTGGAGGCAGAAAAAGGCTGGTGGGTCAGGCCCAAAAACAAATGCTCGTGGTGTTATTTTTAAAAATTTTATTTTCAAACTTCATTGACTTAAGAGTGGTAACTAATTAAAGGATTGTTCTTTTCTGTTACTAGCTATACAGCTGCATTCTCTGATCTTATCATGTGAAAAAAGGAGCACGCTCTTTTATCACATAAAACATATGTATATTCTATCGATCTATCGTATTTTGTTATAGAGAAATTTAATTGTATTAATAATGTATCTAATCTTTTTATATCAAATGCTCTATTTATATTATGATTATCAAAAAATAAAATAGTACTATCTGTTATAACAGGTTAAACTATAGTAACTATATATGTAAAACATGTTGTGTTGGGGTTATGTTTACCATAGTAATCAGAGAAGGGCTCATAGTCTTTATTGTTCTCTCTTCTTTTTCGATAGCGCTAGTTAATATTCGTATCGAACTTGTCTACATGTCTCGACTATTCTATTAGATACCTTCGAATTAGCTTCTTAATAAAGTTTGGACAATACTCAAAAAGCTACAAGTAATTGAGGGCGATTTTTTTCCGAAGAAAGGGAGAATGATAATTATCAAGAGTCATGCTCAAGGAGCTTTGGAAGATTAAGTTAAGGAGACCTGAAATTCATTATAGGCTTAAGTGAATAATCTATTAATGGGGGATATATTTAAAAGAGACAACCACATTGCATGTTTTAGCTGATCTTAATCTCATTTTAGTCTTACGTTTAATTATATAAGGGCTATATTTGTAATTAATAGCTATCTCCTGTAAATACATGGGCGTTTGGACATAAGAACTGTGAAATTTGAAGAAAAAAACAGTACAATATTTGTTTTCGAAAATGAGATTTGAAATTTTAGAATTTTTGTGAGTGATTTAGAGCCCGTTTTGATTGTCTTAAAAATTAAGTAAAAGGTCAAACTTAAATAACTTTTAAGTCAAAAAATAAAAAGTAGGAATGTCTACTTTTGGTTTTTAACTTATTTTACGTTATTTTAACCTTGTCAAACACTTTCTGACTTATTTTAATGTTTGTCAAACACTTTCAAAAATCAAAAACTAACTTAAAAGAATAAAAGTAGGTTTGACCAACTTTATGTCAATCCAAACACCTAAGAGTGAAATTATGAAATGACTTTTTTGGATTTCATCTTGAGAAATTTATAACAATTTTATGTCCAAATAGCTTTTCGCTTGTCGAAAATCATCTTCAATCTTCGATTCCTAGTACGCTGATTCGAAACAAGTTCACTTTCGTTCGCCTCCTGCTGCTCTGGCTAATGCTACTGCTACCTCCTCCTTTGCTCCTTCGATACATGCCTGATCAAAATCTTGCACTCTTTCTTTTAATGAGCTATTTTAACTATAAGAAAGCTTTTCATTAGATCGTCTTCGGTTCTTAATAAAATATCCAAAAAAAAAAAAAAGTGAAAATTGTCTTGTAAGCATATGTATAGTTCAAGTAGCTAATGGGTGAAACTCCTTTTATTGCCTATGAACTTTGCCTAAAGATTTGCAAGAGAAATACTTTTCCTCTAGAGGATTCTATTAGTCTAGGTGCCTATAATCTATATTGATTGAATTAGGAGGTGATTTAGGATTTATTCTAGTTATTCCCTACATACTATATTTTATCAAAATTCATGTCTATTTTCTACTCCCTTCGTCCAACAATAATTGTTCACTATACTATTTTAAGATGTCCAAAAATATTTGTTCACTTTATGAAATGAATAAATAATTTTACACTTAATTCCTTGTTAATAACATGTTCTTGAATTCAAAAATCATCAACCAGGAATCCCCAAGGAAATCAAATATTATGATAGATTCACAAGAGAATGTCATCGTAAAATATTCTGGGCCATTTCAAAAGTTAACTGACACAATTTTTTTTCTTTTTTTTTTCTTTTTTTTTGCAACTTGACAATCTTGAGGAAATGAAACATTGTGCTTATTTCTTCCTTCAATAATTAGACTTTTAGACATAGAACTTGGACCGTAATTTGAAGTTCTGATTTGAAATTAATGTTATTCTTGTTGAAATCTTTACAAAATTAACTTTAATTTCAAGTTCTTATTCCAAATTCTCCAAATGTAGGATTTCAATTTCATATTGTGATTTCAATACTTTTTTTAATGTAAACTTGACCAATAATTATATTTTTGTAAAACTATAACAAGACTAATTATTTTAAATTTTGTTTTAAAAAACTCATGTTTGATGTGATTAAATTTACGATATCATGTGAAAAGATTATATTAGAGAATAGTTAGTTATTATTATAATTGATTTTTCTAGACTGATAAATCTTTATGAAAATTATGTGTATTTAAAAATTTGTAATAGCATGTAATCGTCAACATCACTAGAGTACAAAATAACATGAAGATATACAATTTATTAATGTGACACTTTTAGAATTTCTCGATATATTAAATGAACTATGATTTGCTCATAAGAGCGTAAAAATTGTGAAGTTTTAATAGTTTTTAGTTTTCACTAACTGAAATTTTTATACAACTTAAAAAATTCAAATTAGATATCTGAATAAAATTCCTAACTTAAAATAAACCTGACATCATATGCTGAAGGTTCACAATAGACTTGAGTTGATGTTTCCAATAGAAGATTAGGAATAGGATGCCAAAAATTGCATGCTTAGCCGACCTTAATTGCATTCTAGGCTTAAGTTTTAATTATGTAAGGGCTACTTTTGTATTATTCATAACTAGCACCTATAATAAATAGTAGAGATAAGGATTAGTTCCTTAATAAATACTTAATAGTGACTAAGATTTATTCTATTTATTGGCTATATTTTATCAATATTTGTGTTTAAGTTTTCAATCTTTCAGGTCCTTGTTATTTCCCATTTCAAAAGTTAACCGACACTTTTTCTCACCTTTGCTAATTTGCAAATTGACAACCTTAAGGAAATGAAAATTATGTTTATTATTTCCTCTCAAAAGTTGCCGTAATCAAAGTTAAAAGTAGAACTTTTAGAGTCATTTCATTAAAAATTGAATCAATCGCGTGTAGACTGATCCAACATTTGAGAAAATTATCTTTCAATTAAATAAACAAATGAGATATAAAATACAGGAAAAGGGACAACCACACTATTAAAAAATTAAAGCACTCAATAAAGCAGAACAATAAGCTTTATCAAGGAATCTAGATACCTAGTTTCATTGTCAAGTTGTCTTTTGAGCAACTTTTGATCTATAGTTTAACTTAGCTGCCCTTTTTTTATCATTTCAATCACTTTGCAGAACAATCATTGTTTCGGAGGAATGTTGCTGACTAAACCACCATGCCGTTGCATAGCAGCAACTGGTTCATCGCATCTGGGGCAACGAAACGATGAAGATGCAGAGCACCTTGTTTGAAGACAGTAGTAGCAGTACCTATAACATTGAAATACAAACACCTGAAATTTCAGAATCATTTATGCAAAACAAACTAACGATAGGAATGATACTGAACAGTGAACACTGTCAAATAGAAAGCATGGCAAAAGACCAATCGAAGAAAGCATCTATATGATTTCGAGAAGCTCAATAGCTCCTAATATGAGAACCATGGTTGGCTTGTAGAAATTGGACTCAATCATCTTTAAGGTGCAGACGAGGTGATACAAACAATGTAATGAAAACTTATTTTGGATGTAAACCTGAAGTAAAAGTAGTTTTGACTCTGATGTTCTGTGCCATCCGTAATATTAGAACCATACTCAGTACAATGGTCCAAACAATTTTCGCCTGAAAGAGCATTAATAATAATGGCTACACTAACCTAGGATTGTCTAGCAGCAATTTCCACGAATCCACATTATTCTATGATAAGGATTTCTTCAGTTAAGAAACGTAGAAGTATGTTCTTAATAAAGGCATATAAGCATATATGAGAATACTGCATTACCATTCTATCGCATAAATGAAAGCATGTAAATGTATATACCTATGCTGACAAGGGATAGCTACAAATGGAATTGACGGGGTTGCCTGGCAGATGGGGCATAAAGTTTCATCTACTGAAGAATCTGAAGATTTGTCCTTTGAGAATGGACGAAGGAAACTCTTGACAGATGCTGAATTGAGAAGGGGAAGAAGCAAGAGCAGCAGTTCCTGCATATTAGAAAATTGTTTAAAATCCAACTCCCTTCACATTGTTTGCGTACTGAGAAACCAAACATGTCAACAAGATAAAGCCAGAAACAGAAGCTGCAAAGTTTGAACTGTAAAGCAAAAAATTTTTACAATCCAGCAGCATGTAAAACAGCTAAAAGAATATGTAACACTCTATATTGTTAATGATTCAAACTATCTAGAAATTTCTTAGTGAGTCTTTTTTTAATACTTTCTGAACGGGCATACAAATATTGTGAGATAACGCCTATGGAAGGGCAATTACCGAGAATTCATTCCAGACCAACTGACGATTCATGTACTCAAAGCTCACAGCTCTGTTCATATTTGGGCTCCCATAAACAAGTCTAGCTCTTAAAGCTCTTTCAATGAGATTCCTGAACCTGCATGTAGTTGATACATGTAGAAAACCATTAATGTAAGAAGTTGTAATGTGTTAATTTATTGGCCAGATCACATGCAAGGGACATTTATTACAACCAAATGATGCACTGTGCATATTAGGCTCCCATATATGTTTGTAGAATCAGTAGTATCAACCATCCTAATGTGCAAAAAGTTTATCATGCCGCATGATTCCAGCACTAAGTTGGGG
This sequence comes from Solanum sitiens, assembly GCA_016801875.1. NCBI lineage: Eukaryota > Viridiplantae > Streptophyta > Magnoliopsida > Solanales > Solanaceae > Solanum > Solanum sitiens. Next base: position 970,359 of record JABWTJ010000090.1, read on the forward strand.
ACATGAGTCCCTCATACGAGGAATCACTGTCTGATTGGATGGAGATGCATGTACAAATTGATGACAGATATTATGGCCATAGCTCACTACAGTCAAGTAAAAACAAAGGAACAATGAAGCTTAGATGCCATTTGCTTTTCAGAAGAAAAAATGGGGGGTTTTATTGCAAGTTCTCCCGTATTCCCTCGACTAAAGTGTTGTTCCACGAAATGATGGTTCCCAACTCAAAAAGTTTGTAATATATCCTTTGAAACAATAGGAACTTGGTCAGTTTCTACTCATCCTGAAATGACCTCTTTAATAGAACATTCTCCACAGATTTAAACTTAGAAAGTTCCCTATTTTAACCTTTTCCCATTGAAAATTTGTCATAAAGCAATACAAGCTCATATGTGTGCCTCTGATACCCATGCACCGGTCTGTTAGTTCTTACAGCACAGATTCAGGCAGCATTACTTACAGAAGTACTTTGTGAACTAGATTTCTGTCATCTTCTTCTTTTATCCGGTGGTCATGTCATGCATTGAAAAAGAAATAAAAAGTAAAGTCTTTGCAGTAAGAGATATACCTTCCTGTGTAAAGAAAGAGAAGTAAATTGCTAAAAGATGCTGCTTTATAGATCCCCTCCATCCGTTGCATTAACAACCACACTCCACGTGCCAAGGACCTCTGAAGCAAATACATAATTAAAAAGTGACGAATAAATTATATGTTGACACTATAAAAAACAGTATTATACAAGTTAGTACTCTTCATTAAACTAACACTCCCCAATCCTATTTCAAAGACTGTTCAACTGAACAACGATATCAACATAAGACTTCAAAATGTACTATGCAAATGTACATGGCTTCCAAACTTGGACAAACTTGTACTTTTTCTATGACATTGAACTTTCAATACTTCCTCAATCTCACGATTCCCAACTTCATATTCCAATTGTCCGCTTCTATTACGTCAAAAAGGAAAGCTGCATGACATTATATTTTAACCTGATTGTCCACCTTACTTTTGAACTAACTTTTTTCTATTTCTTCATACTTGAGAAAATATCTTGTGATCTTTCGTATTCCCCATCTAATCTAATATTTAATCAATGAATTGTTTATCTCACGTCTTGATAATCCAGACCCTGAATATATTGTTTACCTCAATAATCGTGGTACCTTAAAAGTAGCATGTAGTCCCTAAATGACCCCATCAATTCAACTCCTCTTTCCTATTTTGTTTTGATAAGGTCAATTGCTACTCATATTGTAATAACATGACCAAAAAGATTAGTTTATGGATAAAAGAGAACTAACAACTAGATAGAATATCACTATAATACTGAATGTACATGATACCCTTCTCCAGCACAAGTATTCATGTAGAGTATGCAAGTATTTTCTTTTCGAGAAAATTAAACAATTTTGGATAGGCTGAAACAAAAGGCACAAGAATACATTTGGTCATTTGGAATATAAAAATACAGACAAGCTCTGCTCTAGTATTTCAAATTAACATTTATTTTTGCTAGTTATCAAGAAAATGCTTTCAGAAGTTCCGTAAGTATTATACTGCTGAAGCAAATTATTATTCATCTGAATTTTATTTATTTTTGATACTATCTGTATTTATATGAAGATTAGGGGAAAAAATCAAACTGAAATACTTCTAATTCCTACTTCTTTTCTATATGTAGAATATTGCCTGCTGTGGAGATTCCATGGCATAACAAAGTTTCGTTGGACATGTTGTTACCACAAGAATCTCGTTGTTCTTGACTACATGAAATGTTATTTATGATCTTCAGACTAAAAGATCCTATATGGCACAATTTTGTTAATACTCTACACTATGTTTATAATAATAGAGGTACGCGGACTAACTTGCACGCAACTTAACTACTCCTTCGGCACCTACTACCTCCTGACAGCATATGCATCGGGTAACTACATCTATCAAAGTTAAGATATGCATGAAGAAATCACCTAAATTAATTCTGAGCTGAAATTTGGCTACTAGTTTCTCATGGTCCATGGCAACATCCTTAGTTGTTTGTTAATATTCTACTCATACCAATGATCAAGGCTTATCAGTGATAGATGTTTTTACTGATCCTATATTGAAGTTGCACATTTCGAAGTTTCAAAGCATATAAAACCTTTCAATTTTCCTTCTTAACATTTCATATGCCTAAGCCAAAAACAAAATGAAAATCGAGGGGTTCCTTTTCATGGTTAAAAGTTGATACACAAAGTTAATATATTGGAGGACTTAATAACTAATTATTTCTAACAATTGAAGTCAACAAAACTGAAGAGTATTATCTATTAGAGAACGAAGAGTTCTCTTAGTGATAAACATATCTGTCACCAGTAAAACAGGCATGCACGCAAACGTGTCGAATATGTGAGGCAGACAGAGCAGTACCTGCTCAGAGTCACCCCATCTCCGAAAAGCAGAAAATGATTGTAGACGAGCCCATATATATTGACCACCAACTGTTGCAACACAGTACCATATCTTTTGAGCAACAGTAAGTCCTGGTCCCTCTAATCCAGTCCTCACTATAAAAAACATGGAAAAGGAAAAAGAACTACAACTGAAATTATAGCAGTTGATGCAAGAAAGAAAAAATGAAACTGCATCAAGCTGTCAACCTTCGCACTTCAAACACAAAGTAAGACAAAGGAGATTTTCCAAGACAATCCTTCCAAGTCAGATTGATTATACACCCTTGCTAATTTAGACTTACCAAACTATAAGACTACAACTGAAATTATGCAGTTAATGCAAGAAACAAGAAATGTGATTACATCAAGCTGCCAACCTTAAACACATTTACCATATCAAAAATAATTAAATCAAGCTGCCAACCTCTTCATTTCAAACACAAACACAAAGTAAGACCAACGAGATTTACAAGTCAATTCCAATGGTCCCTCCATCACAAACTGAAGTTATACACATGTCAATTTTAGACTTGCTATAGAATTTGAAACTTTACAGTCTCTAGTAGCTCAGCTGATCTATTAATAATTAAAAAGATTAAGACCAAAGTATCTAGAAACACAAAAGATAAAGATAAAAAGGATTATTAAACAGTAATTCGAGATTAGTTGCCAACTACTTTCAGAAAAACAATGTATTGGAGCAGACAAAGGAAGATCAATTAAAAATATGTCAACGTGAGGAGGTGACATTATTTGCCCAAAAATGGCTTACTAAAGAAAGCATAAGAAGAAAGAGTACAAAGTACAACCATCTTAGCTTCAGCAAAAATACAGCTTGACGCCACAAAGCCAAACATGAATACTTAAGGATATCCAAGCTAGTATTTTTGACATCCCTAAAGTAGAACTTAGAACCATCTCATCTAGCCATAGCTTGCAACACAATATGACAAATTTAATTTCTAACATCACTGAGATACAGAAAAGGTTGGTACAAGCTACTTACAGAAAAGGAGCAACAAGATTAAGCAAAGATGTTTTTCTAACCTTTTCCTCTAATCTCACTTGCACGTTCATCTCTGTATCTCAGATTCATGAGAGCATTACCAGGAGTAGGCTTATCAACCCAGATAGAAAATCGCCAGATTAGAAACTCAAGGAAAGCATCAAGTTCTGGTTCATATTGAAATAACATTCCTGGCTAATCCCCAAAAAAAAAAAAAAACAGATATCAAAACTTCTGTCAGATAACAGAATCACTGAAGACTTGATGAATTTGATGATAGAACAAAAAGTTACACGATAGGTACCTTCATCAAAGAAAAGACCTTAACCAACTGCTCTTTTAGCATGGCTGACATTTCAATGTCCAGTCTTCCAGCATCTACCTGATTAACTCTGGATATTGATATTGGAATGGCTGACTGCCAAAAGAAGTTATCAACATGAAATTTCAGTGGTTGGAAGCAAAAAAATCAGCAAATAAAACCTCAAAACGCGAACTCCTAACTCATCCTTCTCTGAGCCCCAACAGTAAAAAGATCTAACATTTAAGAACTTTACAACAGAAAAGGAAAGAAAACAGCTTTTGTGTGTTACAATGAAGAAATAAGTAAATTCCCATGGGATAACACACTAAAACCATCAACGGTTTCCAGAGAAAGGCTAGTCTTTTCTTTCCTTTCTCGTATTTCTAATCTTCATCACAATGAAGCTCCACGTCTTGTATTTCCATTAACATCATCCCAGGTCGCATAAAACTTGAAGAAAATTTAAGCTAATCTGGGCCTGACTAGGGGAACTAAATCCATTTTTCTAGTATCCTACCCCCAATAAAAAAAACGTTGAGTGCAAATGTTCTATGAATGTTCTAAGGTCCATCAAAGTTTCCATAACTAAATAGACAGACAAACCACAGCTTATTATCATCAAAACTGAAACAATGACTTATAATGCTTCTTTGGAATAAGTCCAATAAGAAAGACAGTGTTTTTGTGGGAAAATACTGTAGTAAAAGAACAAATATACATAATAAAATGGAACAGATATGGGGAGACAAATGGAAAGCTGATCCAAAAGTTTAATTGAGCAGGTGCGGATACCAAAATAAATATATATTTCAAAAAGTCTCTGCCCTAACTGGAAATCAGTTATCTCAAGTGTCATAATAAAAAATTGAAGCATAAAATGAATGGTCAGAGAGAGTACCTGGTGCGGTGGAGGAAGAAGAGACTGCCACTGAGGATGCAAATTCCGGTAGGTATTGATCCAAGCATCGTGTTGTGGGGGAGGATGGACAGTGGCACCACCACGGGGAGCGGACGATGAAGCTAGGTTTTGTCTGTCCATATCTCGGCCGTACTAGTTAATTCAATGAATTTTAACTATAGTGGGATATGCGATGAAGAAATTAGTGGTCGCCGGCGGCGATTGCGTACCGGAGCCCCGGTGAGCAATCTTTTCACTTTAGCACTGACTTGACCACGCAGACAAATTTGAGACACAACAGTTGAAGTCTTTGTTTATTTAAAATAAAAAATAAAAGCGGTTAGGGATATTTGTGAAGGGTAATTTCGTCTCCAAAAAAGGGTGTGTCATTGAAGCACGCTTTTCAAGATTATTGGAAGACGCAGTTGCTAAAAATAACAAAAGGCCTAATAATTAAAAGAAGAAATAACAACGTCGACAGCAGGATTCGAACCTGCGCAGGCAAAGCCCAACAGATTTCGAGTCTGTCTCCTTAACCACTCGGACATATCGACGCTTCGTCTCTCTAAATTTTGTGGATTCAACAAGTATCTATTCAATATGTAAAAATATCGACTAGCACCCAATATCTGGAATACCATATTGAAGAGTAGATTTTCTCTATATTTAAAATTCGAATCTAAGATTTCTGATTAAGAATAAAATAGTCTCACCATTACTGTACTATAATTTATGTTGGTGATATACTACTAGACTGAAGTCTTCAGTTACCTATCAATCAATTATTGATATTGTTATACTTCCTTCATTTCAATTTGTTTGACATACTTTCCTTTTTAGATCGTTTTTAAAAGAATAATTCTTTTTTTAGCAATTCTTTGATTTCACTTTTCATAATAACATGTTTAAGACTATAAGAATAAATATTTGATATATCCTTAATTTAGACCAAATATTTTTTTATTTTTTTAAATTTTATGTTAAATTAAAATAAATTAAATAAATTGAAATGGAAAGGGAGTAACTGTCGAATCAAAACAACAGACTGAGAAGCTCTTGTGCTCAATGTGAATAGCATGCTAGAATACGTCAAACCAGAGGAGTCTCATATAGGTAATTTCTAAAGCAGCATGTTCGCTTTTGTTTGCTAGTTGAATTAATCATTTGTTCAAGCCCAAAACACATATTACTAGCCTCACGGTAATCGTACTTTTGCACGGATGTTCATTGAAATTGAACCAAAAAATGGCAAAAACAATTTAGACACACGTGACATATTTTAGCCAGTTTTACCTGTATTTCAATTTTTAAATATCTATGACAAGTCAGGTAAAATTTCAGTGAGAAAATGGAGGAATTTTGATTTTGTCAAATCCGTAACTTCAATTAAAAAAAAAAGGCCTGAAGTTGGTGTTGATTAATTATATCAAACTTCACCCGAAAATATTTCATGTATGACCTTGTGAAGGACACGCTTAGGATAAAAATGCCTGAACTCGGACACAAATTTTTAATTTCAATAACGCACATCTAAAGTTATTTTCAAAATAGAATACTTGTAACAACAAAAAAACAAGTATCAAGTTAAATGACAGCCCCAAAAACGACTATTCCTGCACTTAGCCCCATCTTGAGGCAAGGTTTTGTTGCACATTTTTGGTTTTAAAAATGACCCAAAAATACAAGGAAAAATTACGCAGCTAAGCAAATTTGTACTATTTAATTACTCATCACAGTTATAGTTTGCTATAATTACCATTCGCGACTAACACTATACATTAATTACATGGGTTGACTTCGAGTTTGTATAATTAGTCATGTTTGTATATGTATAATTCGCCAGGATATACAAATACATATGTATAATATACAATTTTTTAACCCATATACATATACAATTTACATCTCTCCTACTATCTGCCCTCTCTCGCTCGCCCCTCTCCTCCCTCTCTCAATCTCGCTCGCCTCTCTCCACCCTCTCCCAATCTCGCTTGCCATTTATACAAATGTATATGTATAATATACAATTATATACAATTATATACATATATAATTCACCTCTCTCCCACTCTCTGCCCTCTCTCGCTCGCCTCTCTCCTCTCTCTCGATCTCGCTCGCCTCTCTCCTCCCTCTCCCAATCTCTCTTGCCATACATAGAAATACATATGTATAATATACAATTATCTAACCAATATACATATATATTCACCTTTCTCCCATTCGTTTCCCTCTCTCTCCTCTCTCTCCCAGTCTCGCTCGCCTCTCTCCTTCTTATAACATATAGCTACAAATAGTAATTATCAAATTATAGCAATGGAGAGTAATTAATTATTTTTAAGTGGCTATATGCGAAAGTTTCCCAAAATACAAGCCCAATATCTTCCTCACATGGGAAAGAGTACAAAAACCCATATTAGCAGAGCCCATAGTGTTAGTTACTGTAGACACTAGAAGAACATCCCACATCAAGAAGTTAGAGAAGAAGCTAGCGTCTCGAGCTGGTATATAAAGGGCTCTAGCGCTTGTATACAACTTACGCAGCCACGCAATAAGCACATAGCGAATTATTCTTTCGCCTTTTACTAAAGAATACCGTGTGCGTGTTGCAAATAGTGGCATACGCCTATTTTTGGAGGGAGAAATCCCAACAATACTAGTCCTAAATTTTCAAGATTGTATTTATCAATTTAAAATCCTATATTCTTGCAAAAATTAGCTCAAACACAAAGAAAACCCTTTAGTGTAGATCTAAACTTATGCACCACTTTAAATCTCTAACAAAATCAAATATTAGTGATATCATTATAGTCGTTGGGTGGTTAGTTATTAACAAAATCAAATATTAGTGTTTAGTTATCATTGTTAGAGGCGACTCAGGAATTTTTTTTATGAGGAAAGAGTTAATACATACTAGTAATTAAGGGGGGTAATGTATAGGTACATTGAGCTTGGGCATACACTGGAGGAACTAACAAAAATATTGGTTCGCCAAAGATGCTCTATTTTGTTCCCGATACACATGGGTGGTATCTCTAGTTTTGGGTGCACCAATAAGTAGGATTTGAACCCTGTTCCAGAGGGTGGTCTCTTCAGTTTCTACCAATTGAATAAGGACACTTCTATAATTAGTAGGATTCGAACCCTGGTCTAGAGAGTGGTCTCTCTAGTTTCTACCAATTGCACAAGGGCACTTCTATAAGTAGTAGGATTTGAATCCTGGTCTAGAGGATGGTCTCTCTAGTTTCTACCAATTGCACAAGGGCACTTCTATAATTAGTAGCATTTGAACCCTGGTCTAGAGGGTGGTCTCTCTAATTTCTACTAATTGCACAAGGGCACTTCTATAATTAGTAGGATTTGAACCCTGGTCTAGAGGGTGGTCTCTCTAGTTTCTACCAATTGCACAAGGATATTTCTATGTTTTTATAGCTGCACTATTTAGTATATTCTAATTTCTACAATTTTTACAAAATAAATATGCATATCTATACATATGATTTTTTCGAAAGTTAGCGGGTGACGTATATGGTCCGCCCCTGATCATTGTCGTTGGTGTTTAGTTGTTATCATTGAAGATCAAACTCTTCTACGTGTTTAGTTAGAGATAATTACTATTTACTAGAGATAATTATTTAGCTTTCTTTTATAGATGTTTTTAAAGCCATTGAACGATAATTAATCAATGCTAGTAAAGTTTTTAATATTCTTCAGTAATGAGTATATTTATTATCGTTAAATTATTATTTTTTTTACAAATATAAATCTTCTCAGTCTTGGGTTGACCGGTCAAAATATTTTTTCTAATAAAACAATTTCTTTCTTGTTTTTGCAAAAGAATCTTTTTTATATATTTATAACAACTACGTTGCAAGTACATGCAAGTTAGACCCACCTCCCGAGTTACTATGGTGGGATCAGTACATACACCGGGGCAATTTATTATGCATGTTATGGTGAACATGAATATATAATCTTTTCATAAGTTTATGTATTTTAGCGATTATATTTTGTATAAAAAAATTTAAATAATATTTTTTATTCACGATATACCAAACAAAAAATATATAAATAATAAAAAGAAATAATTGTTTTTATATATATATATAAAACATATTCTAACTAACTCTAGAGAAACTCTAGCAAATTCCATTACGAGCATTCCATTCTCCATTTTGATGGTCGGTGAATGCACATTAAACCCCCTATTATATAGACATGCAGATATCACAAAATCTTTTTCTTAATCATTATTTTGTTCACAAGGGTCACCACCCAAAATGTCTTAATAAATAATAACGATGGGTTCACATGGATGATCATTAATATTTTGATCGATCAACTTCGAGACATTTCCAAAAAAAGACATGTTAGTGACAGCTAAGTTTTGTAATTAAACATCTCATTGGATAATGAATATACACCTAATCAATAGTTCACATCATCTAAACTTAATACTTTCAGAGGATGGAGTTTATGAATTTAATTGAATTTGATAATTTTTACTTAAAGAAGCCATTTGTATCCAGAAGCTTATTGATTATATACACAATAAATATTACTCCTTATAATTTTTTATAGTCTTTAATGTAAAATAATTTAGAATATATAAAATTAAAATTTATAAGTAAAAATTCAATAATAGTAGATATAATCATACTTATAAAATTTCAAGTTAGAAATCCTAGATTCGCCTTGGACAAGGAAAATAAGTATATTGAGACGAGATAATAGTACTCCCTTTGTCCACTTTTAATTGTCATGATTTCCTTTTATAGAATCAAACGATAAGAATTTTAACTAATATTTTATAATGTATTCTTTCATAATATTGATATGCAAAAAATTATAATTTATAATACTTTTTTGTATAGCTTTTGAATATCTAATTAAAGTTTGTATTTATAATATTAAATTAATATAATATAATATAATTAAAAAATAAAAATTAATGAAATTAACTTTTAAAAAGTAAAATATAAACATACAATATAGTGCAAAAACTCATGATGGGCATTATTTGACATGCAACATATTTTATTATTATATTTGCAGTATATATAGGTGAGAATCAAAGGACTCTTGGGGTCATCCAAAAGCAATATATATCTTCTCTCTGTCTATTGCAGCGTTTAATTAATTTAGTCTCAAAATGCCTTGTATAGCTTTAGGACGTTTTGACGATTCATTCAGTTGTGGCTCTATTAAGGCCTATCTTGCTGAATTTATCTCCACCTTGCTTTTCGTCTTCGCCGGTGTTGGTTCTGCCATTGCCTACAGTTACTAACTAACTCTCCCTCCATCTTTCTTATACTTTTTCGTTTGCTTTTATTTGTCATGTTATGTTTTTCAAAACTCAATTTAATTAATTTTTGTAGTTAAATTAGATTATATTGATTCGATATTTTAAAAAATAATAATTAGATATTCAAAAATTATACTAAAAATACTATAAATTGCAATTTTAAATATATCGTGAAATGTTAGTCAAAATATTTTATAGTTTGACGAAAAAAAAACTATGACAATCAAATGAGACGAAGATATATAGTAATTGGCATACTCTTTCAGAAAATTACTCATATATGCAGCCATTGATCATTCCAATTTCCATACAATGTAACGCTATTTCTGGACAAAGTAGGTAATTTGGGAAATTTTGACTTAGATGATTAATCATTCTAATTTTTCTGCAGACAAGTTGACAGCAGATGCTGCTCTTGATCCTGCCGGACTAGTTGCGGTCGCAGTTTGCCATGGATTTGCTCTCTTCGTGGCCGTTTCTATTGGTGCTAACATCTCCGGTGGTCACGTGAACCCCGCTGTTACTTTTGGTTTAGCTCTTGGAGGCCAAATTACCCTTCTCACCGGCCTGTTTTACTGGGTTGCTCAGCTTTTGGGCGCCATTGTTGCTTGCTGCCTCCTCAAATTTGTCACTGGAGGATTGGTAATTAGTTTTCAAATTATGATTTAGTGAGAATTCTGATAGTCGATTCCAACTTGTTTGAAACAAAAGCCGTAATTATAATTTAAGATTGAATTGTCTCAAAAATATCTAAACCTTTTTTGGTTTTATTTCTACGCAGGCTGTTCCAATCCACGGTGTGGCAGCTGGTGTAGGAGCTACTGAAGGAGTTGTAATGGAAATTATCATTACATTTGCATTGGTGTACACTGTGTACGCCACAGCAGCTGACCCCAAGAAGGGATCATTGGGTACAATTGCACCTATTGCCATTGGTTTCATTGTTGGTGCTAATATTTTGGCTATGGGCCCATTCTCCGGAGGTTCAATGAACCCAGCCCGTTCTTTTGGGCCCGCAGTTGTCAGTGGCAACTTCGCTGGTAACTGGATTTATTGGGTTGGACCACTCATTGGTGGTGGCTTAGCCGGTTTAATCTATAGCAATGTGTTCATGAACTACGGTGACCATGTTCCTCTATCTAACGATTTCTAAAAAAAATGTTTGAATTTGATACCTAATTTGTCTTTTTGTAATAAAAGGAATAAGAAAAGTGACATTTTGCTGTTTCTTTTTTTCTTTTTTGGTTGTTTAACATTTGGTCATGTTGTCTTGCTTGACTTCTAGCTTTTTTTATGCATATTTGGATCCAACTTCGATCAAATGTTCGAAATAGTGTACGATTTTATCCATTCATTGATCATATTGTTATGCAATTTATCTTTTGGAAATATTGTGGTACGTACTGTTTCAATATTTTTTTAGAACAAGAAATGCTTATTTGTAAACAATGAGAAACCCTAATGGAAACAAAAGAAGTCTTTTTTCATTGATTCACGTATACCTTCAAGAGAGGGCGGGGGTTGCTCAACAGTGTTAAAAAATAGACATATGTCTTAGGCCTTCAAATTTAAGGGGCTTTATTTTTAATAATAATAGGTTATAAGTTATTATTTTTTAACAAATATTGAATACTATTTGTAGAAAAAGTAAGCTTTTCATGAAAATGAAGGAATTATTAGATGAAATTTGACATATTTGGAGTAATATATCTCATGAAAAATAATTTAAAATAAGAATGATTATATTATCAATTGAAAACTAGAAGAAACAAATTATGTAAAAGTTATTAACAATTCAAATTTAAGACCCCGTTTAATTTTTTGCTTTAGACCACTAATATGCTTGAGCCGCTGCTGAGAAAGGGTTATCTAGTACAATTAGTACTCCCTAGTCCTTGTCATTTCTAGTCCTTATGATTTCCAGTATGTCATTAACATTTGTATATAGTTTTTAAAACATTGTCATTACAAAAAAAAATAAGAAATTTCACTTAATTCTTTCAAATTTCAAATGTTATTGTTCTTTTTTTTGAACGAGCTAAAAAGAAAATGTTGTTGTGCGGAACGAGGAGTATTATCTGTCACCAACTGTTGATGTTTGGCTTAATGATATATATATTCATTACTTTGTCAAATATACACTTCGTTCCTAGATCTGCTTGTCATGGTGTTGAACTTGAATGGCATCTAATGCTAGAGATGTTGTTGACTCTAATAGAAGGGGCCATAATTATTAAAGCTCAAGTTTTTAGGTACCGTAATTTTTTGATCTTTTTAACCTTATTTACAACTAGTAAACTCAACAAAAATTACAGTTATATATGCAATCAGCCTACTCAATGAACAGAGACTTGTAAGCAAAAAATAAAAAATACAAACGCTAGAGGAAGGGGTTGAACCTTCGACCTTGTGGTTAACAGCCACACGCTCTAACCAACTGAGCTACTCCAGCTGGTCGCTCCACAACTCCATAATCTTTTTAGTTTTTCATGCAAAAAATGGAAAATAAAGATCTTTTTGGTTCCATCTCTCTTTGTTTTTAGATTTTTATTGGTTCAAAAATTAAATTGTAGTGCCTCGAACTTGAACGTGGAACTTCAAGTGATTTTGAACACCCTTAAATCACTAAGCTAATGCTAATCTTGTATTAAAGGATTCGAGATTTATATGTACACATAAACAATTAAAAAAGAAATACCTTGTATATATACAACAATGTAATTTTTTGCCGAAAAAAGATTAAGATGAACACGCTCTTAGATCCCAGTTATGCAACTATGTAACAAAAAGACTCGACTCAAGAGTACCTAAAATATATTCTTTTTGTGTCCACGTCTGCTTATACTATAAAAACAATCACCTGTTCCTCAGTAAAAAGAAAATGTTACTAAGAGCTCATAAGCATACACTGTACAAATATGAACAATTGTCAGATGATTGCAACGATTAGAAATTTAGAAACTCGAAAGCTTCGTTTAAAACCATGGATAAATATGAACAATTGTCAGATGATGCCTAGAGAAAATACAGTTGATCAAATTCAAAGTTGCTTTCTCTAGAACTAAATTTAGCAGGATCTGTGTGTACATGTGATTGTGAAAAAGTGTTGTTTCTGTTTCCTCTTACTGATAGTTTCTTGCATTGGCTATAATCAGGTATATGTGCAACGCCTCTTGCCACTCTACAGAAGTTTAGCTGCACCAACACCATGATAATAAGGTTGTTTTCCGCAGCTTGCATTCACTCTACAACTTTAGAAGAAGGGTTGTCTATGCTGCTTCGAGCTTGTACTTCTTTCTTCTTCGTTCTCTTTAATTGTTTCATTAGATCAAGCCTTTCAGAAGAAAACGGAGAAGGAATCTGGGCCACAAAGATTAACATATAAGCAAATGACAGAAAGGAATAATGTATAGAATGTTAGATAACAGTTAATTACCAAACTTGGGACATATTTCTTGATTGCCGCTAGCATTGCTGCATGACCCACCGCGGAAACCTGATAAATTTAACACAGTGAATCTTTGAGAAGCTCTTTTATTTGTGAGAACAGGAAAAAAATATTTTTCACATTGACATTGTGAAACTAGATGAAGGTTGTTCATGTTGAAAGTATATTGTACAACAACTATGAGAATCAATCCGCTACCATTAATACAACTTCGTTGAAACGAGCGTTAATTTTTTAACTCCTTTTGGTAATCTTGAGAACCAGGATAGACATGGCACATTTTCCGGATCATTTCCTTAAAAGAAGACTTTAGCACGCTTACTTTGTAAGCCTTTAAACCTCGGCATATAAGTTCTATAGGCGCTAAAACATTTCTAGCATAGAGCATGAAGTTGACCAGAAGACGAGTTAATTCAGCAGAGAATATAAGCTTTGAGCAGAAGGAACGAAAGTCTGTTGTTTGATATAATTGATCCTTACAGGGATTAGCATTAAGATGGTTATGGGAACAAGGGTAGCTATATCACCCAGCGTTCTCTTCATTTTCTTTCTCTCCCTTTTGGTGAGTTGACGGCCTTTCAACTGCTTTATAAGTAGCTCTAAAGCATCCGATACGTCTGTAAAGAGCAGTTCAGTACCCATCCAGAAATCCTATAGCATAATGCAATAACAAATTAACTACTATAGAGCATACTCTTTTGATATGATTGAGTAACTGGATAATAACTTACAACACTTGCAGATATCAGCTTGGTCGTAGATTTTCTTAGTAAATTTTCATGCATTGGTTTGGGTGCAGTAGAGCATTCCGACTCCACCAGTGTCACAGGGTCCATCACAGCAGAGCTGGTAGCCTGTCATTTGATAAAAGAAAATTACCACTTTATAAAGGGCTTCAGAAACTGAGTGCCGAGTTAAGAGGTTGTGCACAAATATTAGATGACCATTTTTTATGAATAAAGTAAGAACTTTCCACTATGCCTAGAGATGCATTTTCTTGACAGACAGTCGACATCGAGACATTTTGTACCAAGAGTGATTCACTAAAGAATAAACTCAGTATAGCAGTCCCTATTTATTAAATCTGGTGCTTGTACCTGATTCGATCTAGATCTATATTGATGTATTGGCTTCTCTTTCACGTCCAATATGATGGATGAACCCATTCCACCTTTACTAAACAAAGATGCTGCCGGATCAGATCCACTTCTATCAGCAAATTTTTGCACTTCTCTGTTTAAGAGAATAGGCAACTCATCATCGGAATGTGCAGCAACAGAAGATTAAATTTTGTAATTAAATCCAACATACCCTGTTCTATCATAAGCTGCCCAGTAGTCCTCCAGACATACAGACAGCAGACTCTGACTAAAGAGATTAACAGAAATCAGCTTAAGAGTGAGCTACATTTACGTTGAGACTTACAATACATACTCAGAATGATTTGATACCTCTGAAGCAAGAAGTCCAGTAACTTTGCATCTAATGGCTGCTGCGCAGAATTGTTATAGTGGGCGAATCCAGCTATAACATCATAGCATACAGTTAAAACAGTGTACAAAATTATTTCTTTTTCCGCTTGAATTGGATGTTGTTTGGATCTTCTTTTGACACAAAACTTGCTAGCAGATTCAGCATAAAAGTCGAGCCATCCAATTTCATTGGCTACTACCTGTGAGAGTTGTTTTCAGCAGCAATCATTTATTTCTTTCATATTTTCCAAGTTATTTTAAGCACTTACCTCCATGAAGAGCTGATACTCAGAGAGAGTGGAGAATTCTGGATGCATAAGGAGGCTACCACATTCTAAGTAACTGCAAGGAGAAAGCGCAGAATTGTCCAATATCAATCAAAAGTACAGGCCATACTGACTAGAGTAAGGAAAGTAGGCTCTCTTTTAAATACCTCAGAAAATCTCTAGTTTGCTCATCAAGATCCTTTACACCCATTTCCGAGAGGAACAATCTTGTCTCTCTTCCCAGATATGCAAAAAGTCCCAGGGTAGCTAAACTATTTTCTTGAACCTGTCAAATCTTGAAACTACAATCAGTTCAATATATAACCTTCTTTTTGTCGCAATTACAAGTAACTGATGCATCCAAATTACAGGACAACAACCTTAATTGTCTTTTTAGCCAGGGCAAACCTTTAATTCCGCCAACTAACTTCTCCTAATATTGTTAATGTCAATCTTCCTTTTTTTCATAATTGTAGTGTCCTGACCAAATTGCGCACATCTCTACTAATTCTACGGTTACCCTCTACCTCCCACCAGCATAGGTACATGATAACTTTGTCCATCAAGGTTTTATGAGAAGAATCACCTGTATTTTTGCCTCCGGTGGTATTTGAACGAGACCTCATGGTTTTCAATCAATTATCAATCTTTTTATCAAACTTATAGAGATAGGAAGAAAAAGGTGTTTATCAACTCAAAATCAGTCCCATGATGGAGTTTCTTTAACATTAAAAGACAGAATTGACAAAATACACAGAGAGAAAAATTGCATGTAGATGTAACCTTCTCTCTCTGAATTCAAGACCTAAACACAGTTCAATGACAAAGCTACGTCGAGATATCATATGTTTGGACGTATTCCACAGGTTTTGTGCAACAGTAAAAAAGAGATCATTCACAGAATTAATCGGCTACAAACCAATTAGTACATGCTAACCTTGTCGTGAAAATTATGCTTGTCTGCAATCACATTTTCTCTGTGAAATGCATTACTGAGTTTTCGTTGAACCAATCCTATCCAAAATTCAACATCTTCAATATTGTTACTTGGCAGAACCTTTCTACCAAAATGGAACAAGAAGTCTTCTTCGAATCCAGCCTCAGTAGCTAAATAGTGCAATTTATCTATTGAAACAAGTCTATGTGACAAGTTCATGAGCTCTACTAGTGCATCTTCAACTGAAGCTGAAAACAACGGACAAGAAACTCGTCCTGAACCTAATTTCCGCACTGCTGTGCAACAACTTATTGCCAAGATATTTCCTGCAACACCACTGAATAGTTCTGTATTAGATATTTTATCTACTGAGATATGACTAACATGTGCAATAGCAATCAGAAGGTTACTGTTCCAGAGCAATCAGTTGCATCATGAAGACAGCTAATATAACCTGATAACATAGCAATGGTCTTTAAGGACATACCTTCCTGCATAGTCAACAGACCATTTCTTGAATAGGGGAATGAACATTCCTGCAATCCGTGGCAGCTCCAGTGTTCTAAACCATTGCACCAGCTTCGGATTCCTCAAATTCAACTGACTTTCAATGCGCTCTCCAAGAAAGTCGGTGATTGGGGATAAACTGATGTAAAACAAGAAGGAGGAGGACATGAAATAAGAAAAAGAAAAAAATTGTCAAATCGTGACATGCAGTTTCCTTCTCCATATATAGAAGACACACAAACACATAGGAGTCATGATGTGGGTTCCACAACAAAAATTATCAAGGGAGAAATAAAAACTGAGTGAACCAGAAATTGATAAGCTTAACACTTACACTACATGACAATACGCTAATGTCTAATTGTGGAAAAGTTCAAGATAGTCAAACTTACATTTCATGAACAGAAGAAACATTGTTGCTGCGTTTGCGAGAAAGAAACACTTCCACTTCTATTGCTGCTTTGAACAAAGCATAAATTGCTACCTGTGAAGCAGCACATGTTTTTATTTGTTGCATAGGTTACAAAGTTCGTGAACTTGACAATTATTATAGTTGAGCTAAGGGGTCGTTGGTTGGGAACAAGTTATCCCAGGATAAGTTATCCTGGGTTAGCTATCCTGGGATAACTTATCCCACCATGTATATGGGATAACTTATCCCATCACTATGATATAAATGGAGGGATAAGTTATCCCAAACATGGCAACCAAACAAGATACAAAAACTTTATCCCAACACTATTTTCTTATCCCATCACTATTTATTTTTATCCCTCACACCAAACGACCCCTAAGTGTTTTAATATGGAAGCACAATTGATATTAACCTTAACAGTTTAAAACTGAACCACAAAATGCAGTGTCAGAAATCTCTACTAGCAGAAATGCAGGTTGTACTTCCATACCTGATATGCGATGCTTTTATGCCAGGCATGCACATCCACCCCAACCCATGCCATTGCAAGCTCAGGCCCATTTTTAGCCAATTCAAGGGTCTGTACTGCAACTGAAAAGCTTCTTGCAGACTCATGCAGTACCCACACAAGACAATTGACTCGGCTGAATTCCATCTCATCCCTGTGACTACTGACTATAGAAGAGTCCACCATAATAATGTTTTGGTCAGGGTTGCCTGTAGCTGCCACTGATCCTAGTGCTTCTGAAGGAATGCATTTTACTGGAATCTTTTGGGACAACGATCCAGAAAGATGTCCTTGCAAAACGACGTATTTTACACAGCCAAAACTCTGCTCATTCACATTAATATTAGATGAACACAGTTTCTTAGAACCAGATTTTGCTAAGTTCCATGAGCTGACAATTTCTCTGCAGCACAGAATATCCATCAGGAAATTCTATTTACTGGCTGAATCATGAAGAATTCAGACGTCTCAAGGACGAAAGTTGTAATCTACCTTTGTATACTGACAAATATCTATGATTTAGAGATTCTGATGGTGATTTCAATTTAAGAACCCCAAACCTATTAGACTTGCTTGGACCTTTTCTGCAGATGCTGTTTATAGTCTCCTTACTAAACTCATCTAAGGTTAGCAGTTAATTTGTTAGGATGATTTGCACTCCCCTCACACACAATTTTAGACAACTAAACTGAAATGGTTAAGTGGAACTTATCACTGGATGAAGGACAACCATCTTAGAAGCATCAAATCTAGCATTTGTCATTTTGGATGATAATAAAACCTTTTCCTTTCTTCTTGAATTGTATACACTTGAAGACTTGTTCACATTGCACTTATTATTTAAATCAATCAATAATACTCCACACGAAGCTAGCTGTGGTTGACATATGAGTTCTCTATATCCACGCCATTCTAATTTGGACATATTTCATGTGAATATTGGTAAATAATCATCTTTCAAGGTAAATAAGGAGTTCTCTAAAAGTAGATTTTCTCAAAATCTCACACTTATCTCTACACTGATATACAAGTCTCTAACACAAACAAGAATACCTTGCCAAACTAGGTTGAAGTGTAAAACTTCTAAACTTTAATACCAACTAGTTGATACTATATTGACCATTTGTTTCACTGTGTTATGTTCTTGAGCAATCTTTCTCAGTCTATTTTCTACATGTACTAGTCCCCTTTATCTAACAGGATCATTTCTAATTTGTCCAACCTAGTATGATCACACATCCATCGATCTTAGAAGCCCAACATTCCTTCCCACATAATATTAATGGTTCACAATCATTCGATAGAACTTGATTTTCACTTTATTAGAAACCTCTTAAGTCACTCCTCCATTTCAGCCAATCTCTTCTAATTGTACCAATACATTTTCATGATTTCATCTATTGTACCATTCTCTGAGTAAATTGATTTACATAAGTAACAAAACAAGAAAGGAATAGAAAGATTGATGCTTTATAAATGAAGTTTTCCTTTACATTTCCATTTCAGTAATAACATCTATTCCGACAAGATATCTGTAAAGAAATGAATTTAGGGTTTAACTCAACTCCAAAAGCTAGCTCAAGAAGGGAACGATTGCTGATTTCAGTGTCTCAACTTAAAATTATCTCACGGAACAAGAACAAATCCACAAATATACTCCACCATTAATTAATGTTTATTAATTCCCCAAACACAGACTGGGCATTCAGTCCCCCCCAAATATTTCCAATCTGATGTACTAAAAGGCAAAAGCTTCAACAACAAATGTTTACACTAAAGCACATTACTCGATTTAGAAATACAAAGGTGCAAATCGTTCGCGTTGACTCTTCCAGATTTCAGGATTCAACAATTCGATGCATATACAAGTAAAGATAAAAAGAGAAAATTTGGGGAGAGAACTTACTGATTGTGTAAACTGGAAATTCGGAGAGCGAAAAGGGAAGCCATTGAAAAGGCGAGGAAAAAGGAAAGAAGAAAATGGATAGGGGTGAAAAGGGAGTATTTATAAGCGAAGCCATCGAGGTAGAGAGAGAAATAAATCTGCAAATTGATATTTGGCAGTTGAATACCTAAATCCAACTTGGGATTTAGCTCCAACCACCTACCCCGAACTTCAATTTAGTTTGTTACGAGGAAAATCGACGGTATCACTTCATTAATTAAGAAGTGGCACAGGTGTTGTGTGATCGTGTCCTGAGTCTGATTAAACTTAAATCGATTGAATCAAAAAATAAATTTAAATTTATATGAAAAAATTTCATTTTAAATGTACTAGTATTTTTTTAACATGAATGACTCCAAAAAGGAATAGTATATCATAATCTTTGTTAGTGTAACAACTTTTAATTGCTATAATTTATTGTCCTAACTTATGTCATATGCTTTTTAATAAGACAGAATATTGTTTTTAAGAAATTAAAGAAAATTATAACCAAAAATAAATCAAAGATGCGTGTGGGTAACAAACTATCATATTAAAAGTAAAATAAAATAGTATTTTAAAAAAAGTAAAGTGCATCACATTACAAAAGTATAATAATTTTAAATAAATTTGTGACTAGTAAATTTCATGTAATTGTTACGTATGAAAATTATATTTTAACAGGTTTAAACTTGAGTTACATAGTAAAAATTTAAATATCATGATATTTATATTATGAATGTAATAATTTAAAATATGTGCACCATTTATGAAGAAAAAAGGATTATTTGTAGTTAGAGTTAGTTCGTGAATTATAAATGAAGAGAAAATGTAAAAAAGACGAGCAGTTATATGGTCCTCAGAATTTAAATGTGCAAGAAAGACTCACAATGTCAAAATTGTCAATAATATAAGTTAATTTTTAAGTGTTGATGGTGCTCACGATCAAAGGCGAAGCCAAAATTTTCGATAAGGAGATTTAAAATCTGAAAAAAATAGACATACGATAATATTTGATACAAAGGTGATTCTTTTTTTAAAAAATTCAAAGAAGACAAAAAAATAATTTGATACAAAGGATAATATTTTTTGAAAAATATGTATTGATATTTTTTCTTATTTTTCAGTGTTTAATACTGTCTCAAATTATTTATATGTTACTTTTAAGCAAGGAGAAACTTACATAAATATACTATAATAAAAAAATATTTACCATTTATAGCAATAGTATTTTTTTTTCACTTGATCACTTTTAATTCATTTATAATACAAGTTTAATTCATATTACAAAGAACAATTTTTTATTCACATATAATACAAATTTTAATGATTGATAATCTATTTATCACACATTTTAATACACTTTTAATACAATGCGTCAAATTTTTACCAAACAAATCTAATATATTTTAAAAAACAATTATAATTCATATATAATTCAAATATATTGCATATATAATTCACTTTTAATACATATTTCAGATTTAACACAGTATTATTATAAATAATAATAAATAAAAAGTATTACTTAAATTAATAATTATTTATTAAAATGTATCAATATATAATTTTTCGAATAAGTAACTTTATATATGAAGGTCCGGGATGGGGTGGGTGGTGGATCAATGTACAAATACGTTACTGGCTAAGAAAATCAACGGTGAATTCATATTTGCGTAAAGATCCTATAGTGATTCCCAAAGGATTTCGGCCTACTTTCTCTTTGGGCCTTTTTAACTATAAATCCTTGGGTCCAGCTTCTAAGGCCTTTTCTAGTAGCCCAAAATTCCTAATCTTTCACTCATGTTTTATTTGGAAAATTACATGGTTAAAAAAATTTATACTATTTAATTACTCATCATTGATATAGTTTATTATAATTATCATTCGCAATTAATATTATACATTAATATTACATGGTCTGAATTTGAGTTTGTATAATTAGTCACGTTTGTATATGTATAATTCGCCAAAATATACAAATGCATATATATAATATACAATTATCTAACCGATATACATATATAGTTCACCTCTCTCCCACTATCTGACCTCTCTCTCTCGCCTCTCTCCTCCTCTCCCAATCTCCCTCGCCTCTCTCCACCCTCTCCGAATCTCACTTGCCACATATACAAATGCATATGTATAATATACAATTATATACATATATAATGATCACCTCTCTCCCACTCTTTGTCATATCTCTCTCTTTCCTCTCTCCTCTCTCTCCCAATCTCGCTTGTCATATATGCAAATACATATATATAATATACAATAATCTAACCGATATACATATACAATCCACATTTCTCTCACTTTTTTTCTCTTTCCTCTTCTACTGGCTCTCCTCTTCTCCTCCATATAACATTAACTATCAATTGTAATTATTAAACTATAGCTATAAAGAATAATTAAGTTATTTTTAAGTGGCTATGTGTGAAAGTTCCTTTTTATTTTGATGGTCCTTACCTCATCAATTGTTAACAAAATGATTGTGACTTTGGCATAGTATAATGCCTGTTGGTTGGTGTACGGCGGTTTGGATTAATACATTCAAGACAAGTGTCACTTTTCTCGAAGTATTTTGCTACTCAAAAAATAAACAAGTTTTTGTGCTGTGACTAATCACAAGAATGTAATAAGTAGAATAGGGAAAAAGAGAGGATTGTTGCAGAATAGGAATTTTTGAACAGTACTACTGCACTTATTACTCTAAGCTCCTTTTTGTAGGGTTTGAACAAAAAATCGAGATAGTATTTGAAATTAAGCTTAAAAAGATTACTTCAACTTTGAAGTTGTGTTTGAATATATATTAAATTTAAAAAAAAATGAGAAACGGGTCAAAATCACTTTTAAAAATCGAAACTCATCTTCCATTTTTTCTTTTCAAAGAATCAGTGCAATTTATGCTCACGCAATTTTGCCAAACGGCTACTTATCAGTTTCATTAATCACAAGTCAACTAAACATTCATCTGTCACCAACTGTGACGTGCTATTTAATTTTTAAACAAATCTGATATATTTATTTTCACGTGATTAAAAGGTTATAAATTTGAACAGTAAAAATATCTCTTATAAAATACAGAATAATGTTGCATACGATCGATTCCCTTTATGATCCAATTCTTTTCGCTGGAGTTAATCTCATATAAATGTTGTTAAAGAAAATAGTCTTTCATCCTCATAAATAAGAAAAAATATGCATGCTTATATTCTATCCTCTCATATTGGAGTAGTGAAATTATATTTAATATTTTATTATTATTATTGTTAGAATAAATAAATGAGGCTTATTTATTTTTAAATTAGAAAAAGTAGGAGGTGGCCTTTCACCAATATAAGGAGATGGGTCATGTTGTAATTTTAAAGTTAAGCACGTGCAAGGGACAAAGGTATAATGGTTGCACCCATGTATGTACAAATGAAAGAAGAGTACGTGGATGATTTTAATTTACAAGCTATAAATAACTACATTTAAGAAAATGGACTTTTATTGAGCTTTTTTGGGACCCTTTTAGCATGATAGTGACTATACCTTCTTGTTGGTTAGTTTTCTAAAATAATGCTTTGGATAGTTTGGACTTTCGAAGGTTTTCATCTTCAATAATGGAAGAAATAATGCAATATGAAAAAAGAAAATATTCCATCAATTTCATTATTTTTTCAAGTTCTACTTTTAATGACGATCAAAATTCATATATCATATTTGAAATTACAAAATATGAAACACTTTTGATATGTAGCAATTTCTTCTTTTTATTTCTCTTAAACACGTTGTCCAGAAAAATTCTGGTATTTAAAATGAAATATATGGAGTATATTACTAGGTTAAACTAAATGTAGTTATGATAATCAACTATTCATAAAAAAAAGTGAGATTAACTAGACAAAAAAAAAAATGATAGGTTACCTATTAAAATACGCTAATAAATTTAGAAGTACCTTACAGTTTACACAATCAATGTGTATATTTTAAACTAATTTAAATCATTTTTGTTAGTGATAAAGATGCATTTGTAGTTGGTTGGTTAATCGTCATCGATATTTTTAATAGAAATAAAGTGTTATTTTAATGTTCAAAATAAACCGTACAACAAATTTAATAACCTAAACCTAATATTTTACGTATTGTTTGTCTATATTACAGACGTTATTTGTAAATTGACAAGTAATAATTCTCTACACTTGACATATATATATATATATATATATATATATATATATATATATATATATATATATATATATATATATATATATATATATATATATATATATATATATATATATATCAGAATGTATGATAATAAATTCAATTTCTCTCTTAGATAAACACACTCCAATTCCCTCTCTTCAAAAATACTTCAATTTTTGTCCTTTTTTCATATTTCATTCCCATTCTTCTCTAAAGTAGAAATTGACACATTTGATTATTTTTTTCTCCCCTGTTTTCATAAAGGAACTCTTCCATACGAATATAGTATGTCAGAATCCAATTGATCATAGATATTTCTCGCTCTCCTTTGATTTATTTTTTTGTTCTTTCTTCTCAACTTCCATCTTATGGTAATTCGTATCCATAATTGTAAGATTAGAGGTGAAAATTAAGGTGTTTATTATCTGAGGAACTTATTTGACTTATTGAATGTCGAAGCGAATAAGAGAGAGTGTTGAAAAAGGTAATAAACACCCAATTTATAGAGGAGTTCGTATGCGAAGTTGGGGAAAATGGGTGTCTGAAATCCGCGAACCGCGTAAAAAGTCACGCATTTGGCTCGGGACTTATCCAACTGCAGAAATGGCCGCTAGAGCACACGACGTCGCTGCATTGAGCATAAAAAAGGACTCATCGATTTTAAATTTCCCTCATCTAATGGACTCATTGCCTCGCCCAATTTCACTCTCACCGAGAGATGTTCAAGCTGCTGCAGCTGAAGCAGCTGCAATGGAGGATCTAAATTCTACATCCTCTGTTAGTTCAATTGACAAAATCACGTCGGCGTCGGAGGAACTGGGTGAAATTATAGAGCTTCCTAGCTTGGACGGAAGTTTTGAGTCGGACGAATCGAAGACCGAATTGAAGATGAGTGATTCAGTTGACGGGTGGCTGTACCCACCGTGGTTGGCAGATGGCGACTTTGATGGGTATCTTTTTGAGCAAGATGCTGTTGGAAACAGTTTAATTCTTAGCAACTTTGAAATGATGAAATAAGAAAAATTTGTGTGATTTTTTTTTTTAATTCTTTTTTTTAAAACATTTGGATTTTCATGAACTAGTCATACATGTTTATGTATATATATAATATTAATAAAAATAAAAATATTTATAAGTTAGTATATTATTATGTGTACTTTTTATAGCATATCGAAGAACACAATATGAGCAGTATATACTTTGCTTATCTGGTAATTCTATCATAGTTTCGAATCAAATTGAAAATTTTATTTTTAAATATTTGTTTGATCATGAATTTTAGGTTCAACTAATTTTTATTATGATTTTTTATACGTAAACATCTAACATAATTTCAAATTTTAAAATTATAATTTTCAAATTTCAAATTTCAAATTTCAAATTTCAACTGTTTGCTTACTTCATCAATCTCTACCTTTATTACGCAAATGATTTTTTTTTTAGGACACATAAAGTAAGAGTAATAACCTTGAAATTAACAATCGTTTTTGGTGTGTCAAATAAAGTTATTAAATTGTTAAAGAGTATATAATGCCGTAAAAATTTAAGTTATTTATACTAAAATTATACCTATAACATATTATTCATCATTTAATTGAGGTAATATAATTATGTCATGTTATCCCGTAATAAAGTCTTACTTGTAAAATACATTGATATATTGTTATTATTGATGTTATCGTCTTGAAAGGCCCCCCTCCAATCGAATTTGCAATCAAAAGTCAGAACTTGTGTTGATGTGAAGGGGTAGGGGCCGGGTCGGGGTTGATAGAAAATTAAAAATAACGAGTACTATTGTAAAATGGTAGGTATTTTCTCAATTTGGACGGTTAACATGTCATTTTCGTATATCTTAATAGCTTTATTGTCCAATTTGTAGGAAAAAGTTTATCACTTTATAAATAGAGACTTGTTCTTTTTAATTCAGTATTTATAATATAGTCGTAGAGTTATGATTTTGGGAGAGTGGTTTTGGGAGAGAATTTTGTGAACCTCCTTGTATTTCGAGTAAATCGGTTGAGGTTGTTCTCTCTCTATATTTTGTACTCTCATATTTATGGTGAATTACTTAAATTTTGTGAACCTCCTTGTATTCCGAGTGAATTGGTTGAGGTTGTGCTCTCTATATATTTTGTACTCTCATATTTATGGTGAATTGCTCATCTCCTTTGTGGATGTAGCTCGATTGACAGAACCACGTTAAATTTTTGTATCTTTTGATATATTTTTCATTTGTCTTCTTACTTATGATCTTTTGAGGTTTGCTTTACTAGCTTCCGAACTGTTCTTTCTGTTCCTTTCTATTAAAGACATTTGTTAAAGAATGACAAATGTCCCACATCGGTGGTTAATGAGATAGATGGACTCCTTATAAGGCTTGGGCAATACTCCTCCCTTTGAGCTAACATTTGATGTGTGAGTTAAGTATAACACCTAATTTAATAACTTTTTCTTTTTTTTTTAGTCTCCTATGGTGAACTCTTTAAATAACTTGGCGCATCTTGTTTTTGTATTAAAGAAGAACTGTAATTCTATTTTAAGATCAATTCGCTGGTTTTGTTAAATGAAAAACTTTTTAAACAGATACAAAATGTACTGATCATTTTATTCAAATGTTCCTTTTAATTTGTCACTATTCATATTTTGCCCCTATTTTTAAAAGTTCCTTCGGAGACATATGATTTTTTTTAAAAAAAATTATAGTAGGATAAATAACAAAACATTATATTATACTATCGACTAACTTTTAGATTATGCTCTAATTAAAATGTTTATAAATTACAATAATTTATAGTTTAAATATTAATTATTTTAAAAAGGATAAGTGGTGAAGTTTTTTGTACAAAAATGGCCTTAAAGGCAATCATTGATTCAATATGCACCTTTCATTTAGTATCTATTATTGCAGCCACGTTTTGCATTCATCCATTTGGTTCGTTTTCAATATGTTTTAACTCTACTATTTAGTCGCTGTTTATATGCCTCCTTCTTGTGAAACATATTCCCCTATTTATGGAATATCTTTCATGTCTGATCATCATCTCCATGCCTTTCTCTATCTCAATTCTCAACTAATAATGTGTATCTTCCACATAAATATTTTTTCTTTTTCTTTTATGGTGATTCATTTTAAATATTTTCAAAAGTTTACAAGTGATCTTAAAAACAATACCTCGAAGAGGAGAAGATTATTTTATCGTGTGACTTGTAAGGTTATGGGTCCAAGATCTGGAAGTAGTTATTAATGGTTGTATGCTTCCACTCTGCAAAAACTCTGAATCGATCTCTTAATCTTGTCCTCTTCATCATAAATGATATTATTGCCATGAAAGGAAATATTGAAAGAATTTATAGTAAATTATGAGATTTGAAAAGAAAAAAAAGGAGATATTAATCATAGAGAAAACAGAATTTCTACAATAAATACAAATCTTTCATATACATCACATTCTTTGTCATATGACTCTTCCACAACACTATTAATCGGAATGTTTTATTACTGTTAAAAGTTATTTTTTTTCGAATGACTTTATCTCTTTTCCTAGATAACAACTATCTAACTTGGCTTTATAGTTAAAGAATTAGACCATAGGAGGAATAATTTGTATAGAGGGATAATTAAACAAAAGCTCAGAAGGAGAGAATTAATGCTCCACCAAAAATGATTCCTCGTTATAAGTATATTTTTTCTTTGTTTGAAGGTATCATCACATTAATTGGGATACCCTACTACTCCAATAGGGCATGGACTATTTGCTTATGGATTATGGACCATATATAATATTATTTACATATATGGTTAAACAATAAACTAATTTAGTCCTTAGTTTAAACAATATACTTACAAGTTTTTGTTTTTCTCTACGTACCTAGCTCTCTATTAATTAGCCAGGTAAAGTGACAGTTAATTAAGATCTCTTTCTCTCGACACTTATCTATTCCATGTGATGAGGCTATTTTATTTTTCAGATTAGTCATATCAATTATGTACGAATTAGAACAATTATTTTTTGATTAATCATCCTATATACTATGAACTATGTAGATTTATATACAATGGTGAAATTGTTTCACATTAATCAAATGTTTGGACTCTCAAATTTGGCTCGAGGGTATTGAGAAAAATGTGGCCCTGTAATGAACGATCCAAATTTTGTCAAAGAGCTTTTATGTGGACTTCGATCAACAAGTGAGAAACCAGAAAAATATAGTATACTCTCTAGCAAATAGATCAAATCTTCATGGACCGGACAATATCATTTAACACAAGAAATGTCTTTATGTATTAGGTGGGAAACCAAAAAAAATATAGTATACACTTTAGCGGTTAGATCAAATCTTCAATCTTCAAGGACCGGACAATCGTTTAACCCAAGAAATATCCTCATATATCATCGACTTATTTCAACAAATATAATATCGCTCCACGTCGGAGATGCGTGGATTTCTTTGACTCTTTACATGATTTAAATTATGTTCCTCTTGAAAATAACGTTACAATCACACCAAAATTGTGAGTTAAGTACATGAATCATGATGTTACGTTATCGTATTTGTTCATTACAACCCAATGTTAAAAGAGCAGAAAGTCAAGAGAATACATAATATATTTGGTATTAGTTCTCAATCATAATCAACTTAAAGAGATTTATTTAATTTATACCTACAAAATAGGGCAGACAATTATCACGCTATTAACATGGATCAGTCAATTGCATTTTAAGTATTGAGGTTGATTACGATTTACCAAGGACTGATCGTTGTTTTCTAGAACGTACACAATTTCTAAAAAGACATATTAATGAAGCAGAGCTCAATAAAGCAGGTGAAAATTTTAGAAACCAAATTTAAATTTCACGTTTAACTTTTTTTTATATTGAATTGATAATGAAATAAACCACCTTTAATGATGACATATTTCTTTTTATATACACTTGTATTATTATATATTTTTAATCGAAGAAGTCGATAGTCGTATGATGTACGAGAATTTTATTTCACTATATATTATTCTCTATATATTTACGAAATAATTTCTTTTTCCCTTGATGTTTGACCACCATTTGACATAATTCTATCATGTCCGATAAAGTAACGATAGACTCACTTTTATTCTTGTTAGCCTATCGTGTCACCATTATTTTTCTAATCATTAAAGTATGGCAAATTTATGAGATAAACTCCAATTATTTGAATGTTAATCTGGATTATGACTACCATTAAGAGAAACAAAAAAGTGCTAATAATTATAACAAAAACGAAATTACTAAGGAACTGGATATCATATCACATCTTCCCAAATTGCAATTCCAGCTCATCTGTTCCTTAAAAAGTTACTCGTAGCTAGATTTTTTGGGCATAATCCTTAATTACAAAATATTTCAACTCATACTATACTCCAAAATACTTTTTGCTTTAGGTGGGTCTCAAATTACATGATTAATGATTTTCATTTACTAATCCACAGTTCCAGCTATCCAATCTTAATTTTTATTTTTATAGATTCTAATGAGCACTGAGATGACTTAACTGAATTATTTATTACTTTGCTTTCACTACACCAAAAACGAAAATTTTTTACTAGCTAAGGAAGGAGCAAAAATGAAAATATCTTGATGAACTTTTTAAAATTTTTTATTTTATAGTTCCTCTTTTGTCAATTAAGCAATATGGACGGAGAAATTACACACTTGTGGAAATATAAACAGATCTGGCCAAACTACGCATAAATTAAAGAATTATTTAAACACTTTATTTTCTCTATAGTATTAATTAATTAGATAGATTTTACATAAAAGCCCTAATTGTATCTGGTAAGCTGTCGTAATCACAATGAAGCTTTCTTTCTTGTATTTAATTTATGTCCTTTAAAGAAGGTCTAGGTGTCAGATTAATTATTAATTAATACACCACATAACAATTTGCTTGTTAGAACTTAGACATCCATAATTTTTTTTTCTAATTATACATTAATCAAGAATTAAGGAGGTAGTTAATTTGCTACAATGATTTCTAGAAAACCCTCTTGAGCTGCTTGTCATAAAGATTATAATATTTTAGTGCTTTTTTTAAGTAATCAACTTAACATGGTCCATGGAAACTGTCTAATCGGGACATGTTTTGATTGGTTCAAAAACTTAATAAATTGATGATTAAGAGGTAGTACATTGATATGTTTAAGGAATAAATTATCTGCTAAATAACAATTTACACAAAACTTTATTAGTCTTGCCTAAATTAATCCGTCAGTGGATTTGAAAGAAGCAATAATAGTGACTTGTTTGATTCGATGAGAGCCAAAGTTTAATTGCATAATATAAATTTGAGTAGTCATCTCACTTGTCAAGCCAAATAATTCTATAACCAAAAAACATCTAATTACTTGAGAGTATAATTAATCTGAATGCAAGATCAAAGCAATATAGAAGAATTGGAAAATAATGATGGTTTCAACCTAAGGTAATTTTTACTGTATACTTATAATATATTTTTGTTATACAATTTTAATACATAAATTCTAGAATTTTTTGAAAGCTTATGTGACGAGGAGCAACCCTCCTCCTTTTTTCTTTCCTTTTATTTTGTTAAGTTAGAGAGTAAGGATGTGCCCTCACTCCTAGTGTTATAATGTGGAGGTCAGGTTGAACCCCATCCATGTTCCTTTGACTTGTCTATTGAAGTCCCTTGAGGGAAACTTTGATTTTTTTTTACAATTTTAATACATATTATAAAATTTATAAAATAAGTTTTATTCATGGATAATATATTTATCACATACTTTAATACACTTACAATAAATTCTGTCAATTTCTTATCTAACAAACATAATATATTTTAAAACACTTATAATACATCTATATATTGCGCATTCATAATTGCCTATAAATACATCGTACACATTTATCATAGTAGTACTATGTATTGCTATAAATAGTAATATGTAGAAAGTATCACTAAAATTAAAATTTAGCAAAGATTTATTAAAAATTACTCATCTAATTTTTCCTTAAAATAATTATATTTTAGTAGATATTTAGCTATAATGGGCTCCTTATGGGCTTTTTTTTCTTGAATACAAAATCGGGCCTCTTAAAAAATGTGCCCAGTCCACCCGCTCTCTAGTATCCCATTAGTAGGATTAGTTTTAGACACTTTTAGTTATATGAAAATATTAGTACCTAATTAGACAATCATTACACTATGCTTCAAAACAATAACATAATATTTCTACTATGTATGATATTAATAGTCATTGAAGGCCACTAGTTAGAAATAATTATACTAGACACATATATCTATGAATAATTATATCTTCGTTTAAGTATATATTTATGTATAAATTTGATACAATATATATGTATTTATACACAAATACACTAGATACATCACAAATACACTGAATATATCAGTGTCCACTCAGAAGCAATTGTAACTATGCACATATACACTAGATAAAACAATACATTTTTATATTGGATAAATGAAACTAGTACTATATTAAATACGATGAAATAGAGGGATGAAAGAGAAACAAAAAAATAAGGATAGCAAGAGAGGAAAAATGCAAGATACACTCAACAAAAATAATGGGTTAGCCCAGAATATTGCTGATAATAATTTAGTTAAAATACACTAAACATGCATCCCGCTAATTTGACTTATCATCAATCTCAAAAATACATCTTTTATACCGTAAAATCAAGACTTACACCGATTATATTATTTAAAATCTTACTCAAATAGATCATATCAATTTGAATAAACTAAAATACGTTATAGACCAACATTAAACATGCATCCTGAGATGATGAATATAAATTTGGTCAGTCACATTTTTGAGTTACAAACGTGACCATAAAACCCCTCATAACATGAGAGAGAGAAAAAATAAGATTAAAAACCTGAACTAATTAATCGAAAAAAACTCGTAGAGTAACTAACACAATAGTTTATTAGTCCAAATCTTGTTATTAAACATTATTAATTCCACAACATATTAGACCAGTAAATCAAATTATCTAGGTCAATTAATTAATTAATTAAGCTCATTAATCTCTTTAGTAATTGCTGGAATGCAACTTGTACTTCTTGCAATCCCAGTAGTACCCTTCTTTGTGACAATTTTATCCCTTGGACTTATAGATTTTGCTCTAAGTATTCCCCTTCCATCTCTACTATTTTTCTTCAACATTTCTCTCATTGCTTCAGCTTGATAAAGAACAGGATAAACCCTACCAAACTTATTAAACTTGCTATGAGAATTCATATGACTACATAATGCTTCTTCATGTTTTCCTCCGTTTTTTTCCGCTTCTTCGTTTACTGCTTCTGCACATAGGCCGCATATCCATTTGCCTGAATATTTTTTACGAACGCGATCGATATATTCATGTGTGAATTCATCGCTCATACCACAACACTCACACTTTGCATTTTCTACTACGGAAATTGGTTGCAGAGTTGAAGAATCAACGGGACATATTGCGTTCCATTCGAAAGAAATATCGGACATTGTACGTTGTAAATTATCGTTGGAGAGTCTAGGGGGCTTGGTAACGTTTTTTGTTCGAACGTAGGATGATTTTGTAATTGTCTCTCCATGGGGTGCCATTGTGTTTTATTTTTATTTTTTTTTGGTACCAAATGATTTTTTTTTCAAGAAAATGATGATATGAAGATGAATAAGGTTGCTATTTATAGTTGATGGCTTGATATGTCTTGGTTTACAAGTTGTAAGGCAAAAAGTAGGAGTTGTGTGGAGAATGGAGATTGAGATGTCACTATTGTATCTTAATAAGCATGAATTGTGTAGTAATCATGAAAGTGCTAGATTTTTCATGAAGAGCAAGCTCAAATCTTTAACATAAAGGCAAAACTTTTGCATGCTTCTTCATGTGCGTGATGTGATGCTTTTGTGTGAGTATATGTATTTGTGGATATATATTTGTACTGTTGTTACCTCTATATCTATGACACTTTTTATGTTTTTGAGAGTCTAACAATTTAAGTTTGACCAGAAATTTGCGCATGAAATTTTTATTTTTTTTGAATTGACATTTATATATTTGTAATCTACGTAAAAAGTACTATAAGTCATAATAATTGATAATTCAAAATGTTCAAAAGATTTATGAAAAATTTACGATAAAAGATAGACTTGTTTGACTCTTAAAATTCGAAAGGTGACATTTAAGCGATGGGACGGAGGGAGTACTTCTCTAGGGGAAAACAAGTTCTGTTTTTCTAATGGACTCTACTTCATGGTGGGAAGATTTACCGTATCTGCTGTCAAGATATTAGTAATTATATTGAGAAATTTATTAAATATATGAAAATTATTTGTGTTGGGTTATCCCACATCGGAAGTGGAAGGGGCTGGTGGTCAATTTATAAGTGTGAGGGAAAGCCTCAACCTTTGAGCTAGCTTTTGGGTTGAGAAGGCCCAAGACCACCCAACATTGGTATCAGAGCCCAGGTTGTCAACAAGTCTCAGCCCACCGGGAGAAACTGGGTTGTTGCTCTCTCCAGCCCAAGGCCCAATGTGTGAAGGGGGAAATTGTTGGGTTATCCCACATCGAAAGTGAAAGGGGCTGGTGGTCAATTTATAAGTGTGAGGGAAAGCCTCAACCTTTGAGCTAGCTTTTGGGTTGAGAAGGCCCAAGATCACCCAACAATTTAATGGAAATCTAGTAATAACGTAAGCTCTTGATCCAGCGCTGCATGTGAATAATGAAACTTGCTTAATCTTTATTGTCCTCCTCAAACTTCAAATCTTGGATCAATAGTTCAAAATCAAGATAGAAAAGCAAAAATAAATGATAAAAAATTAGAAAAACAACATAAATGATGGACAAATTCTACAGTTAAACAATAAAATTTCGTTCATAGTCCTATTTAGCGAAGGATTTGGGATGGATGATTAAAAAAAATCTGTTAGCAACAAAGTTCATAGAACTTTTTTTTGTTCATTTCCCTTTATTTAGCATATTTCCTACCTCAACCATGTTCTGATAATTTTTTATTTTAAATTTTGACATTTTAATTTATTTTTTTCTTGTAACTTCTGGAGCTTGATACTAAAAATTACTACTTAGAAAAGGAGTTGTAGTTATGTCCAGTAACAAAAAAGAGATCAACTTTCTAGCTAGCAGTCACAAGTTATCGTTGTTCGACCATTCAAATATATATGTTGTTTTTTTACAAAGAAAATTCAACTCGATGGAGTATTAATCAATCAAATCAGGAGATATATATACACATTACAACATCATTGTCGAACTCCCTGTTCCCGTGACAATGTAGCTATCAATTATCATGTGGTATACATAGAGCTAGTTATTAATTTATTAATAGAAGGTTATAACAAGCTAAGGTCCCCATCAATCACATGTTTTAAATTAAAGAATAAAAAATAGGAAGATAAATCACGACCATATATAACTAGCTATGTATTCAATTCATGTCAATATTGGTCTGTACTGAATCAGTGTTAGAATCAGAATTTTCATTAAACTAATTCAAAATATAAAAAAAAATTAAACAAAATCAAAAAGAATCAAGTGAATTCAATATCTACTCTATATTCATAACAAATAAATTAATTTTATATTGTATCGTATAATGAGATTTGGATGAACTCTTGTGCCTGACTCCGCCCTTATAGTGAATTATGCAGTACTTTAATTGTGACTTAAATTTGATGCCAACTTAACGTCGTCATTTATCACGAGAGTGATATCGACTACAGCTTTCGTATAGAAAATATCTCCATTCCATGAATAAAAATGATCATTATAAACATTTATGAAATTGTGCTGTTTATATGTATGATGAGAACACGATAAGCTAATTAATCTCTCTCTCTCTATGTATATATATATATATATATATATATATATATATATATATATATATATATATATATATATATATATATAATTCAGGTATAATATGTATATCAGTTAAAAAAAGTAACAAGTGAAGCTTGCGGTAATTTAGCGTAAGACACCAAAAAATAAAGAAATAAATAAATGGTGAAATTATGCAGAATAATAAACATGTAGTCTATATTAGGTACTATAATAAATAATTGTAATTTGCGATTACAGTTTTCCCAATTCTTGCTATTCGTCTGAATTGTATAATTCGGTTTCTGAGTGTTTGATCCAAAATTTTATATATGTTTATCCTAGCTATTCATATACAATATATGAAAAAAATCATAATAAATTATCATATTTGTATATTGATAAGCAAAATATACAAAATGAAGTTCTCAAAAATTTATAAATGTATAAATGCATAATACATCCAATGGTGAAAGCCCAGACTTTATCGGGCATAATATTCCAAGAATTGGGTCGCCCATATTATCATCAGCCCACCACGATTCTTACATGGACCATAAGAAATCGTGATTCCTTGGACTGCTACTTCCCATAGGCCTGGTTCGGTTGGAGAACAATTTTTTCAAGATTAATTAATTATTGGAAAAATTATATGAAATAGTAAACTATTAATTCAAATTAATTGTTATAGTTTTAGTTTATTTTATTTGTAATTCGCAGTAAATATCTTCTTTTTTGCCATCAGGTTCGATATACAATTATTCATTTTCGGTATACAATTACTCATTTGGTATACAAATGTATAAGATGAGTTGTGTTTGTATTAAACGAGAGAAAATTATATATACAAATAAAAATTCATATAATTTCGTCCTATATACTTATAATATACAAATAACAATGTATAAGTGAATTTATACAAAACTGAACAATTTGTATAAAGTTGGATGTATCTAGCGAATTACACAAATCAAAAGCTTCATAACAAACATAGAATTTGTTATGGAGCGCAATTATGCAAACTATAATTATAACATACAAATATGATTTTTATGTTTGCTATCTGTGAAAGTTATTAATTGTGTTATTTCATTCTTAATATGGGATAAAATAACAACATATAAATATGATTTTTATGTTTGCTATATGTGAAAGTTGCTCCATTATTATAGGATTAATTGTGTTATTCCATCCTTAATATGAGATAAAATAACATTATAATCTTGAAATAAGTTATTCCGCAATTTTGTTCCAACCCAAATAAAACAGACTTACCTAAAATTAATCTCGAAATTATTTATATCTTATACTTCTCACCAAATGATCCATAAGTGCCCGTAACAAAGATTTCCAATCTATTGCACCATTAAAGTTGCAAAAGTGATATTTTTAATTCTTTTACATGCTTATTGTATGAGCAAATATCTCTTCTTCTTTTGCACATAATTGTGTATGAGTTGAACTCTATTTTTAATAGAGTTAAAAAGAACACAAACAACCTAACAAAATATTAGTGGCCTAAAAAATGAACTCATGTAAGTTCAATTTAAATTGCATTTTTTAGATACCAAATTGTCTTTTTGGGAACACTTTAATAAAGCTTAATATTTTTGGAATGGTGCCAAAACACCTTTTAAATAGGAAAACATGTGAAATTAACAATTGTGATTCACTATATGGCAAATCTTAGAAAGTTGAATAGTGGGCTTCTTTTTTATAACCAATCCCAAACTTGGCTATAGACTACACAAGTACAGTCCAAATGCTTAGTACATCTAATTTAGGTAAAACTTAATTTATTTGGGCCAAAAGCTATTGCAAAATCTTTTATCTTTTCAACCCAATATGGCCTAAACAATGGGTATAAAACCATGTTTTGGTTTGGTTAAGCACTTTAAAAGCATTTAGAGATTGAAAAAGCACAAACAATACAAAAGCAAGAGAAGGAAACTACCACTAAATATAAACAATTAACACACTTGCTTAGCTTTAAGATCTCAAGCGTGGAGTTTCAACAGCCCCTTTTTGACTATATAATACAACAATGTCATTTGTTTTATTTTCGATTGCAAACAGCTGTGTGGGGGAACTACAACAAGACAATGTTGTTCTAATTAATTTGCGCATTATCGTGAAAAATGAAATCAACTCGTATCAAATTTGTGGAATAATTAATTTATATCATCTAGATTTTAGTTTTGAGAAATCGATTTAATTATGATATTTCAATCTTAGAGGATATATTAACTCACATTTCCTTTTTGATTGTTTCAATTGTAATTACAATTCATTTGAATACTTTTTTAGTCAATGAAATTGGTAACCTATATGATTCATCAGAAAAAGGGCATAATAGTTATTTTTTTCTTCGGTATAACAGGATTACTAATTAGGTACTCGCTGGATTTCTTCAGGACATTTCCCACCAAGCTATGTATATGAATCATTAAATTTCCTTTCATGAAATAAATGTATTTCCCTTTTGGGCCGGTCGTGGGAGAGGAGGGATTTGAACCTTTGACACCGTGGTGTTTCCATCATGTACTCAATTACTACTTTTCGCACATTTTCCTCGAAATGAGAAAAAAGATAGTACACTTGAATTGTATTATTTAAGTGTTTATACATATAATGAGGCGAATTCACATTTAAGTTGTTGAGTTTGTGGCCTTAAGTTAATAATGTAATAATACCTTAATTTACAGTCAAATATTTTTCGACATTGACAAGTTTTTTCTCAATATATAAAGAAAGAATATGTGGAAAAGTTACTAAATTAATGTGAGTCCAAATCTAAAACTATAAATTCGCCCATGCCCCTGGATATTAAGTTATCAGGTATATCAAAGCTTAAGTAGATAGCATGAAATTACACGTGCATTTTATCATTATTAGAATTTGAACCCCTACCATTCATGATTTTCTCTCACATCATTAATTCACTAATCTTCAAGTACTCCATAGCCCCAACACTTAACAAATAATACTCTTTCCATTTTAAATAAAGGGGAAAAATAAAAATATATGCTCAAATTTTCAAAAATGGTATGTTAATATTCTCCGTCATATTTTTTGTTAATCATAGCCCTTGCCGTCGAATAATCAGTGCAAAATTGTCCTTTCCTCTAATGAAACACTCATTTTATACACGTAGCGCAATCCTAAGCCCTAACTCAATTGACCAATTTATTAACCAAAATTTCAAACACCCACCCATAACCCATTTAACTCACCCGATTTCCACTTGGGAACACACTTTAAAAAGGGTGAAATTGGAAGAGAAAAGTAAGCATTTTCTTGATTTTATGAAACACCATTTAATTATGAAAAGATGCATCATTTATTTCGAAACAGAGATAGTAGTAACTAGTAAGGGAAGTGTTTTAACACACGGTGGAATTTGCTAGGAATCAATGAATGATGGGTAATTATTGAGTAAATATTTTAAAAGATCACTCGAAGTATGTGAAATTATTTGAAAAAGTCACTCAACATTATTTTATATCAATAAAGTCACTCAACTTAGGGATTTCCTTTTATAAAATTACTCAACTTTAACTGTTTTTCTAGGAAATTATTATAACCAAAAAATAAAAAAAAATAATTACACAAACCACCCTCTAAATTTAGTTTTATAATGCTTATTTCATTGTAGTTTATAATATTATGCTTAACTCTCTTAATTTATTTTCTTTAACAAATATTTTCTTAAACTAATTATTATTAGCATAAAAATTATGATGTAATTAAATTTTCATTTATCATACATTAAATCATAAATATATAGAGCATAAAATCCATGAATTTAGGCCAAAGGCAAATCTATACTGATTTCAAGTTTGAATTTTTTTTACATCTTGAAGACGACGACGTTAAATCACTGCCTAACATATATTTGTTACTGATTTTGGCTTCATTAAGTAGATCTGTACACTCTTTCCATAACCTACACATCCCTTATAAGTATTTCTTTAACCTTTTTTTCCTTAAAAACTACATGTATGTTGACCAACTTAATAAATGTATGACAAATAAAAATTTAATTAAATCATAATTTTTATGCTAATAATAATTAGTTTAAGAAAATATTTGTTAAAGAAAATAAATTAAGAGAGTTAAGCATAGTATTATAAACTATAATGAAAATAAATATTATAAAACTAAACTTGAAGGGTGGTTTGTATAATTATTTTTCTTATTTTTTGGTTATAATGATTTCCTAGAAAAATAGTTGAAGTTGAGTGATTTTATAAAAGGAAATTTCTAAGTTAAGTAACTTTATTGATATAAAATAAAGTTGAGTGACTTTTTGAAATAATTTTACATATTTAAATAATCTTTTAAGAAATTTAGTCGTAATTATTATATGAAAATATTTAAAGATGTCTAGTGGCTGTTAAATTATGGTTGTTTAATCATAATTTAACAAAAAAAAAAGAGCAACGTTACGTTCTTGACTTGTTTCTCATGATTGTTTTGTAGCCCACAGTAAACTTATTAATTTCCACAAAAGAAGGGTTTCGTTGGTAGGGTAATATTTCATTCCTTTCTTTGTATAGAAGAGACAGCCTGTTAAAGTCTTTTGAGAAACCTCCCTTCCTAAGTTTACTTTTTTCAACGGCTTAAGTAAACAATTTCAATATTAATTAACAACTACGATACGTTTTGTATCATGTTCCTCTTTTTCTTCTAATTAAAAAAAATGATTATACAGACTCCCTTTTAAAATTTTGTTGATTAGTACTTCAAACGTACGGAACAAAACATAAAAAAAAAGCTTAATTAATGTCAGATTACTTAAAGTCACAGAGGCAGATCAAGCTTTGTTTCAAGCTACGAGTTCGATTTTGCCCAAATCATGTATACAAATTAAGAAATTCATTAGGGGCAACTTTCACATATAGCAAATATAAAATTCATATTTGTATGTTATAGTAAAATTTATATAATTGCGCTTCATAGTAAACTTATATATGTATAATTCGTTATACATATACAATTGAAGCAAATTGTATAAAATGAGAAAGAAAGAAATTATATACAATTTGAATCTTATAAAACGAGAAAATGAGAAAAGCATAACTGAATTGTATAAAACGAGAAAGAGAGAAATTATATATAATTTGAATTTGTATAAAACGAGAGAGAGAGAAAGACAAAAAGAGATTTGTACAGGGAATATACAATTGAATTGAATTGTATAAAACGAGAAAAAGAGAAATTATATATAATTTGAATTTGTATAAAACGAGAAAGGCAAAATAGACTTGACAAGAAAATATTTATATTATATGATTATAATTGTATAGGACGAAGATATATGTAATTACATGCATTTATATAATTTTCTCTCGCTTTATACAATTAGAAATAATTTATACAATTCTATTTTATAAAGCGAGAGAGGCGAGCGACAGAAATAAACGAGCGAGAGAGGGAGAGTGACGAGCAAGAATATGAGGGAGAGAGGGACTGACAAACAGTTTGCTATGGAACACAAATAAATCAAAGGGTACTATATTTATTTTATATTATTAATTTATCATTCTATACTATTATCTCATTTATTAAATATTTGACCGTGAATCCAATAGTTATTACTATATTTATTAACTCAACAAGGTAGTAAACTCGCACTAAAAGTTCATAAACTCAAAATTGTGGATCTCCCTCTCTTAAAAAAATATTATACGAAATATTATATTTATTATCTTCCCAATCAGCTCCTACTAAGGTGATTTTTGCAATTTTAAAAAAGAAAAAAGTACTTAATTAATGTTTTAATGTTGAAAAATCGTGATATTAAACAATGATGAAAATAAACAAGAACATCCGGCCTCGACTTATTTTTTTCGTGTCTACCAAAGTACCATAATCATATATTTATCATAAGACATTTGGAAACTATGTTAAAATGATATTTTTGTAAAATTGGAATTGTACTTGCATTTGCAATCCATCCATGTGAAAGAAAAGGAAAATATGGAAAATTTACTTGTGGGTATTGGGTAACAATGACTTTGATAATAGACATTCCTAAAGCTAGATCCAGAAAATCACCAACTCCTTCAATAATAATTGAAGCAATAAAATATTGAATAAACTCAAACTATACGTGGTCCGTATCCAAACGTGTCAACTTATTAAAAAGTAAAACATATTGAATACTTCACTACATCCTTTTCCTCTGTATGAAAATCCCCTTATATACCCCACTCACTCAATTCTTCTCATAAACCTCATAAACAAACTCTCCTCTAAAGTTTTCTCTTAGCTTTTTATCAATATTTGTCTCTCCTTCTTAAGTGAACAAAGCAAAAATTCAAAAAAAAATGGATCAAAAATTGCCAGTTATAGCGAAAAAGTTCTGGAAGATAGTCCGCGTGGCTTATTTCATGTTGAGGAAAGGATTATTATCAAAGAGGAAATTAATGTTCGATCTCAACTTATTAATGAAACGTGGTAAAATTGCTGGCAAAGCCGTCTTCCAAAATCTGATGTTCCATGGCCATAATAATAATAATAATATAAATCATGTGCATCAATCAACTTCAAAAGAGTATTACGAGTTCAGTTGCAGTAACAGCCCGGCTTTTCACCTCCCTTTCCACCTCAACAAGCGCATTAATAAGCACAATCACAATGCAGTAACTGTCACTGAACACGACGACGTTTCAATGATGAACGCTGCCGTTTTGAAGGCATTGGAAATGCTTCAGAGCGAAACCGCATCACCTGCTTTGCCTGGATTCGGGAGGACTCCAATGGTGAGGCAATTAAGGATTACTGACTCGCCTTTTCCATTAAGAGAAGCTGATAACGGTGAAATCATTAGCCACGTTGATGAGAAAGCTGATGAATTCATTTCTCGGTTCTACAGAGATTTGAGAAGAGAGGCTGCATCTGCTTTTGCTTAATTTTTTTTTCCTTCAAAATTCGTGAATGGCAATAATATATGTATAGAAAGAGCTTATATATGCAGTTTGGGAGCTCTGTATACTGCAAATTAATTTTTGGTTTCCATTCTCTCCCGGGATTATTATTTTTTTCATAATTTTCTCTTTTTATGAAATTGTGAAAATTATTAATGTGATGATACCCGTTTATTTTTGGGAAAAATTACGCGGCTAAGCAAATTTATACTATTAATTATTCATCATAGCTATAGTTTGCTATAATTACCACTCGCGACTAACATTATACATTAATTACGTGGGCTGACTTCGAGTTTGTATAATTAGTCATGTTTGTATATGTATAATTCACCAAGATATACAAATACATATGTATAATATACAATTTTTAACCTACATACGTATACCTCTCTCCCACTCTCTACCCCCTCTCTCTCGCCTCTCTCCTCCCTCTCTCAATCTCGCTCGCCTCTCTCCTCCCTCTCCCAATCTCGCTTGCCATTTATACAAATGTATATGTATAATACACAGTTATATACAATTATATACATTTACAATTCACCTCTCTCTCACTCTCTGCCCTCTCTCTCTCGCCTCTCTCGATCTCGCTAGCCTCTTTCCTCTCTCTCCCAGTCTCGCTCGCCTCTCTCCTCCCTCTCCCAATCTCTCTTGCCATATATACAAATATATATGTATAATATACAATTATCTAACCAATATACATATACAATTCACCTTTCTCCACTCTTTTCCCCCTTCTCTCTCGCCTCTCTCCTCTCTCTCCCAGTCTCGCTCGCCTCTCTCCTCCATATAACATGTAGCTACAAATTGTAATTATCAAACTATAGCTATAGAGAGTAATTAATTATTTTTAAGTGGCTATATGTGAAAGTTTCCCTTTATTTTTTGCTTACGTATACTATTTTCAAGTGGTTCCACAATTTCTGTCTTTTGATTTAATTCTCGGCTACTTGATACAACCTTCTCTTGTAGTTGTTTGCTCGAAAATAAGAATAGCAAAAGCTAAAGAGAAAATGGCCAAAAGTTACTCCAATCTATAGCCGGATTTTCAACTATACACTCATACTTTACGGGGGTTCTAACACCTCCCTGAATTTTATAAAACTGAAATTATTACCTCTTTGAACACTTAGCTGGCAAAGTGAGTGTATCTCACTCGCAGACAAAACAGTATTAAAATTTCGTTTTAAATATCTCTTTTTAGTAAATATACTTATTTTAAATTATTTCTTGTTCTTATTTGTTTTCTTTCTTCTCCATATCAATATAAATCAAATATCTTCATCTTTCACCATCTATAAGCTATTATTGTCAGCATCATCTCCATGAATTTGTCATTTGATTTCAAACAAATTTTTAAACTCAAGTAAAACTCTTGCAAAATCAATAAACTTAAATCAATTGTAGATAAATTTACGTATTCATAGACCTCAAAATACTTTAGATCTGATTTGAGAAAAATCAAGTGCTTAATCTCTATGGAGTTCAAGGATTCTTGAAACATTCCTCCCAAATTCATTGACCGATTTATGTTCGTATCTTCACCTCATTTGGGAGGCAACACTAGAAATTGTAGAATGGGGCACACCATTTTTCTTCTTTCTTGCCTTTTAAGAACTATCATCTACGGGATCTGGGTTTAATTCAAATTCATTCCCCCCATAGATCTTTTAATTATCAATCTCAAATCTCAGTTAATCAACTACCCCACAGAAATTGTTGCTATCAATCTCATTAAATCATCAATCGTCGGTGAATCAGGCTTTTCCTCTTCGAAATTATCGATGATGATGTGGAAGACATCGAAGACTCCTCATCTTCCTCGAGAGCTTCGGTGACCTCCATTAATGGCAATAATAATCTGCCCTGTACGTCCTCTCTCCCCTATTCCTTCACTTTTTTAATTTGATTTTTAGATTTTCAAAGCAATGTTCAAATATTCCGATATCATCATTCACCTATCTTCTTCAAAGACTCAGTTCATTATTCACCTATCTTCTTCAAAGACCCAATTTTGATGAACTTATGGTGTTTTAGTAATGTTGAAAATGGTGAAAGTGCTTTGGCGATGGAAGGGATGGCTGAAAAAAAAAAAAAGAGTAATGGAATATAAAAAATGAAAAAAAAATTTATATTTGATAACTTTTCCACGTGTCAAATGCGTGAAACTTACATGCCACCATAAATCTGGTTATGACTTTTTAAGGGTATAATTATTTCATTTTTGAACAGTTCAGGGGGTGATAGGACATCTGTGATGTTTAAGTGTGTAGTTGAAAATCGGGGTATACGTTGAGGGGGCATTTGACCATTTTCTCTATAAGGTAACATGGGGTAGGTTAGCAAGTTAAAAATCGTGGAAAAATGACAGAAATTTCACATTTAAGTTCTCTTATTATCATTATTCTCTATTATTTTTACAAATTTTCAAAATCCCTAATTTTTGTGCATAGATTAATGTATCAGCGCATCAGATTAATGTATCTCGCGCAAATTAATGTATCAGCGCATCAAATTAATGTATCTCGCGCATCAGATTAGTGTATCATGTATAAAATGTACATCAGATTAGTGTATCATATATAAAATGTAATATATCTTACTTGACGATTAATGTATCTCGAGCATCACATGAATGTATCAGTGATTATATTATTGTATCAGTTTGAGGGATTTTTGTAATTATAAACTTATAAAAAATAAATGATAATTTTATTTTAAAAATATGTGATTTCTGTCATTTGTCCAAAAATCATTCCTTACTTTCGAGATAAGAAGTTGATTCTCGGAGTACATAATATTCTTGATTTTCACTGGTTTGTTTTGCCATGAATATACATTTTACTTGTCCATTTGTCTCTTTTTACTTATATCTAATATTGATACTTTATTTGTTTTTTTTTATTTATTATTTTTGACAAATTAATAATATTTTTCTACTTATTATATCCTCAATTTATTTAGAGAGTTAATATTTTTGAGAAAGGTAAAATATTTTTAATGAGTAAATTGATTTTGAAATTTTACCAATTAATAGGAGTAAAATAATAAATTCATTGTATCAATTATTATTTTCTTAATATGTACGTCAATTAAAAAAAATGGACAAGTGTAAATAAAAATGGAGGAATTATTACAATTTGAAAAAATGATTATTAAATAAGCAATTAATGTCAAGGGTAAAAAAAGTAAATAATTATCTTTTATATATATATATATAT
Source organism: Solanum sitiens (assembly GCA_016801875.1). Lineage (NCBI taxonomy): Eukaryota > Viridiplantae > Streptophyta > Magnoliopsida > Solanales > Solanaceae > Solanum > Solanum sitiens. The sequence goes on from JABWTJ010000090.1 coordinate 1,014,984, forward strand.
GTTAAAGTGACAAATAAAAAATGGCAATTCTATTTTTAAAATAACTAACAAATAAAAATAATAGAAGAGTATTTACTATTCAAGGTTACATTGGAAATGAAAACTTGCTAATTAAAGTTAATTTCATCTAAAATGGGAGAATTTGTTATTCTCTCCGTCCGTTATTATTTGTCATGGTTTTTATTTTTAAAAGTCAATCTACAAAAACTTTGACTAATATTTTAAGATGTATTTTTTTATCATATTAATATGCAAAAAATTGTAATTGATAGTACTTTTCATATAGTTTTAGAATATCTATTTTTTTAAAAAAAATATCGAATTAATATAATCTAGTTTATCTTTAAAAATTAGTTAAATTAACTTTCGATATATGTAACATGACAAATAATTCCGAATGAAGGGAGTAACTTGTAAATTCATTCACTAACACGACAGTCCATCCTTGCTTGTTATTTTGTCAAAATACTCCAAACTCTAATTGTTGCCACGACTATAGTACTATATCAAAAGAGAAATTAATGGCCCCATTAACTAATCAAGGCACTAATGAATCCATATGATAATTCCACCAAATTTCCTAAAGCAAAATTGTCTTTTGTTCATAAGTGGAACCATGTTATAGTAGTTAATATATGTGGGCTTTCTCTTTTTTATTACTTTACTAATATCTGTTTATAATTTTTTTTGTTATATTTAGTGGGTTGTAAAGCAACTCCTTTGCCTTTTACATTGGTCGTCTACTTGAACCTCTATTGGAAGAAACATCACACTTACAATATTTTACTGGATTGCTTATTAAAATTTTATTTTATTGTGGAATTGTGGTAATGTTTGATTATTATTACATCTATTTCATATTATTATAAATTATTATTAAAAAAATAGCGGTCTTAATTATTTATTAATTTACAAATATATGCATGATATAATTAGTTTCCTCTCCCAACTTAACATGACTAATTAAAACTTGGACATATTCAAAATCAGAAATCCAATATGTATTCTGCTAGAAATAATCTAAGAAGATGTAATTATAATATTAATGAAACATCAATCTCGGATAAAGAGATCTAGAAATGATTATTATCAATTTAAAAAATAAAATAAAATTGTGATTTCTTGTAGAGAAGGGCTTTTGACAGCTCTAGGACAAGATATTTACAGCTCATCTTCGAGAAGGGATTTGAAATGTAAATAAATAAAATAGAGAAAAAGCAACAAAAAAAATAAAATAAAAAGTGCATATTCAATATGAGTATATATATATAGTGGGTGTAATTATGTGCCTCCTAATCCATTCTATATATGGTTCAACAATAATATGTTATTTGTATATATTCACATTTAGGAGATTGTTTGGATAAGTGAAGTCACTTTATATCTTTAACTAAAAGGATACTCTAAATGATACTCATTACTCTCATCTGTATTTTAATTTATGGGATAGATCTAGCTTTATTTTTATTTATGAATATCTGCTAGACAAAGAAATTGTGAAATTCAAATATATCTTATCTGAAATTAAAGTTGAAAAGGTAATAATTATTATTTTAAAAAGTTTGAGTGAAGTAGAAAAAAACGTCTACTTGTTGTATTCGTTCAGATTGTGCCAAGTTTAATTCATAAATAATTGCATGGTACATGATCAGTGTGTTTGTATGGCTTTATATGTATTGCTTTTTTCTTCCTTCATTTTTCACGAATAAAAAAAAATACAAGCCTTGATTCTTACAACGCATCAAAGAGCTTCAAATTTCATAGATTAAACTCTTAACTACTTTATCTGCTAGGTTGAAGAAATTAATAATTCTAGAAAAACATAACTTATATATACTTCTTTTTTTTTCCTCAGATTGTGCCACGTTTCAGAAATTGAATGGTACATCGTCACATATATATTGAGTGAGTTTATTGACTTTGTATTGTTTTTCTTAGGGTCCAATATTTTTTTAGAAGTATATAATTAAACTACATAATTTAAAAAATGTTAAAGAAAAAGAAAATAGGAAAAAAGGTGTATTTGTTTTGGGGAAAAATCTAAGAGTTCAATAATTGAGCACTACTATGTGTTTCCCCACTCAAAAAATAACCTCAAAATTCTATCTTTATTGCAATTTGCTTTTGGTGTTCATACCAAAACTTTGCAGGCCACTATGTTTACACCTTTATATACGTGCGATAATAATTATAATAAATAAATAAAACAACCATTATGTACACTTTCTTTTTAATTCATTCCATAAGGATAGATGTCAAAAATTCTCGTGTAATGTTTGAAATTGCTTATTTTTTTTAAACATTAATTAGAGTTTATTCTATTTATACCCTTATTTTTAGCAATTCAACTCATATTTGCCCTTGCATAAATAAACAATTCCAACAATTCTTTCACATATCTGATTTTTTTCATAGATAAGGTGTAATTTTATCAATTTCTTCTTAATAAATTTCTAAAAAATGTGACTTTTTAGTAATTTCTTGGTTCTCTTTATTATTTTTTTTAAAAGAGAAGAAGATAAAATTAAGTATTATTAGTGTTTTTTTATCATCGAAAACACTAGATATTTCGAAACAAAGAAAATAGTAACAAATATATTTTATGTAACAAAATCAGTTACAAATACGTAAAAGTTAATGTTGATGTCAGTTTTTAATGTAAAATTTTTTCGCTTGTCTAACTAAATTTAACATGTACTATCTATCTTTATGGTTAGCGAGCAACAAAGGAGAATAGAAAAAAACACCTATCGCAAAGTATATGGACCGACTGCCGAGTATGCCTAGCTTATTTCGTAGAGCGCGGAAACAATTATAATAAAATGGGCAACTTTCACATATAGCAAATAAAAAATTCATATTTGTATGCTATAGCAAAGTTTGCATAATTGCGCTCCATAGCAAACATAGAAACTGTATAATTCGCTATACATATACAGTTGAAGCAAATTGTATAAAACAAAGTGTATAAAAGGAGAAAGAGAAAGACACTTGGGCAGAGAACTGTATAAAACGAATTGTTTGATTATAAGTGTATAGAACGATTATATACAATTTGAATTTGTATAAAATGAGAAAGAGAGAAAGACAAAAGATACTTGGCAGGGAATATACAATTGAATCGAATTGCATAAAACTAGAAAGAGAGAAATTAGATACAATTTGAAAATTGTATAAAACGAGAAAAAGAGAAAGACAAAAGAAACTGGGCAGGGGAGTATTTTTATTGTATAATTATAAGTGTATAAGACGAAATATATGTACTTGCATGTGTATATATAATTTTCTCACGCTTTATACAAACAAAAACACAACTTATACAATTCGCTTCTGTTTGTATAAGTGAGAAAGGCGAGAGTGGCGAGCGAAATTTGGGAGAGTGGCGAGCGAGATCTGGAAGAGGGGAGAGAGGGGAACAAATATATGTATTTATACAATTTCCTCTGCTTTATACAATTCGAAACAATTTTTATACACTTGTGTTTGTATAAAAAGTGAGGAAGCGAGGGAGAGATTGGAGGAGAGTGGCGAGCGAGAGATTGGGAGAGAGGCGCCTGGCAATTTTTTTCAAACGTTTGCTATGGAGCACAATTAAATCAAAACCTAGCTACTCTATTTATTTTAGGTTATTAGTTTGCTATTATATACAATTATCCCTAATAAAAAATATGTCTTAATAAAGTTAGTACTTCTTTTACATGTATTAATATTAATGATTGTAATTTAATTATATTATATTATACTTCAAGTATACTTATTTTTAAATTTAACGCAGACTTAAATATTGAATATGTTCTAAAAAAAGTTAACTTGATTAATATTATTGAAGCAACTTTAAATATCACAGAGATTTAAATATTGAGTATCGTCTAAAAAAAATTAAACTTTTCTTGATTAATATTATTGAAGCAACTGTCTTGAGTTCGTGATAAAAATTGATCAAATAATTTTATCAATTAGTTAATCATACACTATCAATTCTTAAGAGTAATTATAATTTCCATGATGATTTTCTTGTAATGCTTCTAACTCAATAAAGCGAGATTCTTCATTTTCTCATCCTAGACACCACTACTAGTAATTCTGAGTTTTTGCAACGAAATTATTAGGAAAGATATTGAAACATTAGTAATTTGCCAAGTTTATTGAACCGTGTTATCAATATTTTTCTTTTACAAATCTAAAAAATTTCATAGACAAATATTAATAGGATGATCTTGCACATTTGAAATCATTCCAATTCCAAATCAAATTCATTGAACAAAATTAAATTATTCTTGTTTATTAGTCTAGTTAGTTTTATCATCCAAAATCTTTCTTTTTATATATCTTCCTCTTCTTTCAATAGTATTGTTGTTAGTGATATTTAAAATTAATAATAGGTTAGCCATGTGTTTATGATATATTACTTTGGATCTTATGATAAAATATTATTTAACAACATGAAAATTTGAATAGTTTAATTTAAAGTCTAAAATATTTCTATTGTTAAAAATAATAATTTTTCTTTATTGAAGTATTAAATTTGTATTCCAATTTTTATTTTGATAATTAGACTTGACAAAGTTTAGATTTTGCATGCAAATATTTTTTTTATGGGTTAAAACTTAAAAGAGAGAAGCCTATCACTATATTAAATAAAAATGATTATTAGCGGCAATTAAGAATTATATATGTATTTTTAGCAGTTGACATTGATTCTAATAAAACTTAACTAATGTTAATAAAGACTTTAATACTCTTTATTAATGTCAATATTTATTACCGCTAAAAGTTAATTTTTTTAAAAAGCAGTATGCTGGTTTTAATTGTGGGAATGAAACAACTTCATACGCAATTATTATAAATGAATTGGTAAATAATTTCACATGAAAATAAATAAGAAGATGAACAACAGTAAGTTTGACAAATCAAAAAGGTCGTTGACTTTACCTACCTTTAGCAGCCTTCTATAGGGCGGTTCTAATTATTAGAAGCTGAGCCAATGTTACGAGTTTAAGTTCTAACAATTTTGTTTGGAGTTCACGTGTTAATATATATAAATTTATTTAATTTTTTAATATAAATATAAGATCTACGAAAAAGTTAGTAAATTTATTTGAACCTATGAACTCCTACCTAGTGCTCTCGCTGCTAATTATTACATGTACAGTTTTACACATTTTACTAAAACAAGCTTAAATCTACAGACGTTATTTTTTCCTGCTAGTTAAAGAAATTCTGAAATTGAAATATTTTAGATGTGAAAGTTGAATAATAAATTTAATTTCAACAAGAATTAAAAAACCTTACACTTTTTGTTTTCTTTTATACTGTGCCAAGTTTAATTAATAGCATTATACATGGGGTCACGTTTTGAGTGGGTTTAAACGACTTTAAATTATTTTCTCAAACTTTATTTGCAACTATAGAACTTTTGGGGTGCATGAATATTCAAAACTCAATTGAACTTTTGGGAGCCAAGTGAATCCAAGAGAGTCTTCGATTTTCTATTAATGCATGTCTTTATCGTTAGCAAATTAATTAAGAAAAAATAAGTAAAGAGAAATTTGATTAGTTGAATTTGAGAGTATAATAATGACCACTTCTCTGTATCCTCTTTCCCGGGCCAAAAGAAGCTGAATTTTCTTTTGTGTTGGGTATGGCTTTTACTTGTGGAGTTGCTTTCTCTTTTTGAGTATATTTATGTCACGGTTTAGACCATCGTAATTGATATTTATACTAACTCTCAAGTGGGAGAACCGTTTATACTAATTAGCTAACTAACTAATTCAACTGCTAAGACATTTAAAGTTACGAAAGCAAGTTTACACTCCAACAAAAGTCTAGCAACTAAAACAAATGTAGAAATAATACCTAGATTCTGAAAGTTAATGTACCAAAACATCTATGGTTCAACCATAAGTCTAAATAAGAAGGGGTACAACCTCAAACGAAACATAAAAATCTAAAGAACTAGTCTAAGTTCGAAAATGTGGACAAAAACAAAAAGAGAACTCATGGCAATCCGAAAGAACTAGCTCACCCTTGAATTCGAATCACTGATCTTCTACGCGGGGTCTGTCAATAGCCGCCTGAAGCTACCCTGCAATTAACAAAGAAAGAGCAAGTGCAGTATCAATACACAACCATAGTGTACTGGTAGAATCACACGGCTATCCCATTAAGTGCAACATACATAAGTCATTACAACAAATAATAACATGCATACATCAAACATATACAATATCAACATCATTTACAAATACACACACTTTCACAATCCTCAAGATATACAGTTATGTCAAGTCAATGGTCCTCTCATGGAATCCACACCCAAACTCTTAGTGTATCTTTACATGGTACCCGATCTAATGTTTATACTGGAACGTGACAATCGATCTCATCTTTATGTCAGAACGTGGCAATCGATCCCATATTTATGTCAGAACGTGACAACCGATCCAAGTTAGTGAGTCGGAACGCAACGCTCGGTCCATTCAACAAGCCACAATCCCAAGTATATTCTCAAAGATCATAAAATCAAGTCATGATTCATGGCAGTCACCATTCATCTATCCTCATTCACAATTAGTGTGATCAATAATACAACATTCACATACATACATGTTTTATAATGAAGCAAGAACAAACATACATCACACAACAAGAAATCACAACAATCACCTACCTCAAACAAAGCTTTAATTCCCTAAGAAACTTGATTTTTTCTTTCTGGATTCGTTCCGCTTGTTCTAGGCTTACAAACAATTAATATAACACAAAAATCAATAAACACTAACTAATTACCTCAATTACCAACAATCTTATCAACCCTAGATCCCAATGTCTCATTAGGGTTGTTTCCACCATAAATTCTAGATCAAACCCTCCCCGAACAATAATTAGCCATTAGATTACGTTCTACGGATCGAAAAATAGATTCGGGGATTTAAAACCTTACATTTACCCTCAAGTATGGTGAAAAACTGTTAAGAAACCACCTTGGGTCGTTCCTTAGCTCTCAAAGTCGAAAAGTGTTGAATAAACGTTTTTGGGATTTATTTCTGACTTAAGTCGCGACTGGCCCGCGATGGCGGCACCCATCCCACCACATGCCCCCCCCCCCCCCCCGAGCGCCTTTCACAACACAACTTCAACCAATGACATTCATAAACTATCCGTTCACGCTAGGTAAGATCAGTTTCGGGAGTTCTACTTACCCAAATTCAATTTTGTAAAGCCGTACGATTTCCTTAACGTCTTAACTATCTACTCATGCGATCCAAATAATAATTAGATCGCCCAATTGTTACCATATTTCCCTAGACCTTACTGACTCTAATTTCATCCAATTTGGACTAGGTTGGGAAATTTCAAGTTACTACGAAAAATTATTTCGATCCAAAAATTTTCCCCATTGAATTTTCTATAATGATTGAAATCGACCGTTACAGTTTATTGAAGTCTTACAATTTGCAGTTTTTATTTACATAAGTGGGAAATAATTGAATAAAGCTGCTTAATTTTATGCATGCACACTTTTTTTTAAGTAATTCTTGAGATATTCAAGATTTAAATTACTTAGGTTCAACCGTTACCAAATGCATTTTCTAAATTACAAGTTTAAAATTTAATACTAAAACGTTTAGCTATTTTGTTTATCCTAAATTACTGTAGCGTGCGTTGAGTTAAGAGTTGTATTTGACCAGGTTAAAATGGACCTAGTTATTTTATAGGATTCCATTGATCATGTTACTGTAGACTCTAATTAGAGTATTAAAATATTGAATAAACTCGTTATACTATACATGCCCAAACGTGTTAAGTTTAAAAACATATACTGGAATACTTCACTGAGTCTTTTTCCTCTGTATGAAAAATCCCCCTATATATGCCACTCATTGCTTCTCATTAAACCACAACTCTTTACAACTTTCTCATAAATTCTTTCTCACATTCCAGGGGAAAAAAACGTGCACCTCAGTATATATATATATATATATAAAGAGAGAATCCCTACTTAATTAGACAGAAAAAATGGATCAAAAATTGACAGTTATAGCAAAAAAGTTGTGGAATATAGTCCGTGTGGCCTACTTCATGTTGAGAAAAGGATTATCATCAAAGAGAAAATTCAACTTATTAATGAAATGTGGTAAGATTGTTGGTAAAGCCGCGTTCCAAAATCTGATGATGCAGGGCTATAATAATAATAATAGTCAATCAATTTCAAAAGAGTATTACGAGTTCAGCTGTAGTAACAGCCCGGCTTTCCATCTCCCATTCAACATCAACAAACGCATTAGTAAGCATACTCAGCTCGAACACCACGACGTTTCAATGATGAATGCTGCCGTTTTAAAGGCATTTGAAATGCTACAGAGTGAAACCGCATCACTTGGTTTGCCTGGATTTGGGAGGACTCCTACGGTGAGACAATTGAGGATAACTGACTCGCCATTTCCACTAATAGAAAGTGACATGATGAGAAAGCTGATGAATTCATTTCTCCATTCTACAGAGATCTAAGAAAAGAGGCATCCGCATTTGCTTAATGTTTTTTACATAGGCAATAATATAGAAAGAGATTGTAAATGAAGAGTTGAAATTTTTATTATTTTTATTTTATGAAATTATGAAAATTGTATTAATGTTTTGATACCTGTTTGTTTCTTGCTACGGTATAATATATTCAAGAGGTTCAAATGCAGAAATTTTGCTTCCACAAATTATTTCTCTTAATCTGAATATTTATGTGATTGTCAACTACTTGTTACTTTTTCTTTTTTGCTCGAAAATAAGAAGAGCAGAAAGTAAAGTCAAAGTTAACATGGAGTAGGTTTACAAGTTAAACTTCATTCCTTTTCTTGACCCCAAGTAGATTATGTAGTGGACAAATAAAAATGAATGTATGGAATATTTATTTTCAAAGGATCGAAATGAAAAATTCATTTTTCAAAATACTTCAATATCTAATTGTTGCCACGAGTATTGTGCTATGTCAAAGAGAAATTAACTAATCAAAGACACTAATGGATCAATCCGATATACCACCGATTTTCGTAAAGCATAATTGTCTTATGTTCATAATTAGTGTAACCATGTTACCTTCTCTTTTTTACTGTACTAATATCTTTTATAGTAGTAATTATTTTGTTATATTATATGTAGTGGGTGGTAAAGCAAACTCTTTACTTTTTACGTTGGTCGTCTAATTGAACCTCCTTTGGAAGAAACATCACGCAAACAAAATTTTATTGATGCACTTGATTGCTTTATAATTTTTTTTTTTGAGAGGAATTATGGTGCTTAATTAATATAGTAAACCATACCTAATTAGGGCTAGCTGCTGGTTTTGAAACTAAAACAACAATTAAAAAAATGTTTTGACCTAATTTAACTTAAAAATTAGCACATCAAAGATGAAAATAATTCAAAACTATTTAACTAGATACAACAATCTATTTTCTTGGTACAAGTAGACGATATATATAAGATGATGTCCTAATATTGTGTAATGAACCAGGAATAAGAATGAGTATATGACTCGAATGAACTTTTAATTATTCAAAAGCCATATTTAAAAAAAAGGCCGAACTCATGATAATCAGATTTCTAAACTTGTTGGGTTTTTCCTCTCAGGTATCTCAACTACGTCATTTTCCTGTTTAATCAATGAACCATCCATAATTTGTTTCTTTTAAACAGGCTTATTTTGATCGGTTTTTCTATTGTGAATGCCTTCAATTGTGTTCGTATTGTAATAATTGTGATTGAAAGAATGAAGACAAAATGTGTGTTAGTCTCATTTATTTTCTAAATGTGTTCAAATGACTTGAAGTAAAACACAATTATTCTCGAACATTTTCACTATCAATTGAACTAATGAGTTCTGAAACAACATATGTATCATCTATCATCAATACCCCTCATAAAATCTGGTTTCACATCAGCCAACAATGTTTAAAAAAAAAAATTAGGGGTGGTTCAATGATTCAAGAGGAAAATAGCATAGTTGAGCTACCTGACGGGAAAACCCCAACATGTTTAGAGATCTGTTTATGTATTTGGCCAAAAAAAAATTATGAATTTCGTGCGGACAAGGTATTTTGACAGCTCTAGGACAAGATATATGTATATTATTATATATCATTTTCTTTTTTTTTTCTTTTTTCTTTTTTGGGGGGTGGGGGGCTAAAGGGTACAACTAGCTCATCTTCCAAAAGTGGCCTTCAATCATAGAGGGAGGGGGATTGAAATGTAAAGAAACAAAAAACTAAAATAAATACTCATATTCAATATGAGTAGTGTATATAATTATGTGTCTCCTAATCCATTATGTGGTACAACAATAATTGTGTAACAAAGATGAGGATGAATGCCAGATGTTACATTTAAGAGATTGTTTGGATAAGGGAAGTCACTTTAAATCTTTAACTAAAAGGGTACTCTAAATGATACCAGCTCCTACTATATATCATCTTCATTTTATGGGAAAAAGTTTTGCTTAACAACTTTTATGTATATCTACTAGCTAGACAAAGAAATTGTGAAATTCAAATAGTATATGTTATCTGAAAGTCGAAGAAATAATTTTAATTTCAAAAGGTATAAAAGAAGTAGAAAAAACGTATACTCCTTGTTTTCATTCACATTACGCCAAGTTATTCAGAAGTAATTATATTACTTTTTGAGTATTATTTACCTCCTGTTTCTTATTATAAATGAGTTATCCTTTTTCAAAAATAAATTATAAGATTTTCATACTTACTACTTAGTAGGCTTTTTTTCTGAGTTCGGAGCCTAAAAGGTGAAAAATGTTAACAAAAATTTCAAAACAGTATATGAAATTTCTTTTTAATTCCGCCGGAAAAAGCAAAGCAGCGATTTGTTAAATTTGTTTTTTTTTAAAGAAACTTTTTTTTAAACAATCGCTCCCAAAAGATTTATTTTCAAAATAATTTTTTTTAATAATTTTTTAATATGTCGCTGCTGAGGCAGCTACTAAAGTTTAAATTTTTTTTTTATTATTATTTTTTGCTTCTTTTTTTTTAAAAAAAGTTTAAATCAAAAAATATTTTTTTTTAAATCAAATCGCTGCCAAGGCAGCGATTTTTAATTAATTTTTTTATTTATTTTTAAAATCAAGTTGCTAAAAATAAATTGATTTAAAATCGCTGCCAGATTTGATTTTAAAAAATTTAAAAAAAAATTAAGTAAAAATCGATCGGCAGCGATTTGATGTAAAAAAATTAATATTTTTTTTGACTTAAAACTTTTTTTAAAAGAAAAAGAAGCAAAAAGATATTAAATTTTTTTTTAAAACTTAAGCAGCGATTTTGCTTTTTCCGGCGGACAAAATCGCTACTCCGTGAGCTATTTCACCGTTTTGGTTAAAAAGAAATTTCATATACCTTTTTGAAATTTTTGTTAACATTTTTCATCCTTTAGACTTCGAACTCCCTTTTTTCTGGTAGGAAAAGATTTAAGAGCTTCGTTCATTTCCATTCTCTTTGACCTATTTTGGGAGCCAAGTGAATTAAATAGACTCCTATAGTTTAGTAATTGTTTTTTTCATATAGTTTAGTATAGTATATATGTCTCTTACAAAAGAAAATTGCAGCACCAAAAAAGGACAGAGAAAAATAAAGGCAGGAACATAGATTATACTTTTGAAATTTTTTAATGTAAATAAACAATAAAACTGAAAAAGAAAAACTTATTTTTCTTTCTAGTTGAAGAGTAATTTTCACTTTTGTAGTCTTATAATAATTGTAAAATAGAAAGTAGTATGTACTATACTTTGCAGGCCACTTTATTTTTTAAAGGGAGTTTGTAAGTATGGGCAAGTGTTTAATACTCTTTTAATTTTATAAAAAATTATCTGATCTGATTTGATATAGAATTTAAAAATATAAAGAATATTTTTAAATTTTGTGATCTTAAATTAAAGTTAAGTTAAATTTATAAAATTGACCCTTGATCTTATGGCCTCAAACATGTCACGTGAAAAATTAAAATTAAAATGTTAACAAAAAAAATCATTCTTTTTATAACAAACTAAAAAGAAAAAGAAGATATTTTTTAAATCGGAGAAAGTATTAAAAGTAATTCACTGAAAACTAGAGGATGGATTGGAGCAAAATGCTAAATTAGACATCGGTAAAAGTTACTCTAAAAATAAAGCATATTATATTCTTATTTATAGTATATAAATGCGGTTAGCACTTAACAAGTTAATTCTATTCCTTTGAGAGCCAACAAAAAATGTAATTCAAATTCATTTTATTTAGAATTTCATTTTGACAATATCACACGCCCAAAATCAGCTTTAGTTATTCATTTAGCCATGGATTCTTGCACTATGTCAAAGAGAAAAGTTATCTCACTTTAGAAAATTGATTTGGAGTTTTCTGTCCAAAGATGAGTATACTTGTTAATTCTAGGAGTGTTCACGAGTACAATTTAAATATGTATTTTTTTACCGTAATTTGATTTTATGGGCATGGTTACTTGTTACTTTAATTTGTTAAAATATAAGTGTTATTTTTAATTTAGACATAACTCAAAATAAAACTGCCATTTATAAAAAGTAAAGATCTATAATATAACAATTTTCTTGAGAAAAAAATATGTAATTTTAGTAGTTTATTTTTTGTTCTTTTTATTTTAAAAGGATAAAATTAGTGGAAGAATAGTTGGTTAGAGTGCATGTCAAGGGTAGTTTTGACATTTTCTATGTTTTATTCTTCAAACAATTTATATTTTTGCTTCTTGATATTTGTATCTTTTCCTTGTTAGACCAAAAAAAAAAGCCAGAACATTAACATAATGACTCATATGTCCCGAGAAGATTCGTAACTTTGGAGCTCTTGGGCCCAACTTCCTTTTCAAAATCGGCTGAGAGAGATGTCATTCATACATAATAACTTAGTATTATATTTCCTAAATAGCACGACATTTTTGAAATATTTATCTTAGGCGTAATTTATCGGTGGCCCCCTAAATTTGACATCAATTTTTACTTAGAAATCTTAATTAAACTTTATTCATTTTAGACACTTCATGTCATATCCCGTTATGTCTATTTCACCGATGGGTTAATATTTGATATTTTACTTTTAATTGTCTTACTTTTTATTTATTTATTCTATAGTATATTAAGATTATAAAAGAGATACTACTTAAAATATCATAAATTACAATAATTAATGTTTAAATTATCTTACTTTATTATTTTATTTTATCATATATTAAGATTATATAAGAAATATTATTTAATAAATTACACATAAAGTATTATATAAGAAATATTATTTAATAAGTTACACATAAACTAAAATAAAGCACAATAATTGATAGCTTAAAATATTTAAAAACCACATAAGCATTTGATTGACTCTGCATTTCATTGTGTCATATAATGCGAGAGGGAGAGAGTAACATATATTATTTGAAAACAACTTAAAAATATACCATTACAAATTTAAAATATTTTTTAAACAATGATTAAACTCTCCAAATTTCATCAATATCACATAATATTAACTAAACTCTCCAAATTTCATCAATATCACATAATATACAAAAATAAAAAAGTAACATATTGGATCCTTGTTGACAAGGGCTCTAATGTCTAGTGATAAGAGAAGTACATAAATTTCTAAGTAGGATGAATTGAATTTGCTAATCTAGCTCATTGGTTAGAGCGTCGGATAGCTCAGTGGTTAGAGCGCAAGACCCCTAATCTTGTAGCTATGAAAACAAATACTAGGAAATCTATGTTTTTACCAAAAAATTGTTAGGAAAGATATTGAAACATTGATAATTTGACACAGCCTTTTAATTGGTTGTGTCAATATTGTTCCTTCAGAAACTTAAAGTCATTTATAAGAAAATATAAATAGTGATGATATTGCGTATTTGTAATCATTTTAATTCAAAGCAATTCAACCAAATTCAAACAAGTGTTCTTCAATAGTGCAACAAATTCTCTTATTCAAATTTCCTTTTTTCCTTTTATAGCTTCATCTTCTTTGAGATAGTATTGTTGGGAATATTTCAAATTTATAAGATATCAGTTATGTGTTATTTTAATTTACTTTGGATTTTATGATAAAAAATATTATTTAACAATATAAAGATTTGACTATTTTAATTTAAAGACTAAATTATTTCTATACTTAAAAATAAAAATATTTCTTGCCTTATTTTCTAAATAATGATTTTGTACTTTTTTTTCTTAACAAACTTCAGTATTTAATTTTTTTTAACAAAAATAAAATCATAAATCCACCTTATAAATTATTTGGTGCTCCTTATTTTTTAGACTTGAAACAAAGACTTTACTATCTTCTTCTTTTTGTTGTCACCATTTCGTTTCCTAGCAAATTACTGATGTATACATTTTTATCATCACCAATTCATTAGATTTAACCATTATAATTGATGATGAAAAGTCTATTTACATATGTTAGGGCCTGTTTGGATATGCTTTTGGCTTATAAAAATTTCTCCGACAATGTTTGAAATTGCTTGATTTTAAACTTAAGTTAAGAGTTTTAGTCTATTCAATTATACCCTTGCATTGTCTTTAGCAATAAAACTCATATTGAATATACAATTCCTAAAAAAAATTCATATCTAATTTCCTAGATTTTCTCTCAAACAAAATATTAGATTACGAAGAAGAAAAAATCAGAATGAAGGGAGAGTTGTAGAGTGAAATGAATAAACTCCAATCCAAGTTTACCACTAATCCTTTCTTGAAGTATTAAAATTGTATTCCAATATCTTTTGGTAATTGAATGGGTCAGAAGAGAGAAGCCTAGGTTGATTTTAATTGTGGAAAAGGAACAACTTTACTCGATAATAAAAGCATAGGCAAATAATTTGACATGAAATTAATAAAAGAGATGGACAACAGTAAGTTTTGACTAATCAAAAAGTTCCTTCACTTTGCCTACTTTCAGCAGCCTTCTAAAGGACGGTTCTAAGTTCTAACTAAAATATATTTTTTTGTCCAAATTTATTAGACACATTTTATTTTTAGAGAGTTAAAAAATTTAAATTATTAAAACAAAATTATGGAATCTTAAAATAATATATAAAATAAAATTAATATATTTGTAAACTACATAAAAAGTACTATAAGTCATAATAATTGATCATTCAATGTATTTTAAAATTTATGATTAAATATAGACTTGTTTGAATCTCAAAATCTGAGATATGTCACAAGGAATACATATTTTTGAAGGGCCTGGCTCGAGAAAAATGTTACTTTTTAACTAAAAGGGCATAAATACTACACCAAAAATAATTTTTGGTAACAATTATTTAAAATTCAATTGCCGCTAAATATTTTGTTTTAGAGAAAATTACTAGTGAATCATATTTAAAACTTTTTATAGATGTTATTCAATAACAATTTGTATAAATATCCGTAAAAACTTTAGAAATTTTTGTTTCTGTGTGCAAATTAATAATCGCTTAAAATTATTTTTGTCATTGTAATTGAAACCAACTTTACTCATTTTATTAGATCAAGCTTAGCTTAACAGACGTTGTGTTTCCTACCTATCTGTGAAACTCAAACATTTTAGATATATATAAAAAATGAATAATAAATATAATTTCAATAAGAATTAAAATCTTTCATGGTCACGTTTTGAGTGGGTTGAATGGCTTTGATTTTTTTGTCTGAAACTAAAAATGTGGTCTCTAATGTAAATAACCATTGTGAATTCAAATTATAAAACCTAAAACCCAAAGTCTAAACATGTAGATAAAAAATACTATATTATTGTATTTAGTGAAGGATGTAAGTAATAGGAGCCTCTATAGTCAATCAATTTGATCAATTAAGTTTCTTAGGCACCTGTTTAAAATCATTAATTAAGTTGTGTGTTAGAATGTCGGGGTGAAATTGGATAAACTCAAATGAACAATCAATGATAGCTCTAATGATTATATTAATGAATTTAAATCATTGGCCTCATTCTAGTTGATTGACATGTAAATAATAGAGGTGTAATTACAATTACTAGGTCATAATGAAGCCACGTGGATTTTTCTTCTATGAAGGGTTACTTGCCCATGATTAATTCCACACTCGTACGCTATTGAAATTAATTGAGCCAAGGTAGCACACTCATATCTTTTATGAACTTGTGGAATTCTAGTAAGTTTGGCTAAAAATATTTAATTAACACTAGAGAAAAGGGTTAAAAATATTTTTCAATTTTGATTTATTAGTTGACTATATCTCTGACGTTAAAATAAAATTATTTATACCCTCACCGTCACTAATTTCACTATTTATATCCCTCAATTGACGAAAATTCCCAAATTAAATCAAATTAACCCAAAATTTTGAAAAGACCCATTCCTCAACTTAAACCCAATACCCGACCCGTCTAAAAACCTAACCCAATACATTTTACTCATTTTCCTCACCCATTATTTCAAAAGATCTCAAACCCCACAAACTCAAGAACTAATAAATCTTTTACTTTTTTCATAAGTAATAATTTAGATGACAGATGTAAAATTTTCAACCGGAGGTATTGGATTATTATGATGTTGAATAATGTAAGGTTTGAGACGGAGTTTATTTTTGAAGTTTTTTCATTTTCTGGGTTTTCTTTCATTGTTGCTAGATTGTTCACAATGAACAGGGGATGGAGAAGAATGAGAAGATTATTGTTATTTTGTTTGACTCTAAAAAACTCAGCAAACAACATGGATTTTATCATTATACATCAACCTTCTTAAACTAATATTGCTTTCCATTCTAATGCTCTGGAAAAAAAAAGTCTAATGAATATGAAAATGGGGAATTTCTTGGAGATCCAAAAGCTGAAATTTATGACAATTTTATTTAAGCAGAAAAAAAGAAGAAGAATAATATTGATATGCTTTGCTTTAACTTAGATCTGTGATAATGCTGAATTAATGGCTGGCATGCCATACGAAGGAAAGTTCAATTTTTCATGGCTGCCACACTTGGTGGATTAATGGCTGGCATGAATTTTTCAGCAGATGAATCCTTCACATGTTTGCCTAGATCATTTTATCCTAGTTGTTTGGCTTCTTTTGAAATAATGGATAAAAAGATTAATTGGGTTAGATTTTTAGACGGGTCGGGTATTGGGTTTAAGTTGAGGGACGGGTCTTTTTTAAAATTTTGGGTTAATTTGATTCAATTTGGGAATTTCTGTCAATTGAGGGTATAAATGGTGAAATTAATGACGGCGAGGGTATAAATAACTTTGTTTTAACGGCAGAGATATAATCAACTAATAAACCAAAGTTAAGGAGTATTTTTTACCCTTTTCCCTTAAATAATATAATTTAAAGCAATCGAAGAAAAGTATTGGAAGGTGACTTAAAGGACTCCGGATCTACAAAATCAGCACATCCATCTTCCTCTAATAATTGAAACAATAGAATAATATTGAATCTCAAATCGTCGTAATATACCATATGTTTCTACTTGTTATATTTATACGTGTTATCCTCACAAATGCAGGGATCTGATCTCTGATAGAGTACTCTCATCCAGATATAAATGGAGTATTTTGTAAAGTTGGAGTTAATTCGCTAAATAATCACTCAAGTTTAGGGATTTGTCTTGAAATACCATTTATGTTTCATTTAGGATCAAAATATTATTCAAGTATCACTATTTTCCTCTAAATATACTTGACGCTACAAAAGTCTCACTCTCTCCTAGTTGGCATGACACATCATTAATTTTTTTTAAAATAATAGACTAATTTAATCCATTAAATCCATTTAACTAAAATAATGATCATATTATTTTTAAAAAAAAATTATACTAGTTATAAAAAACAAATTTACATACTTCAGAATCTTATATAAGAATTAATTTTTTTTATTTTTTTATGCAATGAAGAATAGTTTTTTAAAAGTTATCATAATGTCATCAATTTTGAATAACTATAAAGACATATATTAAAACAAATTGATATATATATCACTTATGAATGTCAACCTATATCAGCTAATCATATATTATTTAATGGATCAATAATATTAAAGGTCAATTAGTTGGGTGCTTTGAAATCCATATACACATACAATATTTTTTGAAAATAAAATAGAAAGTGAATAATATTTATATTAGAAAAATAAATTTTATCTTTATTTACCAGTATATTAATCTTGTATAATATGTATATTGTTGAATTAAAATAGGCAATTCAATTAATTATCACTTGTATTTCATATATTTGAGATGAGATAAAAATATATATTGGTGCTTAATTTATGAGAAGTTAAAATACAATATAATATAAAATAAAGAATAAAATTAAATTAAATTTTAAAAAACTCAAATAATAATTTTCTCTTTCATATCAGCCTTTTGTCAACCTTAAAAATTTATTTGAATACTATAACGAAAAAAGTTGCTTAAAATTTTCAAATAATTTACTTCGGAATTTTAAAAATTATCGGGTAATAATAGCACACAGAGATTTTTTTTTAATTAAATTTTGTTTGATAAAAAATATATAAAGGAATTAGATTTTGTATTTTTTTTTATAATCTTCATAAATTCTCATGTAATTTTTATATTTATTTTGGAGAGACATATGTTTGAGTTAAATAGGTCTATTATTTTTTTAAAGGACGATTTATTGACATGATGTATTGACTAGAATAGGAGACTTTTGAGGTATTTAATATTGTTTTTTGGATAAAAAATATAATAATATTCACTTTCTATTTGTTCAGAATAAAATCGTAAGCATCAATTTTAAAATACACAATTAATATTATTGTAATAGTTAATTGACCTTTAATATTATTGATTCATTATACAATTTATGATTAATTGATGTAAGTTAGCATTCATGAGTGATGTGTATATCAATGATTTTTTGAATGTATGTGTTTATAAGTATTCAAAATTGATGATGTTATAGTACTTTTTAAAAACCTATTCTTCAAAAGATACAAAAATAAGAAAGTTTAATTATGATAAAAGATTCTCAAGTATGAAAATTTATTCTTAACAAACTAATATATCTTTAAAAAAATATTATAATCATTATTTTAGTTAAATGAGTTTAATGAATTAAATTAGTTTATTATTAAAAAAAGACTTTAATGACATGTCATGCTAACTAGGAGAGAACGTGGAGTTTTTGGAGTGTTAAGTATATTTGAAGGAAAATAGTAATAGTTGAGTGATATTTTGGTCCTAAGTGAAACATAAATGATATTTCAAGGCAATTTCCTAAACTTGGGTGACCATTTAGGGAATTGACTCGTAAAGTTATCATGTCATGTGGTAGGTGAAAAGTGCAGTGTCCTACACCAATAGGAAGAGTAGACGAGATTGCCTGTTTCAGTGTCTCATAAACAAAGGAACCTGGTCCGTTGTTAAGTTCTCTCGTCCAGATTCATTAATGGGAACAATTGTAAAGTTGTCGTGTCAGATGTTGGTAAGACGTCAGCATAGTACACCAATCCATTTTAAAATCAGTTGTTTGTTTAACGGTCAATAACTCTTTATAGATGACTTAGTCGACATGACAAACAACAAATAAATTCATTCATTCAAAGAAGGAAGTCAACCAATAAGTCTTTCAAAGAACTCGAAAGAAGTTTGAAAGGGACCTGGTCACTGCAAGACTACGATAAAAAACGGTGAATAGACAACCGTCAGAAAATTTCCACCTCTGATGTGATAGGTGCAGAACTTTTCTAACAACAAGTCGAAAAAAAGAAAATAAATTTATAACTTGTAATAATATTTTGTAGTTTCATTTTTAATAAATCTTAATTCAAAATTGCTAATATATTATCCACCTATTAAAGCTAACCCATTGGGAGACTAGAGAGGATGTTCAAGCAAGTTAATAAAGGGTCATCTGAATGGGTTCAAAATTCATAAGAAACATTAATACAGTGTCCCAATGCAAGTTACAAGTTGATACTCTTGCTTGCACTTTCTCTAACATGATTTTGTGGATTTTTGGATGTTAGTATTTAGTGTAAATTTTTGTTATGCTTGTTTAAATTTTATGTAATATTATCTCAATAAAATTAATGACTTAAAATTAATTTTGAGTATAGGGTCTTAAGTATATGACTTATATGAACAAAACAAAAATGGTATACTGTTCTTGGTTTTTCTTAGCTATTGTTTTTAGTGTAATATTAATAATGTAGTATACTTTACACGGTAAAATTATTATTTATAAAATAACTTTAATCTAAATTAATAAGATTGTAGTCATGTGTTTCCAATATAATACTTAAATTATATTTTAAAAACAGTATTTATTATTATGGAAATTTGAGTAATTTTTATCTAAAATTTTATAATATTTCTATTAAAATACATAAGTTTCCTTTTTTAATATAGATATTGTACTACTTTTTTACGATCTTTAATTAAAATCTTTTAAGGTCTCAAAATGTAGATGACCTAAAGAAAAGTTTTTTCATTCACTCATGTCGCTTGAGCCACCCCAGTGACCCCGGTCGTGGACACAACTATTAATAGGGTTGTATTTTTGCAATAGTTTTGTTAGGAAAATATTGAATTCAATAATTTAATTTGGAAAGTCTATGAACAGTGCTATTGATATTTTTCCTTATATTTGTCTAATATGTTTTATCTCTTATAAAAGACTACTGTTTGCATATTAGACGATTATTTTTCTCTGTTTCATTTCATCAAACTCTATTGCATATTTATCTACGTGTTTACTATAAACTGTTTTGTTGAAACTAAGTAGGTTAATATACTCGTAGTTGAAAAAGTGAGGGAGTTAGTAACAAATCGTTACTATTTTATCAAACTTTATATGCAAGTATAGAACTCATGGGTTGCTTGATTATTTAAAACATAATTGAAATTTGATTTGAGGAATTTAGGTAGGATTATAATAATTGACCACTTCTTGTATCCCTCTTTCTTCCGGCCAAAAGAAGCTGAATTTTCTTTTGTGTTGGGGTATAGCTTTTGCTTTTGATTTTGAAGTTACTTTTTAATTTTAGTTTATTTACAAGTTCTATAATTTGCTTCGTGCCCAATTGTGTCCAACTTTAAAACTTACACATAAAAAATACAGTAAAAGATGTGAGTAGCTAGTAGTCCAGAAATACAAAAATTCTCTATTAGTTTGATGGTTGTGTTCTTGTTACGTTATTTTATTTTATTTTTGGAAAATTTTCGAATTGATAATAAGAAAAGCAAAAAAGAATTAAAAAAAAAGGAAAAATTACATGAATTGATATATTTTAATAAATAATTACTGATTTTAGCAATACTTTTTATTTATTACCATTTATAGCAATACTATGTTAAATCTGCAATATGTATTAAAAGTGAATTATATATGCAATATATTTGAATTATATATGAATTATAATTGTTTTTTAAATATATTATGTTTGTTTGGTAAAAATTTGACACATTGTATTAAAAGTCTATTACAATGTGTGATAAATAAATTATCAATCATAAAAATTTGAATTATATGTGAATAAAAAACTATTCTTTGTAATATGAATTAAACTTGTATTATAAATAAATTAAAAGTGATCAAGTGAAAAAAAATATTATTACTATAAATGATAAATATTTTTTTATTATAATATATTTATGTAAGTTTCCCTTAAAAAAATTTAGAAATTATTACAAGTTGAAGTTGAGCATATTGAATAGAACAAGGTTAGCAAGTTAAAATTTATTCCTTCCTTCGAGTCCAAGAGAAAATGTGATTTTATAAGAGTAGTTCAACGTTATGGTCACATGACAAATTACATGCATTCTAGAAAATAATCGTATCTAATTATTGGACTAATTTGATCTATTAAGTTACGTAATCACTTGTTTAAAATCATTAACTAAGTTTTGTGTTACGCTTAAGGTGAATGTTCGGATGCAAAAAGAACAAATCAGTCATACCTTTGAGTCCGGAGCCTAAATGGTATAAAATATTATAAAAAATTTTAAAACGGTATATGAATTTTTATTTTAACTAAAAGAGCAAAATCGCTGGAAGAGCAGCGATTTCGCTCGCCGAAAAAAGTGAAATTGCCTTAGCAGCGATTTTCAAAACAAATTTTTGTTAATGATTTTTTTAATAAATCGCTGCCTAAGCAGCGATTTCTTTAATTATTTATTTGAAATTAAAAAAAAAAAAAAGTAAGAGCAAATCGCGATTTGTCTCCAAATTTTTTATAATTATTTTTTCAAATCAATTTTTTTAAAATTTTCTTTTTTACAATTTTTAAAATAAACTTTTAAATTTTTTAAAGAAATTTTAATTTTAAATTTTGTTACTACTTATTCCAAAATAAAATTTTTTTTAATGTTTTTTTAAAATAAGTAATAATCAAAAAAAATTGATTTTGAAAAATATAAAAAAAATTGGAGACAAATCGCTGCACTTGCAGCGATTTGCTCCTAATTTTATTTTATTTTTAATTTCAAATAAAAAATTAAAGAAATCGCTGCTTAGGCAGCGATTTATTAAAAAATCATTAAAAAAAATTATTTTGAAAATTGCTGCTATTGCAGCAATTTTGCTTTTTTCGGCGACAGAAATCGCTCCTCTTCTAGCGATTTTGCCATTTTGGTTAAAATAAAAATTTATATACCATTTTATAATTTTTATTAATATTTTATACCTTTTAGACTCCGAACTCTCATTCCTTTAATGATTTATAGAAGGAATTTTAATTTTTGACTCCATTTTAGCTGATTGACGTGAAAATAATAGATATGTAATCACAAATATTACAATGAAGACACGTGGGTTTTCCTCCTATGAGGCTATGACGGGTGACTAAAGTGACTTGCTTCATCTCTCTTATGTTCATTTGTATAATATTTTTTTATTTACTCTTACTTGTTATTTCACTAATAAGAATTAATTTAATTAATTTCAAAACTAAATTAAATTATGAAGTGATCATGTGAATATATGTAACATCTTGCATATTCATACTCATCTTTCTTTAATAATTATTGTTGTACTATAGAATGGATATGAAGACACATAATTATATCCACTACTCACACTGAATATACAGTTATTTAAAAAATTGTTTGTTACATTTCAAACGCCTTCTTCTATGATTTGAATGCCACATTTGGAGAACTGTACCTTCAAGCCCCACCACCTCATTTTTCCCATTTCCTTGCAGACCATAAAGACTTAAAAGAGTTTGTTTGAAATTAAGAAAATAATATAGTGGTTACTTGCTATTGGCCTCAAATTTGTAATTAATTCACGTGAAAAGTAGAGCAATAGATTTCTTTGATGGGTGTGACTTAAAAAGTAGTTCCTCCTCTAATAATTGAAGCAATAGTATATTGAATCTCAAATCGTAATATACGTGGTCAATTCCGTGCCCAAACGTGTCAACTTTAACAAATTAAAAATATATAGAATACTTCAGTGCGTCCTTTTCCTCTGTATGAAAATCCCCCTATATATACCCCACTCACTCAATTCTTCTCATAAACCACAATAACAAACAACTCTCCCTTTCATCAATATTTGTCTCTCCTTCTTAAGTGAACCAACAAAAACTCACAATTCCAAAAAAAAAAGAAAAAAAGTTCTCCCGTACGTGAAAATGGATCAAAAACTACCAGTTATAGGGAAAAAGTTCTGGAAGATAGTCCGCGTGGCTTATTTCATGTTGAGGAAAGGATTATCATCAAAGAGGAAACTAATGTTCGATCTCAACTTATTAATGAAACGTAGTAAGATTGCTGGAAAAGCCGCGTTCCAAAATCTGATGTTCCATGGCCATAATAATAATAATAATAATAATAATCATGTGCATCAATCAACTTCAAAAGAGTATTACGAGTTCAGCTGCAGTAACAGCCCGGCTTTTCACCTCCCTTTCCACCTCAACAAGCGCATTAATAAGCATAATCAGCCTGAACATGTAATTGAACACGACGACGTTTCAATGATGAACGCTGCCGTTTTGAAGGCATTAGAAATGCTACAGAGCGAAACAGCGTCACCTGCTTTGCCTGGATTCGGAAGGACTCCAACGGCGAGGCAATTGAGGATCACTGACTCGCCTTTTCCATTAAGAGAAGCTGATAACGGTGAAATCATTAGCCACGTTGATGAGAAAGCTGATGAATTCATTTCTCGGTTCTACAGAGATTTGAGAAGAGAAGCTTCCGCTTTTGCTTAATGTATTCGAGTTTTTTTCTTTTCTACTTTGGGGTTTTAATTCGGGATTTTTTTAGAAAAAGTTGAACGTTAAGAGTTTATAAATGTAACAACATTATGAACTACTTTGTTTCATCATATGGTGAATACATTCAAGGTCTGAAAGTCCTAAAATTTTGCATCCACAAAGATGTTTTCTTAATTTGACTGTTGACTACTTGTTATTAGGTAGTTTTTTTTTTTTTGCTACTTGAAAATCTATACATCGAAAAGCAAAAAGTTCAATTAGTACTAGTAAGTATTACAAGTGAAAGTAAAGCATATTATATTGAACAAGGTTAGCAAGCTAAGTTACATTTTATTCCTTCCTTCAACCTCAAGAGAAAATTAATGTTAATGTATATATATATATATATATATATATATATATATATATATATCAAGTCTAGTAAAAGTTGAATATTTACTAACAAAGTAAAAATTTAGCATGCTAATTAATCAGTTGAACAATTAAATATTTCTTAGATAATTAAGTTAAACTCCGTGTAAAACAAAAAAAATAATTCTTAGAACTTCATTTAGACAGTATCACACGTCCATTAGTTAGCCACCGTGGTCCAAACACAAGGCAGAATTGTTGCACCGTAATGAGATTATATTAAACCATAGTAATAAATTTTCAATCCCAAATGCTATATATTATGTAACTTAAAAGGAAGGATAAGATATAATTATTGAACTTGCCATGTTCCAAAAATAATTACTATCGTAAAAATTTGAATTTAAGCTAGTGGCTATTTTTCAGTTCTGCTGAATTGAAGTGTTGCTAGCTTTGTGTGAATTTTAGCTAGAAAAATGCCTCAATAGACTAAAGAAAAAACAACGATTCTGCCAATTTTCCAAAAGCATTAATGTCTTATGTTCATAAGTGAAAAATATGTTATTTAGTCTTTGCTTCTCTTTTTTTAACTTTTTTATCATAGTGCTTTGTAAAGCAAATCTTTTGCTTTTTAGGTTGCTCATTTACCTGGAAACCTCCTTATACATCCATACACACACACTATATTTTATCATTTTAAAAAATATATATTTGAGAGGAATTGTGGTGCTTATTACTAAAGTAAAGCTGTCAGTAATGTATGCTTTTGAGGGTTAGACCTTATTTTTTGAAATATTCAAAACCTCCTCATGGCAAATGTGCCACCTAACTTGGACAAAGACCAAAACCATAAATAAATTAACTCAAAAGAGTTCTACATCTAGATATTCATGTGTATGTCAATCAAATTTGGACTAGACATTTATCAAAGACAAAGATACATATTTAAGAGATGTGAAATTTATAACTACTGAATTGTGATTTCTTTTAGACAGATTGAATTGAATTTGAACAAATCATAATAGATTGAGTTAATAAATAAACGAGTTGTTTACTCATTCAAAAGCTACTTTGGTGAAATGGACTAAAATATAGATCAAAATTCAACCATCTAAATTCTTTTTAAGTTTTAATTACTCCAATATTTTAACGAGTATCAGATTTATATTTGAATTTAAATAAATTTATATTAAAAAGTATTTTAAATATCTTGAATGTATAATCTCGAATCCGTGTTTGGTGGCAAGTTACGGTAATTAAATCGTAAAGATGTAAGAACTAATTCCCATACACGTAAAGCACTCAAACTTTATTAAAAGCAAGTAAAGTAAAACGACGTTTCTTTTGATAAACACTTGTCAAACTTTGAACTGCTTTTCAAGCCTTGAAAACGCTTCAACGTGTCATTCAAATTCAATCATAATTTCCTTCAATATCTTAGGTTTAGGTCCTGAAATAGACTAATTTAAAAGATAAGTAAAATCCTTTTGGTCAGAAAAATTTGGCCAAAATTTGGTCCGAATAATAAAATGATATGTTCACACTATAATTTAGTTTATTTTTAGACATTTTTACCATTTAACTTAAATATTAAATGTATTATTTGATTATGTTTTCAATACATTGAAAATGATTAGTGAAATTAATTATTGATCATTTCTTAATTAAACATGGGAAAAGAACCAAAAAATTCACCAAAAAAAAACATAATTCAATTTTCCTCCTTTTTACTTATTCTTTTTAGTTTATTTTTTTTATTTCTTATTCCTTAATGATAAGAAAAATTTTAAAAGTATAAAAACAAAACTAAGGTTAAATTATCTATTTTAATTTATAATTTTTAATCGCGAAAAGATAATTTATATCTAAATTAAAATATTAAAATATTAAAATATGAAATTAGCCGAGTTGGCTATAGAGTTACTCTTATTTATTCAAAGGAGTTATTGTTATACACCGATTTTCTAGAAAAAAAATTAATGATAAAAATATATTTTATCCAATTATACTCAAAATTATGTGAGCGAAATAAGAAGAAAACTAAAATTATCATCATGTTTCCTCTATTACGTGATTATCTTCATATTTTTGATAACATATGAATCATGTCATACACAAAAAAGACTCATTAAAATTAATTTTTATTTATTATTTCACTACTAGAGACATATACAAAAAAAAATTATAAATTTTTGATGGTGCTTCATTAAAAAATTTTAATAACATAAAAAGGATATAGAGAGTTTTTTATGATTTCAAAATAAACTTTATAAAAAAATTTGAAAGAAAAACATCTTTATAGTTCTCCGATGACAATGACAATACAAATTTAACATGAACTAGATTTAAGTTTCATCACATATATATTTTTCTTTAGTAGTATTATTTGTTATTTTATTAAAAATGTTTTCTATTAAATGATCTGCAAAAATATTAAGTATACATAGTTGTAGTCACAATATTATTTTTTTCTTTCAAATTAATATTTGTTTTGAACGAATTAATATTTTTTAAAATTAAGTAATTTTATTGCATTTATTATATAAATAAATTTAAATTACCTATTTAAATAATTATTTAAATTAAATTTTAAATACTTTTTTTATATATATAATATAAAATAATTCAATAATAACAATCAAAAATCAAAATACTTTAGAATTGATAAACATCAACACATTAAAGAAATACTAAAAATCATACGGTTTATAAGTGTCGATCCTATTTAACAACAACCCAAGATAACTACACATTAATGTTGAAAAATTACATATTTAAAGTTTATGTTTGGTTATTATGTTTTAAAACATTAAACTACATATTTACAACATGTTTAAAAATTAAACTACATATTTAAAAAATTTAAATTACATATTTGATTACTATGTTTTAAGAAAATTAAATTATGGATTTTATAATGTGTCGATGTCTATCAACTCGAAAGTATTTTGAGATTTGATTGTCGTTATTGAAATATAAAAATTCTAGATAAATGAAAATAATTTTTAAAACATATATATCCTAGTTATGTTATAATTTACTTATACATGTTAAACATATTGTAAATTAATATATACATAAAATACATGTATTTTAAAGTATTATAATTGATAAGTAGGTATTGAGTGATCTTTTATTCATTTGTTTTGAAATATCCACTTAATTAATACTATTCGAATAACTGGATTATTTATTCATTGTTAAAATTAGTGAAATAATTTCACCATTTTCTATATATGTTAATTCTTGTGCGGAATGATTATAATATAAAAAAAATAATGTGTTATTTATGACATAGTTTTGAATGTCTTATCATCAATCATTTTTAAAAATATCGAAATTTCAATATAATTTTTCTCTCAAAAAATGTCCATTATATAGACTTATCTATTTAGTTGATTATATTTATAAAAGAATTTAATTATTTTTTTTAATCTATGCTTAATTACTATATTTTACAATTTTTTTATTACAAAATAATTAAGTATAATCTTTAGTAGATAAGATAGTCATTTGTAGTTATTATTAATGAGAAATTTAATTGTCTTTTTCAATAAAGAGGTTTATTTTAAGTGAAAAAATAATTTTTCAAAGTTGACACCTTAGGATCATAATTGAGTTTGGGGGAGGGGTATATGTAGAACATAATTTGCTATATAATGGAAAAAAATTTAAATGTATAAAAAAAAAATTACAATTTTTTTTTAATTAAAGTGTACATTCTTTTTATTAATTAAACAATACTTATTTTTAAAGATAAACTACAAAAAAAAAAAAAAAAAACATTTTTTCATTTTAATTGGAAGCCAAATAGTTAGTATTTAGTAGTTCAAGGAGTTTGGAAATTAGAAAAAAAGTTAATTTTGTTTGGAGGGAAAAGTATTGAGGAAATAAATGTAAAACTAAAATAAGGTTATTTTAGTCTTTTACATTTCTGGCCAAATTTTTCTGGCCATATAGCATTATCCTAAGTTGATATACCATTCAAATTAATCTACAATAATAATAATAATAATAAATAATAATAATAATAATAATAAAATATGTTCTTACACAAATTATAAAAGAAAAACAATTTATAACTTAATAAGATTAATTTGGAGAAGGTTGAGTAATGAACCCAACTTTATTTTATATCAATTCAAAGTCAGAATTTTTGACCAAACTAAACCATTATAGAAAGCAATTTATCAAAATAATACATTTATCTAAAATTTATTAGTATAAACGTATTTCACAGTAACATTTTAGGGTATATTTTATTTTTTAACTAACAGTGTTAGGTTGATATACGTTACTGTAAGTAACACTTTACTCCTAAAATGTTATTTTGAGTAACGTTTTAGGATTAACGTTTTAGGAGTAAAACGTTACTGTGAGTAACATATATCAATCTAAACGCCGTCAGCTTTTAAAAAATAAAATATACCCTAAAACGTTACTGTGAAATACGTTTATACTAATTTTGTAAAATTTTAAAAAAATATATTATTTTGATAAATTGCTTTATATAATGGCTTAGTTTGGTCAAAATCTCTCAAAGTCAATTATTAACTCATTCTCATTTTTTTTTCTTCATAAATTCAATTCAATCCATCCATTTAATATCACTTGTATCTAGAAACATTATCAACCAGGATTGGGGGTGTACACTATTCAAATTAAACCGACAAATCAAAATGAATTTTAATTTGGATTAATTTTTTTATTTGTTTTTGAATTTATAATTTTTTATTGGGTTTTGTTTAATTTCGAATTTAAAAAAATAGAAATTGAAAAACTAAAAAAATTGAACAAGAAAAACAAATGCACAACCCTAAGCAGGACAATATTAATTTAAATTAATAAAAGATGCATATTATACGAAAGGAAAAACATATGTTTCCAGATAGTGCAGTAGAATGGATATTTGGATCGGAGTTGTTAATTTTCTTCTTGGCTTTAATTGGTGGTCCATTTTTGCCAAAGTATTCGTGCATTATGGACTTTATGTTGCACAAAGTTTTCTTAAAACCATGAGTAGCGAAGGTAAAATATTCATCTCTTTATAGCCAAGACTTGCCCATACGCAAACCCCCTTTTTGAAATATTAAAAAAGTGGCCTACTATTACTTTATCGTTTTGGAAGGTTTGCAATAAAAATTATCATAAGAGTTTTGAAAACTTTTAAATAGAAAGTAATTCCATTAGCCAAAGCTACCCTCCATATACAACAAACAGAAATGATTTCTTGTTTTTCTTTTTCTTTTTTCTTGTTTTAATTTGTTTTTACAGAGCCGTGCAAATCTCAGATCTTTCAAAAATATATATATATATATATATATATATTAACAAAAAAAGTGCTAAAATTAATTGTTATTGATTCAATGTCGTTATAGATATTAAGAACATTTTTAAAGAATGTTAATTGTTGTATACAATTTCCTATAAGTGATAATTAATGTAAAGGCTGGACACATAATAATCATATCCACTACGTACATTACTTGTTTTTTCCTCTATCGTTAAACGACACTTTCGGAGGGTACGAGCTGTACCTTATAGGCTTTACTTCGAAAAAAACTTAATTACATCGGATGTTTATGTCAGGTTTTTATCCAAATTAAATTGACCATTATTAGATTAGGAAAAGAAACTATGTTGTCTCCTTATATAATTTTGGATAATTAATCCTCATTTTATTAGCTGGCGGCTGGAATTGAATTGGGTAGATCAAACATCTATTATTAATATGTTATGTTATATATGAGGGTTATACATATTCGTGTTCTTGATTTAATCAATATTGGAAACTAGTATTATATTGTTCAAATTGGATCTTACAGTTGATATTAATGAAAGAAAATGAATCATTATCTCTTTATATAGTTTTAAATCATACTTACCTTTGATAAATCTAACTTTTATATTATTGCCATTTGCTAATTTTTTTAAAAAAAACATTAAGCAAAGGCAGAAGCTTCTCTTCTCAAATCTCTATAGAATCGAGAAATGAATTCATCAGCCTTTTCATCTACGTGGCTGATGTTATCAGCTTCTCTTAATGGAAAAGGCGAGTCAGTAATCCTTAATTGTCTCACCGTTGGAGTCCTCCCGAATCCAGGCAAAGCAGGTGATGCGGTTTCGCTCTGAAGCATTTCCAATGCCTTCAAAACGGCAGCGTTCATCATTGAAACGTCGTCGTGTTCAATTACATGTTCAGGCTGATTGTGCTTATTAATGCGCTTGTTGAGGTGGAAAGGGAGGTGAAAAGCCGGGCTGTTACTGCAACTGAACTCATAATACTCTTTTGAAGTTGATTGATGCACATGATTATTATTATTATTAATATGGCCATGGAACATCAGATTTTGGAAGGCGGCTTTGCCAGCAATCTTACCACGTTTCATTAATAAGTTGAGATCGAACATTAGTTTCCTCTTTGATGATAATCCTTTTCTCAACATGAAATAAGCCACGCGGACAATCTTCCAGAACTTTTTCCCAATAACTGGCAATTTTTGATCCATTTTCTTGTTTAAGTACTCTTTCTAATATATATGATCACGTGTATATCAGCTCTTTATTTATATTTTTGAATTATGAGTTGTTGATTCAGGAGAGACAAATATTGATGAAAAAGAGAGGTTTAATTTAGAGGAGATGTAGTTGGTAGAGAATTGTTGTTTTATGAGAAGCAATGAAGTGGTGGTATATATAGGGGATTTTAATTACATACAAAGGAAGAGGATGTAGTGAAGTAATCTATATGTTGAAGTTTTTATGTTAGACACGTTTGGCCAATATTCTAATAGTCCAATTATTAGTGGAGGAAGTGGTGATTTTCAACATCTAGCTATGGAACCGTCTTTTAAGTCATTTTCACCCATCAAAGAAATTTCATAGTAATTTTTTTCCCTCTCCTTTCACGTGGATTACAAATGTGAGGCTAATGGGGTTAGGGGTATTTCAAACATATGGAGATTACTGTTGAATTTTTACAAACTTAAAATAAGTTGAATCAATAAGTAATTGAGTTGTTAAATTGTTTACTAATTATTATTTTTGTGTATGATGAATTGGATCCAAATGAACGACTAAACAATGAATTATGATTCAACTTGCTTAAATGATGTTATCAAGTTTAAATCTGTTATAATTTGTTCAATTATTTATTATTTTTATGTATAAAATATCAAATAAAAAATAAGTCTATTTTGATAAAATTAGAACAGAACGGAAAAACAGACGCCCACCGTGGGGCTCGAACCCACGACCACAAGGTTAAGAGCCTTGCGCTCTACCAACTGAGCTAGACGGGCTTATTGATACATTTTAGCAACTGATGACTATAATACAATATATCTGACATTTAAATAGACCTTGGAAGTAAATCATTTTGTTAGAGTATAAATATAATTAAATGGAACTTAATAGTTCTTTTGTACCAAGCACAATATATATCTTTATCTGTATCAAAGTCCAATATATTACTTTAGGCATATTGTATACTCTCAATAGCATGACAATTGACATATTATAATCATTATCATTTTACAAATATTGCAACTGATTAATTAATTAGTCTACAAATTCTCGATCATGTATCCTCTTTAGATGATTTTTTGTGAATTTTTTTTATATAAAAAAAATAGAAACTTTCCCTGGTAAGGGGAAGATGAGATTTTTAAAGAAGTGTGCTTTTACATAATGGCCGAATTATTTATGATTATTTCTGCACGTAAATAAAGTTGTAAATTTGTGGCCTGTAAAGTTTTTGTATGAAAAATTAGGTTTTCATAAACATATTGTACGACTTTTACAAACACAAAGTTACAACTCCAAAAAGTAAAAGCGACTCTCCCGTGAAACAATAGAAAATTGATTATTCTCTTAATTATACGTGTTCACTATTTTAAAAATAAATTTTTACTTTTGTTTTACTTTTAATATATCAGGAGAATATTTTTTTTGGATTAAAGTATTGACGACAAGAATATTTTTAGAATAAATCATAAACGAAAGACATTTTTGTTCATTTCACATAATTTAAGGATATTTTTAATCATTTATACTTGATTATTTATTTCCTAAATTATTTTACAAAACTCAACACTAAATATTAATTAATATACGCATATCAATCATTATTTGTTAAAAAATTATATAACATTCACGATGGACAAGTAAAAATAAATAATGATAATATTTATTTATTTTGGTTTGCGTGGGGGTGGGGGGTTTACAGAGTAGTGCTCAAATTATTGAATTCCACTGATCAAATCTCTCTTTCGTATTTCCTTTTCTTTATATATATATATTTTAAAATTATGTATTTTTTAATCATAAACTAGAAAAATATTGGATCCTCTTTGATACATTTGGCTTCCAAAAGTTAAGGCACTCAGGTAGTGTGAGTCCTCTTTCCGTATTGCAAATAAATTAAGGAAAAGAAAACAATACAAAGACTATAAACTATAACTTAATATATGTGTGAGGATGTA
Organism: Solanum sitiens; assembly: GCA_016801875.1. Lineage (NCBI taxonomy): Eukaryota > Viridiplantae > Streptophyta > Magnoliopsida > Solanales > Solanaceae > Solanum > Solanum sitiens. The sequence continues at coordinate 1,048,019 of JABWTJ010000090.1, forward strand.
CCACTCAGTTTCTGAAACGTGGCACAATCTTAAAGGAAAACAACAAGTAGTTTAAGTTTTGTTTTATAGAATTATTTATTCAACTAGCACATAAAGTACTTGAATTTAACAATATTTTCTCCATGCACACTTACCTTTAGTTAAAGGGACTTCACTTGTATATCCAGCAATTTGTTTTGTACCCACTCAGGAAGTTTTTGTTCATCACTATTTTTAATTTCTTCTTTTGTTACTGTTTGTGCTTTATGCAAATTAAAAATAAGTCCTGCGTTGTATGATTCGAATACAGTTGAAGCTTCAATGTGTACTTCGTATATCAGGTGGAAAACTAAAACAAAAAATGATTAGAAATCGGAAAGAACGTCCAACACAAATAGTGGCTATTACTAAAAGGATTAATTACGGAAATCTTACCTTTTAGTTTATTTATTATCATTATTCCCTATAAATTTTATAAATTTCTAAAATTCCTCATTTTCGCGCATCACATTAATGTATCTCGCGCAACACATTAGTGTATTATGTATAAAATGTATCTCGCACATCAAATCTGTAAATCTCGCGCATCAGATTAGTGTATCCCGCGCATCAGATTAGTATATCTCGCGCATCAAATTAATGTATATCGCGCATCAGAATAGCGTATCATTTATAAAATGTATCTCGTGCATCAGATTAGTATATCTCGCATCAGATTAGTGTATCATGTATATAATGTATCTCGTGCATCATATTAGTGTATCTTGCGCATCAGATTAGTGTATCTCGCACATCAGATTAGTGGTTCTCGCGCATCAAGTTAATGTATCTTGCGCATTAGATTAATGTATCAACGGTCAACCCTTACATTATTGTATCAGTTTTGAGGGATTTTTGTAATTATAAACTTTTAAGGGATAGATTGTAATTTTGTTTTAAAAGAATGTGATTTATGTAATTTGCCCAACAAATTATTATACAAAAAATTGTACCATATTTTTAAAAATAATTACTTATATACATATATAACTTGTTGAATATACAAAAAAATTGTATATGTATAAACAAAGTTCATATACGAATATAAATAAAATGAATATAAAAATATACAAAAAATTGTAAATGTATAATGAAAGTTATATGCGAATGTAAATAAAATGAATATAACTTGTTTGATTTGTATCAAATTGTAAAATTATTATTATAAACATATACAAATAATTGTATATGTATTAATGTATAAATAAAAATATGAATATAGTATACAAAAATTTTGTGATTTAAAATAAATTATTATACATATAATTGTATCAATTTTTTCAAAAGTAATTACTTATACACATATATAACTAGTTAAATATACAAAAAAAATTAAAATATGAATTTAACAACACAAATACCTTGATCAGTTTTGTATATAATAATCCAATGTACAAACAACTATATACACAACATTCAAGCAGGTATTTCTTACAGATGGAGATGAATCTTCCATTCTGATTTTGAAGAACTTGTTAACTCATAAGAAAGACAGATTTTTTTAAAAAAGTAAATGAAAAACTAAGAAGCATAATACATATACAATTGTTGATGAAGGAAAAATAAAAATAAAAATAGATTCATGGGTTGATTTTGGCGGTTACCTGTGAAAACTGAGAGCAAGAAGGGAGGGAGAACGTGAAATCTTTCGAAATTTGAAATTCAAAATAGAAAGGAGGAGTGATTTTAGGAGAAAGAGATGTTAGGATAGGAGAGATAAAATTGATTTTGAACAAAATTATTACAAAATTATAAATAGGTCTTTTATTGTTGGTATACAAATAAGTTGTGGGTCTCATAAATCATGACAAAAAATGAAATTATAATTATTGAGAGTAAATAAATTATACTATACCTTTATTAATTAATTACTTATTATAGCTTGTCATCCCACATAATTTTCCCAAACAAGGAGGACCCTTAAAAGGCTTGCGAATAAGAAGGGAACTTAAAGGGCAATATCTTATAGGGCAACTTTCACTTATAGCAAACATAAAATTCATATTTGTATGTTATAGCAAAGTTTGTATAATTGCGCTCCATAGCAAACATATATATGTATAATTCGCTATACACATACAATTGAAGCGAATTGTATAAAACGAGAAAGAGAAAGAGACTTGGGCAGAGAATTGTATAAAACGAATTGTATAATTATAAGTGTATAGAAGGATTATATACAATTTGAATTTGTATAAAATGAGAAAGAGAGAAAGGCAAAAGAGGCTTGGGTAGGGAATATACAATTGAATCGAATTGTATAAAACGAGAAAGAGAAAAAGAGAAATTATATACAATTTGAATTTGTATAAAACGAGAAAGAGAGAAAGGCAAAGGAAACTAGGCAGGGGAGTATTTGTATAATTATAAGTGTATAGGATGAAAATATATGTATTTGCTTATGTATATACAATTTTCTCTCGCTTTATACAAACAGAAACACAATTTATACATTTCGTTTGTTTGTATAAGTGAGAGAGGCGAGGGTGGTGAGCGAGATTAGAGAGATTGGCGAGCGAGATCTGGGAGAGGGGAGAGAGGAGAGAGGAGAGAGGAGAACAAAAATATATGTATTTATACAATTTCCTCTCGCTTTATACAAATGAAAACATATTTTATACACTTGTATTTGTATAAAAGTGAGAGAAAGCGAGCGAGAGAGGAGAGTGACGAGCGAGAGTTTGAGGGAGAGAGGTGACTGACAAACAGTTTACTACGGGACATAATTAAATCAAAGGATGGTTATAGCAATTAATTTAATTTATTAATTTGCCATTATATACAATTTTCCTTATCTTATAACAGAGCACATTCAAGCGCTAACCCAATATCAGATGCCCAACCCAAACACACATTACAACGCCTAACTTCTTCTTTTTTTCCTTTTTCGAGAAACAATATAATTACACAAATATATCTATTATATTTATTATTTTTCATACAATTTGAAATAATTATATTTTCTCTCACTATTTAATAAATTTATATTAGATTTCAAATTAGATACATGTGAATCACTCTAGATATACATATATACATTTATATAGTGATTCGTATACGTTTAAAATACCATATACCGATATACGCCAGCTATATATGAGAGTAGCGAGCGATCGAGATGGAAGGGAGACAAGTTTCATTTGTCTATGTATCTCAAATACATGTGAATCTACTGGAATATAGTGTATTTAGAATAAATTACACCTAACTTTGATTCTATATCTATCAAGATATACTTGTATCTAAACATATTTGAGTACACAAAAATCTGATATTATTCATAATATTACAAACTGATAACTGATATGTATCTAAGTAGTTCCTTACTAGTGAAAGACCACCCAACTATACATTTTGTTTGTAGCGATTTGTGGCATAGCCAATATCCCTTATAATAGTTTTTTAACATTTAAATAATTTTATATCTCATCATAGATTGTTACAAAACCATATGCGTATACAAGGATAAATGTGCATTGTTGTTGTTTTTACCAATGGACCATGTTGTTGTTTTTTCCTGGATCTTTTTGGATCCACCTTATCCTTCGTTATTCTGTCTGTGGTTTTTTTCATTATTTTTAGTAATGGAAAACGCTTGATAATATATTGAAGAACTAGAGCAACATCATTTACCAGCAGTATTTCTTCTTATTGAAAGCAAACCGTCACAAAGTAAACAATTGAGCACACATTCATACTAGTTTTAGAGGAAAAAACGAGCACTTTTAGTGAACTAGGGAAGAAAACTATGAATGTAAGTGATTTAAAACTAAATTGAATTTTCGGAAATAGTCTCTTTACCTCCACGAGTTAGTGATAGTGGTAAGATCTAGTATATTTTACCATCACTTGTCGGATATCACAGGATATGTTGTTGTTGTTAAAACAAAATTGAATGAATGAAATCACTTAGGAATAAATGCACAAGCTTACACTTCTCACAAGCACCAATTGATCGACTAATTAATTTAGATCAGCTCGATCTATCGCCACACTGTATTAATAATAAAGGATAAATCTCCCCGATATTCCGGACTGTGTAATTTAGGTTTAGGAGTGCAATACACTTTGGCCATTTATTTAGACTCTGAAAAATAGTTTGATGACTTTATTGGTATAGTAAGTAAAATTTAATGATTTACCGTTATAATAAGTAAAATTCAATTACTTTACATAACGTGATGAATTTACCAATTATAGTAGATATAATTTGGTAATTATACTTGTAACTAACCCCAATAAGTGCATCAATGTAACTGAATTGGCAAACTGAAAGTCCTATAAACTATTCAAGCCATTAGCCTATCTGCCTCCTGTCAATTTCACTCAGCAGAAACTTCAGTTTTTCTATATACACAAACATCATGAAGGGATATTGGCGTTTTATACACAAATCAGGTAATTGATTGGTCTCTGTTTATTATTGTGATTTGATATTTTTTTCGTGAAAATGAGAAATTCCGTAACAAATAGTGATGGAAGGAACCTCAATTTGCTCGTGATGGAAGAGACAGATCAAATTTCCAAGCTGCCAGAGCCAGTTTTGGATCAAATTCTGTCTTTCCTCGACATTAAAGATGCTGCGAAAATGAGTACATTGTCAAAGGTTTGGAATAGTATTTGGACTTACCTTTCCTCCTTAGATTTTGGTGATAATTATTTACATAAGTCCAAAAACACTGTGGATCTGATTCTAGCAAATCGGCTAAACAAGAACATTTCTATAGAAAGGTTCAAGGTTAATTTACCAAATTATCGGTTTAAAGCTCTGGATGATTGGATTAAGGTACTGATAACCTGTAATATCAAAGAGTTGTTCATGTTGAGTCCATTCCATTTTTTGGTCAACTTTAGCTATTCAATTGCTACAAGCAATTGTTAAAAAGGAATAGTAATTGGAGTTGAAATAAAAGATTTGGTGGTTGGCAAATTGGTAAGATTTGCAACCATTTTTTTGACTTTGCTATATTTATCTATGTCATTAGTGACATAGGCATGGTTTTATCCTTCTATAAATATAACATTCTTGCTCATTTGTAGAACACACCAAGTTAGAGAGAAAAACCATTTTGAGAGCAAAGTGAGGTATTCCATAGACTATACAAGAAAATAGTCTGTGAAGAAAAATAGAGTGTGAGCGATATTTTAGTAAGACGAAAATCAAAAGAGTGTTGTTCCTTTTGAGTGTGTAGTAGTCACTTTGAGTATTGTATTCGTACTACACAGTGTAAAATTCCTTACTATAGTAATATTAGTTGCTCCTCTTGGCCCGTGGTTTTTTTCCTTATTCAGAAGGGTTTTCACGTAAAATTCTTGGTGTCATTATTTTTCCATTTTATTTCCATTACTTTTATCATATATATTTTTGTGCTTGTCCGATTTTTCCCAACAAACTGGTATCAGAGCCAAGGTTTTATCTGAGTATGCTCTGTGGTTGCAGCACAGTCTGAACTTCCACATCAGAAAAGATTTACTTTGATTTGCGATAACTATATTTTTTGGAGAAAACAATGGAAGCCAACACAAGTAGAATGGTTACTTTGAATGGTGTTAATTATGCCATTTGGAAGGGAAAAATGGAAGATTTGCTTTATGTTAAGAATTTTTACAAACCAGTATTTATCACTGTAAAGCCTGATAATAAAACAGATGAAGAGTGGAATCTGTTGCACAGACAGGTTTGTGAATTCATTAGGCAATGGGTCGACGATAATGTGTTGAACCATATTTCTGGGGAAACACATGCTCGAACCCTATGGGAGCATCTTGAAAGTTTGTATGCTCGGAAGACTGGCAACAACAAAATGTTCTTAATAAAGCAGATGTTGAGTTTGAAGTATCATGATGGTTCTCCGATGACAGACCATCTGAATAATTTTCAGGGGATCATGAACCAATTATCTGTTATGGGCATCAAATTTGATGAAGAAATTCAAGGCTTGCTTCTACTTGGTTCCCTACCAGACTCTTGGGAAACATTTAGAACGTCATTGTCAAATTCTGCTCCGGATGGTGTGATCTCTATGGATTCCGCCAAGAGTAGTGTCTTGGACGAAGAGATGAGAAGAAAAACTCAAGGTTCCTCTTCGTCGGATGTCCTGATAACTGGCCCCAGGGGGAGAAATAAAACTCGTAATTCTCAGTATAGAGAACAAAATAGGAGCAAATCCAAAGGCAGACTTAAGGATATTGAGTGCTATCATTGTGGAATGAAAGGGCACACAAAGAAGTTCTGCAGGAAGTTGAAGAGGGAGAACAAAAACAAAGAGGAAACTAAAGAAGATGGCAATGAAAATTGCCTAGCCACCGTTACCACCGAAGATCTTGTTACTGTCCTTGATGCGGATATGATAAATATTGCTTGTGATGAGTCAAGCTGGGTTGTGGATACTGGTGCCGCATCTCATGTGACATTAAGGAAGGATTTTTTCTCTTCCTATACTCCTGGTGATTTTGGAACCTTGAATATGGGTAATGAGACTGTTTCTAGGGAGGTTGGATTTGGTACAATTTGTTTGAAAACTAGTGTTGGAACTAAACTAGTTTTGAACAATGTGAAACATGCTCCTAATGTTCGTCTGCACCTAATTTTTGTTGGTGTTTTAGATGATGAAGGATATTTTAGTACCAACGATGATGGAAAATGGAAGCTCATCAAGGGTTCCTTGGTTGTGGCTCGTGGTAACAAAGGTCGTGGTCTATACTGGACTACGGCCTCTGCTTGTGTTGATATGGTGAATGTGGTTGAGAGCGATAGCTCTTCAACATTATGGCACAAGAGACTTAGCCACATCAGCGAGAAAGGACTTAATGTTCTAGCCAAGAAGAAATTATTGTCAAATTTCAAAAGTGCTAAATTAGAAAAGTGTGAGCACTGCTTGGTCTTTAGTCTTCAAGTCATAGACCCAAAGTTTTCTCGAGCAATCATCAATGAAAGTGACAAAGTAGAGTGCACCACCCAATGTCTTTGTCTTCATTGGACCACATAAATCAGTTTCAAGCAGTTTCAGGTGTCTTCAAGCAGTTTCAGGCTTCAGTTGAAAGAGAAACTGGAAAGAAACTGAAATGCATTCGTACTGATAATGGTGGTGAATATTGTGGACCATTTGACGAATACTGCAAGCATCAAGGTATTAGACACCAGAAGACTCCTCCCAAGACTCGTCAGCTTAATGGTTTGGCTGAGAGGATGAACAGGACCTTGATGGAAAGAGTTAGATGTTTGCTTTCTGAAGCAAAGTTGCCGAACTCATTTTGGGGTGAGGCTTTATTGACCGCTGCACATGTTATTAATTTATCTCCTACTGTTGCTTTTCAAAGTGATGTACCAAATAGTGTTTGGTATGGAAAGGATGTTTCCTATGACCATCTGAGAGTATTTGGTTGCAAAGCTTTTGTACATGTGCCGAAAGATGAGAGGTCAAAGTTAGATGCCAAGACAAAGCAATGCATCTTCATTGGATATGGCCTAGATGAATTTGGTTACAGGCTATATGATCCAATTGAAAAGAAACTTGTGAGAAGCCGTGATATTATTTTCATGGAGAATCAAACAATTGAAGATATTGACAAAGCGAAGAAGGTAGAATCTTCAAGTTTTGCTGGTATGGTTCATCATGATGACGTTCCTCACACAAATGTGCATGATGTTGTTGGGCTTGATAATCATGGTGATGCCCAGAATCATGTATCGAATCAACATGTTGATGTTGATAATAACAATGATATTGTTATTGATGATCCTGTTGCTCATGAAGTTGTGGACGAATCAAATATTCCGCTTCGGAGGTCCACAAGACAGCGATTTCCTTCCTCCCGTTATTCATCCAATGAGTATGTGTTACTCACTGACGGAGGAGAACCTGAATGTTATGAGGAGGCCATGGAAGATGAGCACAGGGATCAATGGATTGAAGCCATGCAAGATGAGATGAAGTCTTTGCATGAGAACCACACTTATGAGTTGGTAAATTTGCTCAAGGGCATGAGAGCTTTGAAGAACAAGTGGGTGTTCAAAGTTAAAGTTGAAGAACACAACTTGAAGCCCAGGTACAAAGCTAGATTGGTTGTTAAGGGATTCGGTCAAAGGAAGGGTATTGACTTTGACGAAATATTTTCTCCTGTTGTGAAAATGTCCTCGATTCGCACAGTTCTAGGTTTGGCTGCTAGTCTTAATTTAGAGATTGAGTAAATGGATGTGAAGACGGCTTTCCTTCACGGTGACCTAGAAGAAGAGATTTATATGGAACAATCTGAGGGCTTCAAAGTAGAAGGTAAAAAATTTTTTGTGTGCAAACTCAAAAAGAGTCTTTATGGCCTAAAACAAGCTCCAAGACAGTGGTACAAGAAGTTTGAATCTGTTATGGGGGAGCCAGGCTATAAGAGGACTTCTTCAGATTATTGCGTATTTGTACAAAAATTTTCTGATAATGATTTTATCATCCTTTTGCTGTATGTGGATGATATATTGATTGTGGGCAAGAATACTTTTAAGATTGACGAGCTGAAGAAAGAGTTGTGTAAGTCTTTTTCTATGAAAGACTTGGGCCATGCCAAGCAAATTTTGGGCATCAGAATTACTCGTCTCAGAGATAAAAGGAAAATTTATTTGTCCCAGAAAAAGTACATTGAACCTGTACTAGAGCGCTTCAATATGAAGAATGCTAAGCCTGTTAGTACACCTCTTGCTGGTCATATGAAGTTGAGCAAGAAGATGTGTCCTACAGCTAGGGAGGAAAAGAGAACATGGCCAAAGTTCCATATTCCTCTGTCGTTGGAAGTCTAATGTATGCAATGGTGTGCACTAGACCTGATATTGCTCACGCAGTTGGTGTTGTGAGCAGATTTCTCGAAAATCCGGGAAAAGAGCATTGGAAAGCTGTGAAGTGGATACTCAGGTATCTTAGAGGAAACTCAGATGAATATTTGTGTTTTGGAGCATCAAATCCAATCTTGAAAGGCTATACAGATTCTGATATGGCAGGTGACCTTGATAACAGAAAATCCACTACTGGATATTTGTTTACTTTTTCAGGGGGAGCTATATAATGGCAGTCAAAGTTGCAGAAGTGTGTTGCACTATCTACAACTGAAGTTGAGTATATTGCGGCTACTGAAGCCGGCAAGGAGATGATATGGCTAAAGCGATTTCTTCAAGAGCTTGGTTTGAATCAGATGGAGTATATTGTCTATTGTGACAGCCAAAGTGCAATAGACTTGAGCAAGAACTCCATGTACCATGCAAGAACAAAACACATCGACGTCAGATATCATTGGATTCGTGAGGAAGTGGAGAGTGAATCATTTCACGTCAAAAAAATCCACACAAGTGATAATCCTGCAGATATGCTGACCAAGACGATACCGAAAGACAAGTTTGAGTTATGCAAAGAACTTGTGGGTATGAGCTCTCTCTAAATAAGATGAAGATATCTTCTTCCAGTAAATGGGATTGGAGGGGGAGATTTGTTGAGTCCATCCCATTTTTTGGTCAACTTTAGCTATTCAATTGCTACAAGCAATTGTTAAAAAGGAATAGTAATTGGAGTTGAAAATAAAAGATTTGGTGGTTGGCAAATTGGTAAGATTTGCAACCATTTTTTGACTTTGCTATATTTATCTATGTCATTAGTGACATAGGCATGGTTTTATATTTCTATAAATAGAGCATTCTTGCTCATTTGTAGAACACACCAAGTTAGAGAGAAAAACCATTTTGAGAGCAAAGTGAGGTATTCCATAGACTATACAAGAAAATAGTCTGTGAAGAAAAATAGAGTGTGAGCGATATTTTAGTAAGACGAAAACCAAAAGAGTGTTGTTCCTTTTGAGTGTGTAGTAGTCACTTTGAGTATTGTATTCGTACTACACAGTGTAAAATTTTTTACTATAGTAATATTAGTTGCTCCTCTTGGCCCGTGGTTTTTTCCCTTATTCAGAAGGGTTTCCACGTAAAATTCTTGGTGTCGTTATTTTTCCATTTTATTTCCATTACTTTTATCATATATATTTTTGTGCTTGTCCGCGTTTTTCCAACAGTTCATAGATGTTGGAGTATACACTTGCAACAAGTTTCCTGAAGCAATTTTTGCTGCTAAATCATTAAATGTGCTTAGTTTACGCGGATTTAAGCTGGAACTACCCTCTTATCGCGTTAAGTTTTATACTCTACGAGAGTTGTACCTCGAGGACTCATTTTTGGATGAGAAATTACTTCAAGCTATATATGCAATTTGTAGTGATTTAGAAGTTTTGTCTTTGAAGAGATTTCATGGATTAACCAGTTTACAAGTTGAGGGAATGTTACCTAAACTAAGGATAGTAAAGTTGAAATTTTGCCCTCCTAAATTCAAGAAGGTTGATATTATAGCACCTAATCTTAAAGACCTTCATATTAGTTCATTTGATCTGGACCTACGTGTAATCGAGATAACTGCTTGCAAATCCTTAAAGTGTTTGAAGCTTACTGCTGTGGCTGTCAATGATGAATGGTTACAGAGGCTCCTTCCAAATCTACCGAACCTTGAAGTCATTTATTTAGATCATTGTCAGTCCTTGAACTTCGTGAAGATTTCAAATAGTTGCGTTAAGTTTCTGAAAGTAGTCGCGTGCTCTAATTTGATTGCTGTTGATATGGATGATGCTCCTAACTTATTAAGATTCTCCTATGATATTCATCATGGAAGAAATGAACTAGTGGGCTATTTTGAACCCTCGCCTATATTCAAACTGAATGCTTCGCAGTTGCTGGAGGTTATGATCAAATTAATTCCAGATCCAGAAGCTCTTGACACTGAATGCATGGTACTCCAAGCTCATAGAGTCTATTGGTAACTTTAATAAATCCAGGGCTATTACACTAAGTTGCGACTCTGACAAGGTACGTGCAGCAAATTGACTACTTGCCCAGCCAGAAGAAATTGTTCTGGATTTCTCATTGTTCTTATTATTTGTCTTTGCAGGTGATAGTTATACCGAAAGAAATGAGAGAAAACTTGGTTCCTCCACTTAATGGTACTAAACATATACATGTAAAAATTATGGACAGGACGAATTATTCAGTAGTGGACGTTGTTGATAGTTTACTTTGGATTTCTCCTCACCTGGATACCTTAACCGTGGACCAGGGTCGAAGCATACAGAGCTTGATCAAGGTAATATGCTTATCTTTCAAAGGCATTGGCTAAGGATTCTTGCACCCTTATGCTTTATCTCTAAAGTATTTTTGCAATTAGTTTCCTTTTGATTCATTGTTTTATTAACAGAGCAGCTTTCATGATTGGTTCAATATCTTTTGTTTAGAGTCCAATTATGAGAAGATTAATCATAATTAACCTGGAGATAATGTTAAAAAAATACACTTGAAGTATCACCTGAAGATAATGGTAAAAAACACACAGATACTAGTCATCAGTCGAGATGTGTTTTGATAAATAGTTGGTGATAGTTCAAATAAGAAACACAAACACTTTATAGTTGAGGTAGGAAACTTGCAAAAAGTAACACTCCAGGTGTGTTTCGGACCATTATCTCCAAAACCTAACAGTTAGTCAATCAACTGCTTATATGTATTCTGTAAACTCAAGAAACTTATATGAAAACATCACGTTTCTATATTATACCAACACATTTATATATTGGTTTTATGATCGGTAAACATGTTTTACCTTTGTTCCTGTTGTGGTTTTCTCTGGTTTCGTAGTTTACATACAGAGATGCTGCTGATGATGATAAAGATTACAAATGTATTTGGGCATCTCTAGCGTGGATATGTTGGAGTTATGAGCTGAAGAGAGTTCAATTGCAAAACTTTACACGTACGGAGCTAGAGAAGTTGAGAAACTATTTTCTCAAAATTTCAGATACTTTGGAGCATAATTGAAGATCCACCAGAATGAAGCCTTTTCACTTCTCTTCAATAAATGTACTTGTGAATAAGTTTATACATTATGTGTTGTTGAGTTTAGCTAATTTTATGTTTTGAATAAATTTGTTTTGGTGATTTACTTGTGGGACATTTGTTTGCAATGACATTGATTTGATCTTTTTCGAATTTAAAGTTTCAGACATTGAGCAAATTATCCTAAAACATTCTCAGTGTAAGATTGTCCTGGCGCACAGCTTGACAAATGAACTGATACAGAACCAGTTTGTTTGAAAGAGTCAGGTATAACAAAATTTTCATGATTCATGAACTTTTGGTGCCCTTGTTTTTGTATACATTGGGATTTGGGTGTTGTCGTTGACCAAACCTCACTCTACGGGTCTACATTAAATGTAGTTAAATGAATCAATAAGATTTGTTATTGTTTTGACAAAAGAAAGATATATATGGAACTTACAATAACATACAAAGTGTAATTAACAAGTGGATATGAGGAAAGTAAAGTATACACAAACTTTAATTCTACCTCATGGAAAAAGAGAGGTTTCTCTATGATAAACCCTTGACTTAAATGAAGCAAATCAAAGTAGTAGTGAAAAAGGAAAAAACAACAAAAAAAAATATGTCAATTAATAAGGAGAACGGTATAAGAGCATAAAAAAACCAATAATTACAACAGAATAATATGGTAATTGAAACATAATAAACAACCTTGGTAACAAATATCAAAAGCAAGAAATTACATGCACGAGGTCAATACAACGATAGTCATCACACACAATGCTTCAATCAGTGGCGTAGCTACACTTGAATTGGACACCCTTCGTCGGAATATTATACCGTATATACAAGTAAAATAGTAGTAGATCTAATTATTAGTTACAATAGTCATGCATGTTTTATCTAAATATGAATTACAATTAATTAGACACATATAAGGTACATCTAATCATGACTTACAATATATATATAAATTAAGTGGTTAAATAACATATTTTGGACACCCTTTACACAATAATATGATGTAGCCTAATGGTTTTAGGCGCCTTGAAATAGTAAAAATACAAAAATTTAAAGTGTTTGTGTGTTCGGATTTCACTACTAGCAATTTTTTTCACTTTTTAAAAAGAACAAATTCACTTTAGCATGTGGGGACATCCTTCGTGAAAATCCTGGTTCCGCCACTGACTTCAATCATGTATAATTGAAATATATGCAATTTTCAACCTCAATCTCACAAGTCTAAATTATTTCCAAAGCATATAGGCTTATATATACAATTATAAAGCGAACAGAAATTAAATAAGGACTTATACAAGGAGTCAAGGGCCTTGAACAAACCCTAGATGAGCAATAAAATCTCAAAAGAAAGATAAAACCACAAGTGCAATTGCAAATAAAACTACAAGCTGTGGCACATTTTTCAGACCTCCAGGCTCCAGCCATACAATTTTCATTGGGGCTGAGACTATCGCTATCTAACCTTTTAGAAGGGTTACAAAACTTTTACAAAACATACCATAAAATCTCACTAAATTAATATAGCTGAGATTATAAAATATTATTATCTTATAAAAATATTACTTAATTGATAAATTAATATTTATCAACTTAAAGAGTGTTTTGAGGTTTAATGTAGGTTAATTTTGATTACATCAAAATAATTGAATTGATTTTTATTAAATTTATGTATCATATTATTGAATTGACGAAACAAAAAGTTTTACCGTACATAAAGTATAATGAATGTATCAAATCATTGTATCTTATTAAATTATGTATCATATTTATTGAATTCATATACAAAATTAAATTATTATACATAAAGTACAATGTATATGTATGATTCATTATAATATATTTTTTGAAAAATGATTCATTGTAAAATAATTTCATCATACATAATGTCCGTAGTTTCTTAATAATCAAATATGACTCATTTTGTATCTTTACTAAAAACATTCAATGTATGATGATGATATGATAAATTATATAAGAAACATAGAGAATTTCTTGAAACCATATTAAAAAATGACTTTTAAGCTAATATGTGTTAAAAAATCAACAATGACAAATAAAATTCGTAAAATATTATGTGTGTACAGAAATATCATTCCATGTGCACTCAAAAGGTTTTGCAGTGGTGGAAATAGTGAAATTTTTGGATCCGGTAAGAAAAGTTAGAGACGAAATTCAATTAGATTTAAATTTATCAAAAATAAAATAAAATAATAGAATCATATTTCTCTAAATTGCGTAAGATATATTTGTACTTTAGAGCATTATTATTTATAAATCAATGTGACCGTATATTTGTATAGGGGCCTTTTGAATATCTTATCGAAATGAGTAATTTTTTTCATTGGTCCAAATCGGGACAAGAGAAAAATAATATCTTAGAGAAATTATTAATTTATGGAGTATCAATTTAATGATATTTGACTATAAATGGTTTCACATGATTTATGGATGATATTTAGAATCCAAGTTAAACTCCAAAATTTCACTAAGTTAAGCTCATTTATGCGGGTGCCATCTATGGATTTTCAAACTCGGCATAGTCAAGAGTTTTTAGTGATGTCTTTTGATTTGACTAATTCTCCCATCGGTGTTTGATTCAATGAAGGTATGATAGACGGTTGGGGGCAATGAAGTAGGTGGACTTGAATACACTTAGAAATTAGGTAGAAGAATAAAGTTTTTATTTTTAATACGGAAAAGGCTCAAAAATACCCTTAAACTATCTGAAATAGCTCATATATACCCTTAAACTATATTTTGGCTCAAAACTACCCTTTTCGTCAAACTATTGGATCAAAAATGCCCTTCTAATTAACGGAAATTGTTAAATGCCATGTGGATGCCACATGAATGCCACATGGCATGCCAATAGGATTCCACTGCCACGTAGACTAAATAAAAAGGGTCAAAAATACCCTTAAACTATCCGAAATAGCTCATATTTACCCTTAAACTATATTTCGGCTCAAAACTACCCTTCACGTTAAACTATTGGGTCAAAAATACCCTTCTTATTAACAGAAGATGTTAAATGTCATGTGGATGCCACATTGCATAACAATAAGGTTCCACTGCCACATAGACTAAATCCCTAAATCCTAATTACTCCCCCCCCCCTCATTTCATTATTTCCAGAAACGATATATTCACCCGTTCTCCCTCATTTAGTGGCTAGGGTTTCACAGTTCTCTTCATCGCTGGGTTTCAAAGTGGATATTCTTGGTTGTAGGTTATTAAAACTTTTTTCTTATTTCATAATGTTTATGATTTCAAAGCATAATAGTTAGGATTTCACAACTTTCCCCTATCAGCTAAGGCTTCGTAGCTTTCTTCGGGGCTGAGTTTCAAAGTGGATATTCATGCTTGTAGGTTAGTAAATATTTTTTCTTATTTTATTATATTTACGATTTATAAGTATGATAGCTAGAATTTCACAACTTTCCCGTCATTTCGCGGCCAAGGTTTCTTAACTTTCTTCGGAGCTAAGTTTCAAAGTTGATTTTAGTGGTTGTAAACACAATAAAATAAGAAAAAAGTTTTACTAACCTACAACCAAGAATATCCACTTTGAAACCCAGCGATGAAGAGAACTGTGAAACCCTAGCCACTAAATGAGGGAGAACGGGTGAATATATCGTTTCTGGAAATAATGAAATGAGGGGGGGGGGAGTAATTAGGATTTAGGGATTTAGTCTATGTGGCAGTGGAACCTTATTGTTATGCAATGTGGCATCCACATGACATTTAACATCTTCTGTTAATAAGAAGGGTATTTTTGACCCAATAGTTTAACGTGAAGGGTAGTTTTGAGCCGAAATATAGTTTAAGGGTAAATATGAGCTATTTCGGATAGTTTAAGGGTATTTTTGACCCTTTTTATTTAGTCTACGTGGCAGTGGAATCCTATTGGCATGCCATGTGGCATTCATGTGGCATCCACATGGCATTTAACAATTTCCGTTAATTAGAAGGGCATTTTTGATCCAATAGTTTGACGGGAAGGATAGTTTTGAGCCAAAATATAGTTTA
Organism: Solanum sitiens; assembly: GCA_016801875.1. Classification (NCBI taxonomy): domain Eukaryota; kingdom Viridiplantae; phylum Streptophyta; class Magnoliopsida; order Solanales; family Solanaceae; genus Solanum; species Solanum sitiens. The sequence goes on from JABWTJ010000090.1 coordinate 1,063,971, forward strand.
AGGGTATATATGAGCTATTTCAGATAGTTTAAAGGTATTTTTGAGTCTTTTTCGTTTTTAATATTACTCTGTTGGATAGATAATTCATTTCAATTAAGATAAGAATAAAAAACAGGCACTTTTTTGTTTTAAATAATAAACAATGTAATTGTCATAATTTAAGTGAACTGCTCTATTATCTCATCACTTAAATTGTTATAATATTTTATTTTTAAAAAAAAAAATTAAAATTAGTTCAAAAATCAAACAAGTAAATATGATAACTTGTGATATTTCAAAATTTGGCACTAATGTCGAACAAAAAAAGAAAAACAATGTAATGTATATCCTCAATTTTCTCCGACTCCAACTCGTAATGTGAACGTGCTCTCTTTCGTGTCAATTCCCCTTCCGACCCTTTATAGCCCCCAAAGGAACAAACCCTTCTTCTTCTTCAGGTTTTAGATCTACCGTGTTTTTTTTTTTATATTCTTATATGGGTATTTACAAGTAAAGAAATCCCCTTTTCTTCATATTTGTTACCCTTTTATCTTTTGGGTCTCTCCCAAAATTCAACTTTTGCTTCTATAAGAGTTTGATTTCGAATTTCCGATCCGTTTCTTGGTTAATTTTTCATATTTCCTTTATAAAGTTTGAATCTTTGGTCCTTCTATTGAACTACCACAACAAGTTTTTTAATTCTGTCCTGTTTAAGTGATGGGGGTTTCCGATTGTTCCATTACTTTGCCACCGACCCAGCAGGTTCCTCTGCCTAAGGAGTATGGGGTAACGAAACCCTTGTCTCTAGCAGGGCCCATGGAGGCTGATATTCAGCGTACCAGGGAGTTGGAAAAGGTTTGATCTTTAAAGTTCCTTTTTGTTTACCATGTTGATTTTTGTGCTTCAGTATATGATGATGACTGTGAATTCTAGTTCTTGGTCGGTGCTGGACTTTATGAAAGCGCTGAGGAGGCTGCTAAGAGAGAAGGAGTTCTCTGCCAGCTAAAGCAGGTAATTTCTCTTTTCCTTTATGTTTTTGTGATAAGACTACTAAACTATTAGGAGGAATTCTGGGAGATCAGAAAAATTAGGTGCTGGTTGAGACTTAAGGCATTGAATATAAAGTAACATATGATTATGAGACGGTGGAGTTTCAATGATTCCTGAATACTAAGTGTTGTAGTAATGAAATTGAATTGGTCCAAATGGATAATGAGAATTCATATAGCTGACCTAATTATTTTGAGTCAATTCGCCGTTGTAATTACTGATATCTGAACATGGAATGAGTAGGCTGTGAATGGTAACTGCATACACTTTGGATTGGTCAAATATTGGATGGTGGTTTAGATTTCAGCAAAGAGAGAACTGATCATTGCTGTGTTTTTTTGGGAATTTCTTTTATCTTACTGAACTTCGTGAAATAGAAAATACTGTATCCCCATTCACCTGCATTTATTAATTGTTGACCATCCATTTGAAGCTTCCTTGTTTTTCCCTGTTTGGATTTCTTAGTCTGATTCGGCACTAGTTTATTACTCACGAATTTGCAGTAACATTCGATGTATTAAATGTAACTGTTTTCTAACTCAGCAGTGTAATATCTGATCACTAAATATTTTCAGTTTTATTTGCTCCAAAGTTTCCTGCTTTCCAATTTAGTGGTGGGATTGTTTCCCTTATCTCAATGAACAAAAAGATGTCACTGTGGATGTCCTTTCATGTTAAGGCCGTCCTAGGCTAATAGTATTTTTTTGCCTCTGTAGTATTCATAGGTTAATACCAGTGTTTTGTACGACGAAAGGCAACAAGGATCTCGTGACGCCAGTAAATACCAAGAAGTTAAAATATTTAATTGCATATATAAACAATCAAAATCTCAATTGCAATAACATATTAACAAATATTTCAAGTTAAAACTGAAAATAGATAGTCAAAACAGCGAGAAAAAACACAGTGGTAAAAGTAACTCTGAAGTCTGAAGAAGAAGAAGAAATACGTATTGGTTGGACTTTGGAGTCCCCGGAAAATTTTGGCTGGTTCCGGAGAAGTCTTGTTGTGTCGACTGGTCGGAGCCGCTGTCGTAGTCTTAAGAGTGCAACTGGACATATTTGGAAAGAAAACCATAAATTGGTCGCCTCTTTTTTAAGAGAATGCAAAAGGCGATGTTTTTCTCGCCACGGCATCACCTTTTGAAGATTGCCTCGCCACAAAGCTAATAGGCGATGAATGGCGTGAGACGATCACCTTTCACAACACTTTTTAATACTTAGATGAAGGAAATCAAATGATATTCCTTAGTTGATGGTAAGGAATGAGGATCACGGGGGGGAGGGGGAGGGGTGGGCTATTTCTCTCCTATATTTTTTTGTTTGGGTTAGTAAAGGAAATTAAAATAGAATTTTGTTTTCAGTTTACCCCTATGTCTTGAAGAAAGAGTGGAAGGAGTAGCCTTAGTTTTTAGCTTGTTATCTTCCCATTTCCTTTGCATTTCAAAAATTTTGTTTCTATTTTTGTCTCAACCCAGTCTAGTAACATTTTTGGATCTTTACCTTTTCAGATTGTGAAGGACTGGGTGAAAGATCTTACTCGACTGAGAGGGTACAATGATCAGATGGTTGAGGATGCAAATGCTGTCATTTTAACTTTTGGTTCTTATCGACTTGGGGTAAGCGGCTTCTTTCTGAAGTTCCCTTCTTGAACAGTATACACTTAATGTTTTGCTCAGATATGCATGACAAATAATTTCATTGCAGATCTAGAAATAGTTGGAAAGTTGTTTTACCGTGCCACCTAGCGAAGTCCTTGGTGTTATTATATCCACAAGATGTGAAATTAACTGTTTGCAAGCATGAAATAGTTGGTTTTAATTGTTACAGTTTTTGGGTCAAGAGTGGTACAAGTATGCCACAAAAACTAGAATAGTTTCCAAAAACAAGCTTGTGTCTCTGGTCCTAAATTGATGCACCTCATGCATTATACTTGTTCTTCAGACTTCTGAATTTGCATTTGTAACCAAACTGATCGTTTTTCACACAATAATATTCCCTTTTGTTACTATTCTCAATTTTCAACCCAAACATAATTTCATTAAGATAGATTCTTCTACAGGAGCTCTTTGCTCAAAAACACAGTTGGCGCCTGTCATTGGGAAGATTTTTTTTGTTGGGTGGATGGGTGGGTTTGGGTGGTTGTGCAGTTCTCTATGCTGTTTTTTTTCTTGAAGCTGCACTTGCTCCCTTAAGGCCTTAACACATGTAATTACAATTATGTACTATTAAGCTTTACATTTTGCGGGGAATGACTGAATGTTTGATGTCCCTTAGCAACTCTATTTGACTAATTACATATGATTTCTTTTTGTAGGTGCATGGTCCTGGAGCTGACATAGATACCTTATGTGTTGGACCATGTTATGTGAACCGAGAGGTCCTTTTGGTTTCTGGTTTTCTTTTCAAGTCTAAGTTGGCCATTTTATATTGCATCTAATATCAACCTTGTTTGCCAGGATGACTTCTTTTTTGTATTGCATAATATTTTGGTGGAGAGGGAAGAAGTTACTGAACTACAACCAGTCCCAGATGCACATGTCCCTGTTATGAAGTTTAAGTTTGATGGGGTCTCAATTGATCTTCTTTATGCAAGCATTTCTCTTTTGGTTGTGCCAGATGTAAGTGTTATATCTTTGTGAAAGCTGCCCATTTCCTTTTGGCCTCCTCCTTATAAGGGACACCTTTTCTATAGATCAAACTTTGCTTCAGAAGAAATTTATTTTCCATACCAACATTTGTTCTGGAAAAAGGCCCTGATTTTTTCTTAGACTTCTGCTTGTTCTCCGGATGCTAATTCCTTTTCACCTGCAGCAATGTGAATTTCAGCTTAATTCTTTCTGGATCCAGGACTTTTACATTGTTGAATTTCTTCATTTGTTATATTCATGGTATGCCTGACCATTCTGGAGCTTACCAAGTCATGGGATCCAGACAGGACTGGGATACGTGAATGCTCTATTTTCTCAAACTGGAACTGACATTCAATATATGGCATCAATCAGCTGCTTAGACCACTAATAATAGTATGCCTGATGTTTCCTTTTACATCTTCTTGTGACAGGACTTGGACATATCCAGTGAATCCGTGTTGTGCAATGTTGATGAGCCAACTGTAAGGAGCCTTAATGGCTGCAGGGTGGCAGATAAAATCCTTAAAGATGTTCCAAATATTGAGGTGATGATCCCCAACCAAAAAGGAAACAAAAGGCCAGTAAATTTTTCAATATTCTAGATCTTGCTAGTAATATCCCATTTGTCTTCTGCAATGCAGTTTTTCCGGATCACACTTCGATGTTTAAAGTTTTGGGCTAAACAGCGTGGTGTTTATTCAAATGTAGGTTCACTTTTTTTTCGTACTCCCTCCTCTCTGGCTTAATTGATGTTTGCTCTTTTCTATGACCTGTTCGTCTTGGATTCTTTTGTAGGTGACTGGATTTCTTGGTGGAGTTAACTGGGCTCTTCTAGTTGCTCGGGTTTGCCAACTTTATCCAAATGCTGTTCCCAGTATGCTTGTTTCACGTTTTTTCCGCGTATATACACAATGGCGCTGGCCAAATCCTGTGATGCTTTGTCAGATAGAGGATAAAGAATTTGGATTTTCTATCTGGGATCCACGAAAAAATCCTTGGGACCGGACACATCAGATGCCAATTATTACACCTGCCTATCCTTGCATGAACTCTAGCTACAATGTCTCTGCAAGTACTCTTCGTGTTATGACGGAACAATTTGAATTTGGTAACAACATATGTCAGGTATGAATTATTCCCCTCTGTACATTATGTTGTGTAATTAGCTAGTACTGGCTTTTACTCCTTTTTGCTTTTCCATATCAGGAAATTGACCTCAATAAAGCCCGGTGGACTGCATTGTTTGAGCAGTATCCTTTCTTCGAAAGCTACAAGAACTATTTGCAAGTTGACATAGTTGCAGCTGATGCTGATGACTTACTTGTGTGGAGAGGCTGGGTCGAATCCCGGTTAAGGCAGCTTACTTTGATGGTAACATCTATACTTTTTGAAATAAGTGATACTCAGGAGGCTCTGATTCCTTTGTGTTTGAGCCTCTACAGAAGAAAAAAGAGAAGGTAGCAAGTGAAGCAGATGTTTACCATTTACTTATAATTCTTGTTGTATCTTTGCAGATAGAGCGGGACACATTTGGGAAATTGCAGTGCCATCCTTATCCCCACGAGTATGTGGACCCGTCCAAACAGTGTGCTCATCGTGCCTTCTTCATGGGTTTGCAGAGGAGGCCAGGGGAGTTGGTTCAAGAAGGTCAGCAGTTTGATATTCGTGGGACAGTTGACGAGTTTAGACACCAAGTAAACATGTATATGTATTGGAAACCAGGAATGGAAATGTTTGTGTCTCATGTTCGTAGAAAGCAGATTCCCTCTTATGTTCTATCAGATGGTTATAAACAAAACCAAACACCAAGGCTAATGAGTGGGCAGCTAGGAGAGAAGCCTGTCGCTAGTATTTTTAGGTCAAGATCCGGAGAAAGAGGAGGTTTGGAAAGGAAAAGAGAGCTTGAAGGTTCGGAAGAGAGTCACCAGAGTTTGGACAAAAGACCATCAATTAGCCCTCCAAGAAGGGAATCACCTTCGCCTGAACTTATTGTTGGTCAGAGAAGTGGCATGTTGTTACAACAGTGTTTCTCGACAGTTACTGGAGGGAAGAGAAAGAGTGAAGACATTTCAAATAATGTGACGAATGATAAGATACATTTTGCTATTCCGGACAAAGATGTTTATGTTGAACAAAGGAAGTCACGAAGAGCACAATGTGTGGAAAGTGCAGATGGATGTGTATACCAGTCTAGTGGTGTCACAAACCTTGTTGAAGCTGGTACCTCTGGAGCTCCTGCGCATGAATTGCTCCGACTCGGCCATGATGGTTATGCAGCGGGCAGTACTGGTTGCAACTCTCTCCGTTCCTCCCAGGGTGACTTATACAGAGCAGAGTCCAAGTCACTGTTGAATAATGTATGTGAAAATGGTTCAAGATGTTTTGAAGATGCGTTGCGGGAGTTAGAGGTTTTGAATCAGTTGATTTTGCCTCTTTTATCTTTCTGACGTCATTGATTTTTATAATTCATACTTCCATTCTTAGCTTTTGCCATAACTTTGACCAGTTCTCCTCCTTTTGTGTTTCATGAAGCCAAAAGCTGCTCGTGGAGTGTTAACATCTCCGGATATCATTGGATCGGAGTCTGTACAAAAACCTTCTACAAGGCATGTTTTATGGTTTGATACTTGCACTTCCTTTTTGTTTTTATATATCAGTTCTTTTGTCTTTAAAGGTGCTGTATTTTGGTTCTCTTTTATGGTCTGTCTTGTAGGTTAAGTGTTACATCAACAGCTTGAAAGAAGTGGAGTCACAGCATTGAGGGATGAAAAGCCAACGCAACATGGTAAGTATGATGTTACTTGTTGGCTGTCATTTCTCTATGTTTTTCTATTCCAGGCAGCTTGCATGTCAAACATTCACAGAGAGAGTCCTGATATTTCGCGGAGAGTTCCAGGCAGAACAGTCCTGTGGAATCCTGTACAGTTCAGTTTATATATATAAAAAAAAAAACTCGAAACATTGCTGAAGAAGATTGTTCTTCCTACACTCAATTGATCTTTAGGTCATGGAAAATCTTAATTGTAATCGCTTTATTGGAAGGGGGTTTCAGTCTATTAATTGTATTTGTATTCCGATGACAACTAATGAGACACCATATTTCCCAATTTCCTTTGTGCGTGTGAATTACAGTCACTGGTACTTGATGTTTGTAACATCTCCCGTGAAATCCCAGAGTCTGTGCTGGGCTGAGTGTACGCAAATTTTACTACTACCAAGATAGATAGAGATGTTTCCTCCTCGGTGGTAATTGATGTTTTTAGGATCATGAAAACTGCTTTTCATTAATTGCTCTTTTATTGTTAAATTATAAAATTAATTTAATAAAATAATTTTCTTTTCATATTAATGCGACTATATCCAATTTAAGTAAGTTGGACGGTTAATAGAATCTGAAACTCTATTAAATCAATAGATTTATCGATCAGCGATTATAAGACTCAAATTTGTATTAATATGTTTGGTTGATGGAACACGCAAAAATTGATGCTGCCTATGAAAGGTCAACTGTAAATTGGTTCAGTGTAATTTGTTTGTGGGTCAAAGTAATAGAAACTCTTTTCCTCTGGATTAAAGTGAGGACTACTACAATATACTAGTAAAATTTCACGAGGTCTGAAAAGGCTATTATCGAGAGACACTTAGCTAGCAACACATATCAAAAGCAGAATTAAAAGAAAAAATACACAAGATATCATAAATAATAGAGACATTTAAAAAGAAAATATAATTAAATGTCATAAAAGTAATGAAGATATCACAAATATAACAAGTTCCTAAAACTGACTTTCTTGTCGCACTTTTTTTTAAAACAAAAAGAAGCTCAATCAAGGAAAATGTGAAAAACATTAAAACTGGGGTGGGTGATGCCATGCTCCTATGCTCTCAACCGATAGAGATTGTATCAAAGTCTGGTAAAATTGACTTGTTTTGAAGTGTTTTTTAAGATAATATAGCTTTCAAATAAATTAAAAATAAATCATTGAATCATTAATTTTGATTTAAAAAACTTATTATAATACTCTTTTCGTTTCTATATTGATATAAAATTAAGAAAATAAAAACTAATAATTGAATCTTATAATCTTAAAATACACCAAAATATTGTTGACTGAATTTTTTTGCAATGAAAGGAGTTGATGTAATATACGTATTGATGATGTTGGAGTGAAATCCATATGTGTCTGAAGAAGGGTCGGTACTTCATCTGTCACTGCCGATTTTCCCTCATTCCCTCACCTTTATTAAAATAGTTTCCTCCTTTTTCTCCTTCTTCTTTTTTTTTTTTTTCCAATTAATTAATCAAATACATAATCTTGATCTGATCTCATTTATTTATAACGAACATAAACATTAAAAATTATTTTATTACTCTAATAACAATCCTTAATTAATCTGTAATTTTATACGATTTCGGATAGTAAGGATGAAGAAGGCGACGGTGGGTGCGGTGGTGGTAGGTACAGCGGCCGCGGTAGCTGTGGCGGCGCTCGTCATGCGCCACCGCATGGGTAAATCGAGCAAATGGGCACGTGCCAGGGCAATTCTTAAGGAATTTGAGGAGAAATGTGCCACCCCAGATGCCAAGCTGAAGCAAGTGGCTGATGCTATGACGGTGGAGATGCACGCCGGACTCGCCTCTGAAGGAGGCAGCAAGCTCAAGATGCTTATTAGCTATGTAGACAATCTCCCTACTGGGTTTGTTACTCCTCTCAATTACTTTATTTATCTTTCTTCAAATAGAATTTTATGTATTTAAAAAGTACAATAGATCATAATCATTGAATTATTTGTTATGTTAGGTGTTAATTAGAGAAATGATTGCATTTATTTGATTACGTTTTTCTCTGATGTGTGACTGACTGAAATGTTGTAAAAGGTTTATTCTTTATGATTTAATTTGTATGTTTAAGCTTGGAAGTTATGCTATGTAGATACCGATTACCTGAATTTGTATCGCGGCGTTCATAAGACCCTCCTCTGGTCTTGTTTTACATGTTTTCGGTGTTCTTACTAGCTACTCAATCTAGAACAATGTTCGGAAAACTAAGTTTGTTGAATTTCATGCGTAGCATCAAAACTGAATATGGTGCAGTGTATAGGTTGCTGCTCCAGTTTAAATGATCTTGTTTTGATTGTATTCCCGTGTCAAATTCATGTTGGATGTACTATCTTTTGATCATATGGTCTAAAGTAGTATTTTTTATGATGTTATGATCCATCTCTCTGTGCTTGTTGGACTGCTCTTTTAGACAGTGCTAACTTTATTAAGAATTGTTGTAAATAATGCTTGTGGAGAGGAGTGATTTAATTATATTCAATGTAATGACTGTACAATGTCATTGGTAAAGGTAAATATTTTAATATTTGTTTCTTTGGTAAATTTTGTATTTAGTGATGAAGGAGGAGTCTTTTATGCATTGGATCTTGGTGGAACGAATTTTCGAGTATTGCGGGTACAATTGGGGGGAAAAGATGGTGGCATTATCCATCAAGAATTTGCGGAGGCATCAATTCCTCCAAATTTGATGGTTGGAAATTCAGAAGTAAGTTTTTATCCACTCAAAAATGTTGCTCCCTTTTCTGTTATTTAGTTTTGCCTGGATTTTGAACTTTTGAAGTTCATATGTTTCAGGAACTTTTTGACTATATTGCGGCAGAACTTGCAAAATTTGTAGATGAAGAAGGAGAAAAGTTTCATCCACCTCCTGGTAGGCAGAGAGAATTAGGCTTCACCTTCTCGTTCCCAATAATGCAGACTTCAATCAATTCTGGAACTCTTATCAGGTGGACGAAAGGTTTCTCCATTGATGACACGGTATCCATAACCTTCCCAATTACATCTTCTTTGTTGCTTTTCTTAGGCAGTTGAAGTTCGATTTGTCGGAAAGACAACTTTGAGATAATTTCAATTTGAATCACTCAAATGCTTTTCCTGTTCTAGACGTTTGGTTTTGGAGAACTTGACCTTTCTTTTGGTTAATGGGTTTGATGATAGAGTGTGACATCAACCATGCTTACCTTTTGATGTCACTGGTTTCTTGTATTTGAAACATTGAATGTAATGTATTCTTTGATGGTATTCACATTGTTTCCAATAAAAGAGAAGTAAATTCAAGCAAGTTACAGCAGTTGATTTTACAGAAACTATGTTAATCTATTGTAATTTTATTCTCAGTTTTTTTTTTCTTACTTATTATATTTAATGAACTGAAAAATAAGCTCTCACAGTTACTGGGTGACAGGTTGGCAAAGATGTTGTTGCAGAACTGACAAAAGCAATGCAAAAACGAGAAATTGATATGAGGGTGTCAGCGCTTGTAAGTTTGCTTGATGTTACTCAGTAATAACACTCTTTTTGAAGGGTGCTTGAAAAAATTGTATGTATGCTGCCTAGCTTAGTTGTAAAAGTTTGATTTTGAGTTACTTGTTGATGAAAGGTGAATGATACTGTTGGAACATTGGCTGGTGGTAGATTCACAGATAAGGATGTATCCATTGCTGTGATATTAGGTACTGGAACAAATGCAGCATATGTGGAACGGGCTCAGGCAATTCCCAAATGGCACGGTCCTCTGCCTAAATCTGGAGAAATGGTTTGGAAACTTTTCAATGACTATTGATCTTGTTTTGATTCTATTTCACTTTTTGTGATCAACCGTGGAATAGTTGTTGAAGTCCTTTCATGTTACTTTCTAGGTGATCAATATGGAATGGGGTAACTTTAGGTCCTCCCATCTTCCCTTGACAGAGTATGATCATGCTATGGATACCGATAGTTTAAATCCCGGTGAACAGGTAATTGCTTATCCACTTGTATACCTTTTGTTCATTTAGGCTAATCTCGATTTTGCAATCAACTCGATAAACCTGAGAGAGATATCTATTTATCCTCACAGATATTTGAGAAGATATGTTCTGGCATGTACTTGGGAGAAATTTTACGCAGAGTTCTACTAAGAATGGCTGAAGAAGCTGGCATTTTTGGCGAGGAAGTTCCTCCAAAACTCAAGAATTCATTCATATTGAGGTATTTCTTGCTAACTATAGAGTTATTAGTGATCTTCTTCTGCAAAACACACTTGTTAAATGCCCAAACAACAGCTAGGGGCCAACAAATTTGCCTACATTCTGTTGCTGTTCTGGTTATCAGTTGATCAAGCTTGAGTATAGTAATATTGCTCATGCATTGATGAGCTTTCATTACATTTTTGAAGCTTTACATAATTGCTTTGGCCGCCATACACAACTCACAATTTTTATCAAATTCATTGTCTATTATGACTTGCTTGATAACATGTTTCACTCTCTCCTATCCACTTAATTATTGAGCCTATTGTTTATTTTTCGCTTTGGAGTTGCAATGAAAATAATTTCATCAAACAACTAATATGCTACTGAGGAAACATACCCATAATATTTGAGGATCAATCAACTCCAGATAATGGAACTTTGACAAGAAAAAGAGTACTGAACAACTTCACCAAAAAAAAGAGTACTTAACAATGAGAGTTATCGATATATCACCGTAGTTGAAGCAATTATAACTTGATTGTGTGAGTTTCTAATTCTCAGGCTACACAGTCTATAAAAAATGTGCTACATTATATCCCTTCTTTAATGACATCCTTTGCTGTTTTAGCAAATGTGCTACAGTCACACAATCAAGCTATAATTGCTTTAACTAAGGTGATATTGTTCACACCAAAAGTCGAATAGTCATTTGCTGTCCGCTTGATGTCTGTCATGTTTACCTTTTTATATTCGAGCAGATGCTCTCATAACAGTTGAAAAAAATATACGCAGGACACCTGAAATGTCTGCTATGCATCATGACACATCCTCTGATTTGAGAGTGGTTGGCGACAAGTTGAAGGATATCTTAGAGGTATTAGCTCTTCCCCTTTATCAATACCTCCCAAGGAAAAAAAGAAAAAGAATGCCTTTTGATGAGGTATGGCTATTATTCTTTCTAGAAAAGTTTGCACAATATCATATTTGCTTTGGAGCAAATAGAGAAATTGTTTTAATTAGGACTAATGTCGACAAATCAAATTTAAATTTTGGGTCTCAAGGAAGTGGAAATCAAATTGTTGATGTTTTTCTCCCTAACAGCAATTAGTTTTACTGTTAGCATTTGATATGATGATACAACATGAATTGAAACTAGATATTCTGTTCATCCTATTTCAGATATCCAATACCTCCTTGAAGACAAGGAGATTAGTTGTTGAGCTGTGTAATATTGTTGCAACACGTGGCGCCAGACTTGCGGCAGCTGGGATCTTGGGCATTATCAAAAAGATGGGAAAGGATACACCGAGGGAAAGTGGTCCAGAAAAGATTGTGGTAGCCATGGATGGTGGATTGTATGAGCACTATACAGAATACAGTAAGTGCTTGGAAAACACATTGGTTGAATTGCTTGGAAAGGAAATGGCAACAAGCATTGTTTTCAAGCACGCGAATGATGGTTCTGGCATTGGCGCTGCACTCCTTGCGGCCTCTAACTCCGTGTATGCTGAAGACAAGTGAGAGTGATCAAAATGATATTTAGCTAGAGGAAACTCCATTTACCTTTTATATTATGTTTTTTCTCTAGCCTTTTTCTTTTTGGTTCTTCTAACAATTATTTCCAGAATTTGTACTTGGTTTTCTAGGATATTATTCCTGGGAATGCCAACATATTTCTCTTCTGGAAAAGGGTGCAAAGAAATTATATGGAACTCAGCAACTGCTAATTCTCCCATTTGGTCTTTAGTTTTCCAATTGCAATTAAATTTTGTAGGGTTTAATAAAATGGTGTACTATTTCATTGCTAGACTTATCTGTTTAGCTAACATGTTAGTTTAACCCGCAACCGAACATGGAGGGAGGGTGCTTACTATCCAAGCAACTCTCTCTCTCGTATATGTTATTGCTTCTTCTTCTTTAGACCTTTGGGCCAATTTCAAACTGCCGGTCTGCTAAAGCTCCAAAAAACAAATCCTCACAACGATTCTTTATTAGTTGACTATTCTTTAGAGGTCCTAAAAACACCTATTGGACCAAAACAAGAAATAATGGTAGGTGTTGGTGCTATCCGTTTTGCTACATTTTCCATCTATACTCACAAAATAAAAGATAAATTTATATAATTCACAAATTAATATCAAAGAGAAGATTTATTTATTTAATAAATCGACCTTTGATATGACAACTTAAATTAGAGTGCAAAAAATCTTTCACAGTTCATATACACATGGTAATAGTTAATATAACTCAAACTCAATCATGATATATTAATTAGTCTGCATCAAACATCGAAGTAAACGATAGTGGGAGTTGTTATCAATTTATAGATAAATAAAAAAGACAGTGATTGATTAATGGCTGAACCAAATTTATCGTCTCATCTTTAAAAATAAAGTTATAATTTTGTGGTCCTTTGGGGTCTTAAATATGGATGGATTTAGACAACTCTACTTCACTTTATCTTTTTTTAGGGTATGCACCAAAATATATATTAATGTGTAAGTATTACTATTAAGGTTAATAAGATTAGATTACACGATTTTCAATCGTACGCCATCGAAAATTAATAACGAAAGATCAACTAATAATATCTTTAAGGTTTAAGCTTATACTTATAATTAGATAATTGACCTGCCACTCTACTATTTATTATTATAGAATAATATAAAAATACTTTATTTATTTTTCAAATAGAAGTTCAAATCTACTACTATTATTAGTAAAATATAAGGGGTGATTGCAGTTCAATGAGATCTACAGTATCTGAACCAATTAAAGAAAGATTTTTTTTTGAAATTTGAAAAGATAAGTTCTTATCTTTCAAGAGAAATCGAGAGTTCCACCATAACTAACTTACCATTTTTACCACCGGTAAATTAAAAGTTTATCAGTTCACAATTCTAGCCTTCTAAAATTAGTCTAAAAATAATTATATGTTAAGACTAATTAATTATTTGGACTAAACTTTAATTAACTAGATCTCTAACTTTAATCCAGACCCTAATGAATCGTTTGGTAGCTCTAATAAAAAATAATTCATGTACTAATTTCCGTATATGAGTAATATTTCCTCTGCGCAATAATAATTGTCATTGTTGACTTGACATGTATCTTATCTTATAAATAATAGGGATAATGTTATGGATAAAGGATATAAATCACATACTTTTAAGGTAAAATTACTATTTATTCCTTATAAGTTTATAATTACAAAAATTTCTCAAATTGATACAATAATATAGGCGCTGATACATTAATCTGATGCGCGAGATACATTAATCGTGAAGTAAAATATATTACATTTTATACATGATACACTAATCTGGTGTACATTTTATACATGATACACTAATCTGATGCGCGAGATACATTAATTTGATGCGCCAGATACATTAATTTGATGTGATGATACATTACTCAGATGTGTGAAAATGAGGGATTTTGAGAATTTATAAAACTAATAGGGAATAATAGTAATAAGAGAACTTAAATGTGGAATTTCTGTCATTTGTGATATATTGATCTTTGAATATAATCTCTATGTTTTTTTACTTGTCACATATTTCCACAATAAATTTTTATTATTAATTATAACTTTTAACATATTAAGAAAAAGATAATTATTTTTTTAATGTTTTACCCTCAATAATAAATAATTATTCTCCAAATCATTTTTCAATACCAAATACTAAGAGTCCGTTTAGCATTGCTACTAAAAGCTACTTATTTTTAGAAGAGTTTTTTAAAATTAGCTTTCAGAAAAGTGTTTTTCAAAAAAAGCAATTTTGTGTTTGAAAAGTTCATTTGAAAAGTGTGTTTGGATAAATAATTTGTGTTTGGTTAAAAAAAAAATTGAAAAAAATATTTTTTTTAGAGTCAATTACGAAAAACGACAAATATCAATATGCTTTTAATATTAAAACTATTTATAAAGATAAACTATTTTAAACATCTAGTACATAAACTTTACTTACATTTTTAATTTAATTAATTAAATTGTGCATATTCAAATTTTTAATCAATGTTGTTGAAAAATATTGAAAAGACGAACCATTTTGTTACTTGTTACCTATTTTTTGTTACTCAATCTACTATTATCCTTTTTTTTTTTTTGTAATTCTCTAAAGTTTTTTAAGAAAATCAAATTAAAATAAAACAATATGTAAATTAAGAAAAGAAAAATGTATCAAACTTTTTTTTGGAGGGTCTAAATTTTTAAGTGTTACTTTCCTCTTATATTCCTACGAAAATATTTTTGTTACTTTTATTTTCATTTTGTAAAATAATACGAAAAACTATAATATAAAATATAAGTAATATAATAATCATAAAATAATAAAAGGCTAATTATATAGAATGACAAACTAATAATATAAAATAAATATAATAGCTACTCTTTGATTTATTTGTGTTCCACAACAAACTGTTTGTTAGTTCCTCTCTCCCTCATATTCTCGCTCGTCACTTTCCCTCTCTCGCTCGCTTTCTGTCGCTCGCCTCTCTCGCTTTATACAATAGAATTGTATTAATTGTGTTTCTAATTGTATAAACTGAGAGAAAATTATATAAACCTATGCAAATACATATATTTTCGTCCTATACACTTATAATTATACAATACAAATATTTCCTTACTCAAGTCTCTTTTGCCTTTCTCGTTTTATACAAATCAAATTATATATAATTTCTCTCTTTCTCGTTTTATACAATTCGATTCAATTGTATATTCCCTGCACAAGTCTCTTTTTGCCTTTCTCTCTTTCTCGTTTTATACAAATTCAAATTGAATTTCTCTCTTTCTCGTTTTATACAATTCAATTCTGCCTTTTTCGCTTTCTCGTTTTATACAATTCAAATTGTATATAATTTATCTTTTTCTCGTTTTATACAATTCGCTTCAATTGTATATGTATAGCGAATTACACATATATAAGTTTGCTATAGAGCGCAATTATGCAAACTTTGCTATAGCATACAAATATGAATTTTATGTTTGTTATATGTGAATGTTGCCCTTAAATATTAAAGGTGTCTATGTATAAAACAAATGTAATATTGTTTGTAATTTAGAAATTCGCGTAATCGATACATTTATATGTTAGGGGAAATATATACTACTTATTTTATATCGCGATAAAATATGAAATAACTATTATTTATAAAATTAATAATTTATGTAGAATTTAGTTATTGTATTTATAATATATTATATAAATGCATTCAATTTATATATACGTATTAGTAAGGCAAATTTCGTAAAGCATAAATAATCTCGTATTAATTTTATGTAGATTTTACGCAAATTTTATAATACTAAAAGTGAATTACGTCATATCTATATTCATTTTTAAATTACAAAAATTTCTTAAATTTGATGAAAATTGAATCCATCTCAAAAGGTCATGATATATCGCATTTCAATTTTGGTTACATCCTTCAACGTTAATACATCGCGTTTCGATTTTGGATATATCATTGGATGTCTCGATACATCACGTATGTCTCGACACATCGCGTAAAATGATGTAACCGATCTATACAATACATAAAATAACGTCTCGACACACCGTGTACATCCGAATACATCACGTTAAGTGATGTATCCGACTTGTACATCGCGTAAAGTGAAGTATCTGACCTATACAACACATAAAATGAAGTATCCAACCTATACAACACGTAAAATAATGTATTCGACTTATACATTGCATAAAGTAATATATCCGACTAACTACATAAACTAGAAAATTTTGTAACTTTTTCAAACGATCGAAAATTTATGAAATATAGTGAAATACGTTATGTATTTAGATTTTTTCCCTTCATTTTATGGGTGAAAAATTTACATTTTAATGAGCTATAAAATGCGTAAAATGATGTATATAGTGAAATACGTTATCTTGTGTAGTGATGTATTCGACCTATATAATGCGTAAAATGATATATTCGACTTATACATTACATAAAGTGATGTATCTAACTAATTACATAAAGTAGTAATTTTTGTAGTTTTTTCAAAGGATAATTTTTTTTTTATATGAAATATAGTGAAATACGTTATGCATTTAGATATTTTTTCCCTTCAATTTATGGGTGAATAATTTACATTTTAATGAGCTGCTATATGTGGCTTGAAAACGAGCTACAAAACAACCCCTAATACCATAGGTTGCTGCTGCTTAATTCAAAATCCCCGGATTTGTAGGAATTTTGAAAAAATAAAACTCCTCTATATACCACATCAAAACAATTAACCAATTAATTGATATAAATGTTTTCACACTTATATATATTTTTACTACTCCTCTTCCAAAAATATACTTAAAAAGAATACAGAGAGATCTGCTTTCTCCCCACCATTTCCTCTGTTTCTTTCAATAGTAATATCTTCAATGGCAGAGTTCTCTGAAAAAATCGTTTTAAGTCAATGAAAAAATCAGCTGCTGATACGGAGACCCATATCGGAAGGATCTTTTTTCTATTAACACCCATTTTGCCTCGTACACAACTCAACTGAGCTAATATTTTTGGTAAGTGCTTTTAATGGTGCTTGTGAAAAAAAGATAAATTTTACAGTACAAATTCATTTTTGGGGTCTGTTTGCAAATCCTGTTTTGGATGTTTCTTTTTAAAAGCTCAAGAAGAAGAAAGCCTCATAATGGGTCTCTGTTATTATCCACAACAAATTCACGGGGGTTGTGTCAGCCGCTGAAAAATTTGGTGGTGGGGTTTAATGGGGGTGATGTATTTCTTCATTTTTATTTTATTTCACGTTGCTCCAGAAAGTTAAAGAGAGAGAGAGTAAAGTATCTTTGAGATTATTAAGGTAAAAAAAAGTGAAGAAAGTTTTTTTTTTTTTTTTTAAAAAAAAATCTTTAATTCAGTGGGCTATAGAGAAATTAACAAGATTTTTTTTTTTGAAGTTTCATGCATTTTTGGTGATTATTACTACTTTTTGCAGTTTTGATGATTTTGTCTGTTAAATTTGAGTTTTTTTGACCAAGAAATGGGGTTGGGGGTGCAGGTATATGATTATGCTTTATGTAAGTTACTTGAGTTTCTTACTGGTGGAAGTTATAATACCTTATTTGAACTGCAGGAGGAGGCAATAGTTTGAACCAATTTAAAAAATTGTCGTAGTTCAAACTTTATTCAATGATTTTTTATTTATTTATTTCTGTAGTTTATTGTTTGTTTGGTGGTGAAGTTTCATTCAATCTTTTTTGCCCCCATTATATAAATATTTTTTTAAAAACATATTTCTTGCTGCCACACCTTTTTGTCTTGTTTCTCAGTTCTTCACGAGGTTGTGTCAGTATGAAATTTTTTTCCCCCAAAAAAATAAAAATCCAATCTTTAACCCAAGTATTAATTATTATATACTGTTTGATACCTTTTATTAACTTTTTCCTCCACACTGCAATGTTCTGTTCTCATCACTTCGTTGCTCGCAACATGTAAAGATTCTGAAAGTTTCTGTCTATTACTATATATCTCTCTTTTATCACATTTGTTACATTTATTTCTTCAGTTTGTAGAGAATGGGGAAAGCTTCAAGATGGTTCAAAGGGTTGCTTGGGATGAAGAAAGACAAAGAAAATGTAGACAATATGTCGAATTCATCCGATAAGAGAGATAAGAAAAGATGGAGTTTTGGTAAGTCGTCTAAAGAATCTATGGGTGTTGGTGAGAATCCGGTGAACTTTCCGGGAGGTGTGCCGGCGGTGGATTCTAATTGGCTGAGATCTTACATTTCTGAGAATGAGAAAGAGCAGAGTAAGCACGCAATTGCTGTGGCTGCAGCTACTGCGGCAGCAGCAGATGCCGCGGTAGCTGCAGCGCAGGCGGCTGTTGCGGTGGTCAGATTGACTAGCCAAGGCAGAGGTGGTATGTTTACAGGTGGGCGGGAGAAATGGGCTGCTGCTAAGATTCAAACTGTTTTCAGGGGTTATTTGGTAAGTCATTCATGTTGAAAAATTTGAATCATTTTTTTAAATAAGATTTTTTATGGTAGCTTAAAATGTCAGCAAAGTACCTTCCGAACATTCTAATCGAACAGTACTATTGCCTTTGATTTTCATGTTGGTCTATGAAATTATTGTCTTTTTTTACCTATACAACATTTATACTTTTCCCTCATTTAATGCCATCCAATAAATTTGAAATTTGAAATTGTAGTTGTAGTATTTGAATTTGGTCTTTGGAGTGATGTTGAAGTTTCATTTCACTTTTCACTTTGTTTTTTTGCTTTTATGTTTGTTTCATTATCTTTAAAGTTGTTTAATATACAAGATCTAATTCTGGGCTTTTTTTTGTTTTTTTTGCAGGCTAGAAAAGCTCTTAGAGCTCTCAAAGGGTTGGTGAAATTGCAGGCTCTAGTAAGGGGCTACCTTGTCCGAAAAAGAGCAGCTGCAACTCTTCACAGTATGCAGGCGCTCATCCGAGCGCAGGCTGCTGTTCGTTCTCAAAGAGCTCGTCGTTCAATGACTAATGACACTAGAAACCAACCCGAGATCCGAGCTAGGAGGTCCATTGTAAGAATCTAGTACCACCTTGGGTTTATTCTAGTTGAGTGAATTGAGGAGTTCTTAATTAGTTAATGTTGTTCTGTTTTGGTTTTGGTTTGGCAGGAAAGATTTGATGAATATAGAAGCGAATTTCATAGCAAAAGGCTTTCAACTTCGAATGATACATCGTATGATGGATTTGATGAGAGCCCAAAAATTGTAGAAATTGACACATTCAGAACCAAATCAAGGTCGCGTAGAATGAACAATGCTTGTATGTCTGAATCTGGCGATGAGCAGCATTATCAAGCTATGTCATCACCACTCCCCTGTCCCCTTCCAGCTCGTCTATCAATCCCAGATTGCCGTCATCTTCAGGATGTTAACTGGAGCTTTCTAGCAGACGAACAATGCAAGTTTGCCTCTGCACAAACTACTCCTCGGTTTGCAGGTTCTGGACGGTCCAACGCACCACCTACACCAGCAAAAAGCATTTGTGGTGATGGATACTTCCGAGCTTATGCCAACTTTCCTAATTACATGTCTAACACACAGTCATTTCGTGCTAAGCTACGGTCCCATAGTGCACCAAAACAAAGACCAGAGCCAGGGCCAAAGAAGAGGCTGTCGCTGAACGAAATAATGGCATCAAGAACAAGTTTTAGTGGAGTTAGAATGCAAAAGTCATGTTCTCAAGTGCAAGAAGAGTACTGTTTCTGAGTAATATTTGGGTTTGAATCATAGATTTATAAGATATGGCTGGATGTATGTATAGAGAAGAAAGATAATCTAAAAAAGGTTCAACTTCTCTAGTGCTTATCCTTTCAAAGAAATGATGACAAATTAGTACTAGGATAGAATGAATGGTGTGCTTGTGTAAATTCTTTGACACTCTTTTTATCAATCAATCTTTCTTCATCAATGTAAGTTTTTTTGTTTTTTTTTAATCAATCTTCAGCATTCTAACATTGTTGACTCACAAAATTTGTTAATTCCAGTAAATCTTGGATTATGAAACGGCCCTTTTGACTTCACCTATTACAAAAATCAAAGTTTGAAAATACCGCAACTTCACACACCTAATTAATGTAAGGGTGTCAAAACCCTTTTTATGCCATTTTGCATTCAAATTGAAGTTTTAACATGTATTTGATCCAATTTCTGATAAGAGGTCCCGATTACATAGACACAACACACCACAAAAATGGAAGGAAGTTTTCTGAGTGGTAGATATCAATACTATTAATTTATTATAAAAGAAAAAGTGTTTTACACTATTAGGAATTATGAATTGTAGCTCATTTTGTTTACTATATATATGTTTATGTTTATGTAAATTAAATCAGCACAATTATTTTAATCAGCTACTCCCTGTGTTCTTGATTACTTGTTCACTTTTAAATTGACATACATATTAAGAAAACAATTATTAATATAGTAAATTTATTATTTACCCCTATTAATTATGAAGTATATGAATTAAAAATTTAAGATTTTCAAGAAATCTATCTTTTCAAAACTAATTTATTAAGGATATAGTAGATAAAAATATTTTGTCTTTTATTGATTTATCAAAATAGATAAATAATTAGATAGAAAGAGAATATTTTTATAAGTATAATAACTAAAATGTATGGAAGAAAATGTTTGTTTAGGTCGATGAGGAGTTTGTGAGTTTTTGGTGGGGGTAAGGTGCATAAAAATTAAAAGGCATAAAGTAATAAAATCTACGTCTTGGAAAGTAAGATGCATGTTTCTAGTATGGAAAATTGTGAATACTTTTGACAAATATGTTTTTTTCCCAAAAATTTTATCTCAAAATACTTTATCTATTTCCCATAGAGTTAACCTTCTAGGTACACCTTCTTATTAGTCCTTGCTCATGTAATAGAAAAATAAATATTCTTATAATTTTAAATTATTTATGTTATTTTTTGTTACATATTTCTTAAGATATTACCTGTATTACTATCTGTATTAAATTATTTATCAATTTGCAAAATCTAAATAAATTAATTTTTTCAATTAATTATGTTTAAAAATGTAAATATTATAAAGTTTCTCCTTCATTAATTGTAATTTTAATAAATAAGCACGTAAATAGAGTGTATCAAAATGAAATAAATAGATAATCTGAAAAGATTTTTTATTTCTGATTTTTTAAGGTGTGCTAAAGAGAAATTGTAGTAAAAAAAGCCAAAGGAAGTACTACTTGTCCACTATTTCAAAATTAAATTATCACATTTAAGATATCGAAAAATATTGTATAGTTTTTCTCATTATATTCTCAAATATTAATTACTTATTTTCTATACAAACTTTCAAAATTTAAGGTTATACATTAATTAACATGAATATTGTAATAAAATATTTAGATTAATTATTATTTTTTAAGAAAGTGCAATGTTCAGAATAGTTAAGTAAATACAAACATAGAAATAAAAAATAATTTGAAATATTTATTTTTAGAATTAACAATAAATAATTCAAAATCATGAAAATTAACAAATCAAGCAGGCAGGCACTGTTCTCGATCCATTATCCATTGTTTGTTTATGTAACCAAAAATAATACTCTTTCTGTTTTACTTTTGATAATTCAATTTTTATTTAACATAAAATTTAAGAAGTTGATAAATTTTCTAAATTTTATGATCTTGAATTAAAAAATGTAAATTATATGAAAACAATATTTAATAAACATATCATATGAAAATATAAATTAGAACAATTAAATTTAAAAGTTCTAAGTGAGCGTCTAATCTATTATAAAATGATGTAAGTATATAAATAAAATAAATAAATTAAAATCGACCGACCGAAGTAGCAGTAGTCATAATGTATTTGTAGTGATTCGTTTCTTCAAATTTCAAATTTATTCCACTGGTTTTGGACAAGAATATTCCCTAGTGACATCACGAACAGAAATTGAAAATATTAAACACTGTATTTCCATCCTTTCAATTTGAAGTTTTTTAATAGAATAATATTTTGGCCCTACCTTACCTCCCCAATTTCTGCTAGATTTGCAGAGATATATACTCACTTCCAAAATAAAATTATTTAAATGGACCCCTAACGTATTTGTTCTCTGCTCATCTTCTTCTTTTATTTTATTTTAATTTAATGAGATTCCTTATTGTTATGTTGTTTAGTATTTGAAACTCATTTATATGGGGTTTACATAGGCAATGTAAAATTTCATAACTGTAATCTACGTGTCGTAAAAGTACATCTTTTTTGTTATTCTTCATACCACCTTTTCATTTGCTAAAAAAGTTTATGTAAAGGACTAAGGTGGCCCATGTTTTTCATTCACTACATATATATTCAAGGTAATATGATCCGAAAGATTTGTGTGTTTTATTTCGTTTGTCAGTTGAATTTTTTTTTTTAGTACTTTGCCAACAAAACTTTTAAGCTCAACAGAACACAACATTTTAATTAAATGAGAAATGATGTTTGTTAAGAACCTAAACATGTTTAATTAGGGAAAGACATTACATGAAAAATGAATTTTAGAAACAATTAATTAATAATTGTCGCTAAATATGTATTTTTAGCGGCAATTATCATTCTTTGTATGTGTATCTAAAGGCTTTAACACTCTTTATTAATGTGTCTATTTATTACCGCTAAAAGTTATTTTTATTATAGTGAAAAATGATCACCAAAATATAATGTGACGAATGAAATTATTATCCTCTTGATTCGATTTTTTTATTTCGATTCAAAGAATTAAAACATATAATCTAATAGACAATGCTTTTTTCCTTTAATGAGTACACATTGAGTTAGTGAATATCGAATATAAATTACTATATCAATAAATAAAGTAGTTATACTTCACTAAAAAGTATTTGCTTATTTACATATAATAAAATTGTAGGTGTGCTGAATCTTATATCAAATGTAAGATTATCACAACACAATATTACTTGTGATTTAAAGAAAGGAATTTTTTTGAAAAAAATTGAAGCATGGAAAAAGTGTTAATGGAATCAAGAATCCAGAATTTCTAATCAGCAATGATTAATAGTTGATTTGATGGATAGTTTTGGCCTTTGGTGCAAAAAGGATAGTTTAATCTTGAAACTTGTACCCCATTGCATCATCACACCCTCTTAATTCTTCCTAAAAGACATCATCATTTTTAAGAATATGGGAGGAAGGGTCTTTATGTAATTGTCTACTCTTTGACTGTATCTACCTTTGTGCAAAATTATATTATTATTTATTATTATTATTATACGCACCTAATTTTCCCTCCAACTATACCTAAGAGACGATAAATTGGAATGAGGATCAAAAATATGAAATTAATAGGAGTGAGTCGAAAATTATGAAATTTCATATCTAAAATCTTTTAGGATAGATATAAAATGGAATCAACGGAAATAGTAGAGAACCATTAGATTTTATGTCTAAAATCTTGTAGGGATAAATATGGAACAAATTATTTATTTGATTGGTCGTTGATAAAATATACTGTCTTGTTAAACATATATTTTTTTGGCAACTTTCACATATAGCAAACAAAAAATTCATATTTGTATGCTATAGCAAAGTTATATAATTGCGCTCCATAGCAAACATATAACATATAACTGTATAATTCGCTATACATATACAATTGTATAATTCGCTGGTCTAAATTGTATAATTCGCTGACCTCGCTATACATATACAATTGTATGATTCGCTGGCCTAAATTGTATAATTCGCTGGCCTATTTCGCTGCAATTGTATAATTCGCTGGCCTATTTCACTGCAATTGTATAATGCGCAATTGTATAATTCGCTGCCCATTTCGCTGCAATATCTGTATAAAATTTGTTTTGCATACAATTGAATCGAAGTAAAATGTTTGTATATTGTATAATTATAAGTGTATAGGAAGAAGATATATGTTTTTATCTCGCTTTATACAAAAATAGAAACACAATTGATACACTTCTGTTGTATAAAGCGAGAGAAAATTATATTTCACTGAAATTGTATATCGCAATTGTATAATTCGTTGGCCTTTTTCGCTGCAATATTTGTATAATATTTGCATTTGTCTACAATTGAATCGAAGTAAAATGTTTGTAAATTGTATAATTAGTGTATAGCACGAAGATATATGTTTTTGCATGTATATATACAATTTTCTCTCGCTTTATATAAAACAGAAACACAATTTATACACTTCTGTGTATAAAGCGAGAGAGGCGAGCAGAGGGAGAATGGTGAGCGAGAATGGGAGAGTGGCGAGCGAGATTTTTGGGAGAGAGGCGACTGGCAAACTTTGACAAACGTTTGCTATGAAGCACAATTAAATCAAACCGTAGCTACTCCATTTATTTTTGGTTATTAGCTTGCTATTATATATAATTATGTATATTTTTTTGTATCAAAAGTGTATATATATCTAAAAAAATATACATTTCTTGATTGCAATTTTGTGGATAACTATTTATCTCAATTTTGTTTGTTAAATTATTACTCATTTCGTCTCAATTTAAGTGATATTCTTTCCTTTATAGCCGGTCATAGACTTTAAAATGTCTAGTTTAACTTTAATTAATGAGATGACTTATTATTATATATTAATAACATATCTTAGATCACAAAGTTCAAGTTTTTTTTCCTTTGGTTAATTTTGTGTCAAAGTCAAATTAACCATCACACACATAGACACACACACACATATATATATATATTTATTTAATTTTTTAGTTAATTCTACTCCTTGTTCTTTTATATATATATATATATATATATATATATATATATTTGACGACAACATATATGATTTTCTTTTCATTTGTTTAAGTTATAGTGGATAAAGTTATTTGGTACTGATGCGAAGTTATACATATACGATCAAACTAATCAAGTTATATGAAAACTAACCTAAACATTAGCGGTAATAAGAGAATGAATGAATGAATAACCCTAATTTATTAGCATGTCCGTTAAGAAGTGGTAGAATATATATAGACATTACACATGTCAAGTGTAAAGAAGAATGACAAGAAGAAAGACAATGGACATGTGGATTAGTTGCTGGAAAATGCATTGCTTTCGTCACATAACGTGGTCCTCGTCCTATACTATAATAATTAAATAACCTTATCTTAGGATCTATGGTAGGTTTGTTTATTCATTAACTTACACGAAAAGCTATGTTCACTTGAAATAGGAGTATATTATATTATAGTCTAGTCCCATATCTTCGTAATAACATGATTTCAAACTTTGAAATTTTGAAAAGTGAGTGTGTTAATGTGGATGTAATTAAAACATATAATTTGAAAGAAACGTCTCATTTGTTGTTTAGTCAAATGATACATGAAATACGGTCTGTTTTTCCATTCACTTTCTAAGTAATAGTTTCGATGAAGTTTTTATGAAATAAAAGACAAAAGTTCCCACAATTTGACCTTCCAAGAGAGTGGATCGATTCAATCTAAACCAAAAAGGGAGAGAGAGGGGCCAAGAAAAGAATTAGAAAAAACTAGTGTATATGGTTTATAAATATAAAAATATGCGCAGATAAAATAAAATTTATGTGTATTTGATATTTACTCTCACCAAATAAAGACATAAGTAACACATAACTGAAGATATAATTAAGATAGATAACTAAATCATAATTAACAATTAATACATGAGCATAACTTAATGGATGTAGTTAAAAGTTAAAAGATTCATGAGTTGTCCAACTCCATTTGTTATTGGGCTCCATTTTACAATGAGAATGTCCAAATTAAATGAGTCAAAAGGCAGCCCAAAATGATAAAGGAGTGGCCTCATTTGCACTTTTACTATATTGTAAAAAAAAAATTACGGACATAATATTTCACAAGTTATGTTTAGTACCTGTAAAGAATTATTTCATAGGTTATGTTTGACACCTCTAGAGAATTTATGTTTTGCTAGAGACAATCAATTTTAAAGTGCAAAAAGTTTAAAACTTAAAGATCAATCAATCTATTCGAAGAACAAATCATGTCATTAATGTTAAGGAGTGTGATTAAGGACCTAGCTAACTATAAACATTAAACTCACTTGGACATTTGACATATTGGATTACGAAATTGCAAAGCATAATCGAATAAATTCTTCCATAAAAAGAGGTGTGACAATCGTAAATTAGTAATCAATCATGATACCATGTCTACAAAAACCATAAATTCTTCATTTCTATTTGTTCCTCACCACTTATTAGTTAAAAAAAGGAACAATTAAGGTTAATATTCTAATTAAGGTGATCATATATGTAACTAATTAGCAAAACTAGGTTCTTTGTACAGGAATTAGAGGTGGCCTACTCCTGCTTATAGAAGAATTTGGCCTTTTACTAGTATAACAAGATGATAAAAATGAACTCCTTGAAGCTTTCTTGAACATGATTGGCTTAGGAAGTGTATATGACTTGTATAACGATTTCTTCATTTTCCTATTACAACGATTTTCCTTCTTTGGAAGATCTTCTAAACTTGTAACTCTTCCCAAACATGTAAATGACTCCGATTTCCCATCATAATACTCCGAAAGCCCTTGCCTGCATTCACAAATCTTTAACACGTTACAATACTGACGTTATATTGTCAGTGCACATAAGTTAAATTATTTCAATTTAAATCGCTTACTTGATTGGCAATTGAGCCATCAGAGTCGATAAATCGGACAAAGCTCCATCCGAAGATGCATCATCCATTGTATCTTGTGAAGAATTACAATTTAAACTCGAAATCGTTGACGACGATTCTCCGATCGATGAAGACGATGGACTATCATTATCACCTTCATTGATCATCCATGAAGAACAATTTTTGTTCTCCAAATTATTACCACATTGAAACCATTGATCTTTAAACATCTCAATATTGCTATCACCCATTTTTTGTACTAGAAAAAAGTGAAAAGAAACAACTTTTTGGTCGATTAAGGTTGGAACAAAAAACATGGGATTTTTTTGAATGTTGAGGAAACATATATATAGGTGTCTATGCATAAGAAGATAATGTGTGGATTTAGTTTGTTTTTAAAGATTAACATTAAATAAGAGAGTACACGTGTCAAAAGCTGAATAGGAAAGACAGTCTAAATAGTGGGAATTTTTGATAAATGAAACATAAATAAATTGAGAATTGAATATGTCCTTGCCTGCTTGCCTTATCCTAATGTTCGATATTATCTTCTTCTATAGTTGGTTGGTTTCCAATGAATGCCTTCAATATAGAGGATAAACATTACCATTTTATTTACTGATTTAATGCCTTGTATAAATAATTTTTTTACGTTATTATCAAGTAGTAATTTTAATTTAATAGGACACGTAATCAAACTTTTTATGTCCAATTTAACTCCTTTTTTTTTCTTTTATATGAAAAAAGATATTATTTAATTTATATCTATTTTTAGATAATTGAATATTATAAATTAAAATGCCTTTATATTATCAACACGCAAAAACTAAAAAAGTGAACGTATCGATCATTAGTATGAGTTTGGAAGATAGAAAGGGAAACCGTCCATATCCGTGTCAGTGTGTGTCTTGGTCTCTTAGGCCCTCAATTGGGCCGACATATATATTCGAAAAATTAAAAAATAGCTCGGTACATAAAATATTTTGTGTTAATATAATTAAAAAAAAATAATTATAACTTCAAAGTGTAATTTTCTATAATGTAACTAAACTAACTGTTTTCACGGTTCAATTCATAATTTATAGATTATACGAAGATAATTTTATCATTGTTTCAAGACTCCTCTTCGTATATTAAAAAATATAAAATTTAATTATTTGTTTCAAATTCTTATCAGAAACAATGGTTCTACATCAACTGATCAACACCACTGACTTGGGAGACGAGAGAGGTATTACTTTAGTTCTTCTTTAGAAACCACTCAAAATATGATAAAATAGTAGTAGCAAAAGATGGGAAAATAAGTATGAATATATCCCTCATAAGGAAAGGAATGGGTAAACATAACGCCTACCACTTCAATTTAAATAGAAAAAAACACTTCTAAAATTTATAATATTGATGTAAAGAGTAATTTCTTGAATCTCAAAACGTTCTAATTCTTCGATTCAATCCTATCAATAACTCAATCAGAATAGTTCTCTCCAAAACATTTCTTTCCAAAATAAGAAGTATTCTAATACTTATACAATACCTTTTGTTTGAACAGTATATGCCTTGTTTCAACATTTTATTGCCAGTTATGTTGCATGTTATTTTGAGATCTTTTTATGTATAAAAATATAATTTCTTAGTAAATTTTATATATTAAATTCATGTTTTTTCTTTTCGTTTCATGTTGAGTGTTGCAAAATAATTTTGATCCTTTTTTTTTTTGTTTTGGCTTTTGTATAGATAAGGATGACAAAAAGAACCAAAATATATGATCAGCTAATTGACTCAGCAACATGTTTCTTAGAATACTGCGTCATGCGTTTATATCACCGCCCAACGATGGAGAGTACTAAGGGTGTTCACGAGTTTAATTTAGATCGATTATTGATTAAAATTAAAATTAAATTAATTTAATCAGTTTAAAATTATTAAAATCAAATCAAATTAAATATAATATATATTTATTGGTTTGATTGTTTTGGTTTTGATTTGATTCAGTTCGATTATTCAATTATTTGCTATATATAAAAATAAAAGAAACAATTCATTCAAAACGCTTAAAAAAGTGACAACAATCCATTCAAATGAAAAACATAGTTAGAATGAATGACATTACAGAACTTTTGATCATTGAATTTACGAAATAAAACTTCACTATTTTGGCATTAGAAGGAAGAGACAATAACATTTTCAGTCCCACAAAGAATTTTGAAAGACACTCATATACATGAAATCAATAAGAAAAATGTTCTCGCCTTGGACATTTTTTTTCATAAGTAAATTATATAAATTTGATGAAACATATATAAAATTTTTAAAATTGTTTATGAATATAAATATTATATATGTATAGTAGTAAAATTTATGTATATAACTGTTGGTTCGGTTCAATTATTTCTTCGATTGTTTCCGAACAAAATCATAATCAAACCAAATACTATCGATTTTTAATGATCTAAAATCAAACCAAATCAAAATACAAATTAAATTGATTTGGTTCAATTTTTCGATCTTTTTATCCAAAGTCATGAACATCCCTAATTGAGAGTCATCGTTCACGTCATTCCTATAAGACTTATAACTAAAATATTTCCCTAACATTGATTTTTTTTGAAACCACTACATAATTGCATCTAAATATATATTTTTAGCGGTAATTAGCATTCTTTTTGTCCCTAAAATCTTTAATGATATTGATTCTAATTACACTTAACTAATGCCAGTAAAGTCTTTAACACTCTTTATTAATGTCTATATTTAATGTCATGTCTATATTTAATGCAGTTAAAAATTGTTTTTGTTATAGTGAACCAAGACCCAACAAATATATGAAAACTTTTGATAAATGAAGAATATTAATATGATAATTATTTAATAATATGAAAAAATGCGATCAAGAATATGAAATTTCTTTCTTATAACAGACTTGAAAGATTATAATCTGTTTTGATCTTTTAGAATTTTGATTATTAATGTTGTTGACTGTTTTGCAACTCTTCAAAGTAGAGGAAAACAGTTCACTCCAAAAAAAAAAAAAAAGAAATCCAATTAAAACATCTTTTTTTTATTATAAGACGCTGTACCAATAAAAAGTCTAAAAGAGTGATCAATACACAAGACTTAAGTTCAGTAAACTATATAACAAAATTAATGTAACTTTTAGGCTAGTTATTTTTGTTTAGGGAAAATAAAAAAAAACCTTCAGTGACTAGATGAAGAAGATGCAATCACCAAAATACAAAAAAAAAGATTAATTATGAGATTTATGAAATTTTAATAACCCTGGTCAATAAGGTAGTCTCCAATTTTCTCAACAACCATGTTACACTGTCCTGGAGTCACTGGTTCTTCGTAGATACCAAAAATTAGAGCTTGAACTGTTTTCTTAATTGTTATTCCACCAGGCCCCTACACAAAACACGAATACAATTAATTTATTACTGCTAATTAATTGTCGTCGAAGATAATTACAAATTTAACCAAAATTAATAAGTACTCGGGCGCTTTAAGATTTACTAGCAGATATGAATTGATTTTGATGACAAGAGAAGAAATAGAAAAAGTAACAATTAGGCGAGTGATCGAAATTTTCCAGTACGAATATGAATTTAGTCAAATACTAACATAAATATTAAATATCGAGTGAGAAATCAAAAATTTACTAGAGGAGAAAAACACCTTTTTGCCACGGATGACAGCGCCAGGTTCTCCTTGGATGACCATGTACTTTGCGCCGCTAAGGAATAGCCCAGTGGGAGCAAGAAATCCAGGTTCATCAAAATCTTTCATGATATTAATAATTTCCTCTTGTTTAAACTAAAAAACAAAAAATACAGCACATTAATTAGACATTTATACTCTAACAACACTTGCCATAATTTCAAAAGCTACAACCACTAACAAGAACGCATGCAACACTATTTTTAGACTAAATTCATCAAGTTCGAAGCCCATCACCTGGATCGTCATATAGACAGGATATTGACATTATCTAACAGTTCGCTCCACTCCTCTTAACACTTATCGCACAAAGTATATTTGTTCCAATAGATCAAACTCGCAACTTTTATCATCCATTTTTCTTAACAAAGTCTATTAAGCAACAATTAACCAACATAATTATAAATGATAGATGTAATTTCACAACAAAAAGGATAGATCCATAGATGTAACATTGTACAAGAAAAAATAAAAAGAGAAATGTGAAACGAACAGATCCACAAGAAAATTACTATTAGCCATTGATTCAAATATCACCATTAGTAATAAAATTCACAAGACTAGATAACATATATAAACTCCATAAATTGTTATGGTCATTGATCCAAACATTACCATTATTAAAAGTAAAAATCCACAAAACTAAATAACACATACTCGAACAAATTGATTCGGACATCATGATTATATAAAATTAACCTTAGGGAATGCAGGGCTTTGAGCCCAAACGCTGCCATCAAAGCCAAGAATAGCCGCTGAGGCGAGGCGATGGCCTTCAAGGTCGCACATCAAGTGATCATCTACATAGGATTGCCACGACATTTTGGCTACTAAAAAATGTTTTTTTTTTCCTTAATCCTTAATTTGTTCCTTGAATAATTTGTTAGAATTGAGGATTTGGTTGTTTCAAAGGAGCAAAAGGGGGAAGAAGAGTATAAATAGGAAAGGTTTGTAAAAGTTGGGAACTCACTTAGGTCTTAGGTGTTGTGTTTGAGGAACAGAGAATGATGCGGGGTGTAACAAACACACAGACGGATCTTTTTTTTTTTTTTTTTACTAGATAATCAATATATATTCTCTTTAACATATATAAACATTTTTTGTATACTTATACTATTCGTTAGCTTTTTAATTAATTTAATTTAATATTTATGGATGTAAAAAATCTAATTCCAATGAGGATCTCAATTTTATGTTTATGGAGAGTAAATAATAATTATGGGGACAAACCTTTTTCTCCTCATTTTTAAAACTGAGACATCCCTATATATGTTGAAAAAACA
The DNA here is from genome assembly GCA_016801875.1 of Solanum sitiens. Classification (NCBI taxonomy): domain Eukaryota; kingdom Viridiplantae; phylum Streptophyta; class Magnoliopsida; order Solanales; family Solanaceae; genus Solanum; species Solanum sitiens. The sequence continues at coordinate 1,095,789 of JABWTJ010000090.1, forward strand.
ATAAATTAATTAATAGTTTTATGATATCACTCCTAGTTGTCATAAATCTTCTCACATGAATTGAAAGTAATTACGGATTAATATTTTTTCTTTTCATATTTACTTGGCCATATTTAATTAGGTAGACCCTTAAAAGATATACTTTTAAGTAAATACTATGAGTAAAACTAGTATAGCTAGCTGTAACTAACTTTGTGACTTTACTATTCAATGTAACTTAGCATATTCAAATTAAAAAGAATAAATTAAAGTGGGTGCTCCTTTTTGTGATAATTAGGTTAGTCCGTTGCTTGATTAACTTTCTACCTCCCTAAACTCATGCTGGCTAGTGGGCAAAGTAGCCAAACCTGCAACATAAAGTCTAGCAAAGGCCCAACACTGAACAGGCCCATAAAGTCTAGCAAAGGCCCAACACTGCACATGCCCATTATAAGCCTTCCTTATACTTGTAATTTATTTGTCATCCACTATAGGGATGGGATACTTATCTTTAATGGTGATGTCATTAAAGCTCGTACCGTCCTTCTTCTTGACTAGTAGGCTGGCGAAGAGAAGGGAGATTGACTAAGGCTGAATTACTCCCTGGTAAGCATCTCCTTTACTTGTTTCTCTAACTCGTCTTTCTGGTTGTAATTGTATCTATAGGGTCACAAACTAACTGGCATGGCCCCAGGCTTTAGTGGAATAGCATTATATAATATCTCATAGGTGGTAGGGATTTAGGTTCAGCAAATACTTCGGCATACTGATCTATCACCTCTTGTACGGCAGCATCACGAGGATCTTCACTCGCATTCGACATCATGCTCATCATGAACAAGTGAACAATAACAGCATGTCATTTCTTTAGGATTAAACTCAGGGAACCACTACTGAACATCTTCAAACTGCCTTCCACTAGAGCTGGGAAAACTAGTTTGTTAGGCTTCCTTCCAATAATGACACATCTTTTTTCATGATCAAATATGGTGGGATTGTGCCTTTTCATCCAGTCATTACCAAGTATCAAATCACAACCTCCTAAGCGAATGATGAGTAGGTTTTTCATAAATGTCTGTCCTTCTATTTTTCACAAAAAAAACCTTTGCAATTGATAACTCTCACAAGAGGACACTCTCTGTTAACAATCATATCAGTCACAGGCTGAGCAGATCTGGTACTTGTCTTGTTCCTCTTCTGAGCATCTTCTATAGCTAGCTCCTACATCCTAGACTTTTCAGTCGCTATCTTCAATGTAGTAGGTTTAAAAAGCTTGACAACAAACCTGATTTTCTCTTTCAATAAGCTTATGAAACTAGATATAAAGTGAGCTTCATTTAGTGCAGGATTTCAAATGAGCATATGAGCCTTAAGGTCCTCAAATCTCCCAAAGGAATTCATCAACAGAATATACTCGGCTCAATTTATTAAATTCCTCAACCACATCTTCCACCAATATATAACTATAACGATTGATCAGTTCCTCCTTGAACTAGATCAAAGTCACAAGCCCTAACACCAATGACTAATACGATACCGCATCCAATTCAGTCAATTAAAAAATAGTAGTTCTTTTCATCAAGTATTCTTTACTGATCAAAGTATTTCTATATTAATCAAAATATTTCTCATATTTTCGGATCCATACCTTAGGTTTCTCACCTTAAAAAATCGGCAATTTCCATTTTGGTGCAGGACAGAAGGTTGTTGAGGCCGATTTCTATTATCTTGAGCTGGACTTGAAAGTAACCCTTCTCCAATGTTTGGACTACCAGGAGCTTTTTCTAATGGACCTAGCCTATCTAGAATGACCTCCAACGTGCCTTGAATTCCGACTTGTGTATTGTGTGCCTCTTGTTGAGATAAAAATTTCTTTATGACGAGTGAGCTTGTCCTCAGTTACCTTTCGGCTAGTCCCTTCTTCCATATTTCACAGTAGTGTGCTTTGTCTTATCATAGTGTTCTATTGTTGATTGTGGTGGTAAGTGTTGTATTTTGACATTGTTCGTTATCTCTTCTTTTGGAAATATAAATTTCAACCCAGTTTGGACACAAGATAACAATGTTTTTGCTTCCCAAGACTATTAGTGAGTAGATCAACAAGTTGTTCTTTAGTAGGAACATACTAAACTCTGCCTCAGCTGAATTACTAAAGATGGTGTCTTGCCTCTTTGACTTCTAAGAGATCAAGATTGAAGGCACCTTCAAACCTAACTAGGTAACTTGTAACAAACTTACAGACTTTCTGGTTTGAAGATATCCTTCCCAATCTGAATCATAAAAGGCATCCACTGATTTAGCTGGGATTAGTAGCCCAATTCCTAATGCTCCCGAATGAAACTTACACTATAGACGAGAGAAATGGAAGAAAAATATTATTCATCAAAAACTAAATCTTAATACAATGATCTGTTGCTACTTATATACATCCGAACCACTCAACAAACTAACCATTTAGTTGTGCTAACTAACTTTCACACCTCTAACTAACTAAGTTACATGTGAACAATTAGCTAAAGGTTAATTCTATAAAGTGTCATGTTGAATTATTCCCAAGGTCTTAGTCAATACTTCTTCTTGTTAATCCTTTGTATATATGTATGTAGATCTGATTAGTTCCTGTTGCACCTTCTCTTGACTGAAGTAGCAATCGATCTCAATTAGCACATTCTCTCTAATGTTCTATTTTGCTGCACCTAATCACCCTTAATGATGTCTCCTAATGTGATCTTTTTGATGTGAAAAATGATGATTTAGGTTGGCAAAAAATTGACATTCAAGTGTCGTTGCTTAATTTTCTTTACCAAATGTCTTAAGTTTATGCAACAACTTAGTAATTGATGAAGCAATCACTTAAGTAGTAGTTTGTTTTTTTATTTTATTGAAAAATGTGTTTTGTCGAAGAAAGAGAACCATTACTGCAAGCAAGACTCATAGAAAATCTAGAAAAATAAAAGAATCATTGCTTGCTAATCATGCAATAATGAAAACTAATGAGGCAGATGAGGGTTCTGAGGTTCAACAACAATCAATGAGCAAATAAGAACATCAAAGTGGTTCTGAAAATAGAGATTCCACTAATCTCACTGCTATCAAAGATGATGCTCTTCTTGACAGTCCTTCAACAGAAGTTGTCATCAAGACCATTAAATTTTTGAATGACGACAATCATCCTTTATAGGATGGAATTGTTGTTGACTCAGATACGATTGTTATTCGGTCAGGTATGAAAAAATCATATCATAAATTAAGCATTGATTTTTTGAAGTTCTTTTTAGTCAACACAAGTAATTCTCTAGACGAACAAGTAATTCTCTAAGCAATCATAAATTAAATGGTCTAGACGACACTCTGTTGAAGGACTGTCAAAAGGGACATCATCTTCTATAGCAGTGGGATCTCTACTTTCATCATCATCTCCGAATAGAAGTGAGATATCTATTTTCAGAACCACTTTGGTGTTCTTATCTTGTCCAATGATTCTTAGATGACTTGATGTGAAGAAAATTGCTTTAGTTAAAATTGATCGTTTATTTAAACCCCTATTGAATCGGTAAGTCTCATTTTATATTTATATACTCTTAATTTTTATATTTTTTTGTGTTTCAGCAATTGTCAAAACAGTTACATCATATGCAGAAGACACAAATATGCAATTGTCATTATTATGAAAAATTATTCATACTTATGTCTCAATATTTTTTTTTTGGTAGATTATTTACCAATGACTAGCTCTTTCAAGAGATGGAGATAAAATGTATTGCTTGAAAAGTTTCAAAAGTATTTGATTAGAGCAACAATCATTAAAAATGATTTATCTATGGTTGATACTGGTGGTGGTGTTAATGGTGATGGCACCACTAAGGTAAACTCTCAAGAGGAAGCCATCGAGAAATTAATTTCTAAGGTGAGCTCTTAAGCGAAAGACATCAAGACGTTGATTTCCAGGGTGAACTCTCAAGATAAAGCAATCAGGACATTGATTTTTGAGGTGAAGACATTGATATCCAAATGAGGTATCATTTCGTCTTTGAGATTTCACATTCATGTTGATGCAATAAAAAATGTAGAGAAGACAAACTGATAATATAGTAACAAGTGCTAAGAAAAACACTATAAAATATCTGAAGACGAAGCCAAACCCTATGCTAAAGTTGTCTCATCGACAAGTGCCAAGCGAATCTATACTATAATGAATCTAAATAAATAATATTTTATCGCTCTCGAGTTTTTAATTGACGAGGGAAAGATAAATGTTTATGATTGCAACCTTTCAATCTACACGGAAGATGAGTTCTTTTTATTCATTGTTTCTGTGTTGAAATTATTTCCTAGATTGTTTAAGAAGTGTAGATATTACAACCAGCTGCCTGCGAATCTACCCAATAATGAATGTATTTATGAGCGTAGGTAGGATAAACCTAAAAACGATAGTGAGATAGTGTGTGGTTCATAATTATTGTCCTATATTATGCATTTGATTATCACACTCTTATGACCTTCATGAATGATAGCATTGTTAGACGGATGTGATAGAGATGGATTGCGGGGGTGATTGACGATGAATTGAAATCATACTACGTTTCTGAAAATTATTATGAGTTTCAAATTTTTTTTATCTTTTGCTTAAATGGTTAAATGATGTTGAACTCTTACTTCTTTTATCTTTGGTTTGAATGGTTGAATGATTTTGAACTCTTATGCAATTATATTTTCACTTAATTCTCATGTATACTATGGTCTTGAACTTTTATGTTAGATTCTTGAATTTTTAAATTTATACCTTAAATGTCATAGCTATGGCGACTCCGCTGGGGATTTCAGATTCTAATCATTACGTATTTCATGCTTATGGAATGGTTTACTTTATCTAAATGTTTATTGTTTGTTTGGTTATTAGTATGTTAAATTATTATTTTTTCTTGTTATTATTTTTTTATATATTGTGTACTTTTTATATTTAATACCCTCTCTTTTCCTTATATCTTTTTACTTGGTTGTTTAATCCTCTATATTATTTCATTATTTGCTTGATTCTCCAATATGATTGTTTATATGTTTTATTTATACATATATTTATTTATTTATTTTACCGCTTTTTATAAACTATATATGTGTTACTGCTTCTATCTTGTTACGCCTCATATTTTTTATACATAGTGCGCGTCATGAGCTAGTCGATGTAAGTCCGGGGAATGAGATTTTATTTTAAGTTCCAAGTGATTAAAGAAATATTAGGCAAGGATGTTAATTCCAAATGTGATATTAAGTATGATAGTGGCTGATGTAGTGTCATTATCATTAGTGGGGACTTAATTAGTGGCCTTAGTGGAGAACATTAGTGGGGGAGTAATTAGTGGATGATTAGGATTAAATTAATCAAGTGGACCCCACCACTCAAGGCAAATGCATGATAGTGGCTGATGTAGTGTCATTAGCATTAGTGGGGAATTAATTAGTGGCCTTAGTGGGGAACACTAGTGGGGGAGTAATTAGTGGATGATTAGGATTAAATTAATCAAGTGGACCCCACCATTCAAGGCAAATGCACTCTCGGCCAGCCCATGTTTTAAGCAAAAACAAATTTGCAAACACTTGATAGATGAAATGCTCTAGGAGTCTAGAAATTTCCTTGTGGTATAGATTAATTGTAGAAGACAACGCAGTCTTGAAACGAGACTTGAAGCTCTCGGCCAGCAACTACAAAAGAATTTGGTTAGTAATCTCTTTGCTTGGTGTGTTAATTTCTTAGAATGCTATTGTTAATTAACCATTAATGTTAAGAAGGGGGCGTGACCAGTAGCTTAGGAAATTTGTTTTAGTTATTAAATGTGCTAAGTATGAACGGAAACCATAATCGGATTATTAGTGGTGTCGTGTTAGGGATTGGGCTGTTTTAATTAAAGCAGCATGCGGGAAATTCTGTTTTGGCATTATGCATATGTTAATGTGATTATGGGTATATACTCCAAGGGATGAATACGATAAGGTAGATGTGTTGCAAAATTATAAAACGAGTTATCGCTCGGTGTGTCGTTGTTTCGTTAATATGGTTGCCGAGACGGAACTGTTTTGGGGAGGGGGCTGTTTAATATGATTCGTTGGATTATATGTGTTATTGGTATTGCTGTGGATAATTTGAGTTGTTGTCGGATTGGGACGAAGTAAGGAAAATAGGGGAAGTGCTGCCGGATTTTCGTTAGATTATTAGCTAGCTTACAATAAGTAGTAAAGCGCGACGTCTATCTAATTGCGGCACGATTGTTGCTTGTTATAGATTAATAGATTGGGTAGTAAATATTGGACGTGCGGCTCGACTATACGGTATGTAACGCTATCCTTTCTTTCTTTGTTTGACATGACTCTTAAAAATGAGCGAATGACGGACAGGTTTGATACTTACTTCTAGAGCATCTAGGTGACGTATATTCTTGCTTACACAAACTATTCCTCTATATATCGTCTATGTCTAAGGCTATGGTGATTTCTCATATCTATGGTAGTGCTTCTTAGAGTCATTGAGATTTTACGTTTTCATATCGTGTTAAAGGTTCATAATCTTGATAAAAAGTTAATCTTTGGTAATACTCCTTGCTGGTTCACGTTGATTATTCTATTGAGTTATAAGAAATGATTTTAATTGCATATGGTTGCTCATAATGTTCTGCTCGTGCATAGAGTCATTTATCATTTCACCGAGTCCCGGGCCGGGTAATGTTTGTGCGGAGTTTCTTGCATATGTCACCGAGTCCCTCACTAGAGGGCCGGGTATGTATATTATATATATGATTGGTGATGAGGATGGTTATAATGATGATGATGACGGAGATGATGTGATGACTATTTCACCGAGTCCCTCACTAGAGGGCCGGGTACGTATGATGTATATATATGATGATTATTTTGCCGAGTCCCTTACTAGGGAAGCTGGGCACCTTATATGTTAAAGATATGTATGATTTTCACTTATAAAGTTCATGTGTAGCGATATCTTGTTTCGACTTATCATGTTGGTATCCTGTCATCTTTACCTTATACTTTACATACTCAGTACATTGTCCGTACTGACCCCCTTTCCTCGGGGGGGCTGCATTTCATGCCCGCAGGTGTAGACGCACAGTTCGGTGATCCTCCCGCCTATGATATCTACTCTGTCGATTGGGGGAGCTCCACTATTCCGGAGCCCAGTCGTTTTGGTACATAACTTCCTATATAATCTTTTGCTTATCTATGGGTACGGCGGGGCCCTGTCCCATCGAGTTTCACTACTATACTCTTAGAGGTCTGCAGACATTATGTGGGTTGTATGTATGTTTTGGATAATGGTCTGAACATGGTTTGTTTGTGATGTCCGCGTGTACAGGGGCAGCCTTGTCGGCTTGTGTATGCTATTATGCTTTGGATAGTGCGGCCTTATCGGCTCGCGTATGTTGTTACGGTTAAATGGTTATGACTCCTTATGAGACAGATCCACTTTATATATATTGGCGTTGGGGTAGGTTTGATTTGATTAAATTCCATATTGTCTTAGTTTCAGTTGGTTATACTTAGCAGGTTTGTTTATGAGTGTCCAAAACGGGCACTAGTCACGGCCCATCGGGTTGGGTCGTGACATATCTAAATGCTAAATGTTAACTAATTTGATAAACTTGCACTCCGCTTATACTTTCATCAATTGGGACCATTTTCCTTTTTTTTTTGTTCCAGTGATGGTGTGTAATATGCATATCTCTCAAATATTTCATTTCTTTTCAGACATTCAAAAGTTTATAAGAGTTGTTAGGTTATGATTAAATTTCAATTTGCAAAAAAAGGGTGTGACAAAATGGAGACTCTGCTAAGGTTTTGAGGTTCTAGCCCTTGCATGTTTCATGCTTATTGGGGGTTTACTTTATCTGTTATTCATTGTTTGTTTGGTTATAAATATAAATTTTCATGGGCTTTCACGATAAATTTTAATCAATATTTTTTATTTTTAGTATTATTGAGTTCATTATTCATTATTTTAATCGTTAGTAATATTTATTTAAATAGACTTCCGTATTTGAAGTTATTCCCCATTTTCGAACATTATTTAAGAACTAATCACAAGAAGTTACTTATCCAAGGATTCTTAGATGACTTGATGTGAAGAAAAATGTTTTATTTAAAAATTGATCTATTACTTAAATCGCCTATTGAATTGGTAAGTCTCATTTTATATTTATATACTCTTAATATTAATATTTTTTTTGTGTTTCAGTAATTGTTAAAACAGTTACATCATTTGCAGAAAATTGTCATTCTTATGGAAAAAATTTCATACTTATGCCTCAATATTTATTTTTTTCATGTAGATTATTTGCTCATGATTAGCTCTTTCAGTATCTGAGGTAGAGATGAAATGTATTGCTGAATTTGTTACCCTGAAAGAAAAAAAAGTGGATCCCAAGCTTGAAAAGCTTGAAAAGTATTTGATCGGAGCAACAATCGTTAAAAGGGATTTATCTGTGGTGGATACTGATGGTGATGGTACCTCTACGGTAAATTCTCAAAAGTAAGCTATCAAAAAATTGATTTCTAAGGTGAGCTCTCAAACTTAAGACATCAGGACGTTGATTTCCAAGGTGAATTCTCAAGATAAAGCCATCAGGACATTGATTTTCGAGGTGAAGACATTGATATTCAAAAAGAATATCATTACATCTTTGAGACTTCACACTCATGTTGATGCAATAAAAAAAGAAGAGAAGACTAGCTAATAAGATAGTAACAAGTGCTAAGAAAAACGCTATCAAAATTTGAGGACGGTGACTGATCGACATATAGGACCAATCGGTACCATATTTATCTATATGCATATGCCAAGATAAGGAAGAATCTACAGAAACTAATTAAGGAAAAAAGGGCAGTCAAGGAAATGTATATCATGCATGAGTTGGATTATGATAATTTTAAAGTGATGATTTCAATGGATATGTGGTGTGAAGATCGTGTATATTCCTACAATTTCGTTTTATATTTAAGTTACAATTTTAACTAAATCTTTTTCATAATTTTTTTAATCAAACTTTTGAGATTTTATTAATAATCAATACGACACATCCTTACACCTACATGAGCATATCTAAATCCTAATAAACGTCTCACAACAGTTACATAAATAGAACAAAACATATGCTATCAACGCAAAGTCCATCCCAACAATTATATAAGATTTTGCATATCAGAAACGTAGAGTTTCCTTATCAAAATTCTTTTTTCCATTTCGTTTTACCGCCGCTCTTCTGCTGAAGAAAGTTCACTCCTTGATCCTCCCACTAGTTTTATATACTCTTATTAAAATTCTAAGCTGTAGCCTTCTCTCTCCCTAATGATTTTATGTTAAAGAAATTCTAATGTGAGGAAATTTTTGACTTGCGGTTCTGTTTTGATGTATCTAATCACCTTTAATGTTATTTACCAATATGAAGTGAAAAATGATGATTCGTTTTTGTGTTTCTATTTTTTATTTTATTAAAAAGTTAGTTATATTAATTTATTATTTGTGTTTTGTCTAATGTGTGTAGATAAAATGAATCGAAGAAAGAGAATCAATGCTGCAACAAAGATTACTAGAAAATCTAGAAGAATAGAATAATCATTGCTAGCTGATTATGCCATAATATAAAATAATATGGCAGATGAGGGTTTTGAGGCTCAACAACTTTGAAAGAGCAAATCAGAATCTCAAACTGGTTCTAAAATCATATCCCACTGCTGTAAAAAATGATGATAAAAGTAAAGATCCGACTGCTATAGACAATAATGTCTTTCTTGACAATCCTTCAACAGAGACTGTAGTGAAGACTATTAAATTTTCAGATTACGACTTGCATACTGTGATGGAAAATCATACTTTACAGAATGAAATTGTTGTTGAGTTAGGTAATATTATTGTTAGGTCAGATAGGAAAAAATCATTCCATTATTTTACAAGAACTCTTGAAAAAATTAAATTGATAAAGTTTTTCCGATTTAGTAAATTTGAAAAGTGTCTAGACATGTCCAATAACAAAACTCGACAGTTTCATATGAATTTGACATATCATCTTCTTCAATGAAAAATTGTTATTCATGAAACAAATGCACTTAAAATCAACTATTAGGACATGCCGATTTGCTTAGGTATAAAAAAATTGCAACTATGACAAGATTTAAAATGTCATAGTCTTGCCCAGTTGTAGTCATCCGAGTCACTTGAGATTACCAAAATGAGTAGAGAATTGCTTGTGTTAACTAAAGAGAGTTTCAAAGAGAAGAATTTGATTGCCCGTCTAAAATCTGAAAAGGTTTAAAAAATCTTACAAAAAATCACTATGCTTACTTTGATTTGTGCACGCTATTTTTTGTGCGCATGATCCATCCAATAATATTTCTTTTGAGTGAATGAAGCTCTGTGCAATCGCAAAACATCCATAGGGTCATGAAAGTTAAAGGATCACCATTGGATATATCTTAAATAATTTGAATCAAATCGGGAAAGATACTAATCTCTATGAGATTTCATGGGCTTTCACGATAAATTTTAATCATTATTTTTTATTTTTATTATTATTCAGTTCATTATTCATTATTTTGATCCTTGGTGATATTATTTTAAATAGGCTTGCGTTTGAAGTTATTTTCATCTTCGGACTTTATTTAAGGACTTATCACAAGTAGTTATTTGTCGAACGACTTTTAAATGACTTGATGCAAAGAAAAATGCTTTAGTAAAAATTGGTTGCCTATTGAATCGGTAAGTCTCATTTTATATTTATATACTCTTAATTTTTATATTTTTTTGTGTTTCACTAATTGCCAAAACAGTTACAAGGTCTCTCATGGACAGGGGTCATGAGAATTTACACTGTAATGAATCTAGATAAATAACATTTTGTCGTTCTCGAGTTTCTAATCTACGAGAGAAAGATAAATGTTTATGATTGCAAACTTTCAATCTACACGGAAGATGAGTTCTTTTTATTCATAATTTCGATGTTGGAATCATTTCCTAGATCATTTAAGCAGTGTGAATATTTCAACCAGCTGCATGCGAATCTGCTCAATAATTAATGGATTTATGAGCGCAAGTAGTGAGGCAGCATGTGATTCATAATCATTGTCCTATATTGAGCAGCTGATTACCCACAATTCCATGACCCTTATGAATGATAGCATTGTTAGACAGTTGTGATGTGGGGGTGATTGACGAAGAATTGAAATCGTATTAGTTTTTTAATAATTAATATGGGTTTCAAATTTCTTTAATCTTTTGTTTGAATGGTTAAATGGTTTTGAATTTTTATTTCTTTTATCTATGGTTTGAATGGTTAAAAGATTTTGAATTTTTATACAATTATATTTTCATATAAATCTTGTGTATACTATGGTCTTGAACTTTTGTGGTAGATTGTTGAATTCTTAAATTTATACCTTAAATTTCATAGTTATAGCGACTCCGCTGGGTATTTTAGGTTCTAATTATTACGTGTTTCATGCTTATTAGAAGGTTTACTTTATAGAGTTATTCATTGTTTGTTTGGTTATTAGTATGTTAAGTTATTATTTGTTTTTCTTGTTATTTGTTTTCTTATCTATTGTGTATTTTTTATATTTAATCCCCTCTCTTTACCCTTATTTGCTTACTACTTTACTTATATTCATAATCCCTACTCTTTTCCTTATTTGCTTGATTCTCCAATATGTTTGTTTATATGTTTTATTTATGCATATATTTATTTATCTATTTATTTATTTATTTATTTTACTTATCACTTTTTATAAACTGCCTATGCCTATGTGTTTACTGCTTTTATAAATTGACATTCCGCAGATAATTTCTCCAATTGGCACCCTCTACCTTTCTTTTTATTTTTGTGCTTATTATGTCATGCATATCTTACAAATACTCCAATTCTCTTCAAACATTCAAAGCTCAAAAGAGTTGTTCAGTCATGATTAAATTCCATTTTGCAAAATAACGGGGTGCAACAAAGAATAACTATGTGTTAGAAAAGTCTTCAAATGACAATTATTCTCAATTAATGACAAAAATACTCAAACAAGCCTATTGATACCTTCAGCTTTTCTCAGACGTTTAATATAGTAGAATACTGATAAATAAAAAGATATTTTTTCCAAGAGCAGCAACCCTAACCCAAAGAAGCCATGAGATTGGAGTTCCATCTGTAATTGAAGTGACCTAGAAAAAAAAACATGAAAGATAAAGGGTCTTTATCCTGGATTAGAATGTAGATGACTAACATCTTTAGCCCACAGTGACCTCGGGAAATGAAAAAATGTCATCTGCTACTTTATTAGTCTTTGATCTCAAAGAACTTTGTTTTGAACTTTTTCTTTCAAAGCAAGCAAAAAATTAAACTTCAGATCTTCCCTATGTCTAGGAAAAACATTGGTGAATTGACCTTTATCTTCAACTTTTGTCAAGACATTACAACTATCATCACTAGATCTAGAAATTTTTCTAACAAACAACACTCCAAATCGATATTATTACTCTAAAAAAAAAGGTGATAACATTGAATGAAATATTTTTTCCAAGATTTTCTCTTCATTTTTCTATTTGTGTAGCTGTAAACACAAAAATTCTATTGAAACAAAAGAACTTCGTTCTTAGTCTTACATTTTCAAACTTTGTTCTCAGCCTTGATTATAGGTTTGTTCATCTAGTAGATGAGAATTACTGCTCCACTTAAAATATCCTTCTGACTAATGACATTCGTTCATTTTTTAGTTGTGAATTACTGCTTCATTTGTCATTCTGATGTTCAAACATGAGAAAACATTTTACATGCTGTAAATTAAAGAATCGTGCTTTTTCTATAAAGTATGAATAAGAGAACTTCGATCTTAATATTAAATTTTCAAACTTTATTCTCAAACTTGATTATAGGTTCGTTCATTTAGTAATTGACGATTACTGCTCCACTAAGAATATCCTCTTGACTAATGACATTCGTTTATCATCTTGTAGTTGAGAATTACTTCTCATTGAGGATTTCATAAGATTATAAACCTGTATAATTATAAACGGTTGTTAACTCTGCTAAGTTGGAGCTCGGGGTAAAAAAAGGTCGTTTATAATAACCACGAAATAGCAAACACGCTAAGACGAGAAAACACGAACTATAACAACATTTAACCATGAAAGGCTCAGAAATTAGCTATTGAAAACATTATAAGATGGCTAATGAGTAACCACAAAGTTCCATATGAACAAAGACCAAGCATGAATCATAATAAAATTAACGAACACTAAACAGAAAGTACAACAAATTTAGCCATGAAAAGGTAAATTAGGCATTACCTCACCAGTGATACAGAAGTATACACTGGCATTGTTCTTATACTGATCTCTGTTCTTCAACATTTCTACCCACCAAATACCACAATGTGTAGCATTTCTCTGACATGATGATCCAATTTTTTTTGCAAAAAAACGTTACATTCATACCTAGAATGTCAAAGAATCACATTCATACTTTGAACACAACAATATCATCAAATCAATAGTCTCCCAAAATTTATACACAACAATAACATCAAGCCAAAGAACATAACTATTTTTGTGAGTAGTTAAGGTGCACCCATATTACAAAAAAATGACCTTTATAACAAAAACTGACCAAGGCCATTCACGACTATGTTCGGTCTAAAGTTGGGAGTTAGCAGCCCTATCATTTACAAAAGATAACCTCCACAAACAAAAACAAACAAACTAAATTAACTAATTCCAGTTTCAATCTGGAGGGTCTTCTTCGATTTTCACTTTCACGAGAGCCTGATATAAAACTTCATACACCAAAATGGTGCATAGGACAAATCCAAAAATAAAGCCAATGTAAGACACAAGCATGAGAGTACACAAATCCATTAATCATGTCAAACAAGAGATATAACTATTTTTTTGAAGTGGATAGTTTTTCAATCATAAGTGTATTCTGACTATACCAATATTTCGATATCAATTGAAGTGGATAATGACTTGACGCATGCAATATAGGTTTGATATTGTTATTCAATTATAGTTGAAAAATATGCTCAAAGGAGAGATTTCAATAAGATAATGAGTTGATTTTTTATTCATATAAATGAAGTTGCAAGGAGATTCTATGATATGATGTTTTGAGATTGAAAGAAAATTAGTGTCATTAAAGATTACCCTGCTTATCCATGTTTGTTTAGCACTTTTGAGCAAGCCTTTTGTGCCCCTATTTGACTTCAATACAAATCCTCACACCCCTAGATCGTATCTTCATTAATGGTGGGATGCATCATCCCCCTTTTAAAATTGTGAAGAAATGTCTCAACAATACTGTAATTAACCATTTGTAAAGCAAACTCGAAACTTTCAGATATAAAGAAAGGAATCAATGAAGAAGATGAAGAGTACAATAACAAAATTGCCTCGATTTCTGATTTTGTTATTTTACGAAAACTTGTTAGAGTTGATATTCCAGAATCCTGTTAATTCGTTGGATTGTTAATTAGTCAGCAATTAATCCGTTAATTAAGAAGTTACACCTTTCAATTCAAATAAATAGATTGTATATTTCGACATTAAAATTTGTTGAATACATGTATTTCGAGTCCAAAATATGATATAAAAATAATATTACAAATTATCAAACTTTTCAGTAATTAAAATCTAAAATAGTGAAATTTATGTGAGGTATTTTATTTTAATCGAATATTTTTACAAAGGTCGACAATATTTTGAGAGAAAGAAATTGTATACGTGCACCGTACTATATACACCTTACAAGTTACAAATCATACTATTTAATGAAAACCTTTCAACATCTAAACATATCACATCGCACAAAGCAATTTCTATAATCGTTAGGTATGGGTTGTCATTTTTATAACAAAAAAAGAAGAACAAGTAATTTTTGTACTTTCTATTTACTCTTTTTCTTCTTTTAGAAAATAAATGACCTACTTTATATTTTAATCTGTTCAATAAATAATTCATTTATTTCTTTTTTAAATAAAATTTTAATTTATGATCACAAAATTTTAAAAGAATATTTTTTTTTTAATCAAACTAAATTATCTTTTTTTAAAGGAAGGTACTTCTTTGTTATAAGTTGCTCCATTTAATTAATGTCTCCTCTGGGGTCCAAATTGAAGTGAGAAAAAAGTAGAGATGTATGTCTTTTAAGATTTATAAACAAAGGAACATCATTAAAATATTGAAGCAAGTCCTTATTTATATATAATTTGGTTAGAGTCAACCTATGTAGTACATAGGGTCAGGGACTTTGAAAGTACGAGCTCCAACGTTTTCTCCGATCAAATCACTCCATTGATCTCCAATATTACCAACAATTCTATATCCAGCCTTCACCAACGCTGTTCTCTTGCTCGATTTAAATTTCACTGTTGATCCCTTATCATTTGCTCCCCTATAATCGTCAAGGTCAAATAAATTAAAACGAAAAAAATGGTATGTAGTCATATGTGTGGTAATAATGAAATGAAATTTTGCTTATTACTTTAGTATGAGCGCTGCCCAGTTGGTATAACCAGCTTCCTTGAGATTAACAATCCTTACTTGTTTGAAATTCTGTTTTGTCCCTGTAATGAAAACCGGCTTGATCCCCAAAGACAACACAGTATTGTATACCTCAAGTATCGATGGAATGGCTGGCGCTTTTCCCTCCGCGGTCCATTCATCAAACTTTGTAGCATTGTACGGTTTAGCCCTGCACATATATAAAATTTGAAATACTGTATATTTGTAAAACTAAACGTGATATGCACAAATGAAATACGAGTAATACCCAAAAGCAACGTCAGATCTAGCGTAGTAAGGAGAATTTGAGAGAGTAGTCTCATCAACATCAAACACCCAAACGTCCTTTCCATCTCCGCTACGTTTGAGGGCTTTGGCATACTCAATTGCCGCATCAGCCACGGCCTCGCAGTCACGTCGATATTGTTTGCCTAACATGTAGTGACCTACATAGTTTGAACACTCTTTAGGTACCAATCGCCAGTTTTGGAGGTTGTTCGTCTCCACGGCGAGGCGCCAGCTAAGACAGTCCAATTGTGGAACGGTATAACCAGCAGAACCAGTTTGTGGCCTTAGACGGTGAATTTCTACTACTTGGCTTATCACCTCTTCAACATTTGAGGCCAATGCCACAGATACTATAGCTGAAAATAACAAGAGAATAGTGAAACACCTCATTTTGATTGAAGAGAAAGAAAGAAGATGCTGAGATTATTATCATATTGCTGGGATATGGTGTCTTAAATAAGAGCCTCAATCTCAACTACCACAAAATTAAAGCAATCAATTAGCTGGGTCATCACGTTTTTCACAACATGAATTATGATTTGACAAGATAAGCATTCTGTGGTTCTCTTTAAAAACTTTTTTTTCTTGTCATTTGCTTAGTAACTTAGCTTGTGCTTCCACGTTTTAAAAAAAAATGACCTAATTTTGACTTGTCATGGTATTGAAGAAAATAAAAAGACTTTTCAATTTCATGATTCTAAATTATTAGAGTTATGTTAAATGTGTCAAAATTCTCTTTAATTTTGTGATTATAAAT
This sequence comes from Solanum sitiens, assembly GCA_016801875.1. Taxonomy (NCBI): domain Eukaryota; kingdom Viridiplantae; phylum Streptophyta; class Magnoliopsida; order Solanales; family Solanaceae; genus Solanum; species Solanum sitiens. The sequence goes on from JABWTJ010000090.1 coordinate 1,112,354, forward strand.
ATATTACGTGGAAAAGTGAAATATATAATCTGGAAATTGGAATGAAGACTGTTTGGCCAAATCGACCACTGAACAATCCAAGATATTTTTTGCTTTCAATTAATCGCATTAAATGACCATAACAGTAACAGGTGTGATCCATATGATCAATTAAGTTGGATTGAAAAATTTTAAGGTATACCATGTTAAAAATATACTAACGAGGGTCGATTCCATTACTTCTATTCTTTTTCTAACATAACTTTTTAAATTCTCTTTTTATGTATTTTTTTTTTCTTTCTCTTTTCATAATTTTGATTTTTATTTGACAAAAATTACACAGATATAAAAAAAAATACTGATTCAGATTTTATTTTCTTCCTTTTTCCTGATTCTTTTTTTTTTTAATTCTTGTTTTTGTCAATTTGATTGATTTTTTTGGAGTTCATTACAATTTGATCGTGTAAGTTATCAATATTTTTATTATATAGAAAATTCTCATTTTTATATTAGATTTTTAAAATTCTTTTGCTTCAAAATTAGATGAAAATTGCATTAAAAATTGTTTACAGTTCCAATTCATCTTTTACTAATCATATACTAGTATATTAGTTCTAATGAATATATCTTAGAGAGGTGTAAGTGTAAAAGTTTCATAATATAAGATGTGTATAAATTTGATTTAAAATACAAGTATATGCATGGAAAATTTGGTCATCTCCACAGTATACATTAATTAAGATGTTGGTTTACTTACTAGCAAATTAATAAAATCTATTGACTCCTTAATTTACAACAGCCTGGTTAAATATTTGTTGGACTTGTCATGTTAATTGTATATAACCACCTAGCTATTTACAATTGGCTGATGATATTTTAGCTTACAACAGTAAATTAATATGTCGATAAACAAAATACGATGCGAACTGTGATTTCACTACGTAAAAAGAAATGATCATTAGCCTAATTAATTTATGATAATAATTTAATTATCGTTAAATATATATATTTTTAGCTGAAATTAGTTCTATGTGTAAATATTCCTAAAACCTATAATGACATTGAATTGATAGACAATTAATTAATGTCGATAAATATTTTAACCCTCTTTATTAATGTATATATTTATTGTCTCTAAAAAGTTATTTTTGTTGGAGCAACCATATATAGTGATGAAACTAAAACAATTCATAACTTGAAGACAAAAGAAATGTAATTTACAATTGAGAGAAATGAACATTGAAGCAATTTTTTTATTATGATCAAGGGAGTTGGAAAAGGAAAAAGGAAAAGTCAAATACATGATAGTAAATGATACTGGAATAGTGAGCTTATAATCATATCTCACATGTGACAAAATTAAAAAGTTACTTACTCCCTTTGTTAATTATTAGCAATTAGCATGCTTAATTAAAATTTCATAGAATTAACCAACGTAGTACATAGGGTTAGGGACTTCGAAAGTACGAAGTTATAACGCCCCAAGATGAACTAAGGTGAACTAGAGCCTCATGGTTGTTTCTTGAGTTAATTTTAAGTTAAACGGAGTTAGTTTGGTGTCCTTAGGCAGTGTGCAAAGTTTGGTTAAGTTTGGAGTTCAATCGACCAAAAACGTCCATGACGTTCGGATGGTATGCCTTAGAATGTACTTGTAGGTCTTGGCGAGTTTGGATGGGTTTTATGTGTTCGTTTTACTTGAAACATGCGTCGGATGTTCCTTAGACCTAGACGACTTAGTTTAGGGGTTTAACGTCCGGGCACGACCCTACCTAGGACCCACAAGGGGCCCTAGATGAAGGGCCCAAGACTTGGGCAAAGTCTGCCCATCAGTGGCTCACGACGACCATGGCGACGGTTCGTCGCACTTAGGACGGTCCGTCGATCCAGGGCGTCGCGAGTGACAGAGAGGGGAACTTGGACAGGCTCTAGTTGGAGCCAAGTGTTCCTCGACGGGACCCCATGACGGTCCGTGGTGAGCGTGACGGTCCGTCGAGGAGGTCTCGTCGACGAGGCCTGCCAGTGCACGACTTAAGGCTGCCAACTTGGGGTGTTTTATGTAAATACACCCCAAGTCTTATAATACCCTAGGTGTATAATTTTGGTGTTTTTAGGTTATATTAAACTAGTTTTAAACCCTAGACCTAGACAAGATCCCCTCACTTCAAAATTCATCTCTCTCTCTAAAGAAACTCTCTCCAAGACTCCATTGAAGGCTAGAGGTTAAGGAAGGGAAAGGAGGGCTGCTTTGGACGTATTTCTTCATCAAAATTCGTGGGTTTCTTTCTCCTAAAGGTATGGTATCCATTCTTGAATACCTTTCCATTCAAGAAGCCAACTTCCAAAATGGTTTTAAAAAAAAAGGGGTTTTAAACTCAACTTCTTCTAAACTTTGATTTCTATTATGGGTCTTCTTGTAACTAAGTTCTAATGGTTTAAATGTATTTATCTTGGTTTGAATAGATGGTTTTGATGTTAAAACTCCATGAAACTCTTGTTTATGCATACTTCAATTTTTGACTTGAAAATGGGTTATGTGAGCATGATTTGAGTAGGGTATGAACTTGGGTCTTCTTGTATTTGTCATGTTGGTGTAGCTACTGCCCTAAGGGACTTAATAAGGTGAAATATTGATAAATTGCTTATGGGTAATGATGGTTTGATTTGTTGATGAGTTGTTATTATTATATAATTCTTATTATGAATTGCTATTTGAGTGGTATGGTCCACCTTATGGGTGGCGGTGCTAATTGATGAACTTGATGTTACTTTGCATGGTTGAGTATGTGATCTTGAAGGTCTAATATGTGAAAGGAAGATATATATTTGAAATGGGTCTTGTGTTGTGTTTGATGTAGCTTGAATTGCATGTTTGACCTAGTTTATGTCTAAATGAAGTATATGATTATGAGAAGTATGTAGAGTGTGTAGCTTGATGAATCAAGGTTAAAGTATGAGTAGAACTTGATGATAATGAAATGATGCTTATATGCAAGGTGTGCACATGTACACACACACTCTTTTAAGATTTGTATTATGTCAAGTTGAGCAAAAAGGGGAAATCTTGAGGTGGACACACTTCGTGAGTTGAGATGTAGTGTCTAGTAGCAACCTCTCCATTCCTAGTGAGCTTTCTAAGATAGACTATTATGTTGAGAAATCCATGGGGAGTTATGCCTAGCACCGACAGGATATGAAGGGGAGGTGGATTGCACTTCGTGAGTTGAGATATTGTAATCCAAAGTACCTCTTGAGATGAGTACTCCTCGTTATAGAGAGTGAGTTACTTAGTAGCAATCTCCTTATCCCTTAACTATGTGCCCGCATAGGTGTAGCTATAGGAAAAGCCATGTAAACGCTAAGAAGCATGACCATACACTAGGCAAGTAAGGATCTCTCATCCGATAGGGGTTAATATCGGGATTCCATGTCTAGCTCCCATGGTCTTTGTCGGTTAAGCTAACTCCCACAAAAGAATTGATTTGAAACTAATTATCTTGTATATTGTTGAATTTATGTATGTATGTCGTGAAGTGCTCAATCCACATTAGTTACCGAGTAGGAGCATTGAGTGGGAGTAGTAGTATGGGATGTTATTTTTACATTGCACTTGGTGTGACCTATACCTACTATGGAAGAAGAGTACCTTCATGAAATCCGTGTGAATGAGTACTATGGTGTAGTGTTATGGATGATTATTGTGGAGTACTTGAGTAAATGTAACCATTAGGAGTACTAAGTGGGAGTGGTAGTATGGGATGCTACTCTCACATTGCACTTGGTATGACCTATATTTTCCGTGAGTGTTTTGCATATGTTAGCCAAGGGCGTGGATTTGAGTTCCAACGAAGTAAGCCTAAGATTTGGTTGTTTTAAGGGTCGCTTTGAAGGGAGGTGTAATGAAAATCCCTTCTTGGCTCACCTTAGGGAGTCTTAGAATAACCTTGGGTTAGGGCAACTTCAAAGAAAAAGGGTTCATATGACTTGGACCGTGCCATTCACTGTAAGGTCTTCATTGTAAGAATTCAAAATGTTCACTATGATGCTTTATTCAATTTTATTGCAAGTTTAGTAAAGTTAATTGAAATGTTCCTTTTTGTTTACTTTAAGTTTGGTAAGATAGCCATAAAGTGTTAATTGTTGATTCTTATGTGGGTTTGCTTCTAGATTCATGAAGGTTATAATTGAATTGCATAAAAAACTATCTTTACTAAAATGTCCCTTTTTGCATGTTTTTGCATATGCCATACTTAGTACATTGTTGTACTAACCCCATACTTTTTTTTATACCTTATGAGTATAGGTTGGAAGCCTTTGGAGAATCGAAGTTGAAGCTTGGGAATTCTATCTCTCAAGACTTGGGTATGTCCTCATATATTCGAGGACATAGTTTTTATGTTTCTTAGTTTTCTTATTAAGACTTTAAAAATGTAGTCACTCTATTGTAAAGGGCCGTGTCCCTAAGATTCTAAGTCGTGTCTTTAAGTTGGCTTGTGACGATAAAATTTCCTAGTATTTATGAAAAGACTCCTTTATTTATTATTATCGTGAAAAGTTTTAATTCCGCACTACTTTTCATGCTTTATGTTATGAATGCTAGTTAGAGGGCTTGTACGAGACCCCAAAGGGGTCAAGTACGCCCGGTCACGATTCGAAGGTTTTCCCTAACTTCTAGGGGGTGCTTTCGGGTTGTGACAAGACTTGGTATCAGAGCATAAGGTTTTGGGAAATAGTTTAAGGTCTAAAAGTCTCACAAGCCACATCTAGTAGTATCTTGGTCATTGGTGTGAGTCGCGACACATCCATGGACAAGAGGCTATAGGATGCTAGAAGTTTCACTTTCTTCTCTATTCTAGTATCGTGCCTTAGAGTTGAGTATATAAGGTGTCTATTCTCAACCTCTTCTTTTGTGTTTTTAGGACATGAATACGAGGAGATCGACCGCTAGAAGGGAGGAGGGAGGTGTACAAAATGAGAGAGTCCTTCCCCATGTTGACCAAGTTCCTATTGTTGTCTTAGGGGAGGAAAATGTTGAGGTTCCTCTTCAAGAACCTCAAGTGCCTCCGGAACCTCAAGTGCCTCCTATGCCTCAAGCTCCTTTTGTTGAGGGTGATATGACTAATGCGGAGTTGAGGGCTGCCCTAATGAACTTGACCCAACTCATGACGGCTCAAGCTCAAGTTGTCAACAATCACTTTGTGGGCCAAGCTAACCTAGGAGATAGGCCCCAACCAAATGCTAGTACTCCCGTTTCTAGGATTCGGGATTTTATGAGGATGAACCCTCCTACCTTTCATGGCACTAAGGTGGATGAAGATCCACAAGGCTTTATAGATGAGGTTTTCAAGGTGGTAGATGCTATGGGTGTGACCCCTAGGGAGAAAGCGGAATTGGTCGCTTACCAACTTAAGGATGTTGCTCAAGTGTGGTATGAGCAATGGAGGGGTGAGAGACCCTTAGAAAGAGGACCGGTTGATTGGGAGGAATTCAAAGAGGCTTTCCTAGATAGATTCTTTCCTTTAGAGTGGAGGGAGAAGAAGATGGTTGAATTCATGAACCTCCGTCAAGGGGGAATGAGTGTGCAAGAGTACTCTCTCAAATTCACCCAACTCTCTAAGTATGCCCCAAACATGGTAGCCAACCCTAGGGCTAGGATGAACAAGTTTGTGATGGGCGTGTCTAGCTTGGTGGAAAAAGAGTGTCGTACGGCTATGCTTCTTAATGACATGGATATCTCTAGGCTCATGGTCTATGCGCAACAAATTGAGGAGTCCAAAATTAGGGAGATAAGGCAAGAGGGTAAGAGACCTAGGTCAGATGATTCTAGTCACCAAAGGCCTAAGAAGAGGTTTTATCCCCAAGATTCTTCTTTGGGAAACAAGGATAGGGCTCCAAATCAATCTTCTCAAGGTGGTGGTCATTCCTATGAAAGGGCTAAGTGCCCTACTTGTGGCAAGCAACATGGGGGTAAGTGTCTTGCCGGAACGGATGGTTGTTTTGCATGTGGTAATAGAGGCCACAAGATGAGGGACTGCCCAAACCTTAAATCAAGGGGGAGAGATGTCAATCAAGCTTCCCTAGATCCTAATGCTCCCAAGAAGAACCCTTCCTATGGGATGGGGGCTAGAAAGGATAATTAATCCGGATTGATGGTTTTGGTAAGTCTCAACTCTTGGTTATTGTTGTTTTTGTGTTATGAAATGAGTATATATGATTTTATAGTTCATATGATCATGTCATCTTGATAAATTGCTCAAAGAGTGGAATTTTGAAAGTTTTGTATATTTGACAATGTTACAGTGAGTATTCACTGTGAAAAAAAAATAAATTGCAGTTTGAGAAAAATTTGCCTTGCCTTAATTGAAGTTTAAATATGTGCAAAATTGTTGTATGTGATCATGTTTAATATTGGAGAAGGTAGTTCCTCCATAAAAGAAGTTTAAGGTTGAGTTTTGACTTTGTGAAGTTTGGCAAAAGTAGTCTGTGTTGATAAGTGTGAAATGATGTTCCTTGCTAGTGGATGCTTTGATTATTAGTGTTTTGATCATGATCTAAGTGTGTTATATGATGCTAAGTGAGTCCTTGTTGTTCTTAAAATTTAAGTGTTATTCGAGGACGAATGTTATTCCAAGTGGGGGAGAATATAATGCCCCAAGATGAACTAAGGTGAACTAGAGCCTCATGGTTGTTTCTTGAGTTAATTTTAAGTTAAACGGAGTTAGTTTGGTGTCCTTAGGCAGTGTGCAAAGTTTGGTTAAGTTTGGAGTTCAATCGACCAAAAACGTCCATGACGTTAGGATGATATGCGCTAGAATGTACTTGTAGGTCTTGGCGAGTTTGGATGAGTTTTATGTGTTCGTTTTACTTGAAAAATGCGTCGTATGTTCCTTAGACCTAGACGACTTAGTTTAGGGGTTTAACGTCCGAGCACGACCCCACCTAGGACCCACAAGGGGCCCTAGATGAAGGGCCCAAGACTTGGGCAAAGTCTGCCCATCAGTGGCTCACGACGACCATGGCGACGGTCCGTCGCACTCAGGACGGTCCGTCGATCCAGGGCGTCGTGAGTGACAGAGAGGGGAACTTGGACAGGCTCTAGTTGGAGCTAAGTATTCCTCGACGGGACCCCATGACGGTCCGTGGTGAGCGTGACGGTCCGTCGAGGAGGTCTCGTCGACGAGGCCTGCCAATGCACGACTTAAGGCTGCCAACTTGGGGTGTTTTATGTAAATACACCCCAAGTCTTATAATACCCTAGGTGTATAATTTTGGTGTTTTTAGGTTATATTAAACTAGTTTTAAACCCTAGACCTAGACAAGATCCCCTCACTTCAAAATTCATCTCTCTCTCTAAAGAAACTCTCTCCAAGACTCCATTGAAGGCTAGAGGTTAAGGAAGGGAAAGGAGGGCTGCTTTGGACGTATTTCTTCATCAAAATTCATGGGTTTCTTTCTCCTAAAGGTATGGTATCCATTCTTGAATACCTTTCCATTCAAGAAGCCAACTTCCAAAATGGTTTTAAAAAAAAAGGGGTTTTAAACTCAACTTCTTCTAAACTTTGATTTCTATTATGGGTCTTCTTGTAACTAAGTTCTAATGGTTTAAATGTATTTATCTTGGTTTGAATAGATGGTTTTGATGTTAAAACTCCATGAAACTCTTGTTTATGCATACTTCAATTTTTGACTTGAAAATGGGTTATGTGAGCATGATTTGAGTAGGGTATGAACTTGGGTCTTCTTGTATTTGTCATGTTGGTGTAGCTACTGCCCTAAGGGACTTAATAAGGTGAAATATTGATAAATTGCTTATGGGTAATGATGGTTTGATTTGTTGATGAGTTGTTATTATTATATAATTCTTATTATGAATTGCTATTTGAGTGGTATGGTCCACCTTATGGGTGGCGGTGCTAATTGATGAACTTGATGTTACTTTACATGGTTGAGTATGTGATCTTGAAGGTCTAATATGTGAAAGGAAGATATATATTTGAAATGGGTCTTGTGTTGTGTTTGATGTAGCTTGAATTGCATGTTTGACCTAGTTTATGTCTAAATGAAGTATATGATTATGAGAAGTATGTAGAGTGTGTAGCTTGATGAATCAAGGTTAAAGTATGAGTAGAACTTGATGATAATGAAATGATGCTTATATGCAAGGTGTGCACATGTACACACACACTCTTTTAAGATTTGTATTATGTCAAGTTGAGCAAAAAGGGGAAATCTTGAGGTGGACACACTTCGTGAGTTGAGATATAGTGTCTAGTAACAACCTCTCCATTTCCTAGTGAGCTTTCTAAGATAGACTATTATGTTGAGAAATCCGTGTGGAGTTATGCCTAGCACCGAGAGGATATGAAGGGGAGGTGGATTGCACTTCGTTAGTTGAGATGTTGTAATCCAAAGTACCTCTTGAGATGAGTACTCCTCGTTAGTAGAGAGTGAGTTACTTAGTAGCAATCTCCTTATCCCTTAACTATGTGCCCGCATAGGTGTAGCTATTGGAAAAGCCATGTAAACGCTAAGAAGTATGACCTTACTCTAGGCAAGTAAGGATCCCTCATCCGATAGGGGTTAATATCGGAATTCCATGTCTAGCTCTCATGGTCTTTGTCGGTTAAGCTAACTCCCACAAAAGAATTGTTTCGAAACTAATTATCTTGTGTATTGTTGAAATTGTGTATGGATGTCGTGAAGTGCTCAATCCACATTAGTTACCAAGTAGGAGCATTGAGTGGGAGTAGTAGTATGGGATGCTATTCTCACATTGCACTTGGTGTGACCTATACCTACTATGGGAGAAGAGTACCTTCATAAAATCCGTGTGAATGAGTACTATGGTGTAGTGTTATGGAGGATTATTGTGGAGTACTTGAGTAAATGGAATCCATTAGGAGTACTAAGTGGGAGTGGTAGTATGGGATGCTACTCTCACATTGCACTTGGTATGACCTATATTTCCATGAGTGTTTTGCATATGTTAGCCAAGGGCGTGGATTTGATTTCTAACGAAGTAAGCCTAAGATTTGGTAGTTTTAAGGGTCGCTTTGGTGTGCTTTGAAGGGAGGTGTAATGAGAGTCCCTTCTTGGCTCACCTTAGGGAGTCTTAGAATAACCTTGGGTTAGGGCAACTTCAAAGAAAAAGGGTTCATATGACTTGGACCGTGCCATTCACTGTAAGGTCTTCATTGTAAGAATTCAAAATGTTCACTATGATGTTTTATTCAATTTTATTGCAAGTTTAGTAAAGTTAATTGAAATACTCCTTTTTGTTTACTTTAAGTTTGGTAAGATAGCCATAAAGTGTTAATTGCTGATTCTTATGTGGGTTTGCTTCTAGATTCATAAAGGTTATAATTGAATTTCATAAAAAGCTATCTTTACTAAAATGTCCCTTTTTGCATGTTTTTGCATATGCCATACTTAGTACATTGTTGTACTAACCCCATACTTTTTTTATACCTTATGAGTATAGGTTGGAAGCCTTTGGAGAATCGAAGTTGAAGCTTGGGAATTCTATCTCTCAAGACTTGGGTATGTCCTCATATATTCGAGGACATAGTTTTTATGTTTTTTAGTTTCCTTATTAAGACTTTTAAAATGTAGTTACTCTATTGTAAAGGGCCGTGTCCCTAAGATTCTAAGTCGTGTCTTTAAGTTGGCTTGTGATGATAAAATTTCCTAGTATTTATGAAAAGACTTCTTTATTTAATATTATTGTGAAAAGTTTTAATTCCGCACTACTTTTCATGCTTTATGTTATGAATGCTAGTTAGAGGGCTTGTACGAGACCCCAAAGGGGTCAAGTACGCCCGGTCACGATTCGAAGGTTTTCCCTAACTTCTAGGGGGTGCTTTCGGGTCGTGACAGAAGTCCAACATTTTCTCCGAACAAATCAGTCCATTGATCTCCAATATTACCAACAATTCTATAGCCAGCTTTAACCAACTCCGTTCTCTTAATCGATTTATACTCTACTGCTGATCTCGAATCATTTCCACCCCTGCATGCTATCATCGCGATTATATCAAACGTATTACTCTATATCCATACAAATATTCGAAACATATACTTAATAGTGTCATGTAAAATAAAATATACGAGTAGAAGTACCGATTAATTACCTTAATACGAGCTTTAGCCAGTTACTATAACCAACTTTCTTGAGATTAATTAGCAATCCTTGATTGTCTAAAATTCTCTGGAGCCCCTGTAATTAAAACGGGCTTGATCCCAAGAGATAACAGGATCTTGTATACACCCAGTATCGAAGGAATGACTGGTAATTTTCCCTCAGCAAGCCACTCAATAAACCTCATAAACATTGTACTATTCAACGCTGTAGCCCTATATACAAAATTACGTATGTCATCACTATATTTAAAAAAAAAGGAAAAAATGACAGATACACCCCGGACCATGGTATATGGCATGCAAATATCCTTCGTCATATATATTATTGGGACATTTTTGCCCTTGTTGTTCAAAAACTAGAATATATATGCCCTTTAGTACTCTAACAGAATGCTAAATAGGGACACGTGGTGCAATCTTATCCATCGATTCAATTTTTAATAATTGTCGGATCGGTAGTTGTGACGAAAAAATGAAAACGAAAATCTAACAATAAAGAACACCAAGTTTAACGTGGAAAAATCCTTCAAACCGAAGGTAACCACCACGGGATCGACAAGATCCGAATTGCTTCACAATACCAATAAGAGGGTTACAAATATTCTTCTAATGGCTACACAACAAGTGCCAAAAGAAAATAAACAATAGCTACACCAACAAAAGATAAATAGAAAGAAACATCACCCAAACCCAGCTTCTGTTCGAGATCTAAAACAGGATATTGCTGACCTCCAAATCCGATCTCCACCGTTCAAATCAACCACCAAGATGTCAGGAACACTCAGTACAAATTTGAGCCCGATCCAACGGTTATTTAATCGGGAAACACGATGTGAACGTTGCTGATCGGAGAAAAATACTGCAGCAAAAGAACCCTTTTTCTTCTCTCTTTTCTCTTGTTGAAAGCTCTCTCAAAAAAGCTCTCTTATGTTCTATTGTCTTTCAAAGACAATACCAATGAGCAATTGAATTATTCTCTCAAGACCATCCTCTATTTATAGAGTTGTGCTTTTCCTTACAAAGCCAAAACCAACTACAAATAGGATTACAATTCCAATCCTTTTCCTAATAGAATTGGAAACCAAATAAAGAGAATAATTCCAATCCTTTTTCAAGTAGGATTAGGCCATGGGCCTTTGGCTGGAACATGGGCAATAGCCCAACAAACTCCCCCTCCAGCCAAGGGGCCAAATGGACTTCAAGTGGAGGAACTTTTGACAGGCTTCCTGCCTGCCACACTTCTACAAAACTCATGCTTGTCTACGATGAGTTCTTTCCACTTATCTCTATGAGTATCTAACATGACTTCATCATAACCTTCAGGTTCTCCCATGTTAGTCAATAGAATATACTCATCATGAGAATAACGTGTTGAGCTTCACTTCTCTCTAGTAGATCTTCTACAAGAGGTTTCTAGAGCATCCGAAGCGGCCATTCCAACACGAGTTGGTTGATTATCAACCACAACATCATCAGTAGGAACATCTATATGTTCTACACTCTGATAATTATCTTGGGTTACTTCATGTGCAGAAGATGTATCAATAATAGAAATTGGATCAACATTAACTAAGCTCTCATCAGTCTGAGAATCTGGTTTCTCAGTCTTGTCAATATCTTCAATAGTTTGATCTTCAAAGAACGCAACATCACGACTTCTAATGAGCTTCTTATCAATTGGATCATAAAAGCGATATCCAAACTCATCTTGACCATAACCAATGAAGATGCACTGCTTAGTTTTAACATCAAATTTCGACCTCTCATCTTTTGGAACGTGCACACAAGCTTTACACCCAAACACTTTCAAGTGATCATAAGAAACATCCTTGTCAAACCAAACTCTGTTTGGAACATCACCATCCAAAGCAACAGCAGGAGACAAATTGATAACATAAGCAACAGTGTTAAGTGCTTCAGCCCAAAAAGAATTTGGAAGTTTAGCCTCTGAAAGCACACATCTAACTCTCTCAACTAAGGTTCTGTTCATCCTCTCTGCCAAGCCATTTAATTGAGGAGTCTTTGGAGGAGTCTTCTGATGACGAATTCCTTGCGATTTGCAGTAGTTATCAAATGGACCAATATACTCACCACCATTATCAATGCGAATACATTTTAATTTCTTTCCCGTTTGTCTCTCAGATAAGACTTGAAACTGTTTAAACACATCAAGCACTTGATCTTTGGATTTTAAAGGATATACCCAAATCTTGCGAGAACGATCATCAATGAAAGTAGCAAAGTAAAGTGCACCACCTTTTGACTTCACTTTGAAAGGACCACACAAATCTGAGTGTACTAGCTCCAATAGCTCAGACTTTCTTGAAGGAGGATGACTGTGAAAAGAAACTCTTTTTTGTTTCCCTGCTAAGCAATGAACACATCTTTTCACCTTTGCTTGTTTTATACCAGCAAGCAAATTCTTCTTAGCCAAATAGGTAATCCCCCTCTCGCTCATATGACTAAGCCTCTTGTGCCACAATTTTGATAAAGCCTCGCTCTCCACTAAATTTATAGAGTCAACAAGAATCGATCCTTGTGTCACGTATAAATTTGAATGCTTTCTTCCTCGAGCTAAAATCAATGAGCCTTTGGTGAGCTTCCATTGGCCATTGCACAAGTCATTATGATAGCCATCATCATCTAGTTGTCCTACAGAGATCAAATTTATCGGAATGTCAGGAGCATGCTTGACATTCTGAAGGACCAACGTTGAACCAGTATTGGTTTTCAAACAAACAGTGCCAACACCAAACACCTTAACCTCACCAGCATTACCCATCTTTAACACCTCAGAGTTAACAGAAGTATAAGATGAAAAGAAGTCTTTTCTTGGTGTGACATGTGATGTGGCTCCAGAATCTACTATCCAACTTGTATCTTGAGATACAAAATTGATGACGTCTTTATCACAAGCGAAGAGAAGTTTATCTTGGACAACAGCAACAACATTATTTTCATTGTTTTCTTCCTTCTCCCCTTCTTTAAGATCTTGCTTCAATTGTTTGCAAAATCTTTTAATATGTCCTTTCTTTCCACAATGATAACATGTAATATTTGGATTCTTGAATTTTGACTTGCTTCTGCTTTCACCTCTACTCCTCGGATCTCTTGTCTTATGTCTCCCTCGATCTTCTGTATATAGAATATCTGAATGTGAAGATGTGTCTTGAGATTTTCTTCTAACCTCTTCATTCAACACACCACTCTTTGCATATTCCATAGTCACCTTTCCACCAGTGGCAGAATTTGTTAAAGAAACACGAAGAGTTTCCCAAGAATCCGGTAGAGTATTAAGAAGCCAAAGTCCTTGTATTTCATCATCAAAATTAACACCCATTCCTGATAGCTGATCAAGAATACCCTGAAAATTATTTATATGATCAAGAATAAGACTGCCCTCCTTGTATTTAAAGGTCATCAATTGCTTTAACAAGTACAACTTGTTATTGTCAGTTTTTGAAGCGTAAAGCGTCTCCAACTTCTCCCACAATGTTCTAGCATGTGTCTCATTCACAATATGGTTGTGAACATTATCTTCAACCCATTGTCTTATATATCCACATACTTGTTGGTGCTCAAATTCCCAATTTTCATCGGTCACATTCTCGGGTTTATGAGCAGAAAAAACCGGAAGATGCATCTTCTTCACGAACAGTAGATCTTTCATCTTGCTTTTTCATATGTTGTAGTTTCTTCCGTTTAGACATACCATTTGGCTCATATTCCCCTCCATATAGATAACCTTAGCTCTGAAACCAGTTGTTGTGACGAAAAAATGAAAAACAAAAATCTAACAATAAAGAACACCAAGTTTAACGTGGAAAAACCCTTCAAACCGAAGGTAACCACCACGGGATCGACAAGATCCGAATTGCTTCACTAGGGTTACAAATATTCTTCTAATGGCTACACAACAAGTGCCAAAAGAAAATAAACAATAGCTACACCAACAAAAGATAAATAGAAAGAAACACCACCCAAACCCAGCTTCTGTTCGGGACCTAAAACAGGATCTTGCTGACCTCCGAATTCGATCTCCACCGTTCAAATCAACCACCAAGATGTCAAAAACACTCAGTCCAAATTTGAGCCCGATTCAACGGTTAGTTAATCGGGAAACACGATGTGAACGTTGCTGATCGGAGAAAAAGACTGCAGCAAAAGAACCCTTTTTCTTCTCTCTTTTCTCTTGTTAAAAGCTCTCTCAAAAAACATCTCTTATGTTCTATTGTCTTTCAAAGACAATACCAATGAGCAATTGAATCATTCTCTCAAGACCATTCTCTATTTATAGAGTTGTGCTTTTCCTTACAAAGCCAAAACCAACTACAAATAGGATTACAATTCCAATTCTTTTCCTAATAGAATTGGAAACCAAATAAAGAGAATAATTCCAATCCTTTTTCAAGTAGGATTAGGCCATGGGCCTTTGGCTGGAAATGGGCAATAGCCCAACAGGTCGGTGGATAAGATTATGCCGTTAGTATAAAGGGTATATATGCTCTAATTTTTAGATGGGAAGGACACCAAATGTCCCAAAAGTATGACGGATATCTGCGTACCATTTACGATATGTTTAGGGGCATATTTATCATTTTTTCCTATAAAAAAAGACTAAGTAAAAATGAAATTATGATTTATTTTTGTTACCCAAAAGCAACATCAGATCTAGCGTAGTAAGGAAGATTTGAGAGAGTAGTCTCATCAACATCAAGCACCCAAACGTCCTTTCCATCTCCGTTAAGTTTGAGGGCTTTGGCATACTCAATTGCCTGTTTGGCTACATACTCACACTCACGTCTATATTGTTTACCCAACATGTAGTGACCTACATAGTTTGAACACTCTTTAGGTACCAATTTCCAGTTTTGGAGGTTTCGTCTCCACGGCGAGGCGCCAGCTAAGACAGTCAAGTTTTGGGACATTGGAGGGCAATGCCATGGTTACTATAGTTGAAAAAAAGAAGAGAATAGTGAAAAACCACATATTATTCATGTTTTGATACATAACCAAATAGATGGAAGAGAATAAAGAAGACACTGAGATCATATAGGTGGGATATAGTGGCTTAAATAAGACTCTCAATTGCAAGGTAATAAACGTGTTTCATAAGATGAATAATATAGCTGACTTTCTCTTCATTTCTTTATGTGCTCTAGTTTACGTACCCTAGTTTGAAAATGCTTCTCACAATTATTAAATTTATTAAAAAAATTTCCCAAACAATTTCATTCCAACTAGCCTAGGGGTGTACATTTCGTCCGAGTTGGTTTGAATTTTTCAAATATCAAACCAAATCATTTTTGTTGATTTTTTGAAATTATAAATCAAATCAAATTAATAAAACTCGAGTTATCGATTTTTTTCGGGGTTTTTGATAAAGTATTGATACAAACATATAATTAGCTTTTACTCCAAATTTTTCTTCTACCAAAATACAACTATTTAAGGAGTTTCTTAAGAAAATAATACAAATATGAAATGAGTGATGACACTAAAAAATCTAACAAAAAATAATAATGAAATCGCATAAATAAGTATTGAAAATTAATAAGTCATAATGAAAATGATCATGACTAAAAGTACTAAATCATGCTATGTAAGTCTAATAAGTATTAATTACATGATTAAACATTAAAGAAAACTAAAAATGAGTAATGTATTTTAAATGTTTAAGTCAACGTAAAGCTAAAGAACAAATATTGGACATTATTGTCATTCTTAGTGTTGAATTAATTTTTTCTTTTGTTAGCAGTGCTAGTGATTTGAGTTTTATTAGAGTTACCAATATCTATGGACTATAACCTTCATTAGAACATTCAAAATTTTATGTCTCAAAACATGAAATAATATGTGAAAAGATAAGAATTATGAAAAAGTTAAGAAATATTTACGAATTATATCAAATTAAATACTTTTATGTATAAAAATAAATTTTAAAATTATATGTATAATATCGAATTAGTTTGATCTCGATTTGATTTAAATAATTATTCTTTTTAGTTTACTTTTCACTGCATGTATATTAAAAAACACGCATTCAAGCTTTCAGCTAGGATCTAGCGTACTTAAAGATGGACCAATCAGGCCAAGAGATAACTTCATTTAATTTGACAAAACACATACGTGTAATCACTATTTTTTTTATTTTTGGTTTTTTATTCGATATTTGGAATATGCATTAGAGCCCCCGAGTAAATCTTCATTTCACAGGGCCTTTCGAAGTGACGCTTTCATCAAAATTTTCTTATATTCAAAGCTTAAATCTGAAACCTCTGATTAACGATTGAACAGTCTACCACTGTAATCTTATAACCATTATCTAGTTGTCTTTTGTATTGCTTCTAAATAGTGCAACTAGTCGTGTTTCATACGCACGTACTAGTTGCAATATAAAATGTAAAGTATAGTTATAAAACCCCTAATAATGAATCCCCCATCACAATTCGTCTTTTTCTATGGCTTTTATTAGAGAGAAAAAAATAGAATAGAATATGGGTTTAGAATTATTGCAGACATACTCATACGGCCTAGTACTCATTAATTATATATTAATTTATACGGACATTATCACTTGATAGCTAAACTCTGGATTAATTATACATTTAAAGTTTGAAATTTAAAAAAATTGAATTATTGACATTTTACTTTTTAAAATTTAAAGTTGCATTATGGTCAATCGGTAAGACCACTCTACTATTGAGATTTGGGCTATCCCTTTGAAAAGGATGTTTGAATGATAAAGTTTCAAAATTTGCTTTCAAATATTATTGTCAAACGTTAGCTAAACTAATTGTGATAACTATTGGTGCACTTGACATATACTACTAGCTATGTCTCAGAATATCTCTATTGTATTTTTTATTTACACATTTAAAAAAAATATTAATTAAGAGTAATGATATTTTATCCTTATTAATATTTTCGAATATAATCTATTTTTATTGATCTCTCTATTTATATAATATATTTGAAGTGTATGTAATCTTCGAAAAATGAGTAATTACAATTAAAAGGTAAAATAAGAAGAAAAAAGGACAATAATATTTTGAAACGAAAGCAATGTATGAAAATCATATTATTTCATGAAAACCTTTCAACATCTAAACCTATCTCCATCGCACAAAGCAATTTCGATAATCGTTAGGTATGGGTTGTTTTATTTTAACAAAAAAAAAGTAATTTCTCCTTGTTCCATTATTGCACTTTGTTTAAGTTGCGCAATTTAATTAATTAACATCATGTGGTGATCTGCTCCTCTAGAGTCTAGGCTACAATGAGAAAATAAATATTAATAGAGACGTGCGTCCTTTAATAACAAAATTTCCAAGAAGAAAACAATTAAAATGTTGAAGCAAGTCATTATTATAGCAAAGTGAGGGTGAATAAGAAAAGTCGAAATATATAAAAACATGAAATAAAAAATTTAACCCCCCCACACACACCCCCACACACCCGCCCTCTTTGTTGATGATTAAAATTTGCTTAGAATCAGCTAATGTAATACATAGGGTCAGGGACTTTGAATGTACGAGCTCCAACGTTTTCTCCGATTAAATCAGTCCATTGATCTCCAATATTACCAACAATTCTATATCCAGCTTTAATTAATTCTGTTCTCTTGCTTGATTTAAATTGCACTGCTGATCCCGAATCATTTTCTCCCCTGTAAAGTCATCCATCCATCGTCCAGTCAAATAAATTTACATAAATTAAAACGAAAAAAATATGTAAATACACAAACTTATTGCTTACTTTAGTATAAGTGCTGCCCAGTTGCTATAACCAACTTTCTTGAGATTGACAATCCTAACTTGTTTGAAATTCTCTCTGCTCCCTGTAATGAAGACGGGCTTGATCCCCAAAGACAACACAGTCTTGTATACACACAGTATCGATGGAATCGCTGGCGCTTTTCCCTCAGCTATCCACGCATTAAACTTTGTGTTGTTGTATGCTATAGCCCTGAACAAAAATACATCAAATATCTACATGATCGTACATATATATATATACATATATGTAGTCTTAACTTTGAAAATATAACGTAGATACTTTATCTATGTTATTTTAGTTAGAAATCAAAATGCTACTATATGTTTTGAATTAAAACAAAATCTTGCAAAAATGGATGGAATAGCGCTAATTATGAAAATTTATCATGCTATGTACCTACTAGAAAACGTAATAAGTGGACACACACATAAAAAAAATAATTATAGTAATATTTTTTTTTTTTTACCCAAAAGCAACGTCGGATCTAGCGTAGTAAGGAAGATTTGAGAGAGTAGTTTCATCAATATCAAATACCCAAACGTCCTTTCCATCTCTGCCAAGTTTGAGGGCTTTGGCATATTCAATAGCCTGTTTGGCTACATACTCACAGTCACGTCGATATTGTTTGCCTAACATGTAATGACCTACATAGTTTTCACACTCTTTAGGTACCAATCGCCAGTTTTGGAGGTTGTTCGTCTCGACGGCGAGGCGCCAGCTAAGACAGTCCAATTGTGGGACGGTATAACCAGCAGAACCAGTTTGTGGCCTTAGTCGGTGAATTTCTACTACTTGGCTTATCACCTCTTCGACATTAGAGGCCAATGCCACAGCTACAATAGCTGAAAATAACAAGAGAATAGTGAAACACCTCATTTTGATTGAAGAGAAGAAAGAAGATGTTGAGATTATATTGCTTGGATATGGTGCCCTTATATAAGATCCTCAATCTCAACTACCTCACAAAAGCAATCAAAGCGGCTTGTTGAGAATAAAATTAACTAATAAAACTGTGCTATTTTTAATAGTTTGAGCTTTAAGATGGGATAATCACATATTTTACATGATATCAAAGCAAAACTCATCTCACTCAATGTTGAGATTCTCAAAATCAAATTTGTCTACGCCCTTTAAGCTTGGTGTAAGTTAAACTTGAAGACCTAATTTCAAGGTCATCACGTGTTTCACGACATGAATTATGATATGATTTGACAGGATAGGCATGTTTCTCTATGAGGATTTGTTAAAATCATTCTTCATAACTTAGCTTATACTTTAAAAAGGGGTCATGATTGGCTGGGAGGATTTCCATTTTTCATCTCTAGTCTGTCAAAACATTTTCTTTAACGATAAGTTTTTTAAATTACACATTTTATTTAACAATAAGTTTTCTAAGTAACCTTCTATGTTAATTGTATTTGTAGAAGTAGATTATTTGATCGTGCCAAATAGAGAAAGGACGCAATCAACCCGAATCGACCATAGACCACCCAATCATCCTAGAACTTGATCCTGGGTCTAGAATACACCAAAATATTCGGACTATCAATAAATTGCGTTAAATGACCATAATAATCGATACTATATTATTTGTATAACAATTGTAACGGATGTGATCCACATTATCAAATTAAGTTATCTTATCCTATAAATATATTATAAATATCCCTATCGATCTCTAGATCAATATTGTACTCTTCTAGCTATATTGAGTAATATTATTATTACTATATAGAAGTGTGAAGATAGGACGATCAAGGGCATAATTGTAAATATAGTCTAAACTAAGTGCAAAATTATAAGAAAAATAGTATGAGTATTTGTCTTTCCAGAACTCTAGAAGCATCCATTAACTCTCTCATCCCTGACAAAAAAGACGCAACACCATTTCTACAAGCAACTCTTCATCTTCTTCTCAACGGTAGGTCTCCGATGCTTATAATTTTAGGTTTATGTTTCTCTCAAATTTGTCGTAATCTTTCTTCCTTTCTTCTTAATTTTTTTCTTCATATTTTTATCTTTCTTCATGCTTTTGATTTTATCATGTCATATGGATGTTCCAACAACATCTCCGTGTCCGAGAGTGTTGCATGCATTTCTTATACATATTAAAGTGAAGAGATTGAGTTTTTTGAAAGAATCAAATATGGAAGCTTGTTCCATTGGCTTTGTTTGAATGTTGATTGGACATCTAAGGGCAATTGTAAAGTGAAAATATGATTTAGAATTCTTTTTGACTATCAAATTAAAGTGGTACTGGTCCCTCTGTTTTTTGCATTCAAGCATACTAATATTTTTATGTTAAAGATTTTAATGAGAGAGAATAACATATTGTTATATCAGGAATGCTTGAAAAGCTGCTCTGGAACACCATCGGCATAAAAAAAATACAATATGTGGACTTATTTATCGAATAGTGCTTAATAATTATGGATATTTTTGTACTTGTTCACAATTTACTTATCTCTCTAGAAATTTCTACTCATACTTTAAATAAACTTTTAGGTTTCATCTTCTCTCTCACAAACACTTCATCTTCCGTTGAAAATAGAGTTTGTTCTGACAAGTTTTCAGTAAATTCATCTAATTTCTTCTTTATCATTTTTCCTAAATGCTTGCTAACATACATAACAAATTAAAAGTCCTGGATTTTTTATTGTCTGTTTATGTAATGTTGTTGTCCATAATATTTTTTGTTCAAACGATTGTTTTTACTCTGTAGATATTGAAATTTTGTGGGACTCTACAAGATGCATTCGATTCGAGTTGGGACTCTACAAATTGTGTTCAACTCAAATTAGGATTCTTGGAGGCTACTCAACCCTAAACCCTTGTTTATGCCTATATAAAGGGTACTAAATTCCCTTAAAAGGCATCTCGGAAATTCCATAAAGATATCAACATCTTGAATACTCCACAAATTGATGGATTATTCATAGAGAGATCAATTTAAATCATCCTAGTTCGAGAAATACGCCACTAACGGCCCTCGAATCATGGATAAATCCTAGGAGAGTAGAATCAAGGGATCAATAGAATTGTACCTGCAATCTATCTTGATCAATAAAATTTTTTCATATTTTATTTGTGATTTTAATTTATTTTCTGTCACTTTAAAATTTGTTACAAACATACTCTTCTGTACAACTTGTGTTATTTTAGCTCGATGCATTAGTGGTTGTTTGATTGTTCGAGATTATGTTCTTCTAACATTGATTTTAGACATTTTATCTAATTTTTTTGACTTACATACCCTTGTTAAATAGTTGTAAGACATTTTATCTAAAAAAATTTACTTACGTACACTTGTTAAATAGTTGTAACAAATAAATGAGATTTGTAATGTCACAAGTGCAAGGCCAAAATGATGTTGACTTTGATACCATATATTGTACAAGTCTTACATTAATATATAAATTGCACCATCCAATCATAGTAATGGCCAATACAACATAGAAAGTTAAGAACTTTTCTAGATTCTGTATACTTACAGGGCTACAATATAATTTCTATAATGGACACAACTGCATAAAAAATGGACGGTTTAGTCATGGTAGAAAAACAAGTTGTCTACTTTGCATGAGGGTTATTATTTATATCAGAAAAAATAGTGGGATTATTAAAAATTTAATAAGAGTATATACACAGCTTGATGAAAAAGTTAGTACTTCTCTTGCTATCTGGCTTAAACAGATGATGCTCAAAAGATAGAATATCATTGAAAAAATATGGATATTGAACAGAGCATAAAAAGGTACTGTCATTGAACATATTGCGAAATTTAAAGTCAGTATAACTTGCAACTTCTTAAAGCACTCTAGGCAATTGAAGAATGTTAGGTACATTGAGTAAAAAAAAATTATTGCTAACTTAGATCGGGTCGTAAGAATGCAAGTTCCTTCCAATTGACACTGTTTGATCACATATGTTGCTGCTTGATGTGATCTTATAGACATTCAACTGTTGGTTATCATTTGTATTAGTCGGTCTGGGGAATCTTAAGTATTTAAGAATGTCAACTGATTTGGTTTGTTTCTTCAACTCCACTGACTTTTTTTGGCGGAATTCATGTTGACTGATTCGATTGTTTCTTCAATTTCTAATCCATCGTGACTCTATTTATAATTTACGTTCGCTTTATCTGTATCAGAGACAACTTATACGCACCTGAACTATTTCTCCAAGTAGTTGTTACTTTACACCAATACGAGTACATGTTAGCTCTACCCGATAAAACTTAAACAGTTAAAAGAAGAGCTATGTAAATTGAAAAAAACATTTTTCATTATTTTTCAATTATAGATCAAACAAAAACTTAAGTAATTACACTACTAAATTCACTTTTCTTCTCTGTTCATCTTCACTCTTTTCATGTTTGACTCTATCTTCTTTTAATTTCTTGATTTCTGAATAATTATAGATCTTAGGTTCATAAGATCTTTGTTATATATAGCTCTTTAATATTCATTCATTTTTGTATATGTTTTAAGTCATTATCTTTGTAGTTTCTTATCTTAATTTAGATAGTTATTTGATCGTGTGTTTTTGTAACATTTTAGTGTGTGGTAAGTATTGCTCTTCTAATTCTTCTCTTTATGTCTATGAAGTTTTAGTTATATGCGTCGTACGAATACATTACTAATGAATATGAATTTGTATCTTATTATATGTTATTTTCTACAAGATTTCATAAAATATTTGAAACACAAAGATGTCAAGCAATAGAAATTATAAAAATGCACACTATATGGCCCTTGTTGCGTCCTTCACTGTTTATCTACAAAAAAATAATAATCAATGATCTACCTACGTCTATTCCTGCATGCCATAGGAAGCCAAATATTTTGTTTGACAACATAAACTGAGTTATTAGCTTGTACCATGATCTAGCTTAGACATAATATATATATATATATATATATATATATATATATATATATATATATATATATATATATATATATATATATATATATGATTTTTCTTTAAAATCTCTGCTTCTCTAGCAAATTAAATGTTCAAAGGGTGAAAACTTTGATTTATGCATAAATTTTTCAAGCTATCAGTTTGTGTACGCCTATATTAAGAATTGTTGAAGCTAAAAAGTAAAAACTACTTATAGCGTTATATGTTCTTTAATTTATGGATGTTCTCTTACCAAATAGTCATGAAACTTTCGTAAATTGAGACTTGAACATTCATATCAAGTACACAATAAAGTGCTAGATACCATATTTATAGATGTTATCTTAAAAGTAGATAAGCTTTAAGGGTACTAATCTGAACATAAACAAAGAAGTACTATTTCCATTTAAAAAAATGGCTATAACAATATACGTATATCGATTTCGTATATGAAAAATCAATATATTTCAGTTAGTTCTTTGTCTTCTGTATATGTTTTGTGTGATAAGTGAGATTTGTGGATCTGGCCAACCAAATTAGAAAAATAAGTAATTTATAACAAGGAGATTGAATAGTTTATTCAAGTGTGTTAGAATTGAATTCCAGAGCTGAGAGTATGTCTCATTTTGTCTTACAAATTAACATGCAATTGACTATATTTTGTGCATATAACCACCTCCAACACTAATGAAGACTTTAATGTCTTCAATGAACATGTTCTTCTATAAATGTGAGCATCTGTTTTAACACAAAAAGTTAAGCGACACGATGAACATGAGAGATACATTGTGCTATGTTGCACTAGAATATGGAGGGCTTGGTTACTTAATGAAAAGGTTGATATATACAACTTTGAAGTTCTTGTTATGGTTGAGTTTTAAAGGATAGTAATTCTTGAAAACCTATTCCTTTGAACATTTTGCCTCATAGATGCTTTAGGTCATTTTGTAATGATTTTTCACATAGTTGTTATCCATAAACAATCATATATTATTTGATTTCATCTTTGTCACACCTATAATTCTAGAATGTTGTTTATGATGAATTTAAAGAGGCGAAGCGTAGCGATTCGTACTATCGGAAAAGTTTCGCTAACCGGCAGGCAATAGAATCAGCCGATAGGCGCATGCAAGCTTAGCGAATCACATAGATAAGCCCCCTGCCAGCACGCGGATGGATAGGGCGGGCGAAGCGCGAAGGGGATGGATGTCTGAGCGATTGAAAGAGTCGGTCTTGAAAACCGAAGTATTTTTAGAAATATCGGGGGTTCGAATCCCTCTCCATCCGCGTGAACATAACATGTAATGTTGGTGTTTGGAGGATTTTTATGTGAAATCTTATTATTAGTTCTATCATTTCACTTCCCACACTGGCTGTGGCAGAGTGCGAATTGCATGTAAAAAGGATTTACTTATTCAGTTTACATGAAAATACAATAGAGAGATACAGTAAATATAAAAATATAGAAAGGTTGATTTCATAAAATAAAAAAAATCTTGATCGTGATCATCTTTTTCTTTCCTGATCCACTTTTCTTTTGGTCTAGAAGTTCATGATCCTTGCATATGCTTTAGTTCTTTTTCTTCTTTTGTTGTAGAAATAACTAATCTTTGTATATTTATTCTTTTGATGTGTTTACTTTATCATATTAATTATTTTGTTATCAATAATCGACTTTTACCATTTCAGACAGAAACATTATCCCTTCAAACTGTGAAAAATCAATTGAGCGGCAAGTTATTCAACATTCAAATGAAAAAGCCATTCCCAAAAAATTTGAATGCAACACACAAATTATCCATTTTGTCTTACCTGGAGAAACAAGATATGATTCATATATCAATGCCATCTACGACAATTCTTGTTACAGATGCGAAAAAACGCACAGTTTAACATCTTAGTTCAAAGGAATAAGAAAATTCAAGCATGACAAGCAAATGTAATCCTTCCTCCAATAAAAATGGCATAAAAATGAAAAATCCTCCCATGAAAAAAGAATTAAAAGGTACTTGAATTATTTTATAAATTGTTTAAAACTTCACCTTTGCAGTCGACAAAAAAAATATATGATTTCTCTGAATTTAATTCATCTCTAGAAACATTATTCCTTATTGTTTTGAAGTGCAGTTGGAACACTTTTTGTTGATATTTTGGAAACAAATTAAAAATCACTTTTGTCGTTGCTAATGAATGTCTTTTTTTGCGCTCCTTTGTAGCTGCCATTGGGTATCGTGTTTTTCAAGCTTTTGATGCTGCTATTGGATGCGTTATGTTCCTGTTCTTTTGTGGGGATTGAAATTAGTTTTCCTTGTGATAGCAGGTCAGTGAAATGTTAACTATCTTTGTAACTATTCTTATTGCAGTTTATCTGAAATTGTTACTCAAGGCTTATAAATTTCTTGGATTGATATAGCTAAGAGATAATAAGTTTAAAGTAATTCCAGTAATAAAGGTTAGATGTTTAATTTCAGTTTCTAAAAAATAATGTTACTTTTCTCTGTTTATCTTCTTGGATTAATCACCTTATGTTTATATAATTAAAAATTATAAGATAAAATAATGGTCAGTAATTAAAAAGTTGTGAAATTCAACTTGTTTAGTAGAACTTTTTGCCTATTTCAATATATATATTTTTGTGAGTATGGTTAAAATATTTTGCCTTTAGAGTTTCATTGTACTATGAATAACCATGCTGATAGAGGTTGTCATGTGAGATTAGTCTAATAAACATGGAAAAATTATTTTTTGCACATATTATGAACTAACAATATCAAATTAAGTGATTACTCATTTGTAATGAGGGGAGACGATGATGAACTCATTTTTAACAACTTTATGTATAACTTCTTATATTGTAGAAATCTATACTTGTCCAATTTGAAAAGATAAAAAGACAAGTTATTTTTTTAAAATCTATTTTATTTCTAATTCGATTGGGTTTAAGGAA
This sequence comes from Solanum sitiens, assembly GCA_016801875.1. Taxonomy (NCBI): domain Eukaryota; kingdom Viridiplantae; phylum Streptophyta; class Magnoliopsida; order Solanales; family Solanaceae; genus Solanum; species Solanum sitiens. Next base: position 1,138,101 of record JABWTJ010000090.1, read on the forward strand.
CATAAAATAATTTTTTTTGATTTTTAGAATCCTCCTTTTAGTAGTTTATTTCTTGAAATGTATTTTGAAATCATAACTCAATTTTATGATAAGTAAATTTTTGCACAGAGTTTTCTGCAAAAAGGTATGATGCTGGAGTTTTTTCTTGGGGGTTTATTGTATCATAGGTGTATATTTGTTGAACATATAAAATAACTGTGATATTATCTTAATTGAACATGGTTCTTAGCATTCATTAGTTTTTTTCTCTTTTCAACCTTGACTCTCTAGAATTATTGAAATACTGACATTTCATCCTCAATTTTAATGTAACAGGTGTATTTTAATCAAGATGTTCTAGAAGATCAAAGTATCAACAATGTATCTATTTTTTTTGTCTTAGTTTAAAATAGTATATAATTAGTGCTCCCACTTCTATAAATGTTCAACTATATAACTATCCCACTTCAACTTCTAGTAGTATGACATTCACATGAATGAATATATAGAAAATATATTTGACAGCTATAATATAATAAAAAAAATATTATTAAAATGAAATTTATTTCATATGCAACTAATTAATTTTAGCTCTATAACACGACTATATATTGGGCCCGTGCTTAACACGGGCGAGAATCATCTAGTAGTAGTATTATAAACACTAACAAAGCAAAAACATCACCCTCTTTACAAGCCGGGACAGGTAGCGTGCAAGTCAATATATTGAGGGTGACGTACATGTATTTTATTTATTCATACACCCTCTAATTTAAAAATAAATGAATTTTGAGGCATGGAAAAAAAAATTTAGTGATATTAACTAAAGTCAATACAATTTTTTTGCTTCTTCCAGTATCTTTTTGAATCTACAGATGTTTGAAAAACATACTCATTAAAGAGATGAGTAATTTTGGAAGAAAATAAGTAATACATCTAAGACTTTAAATTTTTTATTTGTTTTGGACCATAGAATAAATGTTGAAAATGAATTTATTTTGAAGTGGAGAGAGTAATGACGCTTACTTACCCTAATTTCACATATTCTCATGGTTCTCATAATTGTTATTCTAACGACATCAACATTAAAATAAACAAAAAACTTCTACTCCTCCTATTTCAAATAAATTGTTTTTTTTTTTTGACACTTCCTTTAAGAAAATTACCCATTCATAAAATATAAGGTGTATTTTCACTAATTTACTCTTAAAAAAACCTTGAAAAGGATGCATTATTTTAAGTATTTTCTTACTTTAAAATAAATTTAATTTATTTAAATAAGAATAAGATTAAAAAAGTATTATTAATATCTTCTTAATGACGTTTCTGATACCGGATCATAATTTTATGGAATAAAAATATTGCCATGTCCCTGGCGTGGTTTGACATCCCACTGTCTTTCCACCAACCCCCTTAGAAGAGATAATAATATAATAATAATTTAAAAAATTTAGAAACCGTTTAACCCATTTAATTATAATGTCACATGTTCAACTTTTGTCGTTATACCTACGAATTACAATTACAAATTGTGTTTTAAATTTTTTTTACTTTTTACAGTTTAATACTTTAGTACTCAATTGTTTATATATATTCCACATTCCGATATAATGATAACCATAACATTCTTATGCTTTCTGTACTTGTTTATCCACGTAAATGCTAAAACATATTAATTCTCCTAATTCTTTCTTAAAGATCAAGGAATGATTTATTATAACAAGTGCATTTATTATAATATTATTTCACTATAATTATCTAATTTGATGGTGGTCTCTTCTAATAAAGAACTAATGTAGTTCTTAAGAACACATGTTTCCGTGTCAGTAATTAAAATTTAAAATTGTGAAATTTATGTGAGATGTTTTATTTTAAACAAATATTTTTACAAAGGTAGATAATATTTTGAGAGAAGGAAATTGTATACGTGCACCGTACTATATACACTTTACAAGTTACAACTCATACTATTTAATGAAAACCTTTCAACATCTAAACATATCACATCGCACAAAGCAATTTCTATAATCGTTAGGTAGTTGTCATTTTTATAACAAAAAAAGAACAAGTAAATTTTGTACTTCTATTCACTCTTTTCTTCTTTTAGAAAATAAATGACCTACTTTATATTTTAATTTGTTCAATAAATAATCCATCTATTTCTTTTTTAAATAAAATTTTAATTTATGATTACAAAATTTTAAAAGAATATTATTCTTATAATCAAACTAAAATTTTTTTTAAAGGAAGGTAATTCTTTGTTATAAGTTGTTCAATTTAATTAGGACCCGTTTGACCATAGATTTTTCAAATAATATTTGGGAAAAAACTTCGCAAATTCCCAAATATTATTTGTCCATACACTTTGCCGTTATTTGACAAAAAAATTTTGGCAAATATCTCAAATTCTCAAATAGTAGTTTTTTCTAGTATTTGGATCAAATCTCATTATTTGAGATCTTTTAAAATTAAAATTTTACCCCAAACTTTTATCTTTTATAAAAACACCCTCTATAATTGTTGCTTACGTTGTATTATATAATTTTTTACGTTAATTCCAAAGTAGTGATGAAATATTTTGTGAATGTTAAATGATAATATGGTTATTGATGAAAATGATGAACAATCGACTCAAAATAACAAAGTCATGTATTTTGTCTACTTCACGATGTATGAAATGATGTTTGTTGCACTCACTCCAAATTACAACATTGCTCTAGTGTCATGGACACTATTTGTTATTGTTGTAACAAAGATTCAATTGACTTTTGTAATACAAACTTATGGTTAGTTTTGATATTTTTAAAACTTATGGATATAAATTATATTTTTTTTTAAAAGTGAAATATATTTTCCAAATATTATGGCCAAATACATGGTGAAATTTTCACCCAAATAATATTTGGCAAGAATATTTAGAAATTTATAGCCAAAATTTAGCTTAATGTCTCCTCTGGGGTCCAAACTGAAGTGAGAAAAAAGTAGAGATGTATGTCTTTTAAGATTTATAAAAAAAGGAACATAATTAAAATATTGAAGCAAGTCCTTATTCATATATAATTTGGTTAGTGTCAACCTATGTAGTACATAGGGTCAGGGACTTTAAAAGTACGAGCTCCAACGTTTTCTCCTATCAAATCACTCCATTGATCTCCAATATTACCAACAATTCTATATCCAGCCTTCACCAATGTTGTTCTCTTGCTCGATTTAAATTTCACTGTTGATCCCGTGTCATTTGCTCCCCTATAATCGTCAAGGTCAAATAAATTAAAACAAAAACAATAGTATGTCGTCATATGTTTGGTAATAATGAAATGAAATGAAAATTTGCTTATTACTTTAGTATGAGCGCTTCCCAGTTGGTATAACCAGCTTCCTTGAGATTAACAATCCTTACTTGTTTGAAATTCTCTTTCGTCCCTGTAATGAAAATCGGTTTGATCCCCAAAGATAACACAGTATTGTATACCTCAAGTATCGATGGAATGGCTGGCGCTTTTCCCTCCGCGGTCCATTCATCAAACTTTGTAGCATTGTACGGTTTAGCCCTGCACATATATAAAATTTGAAATACTGTATATTTGTTAAACTAAACGTGACATGCACAAATGAAATACGAGTAATACCCAAAAGCAACGTCAGATCGAGCATAGTAAGGAGAATTTGAGAGAGTGGTCTCATCAACATCAAACACCCAAACGTCCTTTCCATCTCCGCTAAGTTTGAGGGCTTTGGCATACTCAATAGCCTGCTTTGCTACATATTCACAGTCGTGGCGATATTGTTTGCCCATCATGTAGTGACCTAAATAGTTTGTACATTCTTTAGGTACTGATCTCCAGTTTTGGAGGTTGTTAGTCTCCACCGCGAGGCGCCAGCTAAGACAGTCTAATTGTGGAACGGTATAACCAGCAGAACCAGTTTGTGGCCTTAGACGGTGAATTTCTACTACTTGGCTTATCACCTCTTCAACATTAGAGGCCAATGTCACGGATACTATACCTGAAAATAACAAGAGAATAGTGAAACACCTCATTTTCATGGAAGAGAGAAGATGTTGAGATTATTATCATATTGCTGGGATATGGTGTCTTAAATAAAAGCCTCAATCTCAACTACCTCAAAATTAAAGCAATCAATTAGCTGGGTCATCACGTTTTTCACAACATGAATTATGATTTGACAAGATAAGTATTATGTAGTTCTCTTTAGACTTCTCTTTAAAAACTTTTTTTTCTCTTAGTAATTTAGCTTGTGCTTCCACGATTTAAAAAAAAATGATCCAACTTTGACTTGTCATGGTGTTGAAGAAAATAAAAAAGACTTCTCAATTTCATGATTCTAAATTATTAGAGTTATGTTAAATGTGTCAAAATTCTTTAATTTTATGATTGTAAATATATTACGTAGAAAAATGAAATTAAAATATTTTCAAACTAAAACGGAAAGGAGAGCATTATATTTTTTAATAATATAAGTTTGGTTAAGTGGCGTTCTATGATAATTGTATTAGTTGAAATATATATATTGTGGAAATTGGAATGAAGACTGTTTAGCCAAATCGACCACTGACCAATCCAAGATATTTTTGCTTTGAATTAATTGCACTAAATGAGCATAACAATAACAGGTGTGATCCATATGATCAATTAAGTTGGATTGGAAAATTTTAAGGTATACCATGTTAAAAATATACATAGAGGGTCGATTCCATTACTTCTATTCTTTTTCTAACATAACTTTTAAATTCTCTTTTTATGTATTTTTTTTTCTCTCTTTTCATAATCTTGATTTTTACTTGACAAAAATTACATAGATATTAAAAAAGAAACACTGATCCAGATTTTATTTTCTTCCTTTTTCCTGAGTCCTTTTTTTTTTAATTCTTGTTTTTGTCAATTTGATTGATTTTTTTGGAGTTCATTACAATTTGAGCATGTAAGTTATCAATATTTTTATTATATAGAAATTTCTCATTTTTATATTAGATTTTTTAAATTCTTTTGCTTCAGAATTAGATGAAAATTGCATTAAAAATTGTTTACAATTCCAATTCATCTTTTACTAATCATATACTAGTATATTAGTTCTAATGAATATATCTTAGAGAGGTGTAAGTGTAAAATTTTCATAATATAAGATGGATATAAATTTGATTTAAATACAAGTGTATGCATGGAAAATTTGGTCATCTCCACTGTATACATTAATTAAGATGTCGGTTTACTAGCAAATTAATAAAATCTATTGAGTCCATAATGTACAACAGCCTGGTTAAATATTTGTTAGACTTGTGTTAATTGTATATAACCACTAAGTTATTTACAATTGGCTGATGATATTTTAGCTTACAAAGGTAAATATGTCGATAAACAAAATAAGATGTTAATTGTGCTTTCACCACCTAAAAAGAAATTATTTTTAGCATAATTAATTTATGATAATAATTTAATTATTATTAAATATATATTTTTTGCGACAATTAATTTTATGTGTAAATATCTTTAAAGCCTTATAATAACACTGAATCGGTTAACAATTAGTTAATGCTGAGAAATATTTTAGCCCTCTTTGTTAATATATATATATTTAATAATTTTTAAGACAAAAGGAGTGTAATTTCCAATTGAGAGAAATGAAAATTGTAGCAATTCTTTATTATATTATGATAAAGGAAGTGGGAAAAGGAAAAAGGAAAAGCCAAATACATGACAAATGACACTGGAACTGTGAGCTTATAATCATATCTCACATGTGACAAAATTAAAAAGCTACTTACTCCCTTTGTTAATTATTAGCATGCTTAATTAAAATTTCTTAGAATTAACTAGGGGTGTCAAATGAGTGAATTTGATTAAAATTAAAAATATTAAAATGAGTTGAATAGAAATCGGGTTGGATCTTGACTCGTTCAATTTGACCTGATTAATTTCAATAATTTAAAGTTTGATATTTAACTTTTATAATCACAATTTGAATTTCCGCTCAAGAATTTTTTGTTAAAAGAATAACAAATTGATAGATAAATTCTAAAAGTTGTTAAATAGTAATAATTCATACCTTCAATATAAAAACATATCTAAATAAAAAGTTTTAAAACGAGTTGAAATTAGAAATTGAATTGGGCTCAATTAAGAATTTTCTTCAAATGGATTAAGCTTGAATATGTTGAGACTGAACTCAATTCAAATTATCTTAAGCCCAAACCTTGAAATTTTGAACGGATTGAACGGGTACCTATGTTTGAGTTTATTTTTACACCCCTAAAATTAACCAACCTAGTACATAGATTTAGGGACTTTGAAAGTACGAACTCAAACGTTTTCTCCTATTAAATGAGTCCATCGATCTCCAATATTACCAACAATTCTATTTCCAGCTTTAACCAACTCCGTTCTCTTAATTGATTTATACTCTACTGCTGATCTCAAATCATTTCCACCCCTGCATGCTATCATCGCGATTATATCAAAAGTATTACTCTATATCTATACAAATGTTCGAAACATATACTTAATAGTGTCATGTAAAATAAAATATACAAGTAGAAGTACCGATTAATTACCTTAATACGAGCTTTAGCCAGTTACTATAACCAACTTTCTTGAGATTAATTAGCAATCCTTGATTGTCTAAAATTCTCTGGAGCCCCTGTAATTAAAACGGGCTTGATCCCAAGAGATAACAGGGTCTTGTATACACCCAGTATCGAAGGAATGACTGGTAAGTTTCCCTCAGCAAGCCACTCAAGAAACTTTGTACTATTCAACGCTATAGCCCTATATACAAAATTACGTATGACATCAGTAGTTGCATACATATAAAAAGAAAAAAATGATAGATACATTCCGAACTATCGTAAATGACATGTAGATATTCTTCGTCATACTTTTGGAATATTTGTGTCCATGTTGTTCATAAACTAGAATATATATGTCCTTCACTCTAACAGAATGCTAATAGGGACATGTGGTGCAATTTTATCCATTAATTTTTAATAATTATCGGATCGGATGGTGGATAAGATTATGCCATTAGTATAAAGGGTATATATGCTCTAATTTTTGGACGGCAAGGACACCAATTATCCCAAAAATATGACGGATATTTGCATATCATTTACGATAGTTCAGGAGCATATTTATCATTTTCCCCTATAAAAAACGTAGTAAAAAAAGAAATTATGATTTATTTTTGTTACCCATAAGCAAAAACAGATATTGAGAAAAAAAGTACTATCATTCATGTTTTTATATAACCAAATAGATGGGAAGAGAATAAAGATTAAAGAAGATATTGACATCATATATGAAATCATATCAAATCATATCATTTATGTTGAATTTTTGAAATTATAAATCAAATCAAATTAATAAAACTTGGGTTATTGATTTTGTAGGGTTCTTGATAAAGTATTAATACAAATATATAATTAGTTTTTGCTTTAAATTTTTCTTTAGTTCTATCAAAATACAACTATTCAAGGAGTTCCTTAAGAAAAATAATACAAATATAAAATGAGTGATGATACTAAAAAATTTAACAAAAATTAATAATGAAATCGCATAAAATATATATTGAGAATTAATAAGTCATAATGAAAATGATCATGATTAAAAGTACTAAATCATGGTATATAAGTCTAATAAGAATTAACATGATTAAACATTAAAGAAAACTAAAATTGAGTAACGTATTTTAAATGTTTAAGTCAATGTAAGGCTAAAGAACAAATATTGCACATTATTGTCATTCTTAGTATTGAATAATTTTTTCTTTTGTTAGCAGTTCTAGTGATATGAGTTTTATTAGAGTTACCAATATCTATGGACTATAACCTTCATTGGAACATCCAAAATTTTGTGTCTCAAAACATGAAATAATATGTGAAAAGATAAGAATTATGAAAAAGTTTAAGAAATATTTACGAATTATATCAAAGTAAATACTTTTATGTATAAAAATAAATTTTAAAATTATATATATAATATCGAATTAGTTTGATTTCGATTTGATTTAAATAATTATTACTTTTAGTTTACTTTTCACTGCATGTATATTAAAAAACACGCATTCAGGCTTTCAGCTAGGATCTAGCGTACTTAAAGATGGACCAATCAGGCCAAGAGATAATTTCATTTAATTTGACAAAAAAAATATGTGTAATCACTATTTTTTTGGTTTTTTGGTTTTTTATTCGATATTCGGAATATGCATTAGAGCCCCGAGTAAATCTTAATTTTACATGGCCTTTTAAAGTGACGCTTTCATTAAATTTTTCTTATGTTCAAAATTTAAATTTGACATCTCTAATTAATGATTGAGCAGTCCATTACAGTACGATAAATCTTTAACCATTATTTAGTTGTCTTTTGTATTGCTTCTAAATAGTGCAACTAGTCGTGTTTCATACGCACGTACTAGTTGCAATATAAAATTGTAAAGTATAGTTATCAAACCCCTAATAATGAGTCCCCCATCATAATTCGTCTTTTTCTATGGCTTTTATTAGAGAGAGAAAAATAGAAAAGAATATGGGTTTAGAATTATTGCAGACATACTCATACGGCTAGTCTCATTAATTATATATTAATTTATACGGACATTATCACTTGATAGCTAAACTCTGGATTAATTATACATTTAAAGTTTGAAATTTAAAAAAATTGAATTATTGACATTTTACTTTTTAAAATTTAAAGTTGCATTATGGTCAATCGGTAAGACCACTCTACTATTGAGATTTGGGCTATCCCTTTGAAAAGGATGTTTGAATGATAAAGTTTCAAAATTTAATTTCAAATATTATTGTCAAACTTTAGCTAAATTAATTGTGATAACTATTGGTGCACTTGACATATACTATTAGCTATGTCTCAGAATATCTGTTGTATTTTTTATTTATATATCTTTAAGAAAATATTAATTAAGAATAATGATATTTTATCGTTATTAATATTTTCAGATATAATCTATTTTTATTATCTCTCTATTAATATAATATATTTGAAGTGTATGTAATCTTCGAAAAATGAGTAATTACAACTAAAAGGTAAAATAAGAAGAAAAAAATTATTCAAAAGGACAATAATATTTTGAAACGAAAGAAATGTATGAAAAATCATATTATTTGATGAAAACCTTTCAACATCTAAACCTATCTCTATCGCACAAAGCAATTTCTATAATCGTTAGGTATGGGTTGTTTTATTTTATAACAAAAAAAAAAAGTAATTTCTCCTTGTCCCATTATTGCACTTTGTTTAAGTTGCGCAATTTAATTCATTAACTTCATGTGGTGATCTGCTCCTCTAGAGTCTAGGCTACAATGAGAAAATAAATTTTAATAGAGACGTGCGTCTTTTAATAACAAAATTTCCAAGAAGAAAACAATTAAAATGTTGAAGCAAGTCATTATTATAGCAAAGTGAGGGTGATGAATAGGAAAAGTCGAAATACATAAAAACATGAAACAAAAAAGCTACCCCCCTTGTTAATTAATTAGCATGCTTGATGATTAAAATTTGCTTATAATCAACTAATGTAATACATAGGGTCAGGGACTTTGAATGTACGAGCTCCAACGTTTTCTCCTATTAAATCAGTCCATTGATCTCCAATATTACCAACAATTCTATATCCAGCTTTAATTAATTCTGTTCTCTTGCTTGATTTAAATTGCACTGCTGATCCCGAATCATTTTCTCCCCTGTAAAGTCATCCATCCATCGTCCAGTCAAATAAATTTACATAAATTAAAACGAAAAAAATATGTAAATACACAAACTTATTGCTTACTTTAGTATAAGTGCTGCCCAGTTGCTATAACCAACTTTCTTGAGATTGACAATCCTAACTTGTTTGAAATTCTCTCTGCTCCCTGTAATGAAGACGGGCTTGATCCCCAAAGACAACACAGTCTTGTATACACACAGTATCGATGGAATCGCTGGCGCTTTTCCCTCTGCTATCCACGCATTAAACTTTGTGTTGTTGTATGCTATAGCCCTGAACAAAAATACATCGAAATATCTACTTCATCGTACATACATATACATATATCTAACATAAATACGTAGATACTTTATCTATGCTATTTTAGTTAGAAATCAAAATGCTACTATATGTTTTGAATTAAAACAAAATCTAACTATATTTGCAAAAAATGGATGGTAAAAGCGCTATTTATGAAAATCTATCATGCTATGTACCTACTAGAAAACGTAATAAGTGGACACACACATAAAAAAAAATAATTATAGTAATGTTTTTTTATTTTTTACCCAAAAGCAACGTCGGATCTAGCGTAGTAAGGAAGATTTGAGAGAGTAGTTTCATCAATATCAAATACCCAAACGTCCTTTCCATCTCCGCCAAGTTTGAGGGCTTTGGCATATTCAATGGCCTGTTTGGCTACATACTCACAGTCACGTCGATATTGTTTGCCTAACATGTAATGACCTACATAGTTTTCACATTCTTTAGGTACCAATCGCCAGTTTTGGAGGTTGTTCGTCTCCACGGCGAGGCGCCAGCTAAGACAGTCCAATTGTGGGACGGTATAACCAGCAGAACCAGTTTGTGGCCTTAGACGGTGAATTTCTACTACTTGGCTTATCACCTCTTCAACATTAGAGGCCAATGCCACAGATACTATAGATGAAAATAACAAGAGAATAATGAAACACCTCATTTTGATTGAAGAGAAGAAAGAAGATGTTGAGATTATATTGCTTGGATATGGTGCCCTTATATAAGATCCTCAATCTCAACTACCTCACAAAAGCAATCAAAGCGGCTTGTTGAGAACAAAATTAACTAATAAAACTGTGTTATTTTTAATAGTTTATGCTTTAAGATAGGATAATCATACATTTTACATGATATCAGAACATGACTCATATTTTACATGATATCAGAATATGACTCATCTCACCCAATATTCGAGCCCTCAAAATCAAATTTGTCCACGTCCTTTAAGCTAGGTGTGAGTTAGACTTACCTAATTTCACAAAAACTAGGTCATCACGTGTTTCACAACATGAATCATGATATGATTTGACAGGATAGGCATGTTTCTCTATGAGGATTTGTTAAAATCATTCTTCATAGCTTAGCTTATACTTTAAAAAGGGTCATGATTGGCTGGGAGGATTTCCATTTTTCATCTCTAGTCTGTCAAAACATTTTCTTTAACGATAAGTTTTTTAAATTACACATTTTATTTAACAATAAGTTTTCTAAGTAACCTTCTATGTTAATTGTATTTGTAGAAGTAGATTATTTGATCGTGGCAAATAGAGAAAGGACACAATCAACCCAAATCGACCATAGACCACCCAATCATCCAACATCCTAGAACTTGATCCTGGGTCTAGAATACACCAAAATATTCGGGCTATCAATAAATTGCGTTAAATGACCATAATAATCGATACTATATTATTTGTATAACAATTGTAACGGATGTGATCCACATTATCAAATTAAGTTATCTTATCCTATAAATATATTATAAATATCCCTATCGATCTCTAGATCAATATTGTATTCTTTTGGCTATATAAATAAACAAAAAACTTCTACTCCTTCTATTTCAAAATAAATTGTATTTTTTATTTGGACACTTCCTTTAAAAAAATTACTCATTCATAGAATATAAGATGTATTTTCACTAATTTATTCTTAAAAAAACCTTGAAAAAGATGTATTATTTTAAGTATTTTCTTACTTAAATAAATTTTATTTATTTAAATGAGAATAAGATTAAAAAAGTATTATTAATATCTTCTTAATGATGTTTCTAATACCGGATCATAATTTTATCGAATAAAAATATTGCCATGTCCCTGGCGTGGTTTGACATCCCACTGTGTTTCCACCAACCCCCTTAGAAGAGATAATAATAATAATAATAATTGGAAAAAAATTAGCAACCGTCTAACCCATTTAATTATAATGTCACATGTTCAACTTTTGTCGTTATACCTACGAATTACAATTACAAGTTGTTTTTTTAAATTTTTTTACTTTTTATAGTTTAATACTTTAGTACTCAATTGTTTATATATATTCCCAGACCTCCACATTCTGATATAATGATAACCACATAACATTCTTATGCTTTTTGTACTTGTTTATCCACGTAAATGCTAAAACATATTAATTCTCCTAATTCTTTCTTAAAGATCAAGGAATGATTTATTATAACAAATGCATTTATTATAATATTATTTCACTATAATTATCTAATTTGACGGTGTATATTTTGGGTCTCTTCTAATAAAGAACTAATGTAGTTCTTAAGAACACACTTTTCCGTGTCAGTATAAGACCATATTTATTTTAGACGTTGATAGTAGTAGCCTATAGATGACGATAAGGGCGGTGAATACTGTGAAAATGAAATTTTAAATAAACATCTTATATTAAGAGTATTTTATAAGATGATTAATTAAGAAGATCTAATATGATAATTGGACCGTGTTTAAGAGGCGTTTTCCGAAAGTGCTTTTATTTGATCAGCAGGTTTTGCAACATACACATCAAATATCATCTAATAAATTAAATTATTGGTCTCATCTTGGCCATTAGGTAGACATTTTCCTAATCTAATTAGTCTTCATAATTATTGCATTTTTTAATAAAATATATTCAGCGCATCTCGAGGTTTTTGCCTATGCATTTTAGCCAAAAGACGATAAAATAAAGACAAGTTCCTGTTTGGTTAATCAATCATTTTGCCTACTGTATCCAAAATATATTATCAAATAATTGCGCTTGCTATGTATAGTATAAGGGGTTATAAAATCGAATTGAAAACTCTGGGCGCTAAAACATATTGATTCTCCTAATTCTTCTTTAAGATCGAGGAACGATTTATTACTACGGTCAATCAGGGGCGGACCCACATGTAAAGGTGGGGCGCAAGTGTACCCGTTATCTTCGGAAAAATTTATGAGTATATTGTAGACATTGAAATTTTGTGGGACTCTACAATATACATTCAGTTCGAGTTAGGACTCTACAAATTGTGTTCAACTCAGATTAGGATTCTTGGAGGCTACTCAACCCTAAACCCTAAACCCTAAACCCTAGTTTATGCCTATATAAAGGGTACTAAATTTCCTTAAAAGACATCTCAAAAATTGCATAAAGAGATCAAGATCTCGAAATATTCCACAAAAGTCATGGAATATTCATATAGAGAGGTCAAATCTAAATCATCCTAGTTCGAGAAATACGCCACTAACGGCCCTCGAATCATGGATAAATCTTAGGAGAGTAAAATCAAGGAATCAATAGAATTATACCCGCTATCTTTATCAATATAGTCATATTTCTTCATATTTTATTGTGATTGTAATTTCTTTTCTGTCGCTTTAAAATTTGTTGCAAACAAAATTGGCATGCCCAGTGGGACCAAATCTGCCCTTCATCTCTTCTCTCCTAAATCAAACGTGAAAATCTGAAGCTGCAAAGGTAGAAGAATGAGTACTTCAAGTCTCGTCTTTGAGTTTCATCAGGTCTACACTCCGACAAGCCTTGAAGCAGGGGGCATTTGTAGACATTGAAATTTTGTGGGACTCTACAAGATGCGTTCGATTCGAGTTGGGACACTACAAATTGTGTTTAACTCAAATTAGGATTCTTGGAGGCTACTCAACTCTAAACCCTAGTTTATGCCTATATAAAGGGTACTAAATTCCCTTAAAAGACATCTCAGAAATTCCATAAAGAGATCAAGATCTCGAATACTCCACAAATTGATGGATTATTAGGTCAAATCTAAATCATCCTAGTTCGAGAAATACGCCACTAACGGCCCTCGAATCATGGATAAATCCTAGATCCTAGGAGAGTAGAATCAAGCGATCAACAGAATTGTACCTGCAATCTATCTTGATCAATAAAATCATGTTTCTTCATATTTTATTTGTGATTTTAATTTATTTTCTGTCACTTTAAAATTTGTTGCAAACATATATATATATATATATATATATATATATATATATATATTTTGAGAACTGATAGAAAAATGAATATAATAAAAAATGCACTCATAATGAACAATCAATTACTCTTGATATGTTAGTAGTAGTGAGGAAACACCTCCATCCAGGTTTGACACTGGTCCACAACTTTTTTATTTAAACTCTTTCTCATCGAGAATTTTGCTTCACTCATGCTTAAATATTCTTGGTGCACCCAGATTTTTCAAATTCTGAGTTAGCCTCTGCGATCAATCCTTATTATAATTGATGTTTGTAATAATATATCTTAAAAGAATCTGTCATATGATTGAAAAAAACTTATTAATTACACAAATGTCCTAATTTGTAACAAATTCAAGTTCTCAACACATACTCAAATTTTATACAAACATTGATAGCTAAATTACAACGACAATCATTAAACAATTGAATTATAATGAAAATATTCAAATATATGAAGTAACCAAGATGGAGATAAAAATAAAGATGAGAAATGTTATATTCAACCAGAAGAGGTATGCAACATAATTATTTATCGTAATATGCATAACTCATTCTTTCAAATCCCCTCTCCTTTAATTTTTAGCTTGATGCTAATTGGGTTCGGACCTTTAATAAAAGCAAAATTATATAATGAGTCATCAAACTCAAAATAATTATATGTTCATATTTCAATCCAAAGTAATTTAAGAAATACACATTTTTTTTATAAAAAAAAATTAGAGTCCATAGCTCCTTATTCATTAAGGCTGATAATTTTGCTTAACTGATACTCAATATATATATAGACACACACCGCATTGATATCATTAAGATTTATTGTTCATAAATTACTCATTATCAATAATATTAAGATATACACATACCACGTTACTATCATTAAAATTTCGTATTAATAAATTATTCCTTATCAATAATACTACAAGTGTATAGGAGGAAATTATAACTAAGAAGAAATAATTGGAAACTATGGCGGTATACGAGGAAATTATTACTAATAAGAAATAATTGGAAAATAAGGCAACGACAAGTGAAGCAACTCAAGTGGGTAAGCGTTTTAACCATCAATGAATAGATCAAGAGCTCTTTTGAATTGACTTTAAAAACAAAAGTGCTAATTTTTAAATAAAAAATAAAGGATCAAATTTAGTGACTTTTAAACTTAAAAAAATAAAAGATTAAATTTAAATAATATTTAAATCAAAAAGTAAAAAAGTAACGAAAAATTTACTCTGATTTTTATTCATTAAAAAAAGTTATATTAAAATTATTTTAAGTTACTTTTAGCTTTAATTTGTCCAACACTCCCCAAAACTAAAAATTAAATAACGAATACTTAACTATTGATTCATGAACGAATATGTGTCATTTACGATGTTCACGTTTACAAAGTAGAATATGATGATCGGTTTCCATAAAATCTATGTCTAAGCCCATATCATTAGTTTAATCTTGACGTTTAGCTATCCATTTACATATATGTACTTATTATATATTATATAGTCTATAAGTCTCTAATTAACCATTCCTCATAATAATTGCATTAACTAGACACACTCCGCACAACTTGCGGATTTTGTTTAGCATTTACGAAAAAGAGGGTGAAAAATATATTTAAACTATTATTTTGAGTTTCATATCTAAATTATTATTTATTAATTTGAAATATAATGCTCTTCATTTGTTTTATCATAATCTTATTTAAGGGTGTTTGTGGTTCGATTTGAACTGGTTATTGATTAAAATCAAAATCAAATCAATCTAAGTCAGTTTTGAAAATTTTAAAACCAAATCAAACGAAATAAATAACTATCGATTTGGTTATTGTCGGTTTTGGTTCGATTTGGTTCAGTTTTTTTTATTTTTTCTATTTGAAACTAATAAATTTTTGAAGACATATGTATCTCGATAGATATGGACACCTACCACATGAACAATCTATAGAGAAATCTAATATGAGTTCAATTAAACAAGAGTTATTATCACACGAATAAAATGATTCAATTAAGAAAAGTGTGTATATCTTATGTGAAGTAGGGTACTAGATATAAACTGAAGTAATGGATATTGATAGACTTCCACTTAGGGTTGTAATAGTTGAGCTAAAATTTTCATAGACTTGCACTATTTCTGTTCGGTTTGATTGTTTTTGCAGTTGTTTCTTAGTAAAATCAAAATCAAACTAAATAGCATTGATTTTTAAAATTTAAAATCAAACCTAACCAAACCAAATCAAATACCAAATTTCTTTTTATCGACTTGGTTCGAATTGCGATTCGGTTTGATTTTTAATCATAACCATGAACACAACACTACTCTCATCATGGTGTGTGTAATACACACTCACTTTTATTTGATAAAAATTATCACATTACACTCCACAAAAATAAAAATTCCTATTTGATAAAAAATTAATAATTTTTTAATACTTTAGTTAGAGTTAAAGATTAAACTATTTCCTAAAAGATAATTATAAAATAAAATATAAAATATTTTTCCTACCCACTCCAATCACTTTCTCTCATGTACTCCTCCTACCTCAATTTTTTAGTTATTTTTTTAAATTCTTTTATAAGTTTTATTTTAAAAAAATTCTTACCTAATCTCCCCCCCCCCCCCCCCCCCACCCCGTCCCATCAATTAATAATTTAAATATTATATTTCTAGCCCACCACACATAATTCTACGCTCTCATTTTTTTCTCCTTTTGTATTAGATATTTATTTTCTAGAAAAGCATTTTTTTATTTATTGCAAGACTTTTTAAAAATAAAATTTCAATTCTATTATATTCAATACATAAATAGAAAAAATTATTTTCCTGAAATATATATACAAATCTAACACAAAATTAAAAAAATATTAAAAAATAAAAACAAAATAGTAGTGGAGGGGTAAATGGGGTAGGATAGAATATTATTTTATTTTTTTAAAAAAATAATACTATTAAATGTTAAATTTTATTTTTTAAAAAGAAATCAAGACAGTAATACTTTTAAAGTCTTTAGTTTTTAATTAGTATTAATAGTTTATTTAATTTTTGTCAAGATTAAATATTTTATTCATGTGTGATGTGACTGTTTTTACAAATAAAAGAGAGTGTTATAAATCCATTGAATTGTGTGGATTGTCCTTTAGATATACTCAAGACTTAATTGTATTCATGTATACATATTTCCAAGGTGATAAGAATCATTTGGATAACTATGTATCTACTAATTGGGCATTTATCATGGTGACCTTTGGGGTGATATCTCAACTCTATAAATAGAGATATCTTTCACCTTTTGTATAACACACTTGAATAAGAAGAAAAGTTTTCTCCTTCATCTACTTCTCTTGTCTTCTTCTCTTCATGATTATACTGTCATGAGCTTGATTTTATAACACGTTATCAGCACGAGACTCTAGACAATTGAGAGTGAATTTTAGTTTTTCTTTAGCTCATGTTTTGGTTGATCTCGTTATGAGAATCAAAGTATTATATGCATAAAATCAGGTATGTATTTTCTAAAATCTTTTTATGATTTAGAATACAATAATGTTCAGTCATAACATTGACCAGGAACAAAAGACATATACTACTATTGATTGAAAAGAAAAAAAAAACTTAAATGGAAGAAGGTATAAAGTTTTAATAGCATGAGTTTGAATATTATTTTGATTATTTTGAAAGACTCAAAGGGTGAGTCATGTTGTATTTCGGTCTATAATACTGTTGGTTAAGGGTAAGACGGTGGATTCAAGTCTCATCGCACCAAAAGTGTAAGACATCAGGTTAAAGTCCGGATGCACCATAAAAAAAATGTTTGAGGGTAAGACGATAGATTCATATTCTATCGCACCAAAAGGGTAAGACATCAATTTGAGTTTTGATGCACTATGATTGGGTTCAAGTCCCATGGAATTATGGCGTAACACGCCTTATATGGGTAAGATATTGAGTTTGAGCCAATACACCATAGCAATGATAAAATGATGACTAAGAAAAATAATATATTTTTGATGAAAAGCCTTGAAATTTGTCTCATTGAATTTGCTCCATTCCTTGAAAAGAATGTGGTAGCAGCATATAATAACTTTAAAATCTGATGTTGACTTGCTCCATTCTATCGTATGAATATGGTAGCAGTAAATAATTAGTCTGAAAGATGACAAATGATTAACGATAGGAAAAAAGGGCATGAAGGAACGGAATTATGATAGTTATCATTGTGGTAATTATAAAAGGAAGAATACTATGAGTTCTCCAAATGTCCTTCAAAATGTGAAGGCAGTTTTCATCATCAAAATGGTATAAAAGGACATTGGACTTGTGAATGTTGTCGATCTAATAATTTGACAAGTTTATAAATCCTCCATCAAAAGACAAGAAGATAAAGTGACGGTACACTTGATCTTTCAAAGTGATGTTGAGGTGTGTCATGTAAATATGATGAATTTTAAAGGCATGACAAAGTGCTTATAATGCAAATTTATGAAACACATATAAATGATTAGTCCATTTCTTGAAGAGAATGTAACTTGTGATGAGTATCATGAATGCTCCACCATTCTATAAGAGAATGGGTCAAAATGTGATAAAATCATTATTGGTTGGATATATGTCACAACTCACTTCTATGGGAGGTTTGAGAAAAATGATATATGTCAAAACTCACTTCTACAGGAGGTTTGAGAGAAAATAAATTTTATTTGACAGAAATGGTTAATGGTATTGTACGTTTATACGTCACTATGGTATATTTATTGTGAACTACCGAAAGGGCAAAAGAAAGAAATAGTTCTTGCCTATAAGGGTTGTGGTCATTATTGTGTGGCAATACAAATTTGTCATTGGTTGTGTACCTATGGTACAACAAAAGTAAAGTAAGAAACATGTCTTGCTCGTAATGTTTTGACCATGACAATAATAATATAATTTCCTCCTTGAAGGAGATGTTCACCATAGGAATGGTGTCATGCAATATGTGATAGTACACAAAATTAATGACAAGCTCTAACGAGTTGTGTTATTACCAGAGGAATAATATTGGGGTTGTAGTAAGTCTCAAAAAAAAAACTTTTTAAGTTTCAGATGAATTAAAAAGAAATATTAAGACTATAAATTATGAAAGGATTTAATATCTTTAAATTACTACAACCGAAGCGGGTTATAAATATTGATGTAAACGATTACTCATTTTTTCCTCTTGTTTGTTGCATACAAACATGGACATGCTGATGAAATCACATGTAAAAGTAAATTGTAAGTGTATTGAAATAAAGATCAGTTGGCATTATCAGTTGGCCATTGCGATTAAATGTGATGCAAATATAATTGAGGTTTCATGTGGCTTATATGATGAAGAAATAAAAGATTCTTCAAGAATTCTCCTGTGTTGCTTGTTTTCATTGTACCAGCTAAGGTTGGGATTGTAATTCCCTGAAATTTTTGAAATATATAAAAAGGTGAATAGGGGCCCATTCATCTGCCATGTGGATCATTTGCAACTATATGACAGACGTATCTATGCGATGATTACATGTGCTTTGTTGTCAACTTACAAATTGGTGTTTGTAAGGTTGTTTGCTCGAATTGTTAAATTTAGAGCATAGTTCCAAATTATGAAATTAATTGATAATGCTGGTTGATTTAGCAGAAATTGTATGCCTCCAGTTATAGTTAAATCATGGTTATGAGAACAAAACTCCCAAATGAGATTTGATATGAGATAATTTTATTTAACATGTAGCAACACATGTATGCATCAGGCCAACAAGGTTTTCCCATCATAATTGGTTCAGGGTCAGGAACCAAATAATTTTCATCTAAAATGTTGAATGTGCGGTTATGATTTTAATTGCTCCACCACGCACGAAGATGAATTCCCAAATAAGGTTGGGGTGAATGTTAGATTTTCTAACATTAGGGGAGAGATGATTGACAGCTGAAAATTATGTGTGAGGTTAATTATGAATTATCTAGATCCTCGTTAAATAAACATGTGAACTTAAAGTTCAAGGGATAATTCATTTGCATAATATTGCAAATTAATTGCCAAATGAATGTACTGACCCTATGAAATAATTCAGCTGCAAATGCTCCAATGTGAAGTCCTTAAAGGACAGAGTCTATGATACGCCGGAAGCGTAATAGACCAATCGGTTCCAAATATAAAATTTCTTGAAGAAGGAGAGGAGCAAATGATCAATATGGTCATAATAATGAGGCAAGTGCTATAAGAGAGCACCACGACATAACAATTCATAAAGCCTTGGAAAAGGTTCAGGTACCTGAAAATGATGAAAAATGAAGAGATCTCAATAAGTTATGTCATGTTGGAATCGATATCAAATAACCGTCGACGGAATATTTGATATGAGGTAGCGCTCAATGATATAAATTGTGACGAGGATCTTGAATTCAAATCTGTCATAGAGTGGGACAGATAAGTGATTGGCCAAGTAAAATGCATAATTCAAGTATATTTTGTTTCACTTAGAAAAGTGATGTTTTGGACTGGTAGTCCATAAATCAAGGTATAATGTCAGTGGGGTGCAAATAAATTATTATGCGATAGTATAACCGTAAGATATCAAATACGGTTTGTGCCTTGGGGTATAAAGATTTATCGCAAAAATCCTGACATTATTGGAGATATTTTCTCCAATGGTGGATGCAATGAGGTTTGTTTTGATCTGGCAACGTATGAAAAACTTGAATGCATTTAATGAATATTTGTAATGTCTAGCTAGACAATGAAGGTTATATGAAAATCCTTGAAGCAATCGAGGTGTCTGAAGCATATAAAAGTTTGAAGGAAACTTTTTCAACAAAGCTTCAGGAATCCTTATATGGATTGAAATAATCAAGGAAGAAAAGGGTACAAAAAGAATGACCCTAATTGTCCTTGAATTTTTTGAAAAGGTCAGGATCTGAATTTGTTATAAATTGTTTGTGTTGATGATTTGAAATTACTAACACTCTTAAAGAGTTTTCAAAAGCTCTTGAGTGTTTGAAATGGTGAAAGGTCTTGGTAAGACAGAATGTTGTCTTGACCTACAGATTGATAATTTAACGAATGAAATATTTGTCCATCAATCAATATACACAGAAAAGTTTTGATGCAATTTCATATGGATAAATCACATTCATTGAGTACCCCAATGATTATGAGATCGCTTGAAATAATGATGATTCATTTGATCTCAAGAGAAGGATGAAGAGCTTCTTGGTGATGAAACTCCATATCTTAGTGCAATCAGGGTACTAATGCATCTTGCTAACAATACTCGATCAGATATCTGTTTTGCAGTAAATTTACATGCAAGATTCGGTTCCTCCCCAATAAAAGGACACTGAAATGGTGTTATGTATATACTTGAATACTTTGAAGGACCATAGACATGAGTTCATTCTACTCCGAAGAATTCAAGTCAGAGCTGATGGTTATGCAGATGCAGAATATTTATCTGATCCGCATAAAGCACGGTCTTAAAAATGCTATTTGTTTGCACGTGGAGGCACAACAATATCCTGGCGATCAATGAAACAAATGTTGCTATGCAGAAATAAAAGCCCTCCATGAAGTAAGTCGAGAGTGCGTCTGGTTGAGATAAATGACACATCATATTCAGGAAATGTGTGGTTTTTCTTTGAAAAAGAATATATCAACCACAATGTACGAAGATTGGAGATATCATCGTAAGAAATTAAGTGATGTTTTAATCAGGGGGAGTATAATACGCGTTGCACTCTTTTTTTCTTGACCGAGGTTTTATCCCACTGGGTTTTCCTGGCAAGGTTTTTAATGAGGCAACAAATAATGCGTATCAAAAGATATGTGTACTCTTTTTCCTTCACTAGAATTTTTTTCCACAGGGTTTTTCCTAGTAAGGTTTTAACGAGGCACATTATCTATGAACATCCAAGGAGGAGTGTTATAAATTCATTGAATTGTGTGGATTGTCCTTTAGATATACTCAAGACTTAATTGTATTCATGTATACATGTTTCCAAGGTGATAAGAATCATTTGGATAACTATATATCTACTAATTGAGCATTTATCATGGTGACCTTTGGGGGTGATATCTCAACTCTATAAATAGAGATATCTTTCACCTTTTGTATAACACACTTGAATAAGAAGAAAAGTCTTCTCCTTTATCTACTTCTCTTGTCTTCTTCTCTTCATGATTATACTGTCATGAGCTTGATTTTATAACAGAAAGGATATATTACCCATATCATTAATGTGTGTTACTTATAAGTGATAATTTTTAGTAAAACTTACACTCTTAATAATTTTGATATAAAATCAAATAATTTAAGTGTGTTTTTTTGAGACTTTTATCACTTCACCAAAAGACAATAAATTAAGTCCATAAAGTCGACGTCACTCTATAGTTAATTTAAATCATCTTGTCTACTTTATTCAAAGTTTTCTCAAATGATTATTTCGTGCTCTTCACATGTGACTTACAATATTATTATTTGGATGTTGAAGTTTGTCGAGCATATTTGCAAATACAAGATTTCAGTATTTTATATACCAAGTAATATTTCAGTTGATCACTCAATTTTCAATAGTTTACTCAAAAAGTTATCCGTTTTTAATAGTTCATTTAGAAAGTCACTCAATTTTGTATTATAAGTTAGAAGACACTCAACTATTTGTGTTTCACTTAAAAAGTCACTCAACTATTGATATTTTACATAGAAAATCACTCAATTAATTCTCTATCTCATATTAATCGATTACTTTCCATAACGCATGATATTAAAGAAATCATAAATAAAAATATAATTTTATTGATTCACCCTTGAAAAGTTTATAAGCAAATCAACCAATGTAGTACATAGGGTCAGGAACTTTGAAAGTACGAGCTCCAGCGTTTTCTCCGATGAGATCAGTCCATTGGTCTCCAGTGTTGCCAACAATTCTATATCCACCATTCACCAGCTCTGTTCTCTTGTTCGATTTATACACCACTGATTTTGGTGAATCATTTTCTCCCCTGCATCCGTACCAAATGTAATTATTTTCAATATTCTAAAAGAGAGAAGAATAACAGTACTACTTGTTGGGTAACGAAATAGTCTCATTTTACGTGAGATAGTTTGATTCGATATAAAATTTAAAAAAAAAATAAAAAACTTTTAAAATTTGTGATATAAAATAAACGATAAAAATATGTGTGTTTATAAATTATTTTATTAAGGGTAAAATAGATCTAACTCCTTAATATAAGAACTTATGTTTTGTATTCATAAAAAGAAAATTGAGTCACATACATAGAAAAGTATTTACTTTAATATGAGCTTTAACCAAGAAGTGTAACCCGCTTTCTTTAGATTCGTAACCCTTCCTTCTCTTGTAAACTCTGGAGTTCCTGTTAGGATAATCGGTTTGATCCCAAGAGACAACACCGTCTTATATAAACGAAGTGTTGCTGGAATTGCTGGTGCTGTTCCCTCCACCACCCACGCGTTAAACCTCGTACTGTTGAATGCTTTTGCCCTGAATGTTAAATAGTTAATAAATATAGAAAGGTCTCATTCGTTTTGGTACTGAATTTTTTTCTTAAAAGTAAGTCATGTAATTTGAGCTGAGATGGAATTAATTTTGATGTTCTTACCCAAAGGCAACATCAGATCTAGCGTAGTAAGGAAGATTTGAGAGAGTAGTCTCATCAACATCAAACACCCAAACGTCCTTTCCATCTCCGTTAAGTTTGAGGGCTTTGGCATACTCAATTGCCGCATCAGCCACGGCCTCGCAGTCACGTCGATATTGTTTGCCAAGCATGTAATGACCTACATAGTTTGAACACTCTTTAGGTACCAATTTCCAGTCTCTGAGGTTGTTAGTTTCCACAGCAAGGCGCCAGCTAAGACAGTCCAATTGTGGGACTGTATAACCAGCAGAACCAGTCTGTGGCCTTAGACGGTGAATTTCTACTACTTGGCTTATAGCCTGATCTTCAACATTAGAGGCCAACGCCACAGCTATTATAGTTGCAAAGAAGAAGATAATAGTGAAACACCTCATGTTATGGTCTTGGGAGAACAAATTAATTAAGAAGATAATGTTGAGATCATATACCTTTGATGGTGGCTTAAATAATTAGAGCCACAATCTCAACTACTTCAAAAGGTAATTTAAGTTTAATAGTAATTGTTATAACGTGTTTCACGAAATGAATTGTACTTTAATTTGTCACGCTATATGCGTTCTAAGGATCTCAATTGTTTGTTTACTGTTAAAATCGTTTTCATTTACAACTTGTTTGGATGGTATTTATATATATATATATTGTTTCATAATGTATCGTGTTCTAGTGTGTTGTGTTATATTGTGTTATATCATAATAAATTTATTTTAATGCACACAATGTTTGTATAGATCGTACTATTTTTCGTCGTTATATAATGTCAGATATCTATAATATAAATGATTAACCTACGAGAAATTATTCTTGCCCCCTCCTAATTGGGCTTCTTTCATTTCAAGGGCTTCTATCTGCATATTCTCATATTGGGCCTTAAAGAATTCTAGTGATGATTGTCAATAAAGCTTTACCAATGCCTAAAGCTTCCTTTAATTCATCCCATTGTCCCTTTGTAAACCATTTTCCTTTAATAAATCAATAGAGTTTTACCTTAACGTTTCTAGAAGACAAAACAAATTGAAATTTATTACGGATACATGACTTTGGAAATGATTAAATAGACACAAATTTCAAATTATTGTGTCGTTTCAGATTTCAATTTAGAAGGTTTAATGATGACATTTATTATGGAAAGAAATCTATAAATCTATGTCAACTGAGTTGTAAATATCCTAATCAATATATATATATAAATGAGAATCTTCAGCCAGCTTATTGGCATGCCTCAATGGCCACCATTTATATTTATCTTTTTTTTTTCTTTTTTAAATACTTTTTTATTCATTTTTATACCTAATTTATTAATAAAATAGACTAATAAAAGACTCTTCAGTAAATACATAATCAAATCATGTAATAATAATCAAGAATGATTTATGACCTCTCTTAATTCATCAATGAAGACTAAATAATAAAAGAACATTATTGTAGACAATTGTCCAAACGTAAAAACCATTACAAAAAGATATCAATGTTAAAATCAATCCTTACCATTTATAATAAGAAAAAAACTCCTCATTTTTATTTTTACAGTTACAACAAAATAATTTCGCATTATTTAATTATAGAATTCGAAAGGTTTTGGTACCGTTAAAATGAGAAAACATCTATATAAATTAAAGATATAAACAAAATACATTCACCATCTTAGTTTTTTCATAAAGTAATATGAATTATTATGCACAACATAAATTTGCAAAAGTAGGTATAGAATAGAAAGAATGGATTCAAGAGAAAAGACCATAGCAATTCAAGATTATTTTATAACTAGTGTAACTGGCCGCGCTTTGCGCGGTCCTAAAAATCATACTTCCTCAGTCTGTGTCATTTTATGTGACACATTTTTCTACATTGTCCATCCCCACAAATATAATTTTATCATAATTAAATAGAATTTACCACACTTTTAAAAATTTTTTTTCTTAAACACCGTATCAAGTCAAAGGGTGCCACATAAACTGAGACGAAGGGAGTATAAATATAATTAAATATTTATAAGCATTATAATTTATATAAGAGAAAATAATTGTCTTTTCATGATCCTTTAGAATTTGGATTATATATATATGTTTTTTATCGAATAAATGTGTAAGACGCCAGAAAATGAGATTACTCGTTCAAATTAACGTATAATATCAACTTAAATAAGAAATGAAAAAAGAATAACATAATTTTTTTGTAATAAACCTATTTAATGTTATATAAACTATGTATGATTTTAAGATGTAAAAAAAAATTAGACTATTGAAAATGTAAATCTGCCCATATCGACAATCAAATAAAAAAGTTAGTACATTAGTGAAATTATGAAATAACTGTTAGTTTTCAAAAATAAATTATGATATTGATTATTTTTTTTTTTTTAACTTTTGCTTTAAAATGTCTTTTACTGTAAGTAAGGATAAAATTAAAACAACTAAAATCTGCTAATTTTCATCTTATAACGCTATTCATAACCATCATAGATTGAATTCTATTAATTAAACTATAAATTGCCTATGATATTGAAAATAATGATTTTCTTATTCAAAAGACATGTCATTCTTCTTTTGCCTAACTTTATATGTTATATAGATTATTTTGAGATAAAAGAAACATTCAACTTTTTTTAAAAAAAGACATGTCATTTGTTTTGGGAGCAAATACAAATTCATATTCATATAATCTTTTTTAGTTATTTATAAATATAATGAAATAATAATCATAACTCAATATGAAATTGATATAATTATTCCTAAAATTACAATAAGACATTTACTCCAAAAAAAAAAATTATTACATTCCAATCAACACTAATTATGTACAAGTTTGCAATAAATGAAAAAAAGTAACAAAATTTGATACAAACACTAATGATAATATATTCTACAAAGTTATAAGAATTACATAAATTCAATATGAAATTAATATAATAATTCCCACCACTTATAATAGGGCATTGTATGACTATATACAAACTTACAATAAATAATAAAAGTAGCAAATAATGATATATTACTAATGATGACATGTTTTTCAATCTTGAATTTGGACAAATACTTTTCACAAGTGAGGGAAATTGTAATTTATTTCCTAACAAAAAAGTCTGCACCAAAATACAATATAAAATAAATAATTGTGACAAAAGAAAAACAAAGAAAGAAGAACCTACGAAATAACTTTCTTTTTTTTTAGGAAAAAGAGTTCAAATGAAGGAGCACATTAAAAGTAATGAAGAATTAAATAGAAAGCGTAGAAATGAAATCAAAAATGTTACGCGGTAGAAATGATTTCCTTTTTAGTACTTATAGTAATAAAAAAGAATAGTAACATAAAATTGAAGTAAATAACTAATTTGAATAATTAAAAAAAATGAGTATTAAGGAAATTAATTATGCCTAATTGAATTTTTACCGTAAATAAACTTGTATTAGTAATTGAGAGGTAGTGGGCTGCTAGATTGAATTTGGGTTTTACTGCATTTGATTGCTATGTTTAATTAAGCCACATTACATTTTCTACATTCAACGTTTTATATGTCTATATAAAACACATTTTTGTTCAACTACAAATGAATTAGATTAACACTTAATTATATATTATTTTTTTGTTAATTTCAATTCTTTCATTATTAATGTTGGTGAAGCTACAAAAAATTTCGTAAATTTTATTTTTGTAAACATTTAAAAGTAGCCAAAAAAGTAAATATAAAGAATGTAAAGAATAAACTTTGAAAATCTTTCTAGCTTTCATAGTTGTACTCGAAGTGTTTATTTTCCTTAAAAAACTTTTTATTTATGATTTACTTGAGGTATATATATATATATATATACATATATATATATATATATATATATATATATATATATATATATATATATATATGAGTATGTGTTAGTAGTAATATGTAAGCACTATTATTATAAAATGTAGATGCTTTTAGAGCTGTGAGTAACTATCACTCTCATATTTTGGATGATAAAGTTAGTATTTTTACGTAAGAAATCGAGAAGAACAATAATTATATTCTTACTTTTCGAATAGTGAAAGTTCATTACAATAAGTGTCTCGGATTGAGAAATAAAATTAGAAACTTTTAAATTATTTTCAATTGTTCTAAATTCTTCATATATATTGAAATGTCCTTATAAAATACAAAATTATCAAAGGGCTAAGATATCAATAAATCAAGAAAAAGAAAGAAGAAGAGATCAACATGAATAATATAATAACAAAAGAAAAAAATTATAAATACACCTTTGGACCTTAACTTTCTTGAAAAAATTTATCATTCTGACCTTAACTTTCTT
This sequence comes from Solanum sitiens, assembly GCA_016801875.1. Taxonomy (NCBI): domain Eukaryota; kingdom Viridiplantae; phylum Streptophyta; class Magnoliopsida; order Solanales; family Solanaceae; genus Solanum; species Solanum sitiens. Next base: position 1,166,024 of record JABWTJ010000090.1, read on the forward strand.
GGAAAAAGTTTAGCACAACATTCCCCTTCATGGTTGCCACACGAAAATTCAAACTCGTACAACTCAAAGTTAAAACAAAACGAATCAAGAAATAAAAAGGAGTATAAATAATATGAAAACAAAAGAACAAAAAGATTATGAATACACCTTTGAACTTTAACGTTCTTAGAAAAATTTAGCACAACATTCCTCTGCATTGTCACGCCAAAATCCAAGCTCCTACAACCAAAAAAAATCAAGAATAATTAAAAAGAATAAGCATGTAAATGAGGTTCGGACAGAAAGGAGAAAATATATTTATATATGAAAATATTAAAGTAAAGGGAAGGTAAAAAGATTTTGTAACTCATATGAAATTATAAGGCTTAATTGGTAATACTCATTTATAAGGCTTAATTGGTAATACTCATTTAATAGAAAATAAATGTGATTGAAATTTGCCATAATTTAAAATTTAAAATTGAAGAAGTGTTTCCTCTAAAAAAAATTATAAATAAAAGTAGTACAACAGAAGAAAAAAGAAAGGTCGTGGGAATTAATAGCATTAATAAAAATATTATAAAGAAAATTGTCTTTAATATTCTGCAATTTTAATGGCAATAAATAAAGTGTGATTGATTGATGTGAAAAATAACGGAAAAGAACATATTTATGATAATAAGGAGAAGAGATAAATAAAATATATTTTATTTTTAAAAAATAATAGAATTAGAAGGTATAAAAAGAACACATTAATGTTAATAAGGCTAAGAGATAAATAAAATATTTTTAATAGAAAAAATAATAGAAATAGGAGGTATAATAATAATAAAAAATTAAAAGAAGTTATAATAATAAAAACTAAAAAACAAGAGAAGAGATAAATAAAATATTTTTATTTTAAAAATAATAGAAATAGAAGGTATGATAGTAAACACTTAAATAAAATTATAATAATAAAAACTAAAAAAAAAGGTTGAAAACGACATAAGAAAAAGAAATACAATAAAAATAGATTTTTACGTTCAGCCATTTATATTCTTTTGAAATTCCTTAATTTTAAGGAGGTGTGATGCTCATTAAGTAACTATTTAATAGTAGCATATATGTATGTATACATAATATTATTGTGTAGAAAATAGAAAAAAGGCCCTAAATTATTTTTAAAAAAAGATAAATATTTTTCTGATCATTGAGGCATGCCACTTAAGCGGGCTGAAGATTCTCATTTATATATATACTAGTGTACTTAGCCGTGCTTCGCGCGGTTATGAAAAGAATTAAAATAAAATTACATATCAATATCAATAATTACTTTAATAAAAAGAATTTTTTGTTAATCGCATAATTTTATAGAAGAGAAGCTATGAAAAATATTTAGATTAAATATGAATTTTATTAAGAAATCAATATATGTGAACTTCGAAAAGTTAAATATTAAAAATAAATTTCATAGAGAAAAAAGGAAGGTAATAAGAATTGGGTATATTAGAACTACTTAAATGTAAACTTGTGATCATTTTTTTCTTTTTTATTTGAGATTTTCTTATATATAATTATGTAAACTTGAAATCTGATCGTTCTTTTATGCTTATTTGTAATCTTTTAATTATATTCTTAGTAATTTTTCGACAATGTGTAACTCGGATTGTTATTAATAGTTAGTATTCATGACTATATAGTTAGCCAACAATATTATAAATCATTATCCACAATTACTATTACTTGTCCTTGTCATCACCCAATCATCACATGTTTTAATTATTTTTATTATTGTACAATGTTAGATTAATTTAATATTTGTATTAATAACGTTTTAATAATTAAATTTTAAATAAAAAAAAAGTTTAACAATCTTAATTAGTTAAATTTCATATCTTATTATTATTATTATTATTATTATTATTGTTATTATTATTATACTTAGGTTTAGATATCCAATTATTTTTGGGACAACTTATATTGGGAAATAAATGTAAAATCTAAAAATAACATAAAAGAGAACAAAAGAGAGAATTAACTACGCAAAAAAATTCAAGAAAATGACACATACAAAATTCCTATTTCTTTTAATTTTGTTTGGCTTAAACACAAAACATTAAAAAGTATATTTCACATTTTAAATAAATATTACATTTAATATAATAAATTCCTAAGAATAAAAAGTCACAGTAATTAAGTGGATTAATAATATGACTTTGAACTTTTGTAACATAATAAGAGTAATTATTACACTAATAAAGAACATTAATTATAGAAAATGAAAAGACAAACAAATTAGAGTTATTGAGACAAATATTTTATTATAAGTAAATAGAAAGGTAGGAAACCAACTACATTTTTAAAATTATAAATTAATCGCAATTTTGAAATAACTTTAGAACTCTCGAAAAATAACAAATATGAAAATATAAAGACTTATTAATAAACAACTTGAAATCTTCTAAAAAAACAAAAAAATAATTAAGAATTGCAATTTTACATATTAATAAATAATTTATTTTTAATAAAACCATGTGTATTTTCAAAATTATAAATTAACTTTACATTCTTATGTTCTATCATTTTTGTTAATAAAAATTGTTTTACCGGACTATGAAAGTATATGTACGTATTTCTTTATGTAGCATATCGATATTCATTTACTCATTTTCTACTTCTATGTTTTAAAATATTATACGCCACAAACACAATAAACTAATACTATCAATAAAAAAGTGAGAGATGAATTTACCTGAACAAATAATTATTTTTGAAGAGTGTTATCATTATTATATAATTAAATTATCTAAGAATCATATATAGGTCTCTAAAGAGAATAAATTAGATATTTTTCTTTAAAAAACTCAGGATTTATATCTTCATAAACACAGACAAATAATATTAAATGTATGATTCAACAAAGAAAAAGTTATAATTATATTACACATATCAAATTATTTTTCCTTGTAAAGTCAAATTATTCAAAAATGTCTAACCATTTTCATTATAGATATATCTCCTATAATCAGCAAATCTGAATAAATAAGTTTAAAAATTATCTACAAAAAGAAGAAAAAGATAAAGAATAAGGAGAAAATTACATTTAAACACGAATAATCATTTTTGACAAAATATAAATAATTCAAAAGGAAATAATATAATAGAAACATTACTTCTTAAGGACCTAAAAAAATAAAGAATAATCACTATATAGCTCAAAATCCATTAATCTCCATCTCTGGATATTTTCATTTCATCCTATATACAAGAGTAAAAAAAAAAAATAACAAATAAATTATTAGTCCTAAAATGAATCTCAAAGTTAACAAAATAAAATATTATATCTCATAAAGAAGAATGGAAAATTACATTTAATCATAAATACTCTTACATAATCATTTTTGACAAATATATATATATATATATATATATATATATATATATATATATATATATATATATATATAGCTCAAAATCCATTTATCTTCATCACTTGATGTTATCATGTCATCCTATACACAAGAGTCAAGAAAAATAATAACAAATACATTATTAGTCATATAATGAATCTCAAAGATAACAAAACAAAATAATTTATCTAGAAGAAATAAAAATATGCTTACATATTAGCCTTACTTGCTAATTGAAAGTAATATATGAAATAATATTTGAAAAATGATGCACCTCAAAGCTTACAAATATTGTAACATGTCTTCCACTAATTCTCTAACCAAAGATGACTACAAAATAACACACAATTTTAGTGTAATTTTATAGTGTTAATGTAACCTTTCACATTAAATAATTAGAAGTTATGAATATGAAAGGCTTAAGAGGTTATGAATATGAAAGGTTTGAGAGTTATGAATATTATTAATACTAATTTAAGAATAGAATTTATATAATTGAAGAGGTATAAGTTTATAAGAAAAAAATAATTGGAAAAAATAAGAAAAAATGTCAAGTAAAAAAAGAAAAACAAGAAAAAATGAATGGAGGTCATAGAGAGGTGCCACATCACCTCCTCTATGATCCTCATTTATATATATATATTGATTTCAATGCATGATCACTACTACTATGTTGCATTTTTGTAGTATTGTTGGATCAAAATAATTCTCACTTAAATTTGACTGACATTCGAGAGTAAAGCAAGAAGAAGAAAAGATGCAAGAATTAAAACTTTTGACGAAATTTTAGTCTGAATCTACGACTAATTTAGTAGGTATAATTTTCAACTCAAACCCTTGTATGAATATTGTTATTTTTCTTCTCTTGTCCTCTTCTTCTTTTTCATTGAAATACTTTGAATTTGTATGACAAAAAAGTGTTAATATTTCAAGAAAAAATTGATATTGAGGGATTTGCTTAACATTAAGAGAAGACAAAAAGGAAATATATAAAATACTACGAGAGAGAAAGAAAATTGAAAAGAAATAAAGAGATATGAGAAAAATAAAGATGTCAAGAAAAATAAGAAAAATAAAGGACTTCATATATATATATATATATATATATATATATATATATATATATATATATATATATATATATATATATATATATATATATATAATATTGTTAAACTAAAATTTAATATACAAATAATGATTCATTTATATCGTTCCATATATAAGTCTTGTTTTGTTCCATATATAAGTCTTACACTGTTCCATATATATAATATATTGTCAAACTAAAATTTAAATTCAAAGAATGATTCATTTATTTTGTTTTATGTATAAGTCTCTGTGTGTTCCATATGTATAATATTACCAAATTAAAATTTGATATTTAAAGAATGGTCTATTTATTTTATTTCATATATAATTCTTAGTATGTTCCATATATATTCTCCCTAAATTTATAGAGAATAATGATAAATTATTTAAATGACGAGAATGTTATTTAAATAAAAAAAAAATATTTTAATTTTAATTCATTATAAGTAGAATAAGAAAGGAAATGACTTCTAAGCCGTCATGCAAATTCAATTCGTAGTCATAGGCAGAATTAGAAGATCTCTACTCTAATATACGTGGATTGATTGTTACAAAAGAATAAAATATTTATTAATTTAATTAGTTAGTACATAAAGGGGAGGAAGAAAAAAGTACCAATGGAATGGAGAAAAAGAAAAACTATATTGGAGTATATATATACTGTAACAAAATATAAAAACAATAAAAATAATACAATATTATTATTATTATTATTATTATAATAATATAATAATAAAAATATTTTTAAAAATATATTGCAGCAAAATTTTGTAATGCTTTTATTTATAAGAGTTATGATCATCAAAAGTCACGAGAGTAATAAAATAACGAAAATTTAATTTTTATATTGTTGTACATAAATAAATGAAGTAGTAATAGTAATTGACACAATCATTTTTGTATAAAATAACAAAAAATAAAGTAGAATATGAAAGAAAATGACTTCTATTTTGAGAAAAAACTTTGAAAATAAAAGTTATAAATAAGAAAGGTGCATACTTACGTGTTAGGAAAAAGAAACTAAAATGAAAAAGAAACTAAATTGTATCATTTTTTTTTTAAAAGTTTGTTTCATGTTCTATAATATAAAACTCAAATAAAAGAACCTAGGGTTAGATGCTTATAAATATATTAATGGCGATTAAGTTTTCAAAAAGTATACTTCACAAACTTGATAAGTACTTTGTATCAATATTATATAACTAAAAGATTAAAAAAAAAGTTAATTGAATACATTAAAAATATTAGTAAACACTTAAAAAGACTAAAATTTGTAGCTATTATACTTCACAAATTCATCAATGTTATGTGTTAGTATACATTAAAAATATTAGTAAGCATTTAAAAGACTAAAATTTGTAGACCTTATACTTCATAACTTTATCAACTATGTATCGGTACGATATTCATGTAACAAAAAAATTATAAATAAAAATACTTTTATTTGTGATTTTTAGATAATTTGACGAATGAATTTATTTTGATATCGTATGAATTTTATTTGGTAAACTCATTGATTTTTGTAATTTGTATAATTTGATTTGTGGAGGAGTGACGATGTAGTACCTTCTATAGGAAATAAATGATATATTTCATTTTATTGGTACTTTTATCTTTAATTCGATCTTTTATTTTTTTAATTTCTGTAACTTTACATTTTTTTTTAAAATTTGACACCATCTTTTATATAATTTACATTTGTCAGTTACTCATATATATATATATATATATATATATATATATATATATATATATATATATATATATATATATATATATATATATATATATATATATATATATATATATATATATATATATATATATATATATATATATATATGTGTGTGTGTGTGTGTGTGTATCGTTTAAAAGTAATTTTATTTTCAAAAGATGGTATAACAAATTTAATTAACTTTATATGATCGCGCGAAGCGCGACCAAATTCACTAGTTATAACTATAAATCTCTTAGTTATATCCATATGATTGTCATTTCTGAAATTTTCTTATTTTAATATCATTACATGTGGCACAATAAATGTATAACCTATAACTAATATTTATTGAAGAGTAGTTTCATCTAGAACTGTCAAATTGGGCAGATCTATTCCATCCGGGCTAATCGATATATGCTTTAAAATTTGATGGGCTAGTTCATTTTTTGTGTGGGCTAGAAAATGGTCGGGCCATCCCACAAGTACGTGACTATGGGCTTTGCAGGGCCAGCACTCTTTTCTTAAAAGTATATTTTTTTTTAATTAAATTATAATTTAAAATATTACTTATAAATATCGGCAAGACAATATTACATGGTATTGGTGTTACTATTTGTTAATCAAATCCATAAATCAAATTATCTTTATAATATTTATTAAATTTGATTTCAAGTAAAAGTATAAATAACTATATAGAAATATTAACCTAATTATTTTTCAATGGTCATAATAAAAAATAAAAATTATGACAATATTAAATAGGCAGCGGCTTATATAGTGATTCCCTAGAAAGTTTAAGGAATTTTTATTTTATTTAGTACATATTTTATAAATATAATTTGTATTTAAATTGATATATTTCAAACTTTAAACAAATTTTGAATTAAGACTCTTGTTATTTTTAAGGGAAAATTGTATGAAACAACAAACTATTAATTCAAATTAAATGTTATAGCCATAGTTTATTGTAATTGTAATTTGAAGCAAACATCTCCTTTTTTGCCATTTTATTCGATATACAATTAGCTATTTTCGGTATACAATTAATCATTTATACATTTTAGTATAAAATGTATAAAATGCGTTTGTGTTTGTATAAAGCGAGAGAAATGTGTATATACAAATACAATATATATATTTTCATCATATACGCTTATAATTATATAGATACAGATCTTATTATACAAAGTACAATGTATAAATGAATTTATACAAAACTGAACAAATTTGTATAAAATTGGATGTTTTTAGCGAATTATACAAATCAAAAATTTCGTGGCAAACATAAAATTTGTTATGGAGAGCAATTATGCAAACTATAGTTATAATATACAAATTTGATTTTTCTGTTTGTTATATGTGAAAATTAGAGTCGTTAATATGAGCTAGGCATGTTGGGTCGACCTGGCATAACCCGGGACTTAATAGGGTTGGGCTAAGATTTTTGGAGCCCACTTAAGAAAAGGGCTTTTTAGCCTGGCCTGAAAATATAAGCATGTTGATTTGTGGGACTTGAGAAATATTGGTAGGGCCGGTCCATGGGCAAATAAAAATTTATTAAAAATATAATATAATATAATATTAAAATTTAAAATTAAAGAGAGTCCAAACTCAAAATAATTAGGTTAATATTTCTATTTAGATATTTATACTTTTACTTGAAAAAATTAATAAATATTATAAATATAATTTTATTTGTGGATTTGATTAACAAGTAGTAACATTAACATCATGTAATATTGTTTTGTCGATATTTATGATAATATTTTTAAATTATAAATTATAATTTAATTTAATTATTGTAAAAAGAATATATAATTTTTAAAAAAGTGGGTTGGCCCGGCAAGCCTGTAGCCCACGTACTTATGGGTTGAGCCGATCGTTTTCTCGCCCACATCAAAAATTGGCTAGCCCAGTCTGACTCATAAAATGTTAAAGCTTATATGGGTTAACCCGGGTGGGATGAGCTAGCCCATATTGACAGCTCTAGTGAAAATTGATCTATATTTAATACTCTATTTTATTTTTTTATGTTTTAATTAGTTTTTATTTGGTCCACGGGCCAACCCTATCTATTTTCTCAAGCCCACAAATGAGCAAGTTTATTCAGGTCAGGCTAAAAATTCCTTTTCTTAAATGGGTTTAAAAAACCGTAGCCCAACGCTGTCAAATCATGGATTAGGCCAAACAAGTCCAACGGGCCTAACTCATATTGACGACTCAAGTTTCATCTATCAAATTGAGTACTAGATAATCGTACCAAAAGGTCACCACTTCTATAAATTGACTATTTTTTACCTATTAGGGTTATAACACAGTACATTCTTCACATATTTTTCATCATTGGCGGCTATGATAAGACAATGTCACAATCAGAAGAACTAACGTTTCCGATCTTATCTCCGATTGGATCTCAAACTTCGGGTATGTTTTTTGTAATGTTTCTATGTAAGATTTATTGTATTCAAAACTCTGACATACATTTAGTTAAATATAAATAATTTCTTAATTTGGAAAAATTTATGATCAATTAAATAAAATAGATCAAATGAAGATAGTATCAACAAATTGTAACTGACCGAGAAACTCATGAATAATCAAATAATCAAGGCAAGATTTGTTAGTTTAATGAGTATACTAAATAATTTAGCAACATAGATACAATGAAAATAATTCTAAATTATAACTGTTGACGGTATGTGTGAACAAATTAAATAAAAACAAACATAAATTTATCACCGGATATAGAGTCAAAGCTATATTTGTAAAACTTTCTTGAATCAAAATAATACTTTTGGTTCTAATGTATATGATATCATATTAGTCACAAAATTTAAGAAATGAAAACATACTTTTGATTCTAATGTATATGATATCATTTGATTAGTCTATAAAATTTAAGAAATAAGAGAAACTAAGGTTTTCCAAATTGCTTTTATTAAAATAACATTAGTACTTACATTTTGTTGATATTTCTTCCCATTAATAAAAATAAAATAAGAAATATGAGGCATTTTCTTTTGAAAGAACTAAAAGTGAGTTATATAAATTAGAACAAACAAGTATATAAACAAGAAGAATTGACATACATATACAATTGCTACATATAATAATGAACAATTCCACCAAATGACCTTCCCTTATTTCACCTTTTCCTCCTAAATATTCACAAATTATATTTCAATTTATTTATCTAATTTTGATTTAGAAAGTAATTTTGAAAAAATATTATTATTTTTGCATGTTGTGGTTTTATGTGATAAATGTGTAGAATATATTAAAGTCATGTGTTTTATCATGTCATATGAAAAATCAAATTTAAAGAGTTGTTAAAAAAGAAAAAATATATAAAAAAAATTTGTAGAAAAATATCCATTTGTGGAATTAAATTAAAACATGTAACCTCCTTCCCTATTCATGAACTCTAAATATATAGATTTAGAGCCAACTTGTGATGAAAATATAAGGCACGTAGTTAACAATATAATTTGGAGTCTATATGAAAGTCAATTAAATGCTTTAAGGTCAAGAAGTCGATGTCCTAATGCAATTTGCATTCCACCTGACATAAAACAATTTATTTGTTTGTATATATTCGTGGTTCCAACAAAAGACAACTATTGACGAACCGGGACCAGGTTGGTTCTACTTCAGAGCCTCATTGTCATATTACACTACACATGTCTGTTTTTATTTATTTAGGTTTCCATCTATGTATCGAACCCGCTTTAGAGTATATAGCTAGTAAGAGTTTTGAAAATTCATTTGAGCCCCTTCAATTTTAAGTTTGTTTATTTTTTTGTAAGATTGATTTTATTACTGCATATTCCATATTAAGACGTATTAGTATAAATAGAGAAGTATTTATTACTTCACCGAATTTTTGAGGTGTTGTGGTAGGCTACACATGTTTCTTCTACTAATACTAAAACAGCAAAACAGAATAGAATAATAATAATTGAAAGTTGTCCATTTGCAGTTGCGTGTGTTGAGTCAGACAAACACAAACTGGACTGTAACCAAACAAATCCACATCAAAATTACGTTTTCTGGGTTGATTCTTTCTCAATTCAAGTTTGATTCTCCAAACTTAGATGCCCAAAAAACTTGTACAGTACTAATTTGAAAATTCCCTCTCCTTTTAGAAAGATTCAAAATTCAACTCTTTAAACAAAGGGATCTTGCTTACTCCGTCCGCAACTCTCTTTTTGTGATTTGGGTTTTTTAAATGGCAAATGAGGAAGAGGGAAACCTGTGAAATTTCTAAGATGATTGAATTTTACATTTATTGTTAGCAGAGAAATGGTGAGAGAAAAGAAGGATATAAGACCTGTAATCTTGAAATTTGGTGTTGCTTTAGCTATATCAATTGGTGGAATTCTCTTTACTTTTTCCAGAACTAAAAGAATCAAACCCTCTAATTCCTCTTCTTCACCTAATTCAGGTTAACCCCTCAACTTCGTAACCCTAAAAAATGGCACCTTTTTGTTGCTCTGTTTCCTCTTCCTCTGTTTTTTTCTTTTTAGGTTGGACTTATTTCCACTTTTTTTTCTTTGGTTTGATTTTAAAACAGGTGAGCTGCAAAATGATGATCAGACAAACCCTGCCTTGGGGAATTCAGTTTCAGAGTTTCCATGGAAATTTGTAAGTTCATTTAGATAAGAAGTATGATTCTTATTTTGATGTTTTTGGTTCTTATTTCTTACCTATTTTTTAGGTTTTAAGCTAAAACGTTGTTGGAATTGAAAGAACAACTCTCGGATTACATATATTTAGTTAGTAATAGATTGCTTTGTTTGGGGTTAAATTAGAGAATGTTGAAACGATTAATTATAGTTGGTAGAGCTTCCTATATATTTCGGAAACAGCGTCCTTACTTATGAGGTATCGAGGGGTAAGGTTTAAGTACACTCTATCATCCCCAGAGCACACTTTGTGGGTCGACATTGGGTATGTTGTTGTTGTTGCTGGTGGTAGAGCTTCTTATAAGTTAGATTCAAGCCCGATAATGATTTTGAAGCAATATAACTCTGTAACTGGTTTCATCTCATTTTGACTTGTTTTATCTACGGTAGCCGAAAACACTAGTGACTGCAATGCTCATGGTTAACTCTGTAACTTTGAATTGTTTAATTGCTCATAAGGATGATTTATTTTCTTGTTTTTGCTCTAATTATGCTTTGGATGTGCTTAATATAGTTTACTTTTGGAGAACTCGGAAAAATAAAGCACATAGTTGTGAATTGAAGTTGTCGCTTTCCTATTAACAGATTGTTGATCGGTTGTCTTGCTTGTGAGCTAATTACTTCTTTTCTATTGCAGGAGGATGTCCCCATACCAAAAATCATTATTGGGAGTTCTATAAGTAGTCCATCGACAAATTGTAGGTCTGGTGGAGACAAAGATGGGCTTCTTCTGCCGGAGGTCAATGAACTTGAAAAGGAATTTGGTTCGCCTCCAAAGGCTAGTTTTTCACCACTGCAGGGTGCAGATTCACCCAAGGAATACAAAATTGTCGGAAGGGATGTCCATGAACAAGAGATTAAGAACCTGAAGAATATTGTTAGAACTCTTAAAGAAAGGGAGAGGATTCGTGAGATCCTACTGCTCGAGTATTATGGCTGCAAGGAGCAAGAAAAGGCCATGATGGAACTTCAAAATCGGATGAAGATACATAACATGGAGTCCAAGCATTTGGGTCTAAAGATCGAGACTTTGAAAGCAGAGAAGATGAAATTAGAGGCTCAAGTGGCTGATTATGCAAAGGTTGTCTCAGACCTTGAAGCTGCGAAATTGAAAATAAAGCAGCTGGAAAAGAAGCTCAGGTTGCAAGCTGATCATAATAAGGAACAGATTTTATCCTTTAAAGAAGGAGTTTTGAAGCTGGAGAACAAGGAGAAGAATCCTGTACAAGCTGAATCAGATGTTCAGTTGGAGCTCCAAAAGCTGAAGGACTTGGAGATCGAGGCTGATGAGTTGAGGAAATCTAACCAAAGCTTAAGAGCAGAAAACTCGACAGTTGGTGATAAAGTGGAATATCTTCAGCTGATTGCCATTTCTGCTATGGAAGATAATGCAGTAAGTCTTTTATTCATCAACTTTGTTTATTTCATGTGTTTTTGTTGACCTTTGTTCTGACACAGGCAGAAGCACTGAAAGAAGAAAGTCTACAGCTGAGAAAGCAAAATGAAGATTTAGTAAAGAAAATTGATCAAATTCAAGAAGGTCGCTACAGAGATGTTGAAGAAGTAGCCTATCTTAGCTGGATAAATGCTTGCTTGCGGTATGAGCTGAGGAACCATCAGCCTGCCCCAGGCGAAACAACTGCAAGGGATCTCAGTAAAACGTTAAGCCCCGAATCTAGGAAGAAAGCCAAGCAACTAATTGTTGAATATGCAGCTAAAGAAAACCAAGGGGACAGGGGAATCCATGTTTTGGATCTTGATTCTGGCCAGTTATCCTCCCAAGAACCCTATCTTATGAATTCGGGTGAGTTTGATGGTACTTCTATTGCTAATTCTTCAACCCATAAGACTGACACTTCAAACAAAAGCACAATCTTTCGTAAGCTTATGAGAATAATACGGGGAAAGGACCATCATCATAATCATTCAGAAATGGTTCACAACACTGAAGAGAATGCAGCAAGATGCTCTTATTATTCTTCTGGGTACTGTTCAGATATGTCTGTCGTAGATACCGGAGCTATTAGGCCCCAGAGTAGATCAAGAACACCATCTCCAGGTCCGTCCAAACAACTTATAAATTTCCATTCATTTGATCAAGGCTCTACAACCAATAAAGGAGAAAGCAGAAACTATCCGACACGTAGAAGGAGATATAGTGATGTGGGCTCACTAGACTATATGTCAAAGCGTCTCACTGAATCACCTCAAGAAAAAGGAAATCACCATGACAAAGAAAATGTTCATAAATCTGAGTTGGCAAAATATGCAGAAGCTTTGAAAGGATCTCGCTCTAAAGAACCAGTTCACAAGAGATCAGCATCAGTTAGTTTCTTCTAACTTCAAGAAAATATACAAGATTATACCAGTTTTTGTTGCCTCAACATTGTTGCCCCTCTACATCATTAGAGGTAGCCTAGGTTCTATAGTTGTTTGATCCTTCATGATGGGAATCAAATCATAGAAACATGTTATACAGTTGTTTACTGTATGTAGTCCTACAAATATTAAAGCTAGTGCAGCTTCTTCCATTGAAGTTGCAGTCAGAATTTTTTTTATTAGCAAAAGGAAACAGAAGAAAAGAGTATACATGTGTGTAACATTAGATATCAATGTTTTATTTCCTATGTAGCTACTTTTTTGAGATGATTTTCTTTGTAGCTTTAGTTGCTCTTTTTTCAGGGGTGTGTTCGGTATGGAGGAAAACATTTTCTAATGTTCGGTTGGTCAAAGTTTTTAGAAAATATTTTTTTCCTTGGAAAACAAGTTTCTTAAAAATGAGGAAAATGATTTTCATAGCAGTAGGGGAAACAAGTTTCAAAGGGCGCACTCTACATTAACTATGTCCTTCTCATTTTTCAACACACCTCATCTTCAGTGTCACCCTCGGTAACCTCAATTCCCACCACTCCACACCCTTACTCCCACTCCACCTTTCGTAGTATTTGTCAAAATTATATATAGATGCTTTTATGATAATGTTTTTTAAGAAAATATTTTCCTTCCCTATGAACACATTCACCTCTTGACATGAATGTTTCTTCATTGTCAAAGTAGATAGTACCATTTTAATGAATGTTTGATACTCTTAATTAATTATGACTTCATGGCAAAATTGATTCTTTTTTCATGTGGATGATAAGGAGCCAACCCTCCTGTAACATCTTCTGATTCAAATGCGTTGCTAAGTCAATTTTTGTTTGTAGGATCCATTAATGCAATATTTTGGGTATGTGTCAATTCTCACTAACGCGGATTAAGGATTCATATAGCCGACTCAACTTTTCTTGTGATAAAATTTAACAAATGTTGATGAGGAGTTATCCGTGCTTAACTTTTAAAGATTCTTAGACATGTTTACAAGGAAGCTAAAGCTACAATCATCATATTAGTTATAAAATTATTGCTTCTCATACTCAACTTGTTTAGTCTACATTATACCAAAAGAGAAATTAAAATATCATCTAGATTGCTCTTTACGGCAATTTCGAATGTCCAAATACCAAATTTGTTATTTGGGCAGATTTGTTTATGTAATGTGATGTACCATGAAAAATATGAAGGAAAAAATATTTAATTGAGTGCACATGCTCTAAAACAAAATTAATGCATTGGAATTTATTTATTCTGCATACGCAATGTTGATTTTGCTTCAACTTGAGGAAGTTTCATTAAATAGGATGGATAAGGAATAGTTTATATTCTTATTTTAGTCGAAAGACTTTGATGAATAGTTAGCTAAATGCCTAAATCTCAGATGACATATGATTCAATGGTTTTAATTCAACTTCAAGAAATTTACTCAAATAATAGGATGATAAAGAACAGTTCATTTCATATGACATATCATTATCTTATCCTAGTCAAATTGACTTTGTATGTTCCTTTTTGTCACGCTAGCAGCTAGCGGTGGCGACGGTACCGGGATCGGAACTGCCGGACCGGTAGTTACCGGAACCGGCACGGAACCGGGATCCTCCAGCCGGAACCGAACCGGTACCGGTAGTTCCGGGATTTTTATACTATACCCGTCCCGGTCCGCCAGGGAACCGGTACCAAACCGGACCGGACCGGTTTCCGGGACTGGGCGGGTTTTTTTTTTTTTTCAAAAAATTAAATAAAATCAATTAAAACTTAAAAAATTAGTTTTAAAAATTGAATATAATTTATATTATAGTAATTAAAAAATTTCAAACTTTAGAAGTTATAAAATTTATAATTCAAACTTTAAAAGTTATAAACTTTTAAAATTCAAAGTTTAAAAGTTATAACTTATAAACTTTTAAAATTCAAAGTTTAAAAGTTATAACTTATAAACTTTTAAAATTCAAAGTTTAAAAGTTTGAAAATTTAAAATTCAAACTTTAAAAATTTAAAAATTTAAAATTCAAACTTTAAAAGTTATAAAATTTAAAATTCAAACTTTAAAAGTTATAAAATTTAAAATTCAAACTTTAAAAGTTATAAAATTTAAAATTCACAATAATAAAAATTAAATTTAATACAACAATAATAAAAAAATTAAGGCGAATAGCCTAGACTTTTATTAATATTTATTTAATATTACAATTTGATCTACAAGAATATTAGTAGAGTATTAAAAGATCTAATCTACACAGCCACCTTCTAGGAAGGGTTTTGTTTGAATTAAATCTCGAATTATCATACTCTTACTAATAGTCGATGCTACGATAAAGATCCTTTCTTAAATCATTTAACATTTCTATAGTAACATTATCGGGAATTGGTTGAATAGATAAATTTTCCATTGCTTCAATCCCGTCGTCACTATAATCTTGCATGATTTCATCAACGTCATTTTGAAATTTGGTCGGTGGTGGTTCACGACCCAAATTTCTTTTTTCGGCATTAATCCAATCTCTAAACAATACCGATATTTTCAAGCTATCTGCTGCTAGTGAATGCCTATGCTCCCCAATTTGAAACCTTCCCGCACTAAAAACTCCTTCTGAAGCCAACGAAGATGCTTGAATAGCTAATACGTCTCGAGCCATCGGTTGAAGTTTTGGAAAACTTTTGCCGCGATTTCTCCACCATGCTAGGACATCGTTAGTAGGTTCTGTATTTTAATTAACATATGCATCAAATCATTTCTATTATTGTTAGAAAGTTCAAGATAAGAATCTAAATAATCATCAATATTATCTTCATTAAGTTTACTCCTAGAACTTTCAGGTTCTTGATCACTTGATAAATTTATATTAGAATAATATATTTCATACAATTTTCTAGCTTCAATTTTAATGCTATCTTTAACTTGTTGACAACTAGGAATTCCATCATTTTCACTATCAATATCTAAGTTAAAATATATTTTATCAACCATCTTAGATGCACCTACATCTTTGTAATGAGGGTTTAACAAACAAGCGGTTAAATAAATTTGAGGAATAGGAATAAAATATTTTTTAAATTTTACAATCATTTTATCAATAGTTTCTTCAAAACTTGATTTACTTTTAAATTTATAAAATTTAGAAGAAATCATACAAATATCAGACAAAACAGTGCAAATAGATGGATAATAAAGTGCAGATATTCTTTTAGTAGTTAAGTAAAAAACTTTTAGAAAATCTATAAGTTCATGTATGTCACGCCAATCACTATCATTGAGTCTATATGACATATCTGAATTATGAGAGTTCAAACCATTTGTAACGGTTTTCTATATTCATAAGCGACTACAAGCATTTCATATAAAGAATTTCATCTAGTAGATACTGTTTTTGGAATTTTTCTAGGTGGAAGATTATATTCAAAATAACGATTTTGAAAATCTCTACGTCTAGACTTAACTTGACATTTAAATATAAAATGACATGCATTTTCAATTTTTGTGCAACCGTTATCATACATTTGTATACCATCTCTAACAATCAAATTATATATGTGTGCAGCACATCTAATATGATAATCATCACCATAAATAGGGCAAAGAGAAGGTTTTAACAATTCAACAGCAACATTATTATTTGAAGAATTATCTAAGGTTATACTACTTATTTTATCACATATTCCATAGCTTTCTAAAATATCTAAAACAGTTTGAGCTATATAACAATCGATTTTTTACATCTGACAACATTTAATACCTAAAATTCTTTTTTTCATAATCCAATTTTCATCAATCTAATGTGCAGTAACAGTCAAATAATCATTACCATTTATACTACGATCCATATCAGAAGTACTAGCTATTTTACAATTATTATAATAAAATAAACAACGAAGATATTGAAAATATTGTGCTTGATAATCAAATACAACCCTTTTTATTGTATTTTTAGCAAAACCTTTAAAATGTGAATTATATACAATTTGAATATAATGTATAAAATCGGAATTTTCAGCAAAATTAAATGGCAAACCCATAACAACTATCATTTTAGCTAGTTCTTCAAGATCTTTTTCTCTACTATATGAACGTGGTAAACTAGAGCTAGAAACATTAGAAGGATTTAATTGTGTTTGTACCTGTTAGATCCGCCTACTCCTACATTTTCGGGAAGGAGGGTACCATTTTTTTAGCTTTGGCTACCGCTTTAGCATGCAAAAATTCTTTTTTACAACAAGACATAAATGGTTACTCCAATGTCCCGTCCCACCGAATTTACCAACAGTTTTATGATTTAATCTATATTTACATTTATTACAAATAGCTTGTGTTTTATCTTCATTTTGTGTCATAAATTGCCACACAACCGATTTTTTAGCACGTTCAACCTTAGGCCTAGGATGTACGGGGGGAACGGGGGCAGGACAACGAAAGGGAGCGGGACTAGGAGCGCAACTGGGAGTACTAGTAGCCGTAGGTGGCTCAGTTTCATCATCATCATCATCAAAAGTAGGTGTATCAATATAATCATCATTATCATTATCATTATCATCATCTCGAGGTAAATCCTCATTAAAATTACCAAACCGATGTTGTAAATGTTCATGATAAGGATCTAATTCAGAGTTACTATCAATATTAAAAACAGTATCATTAACATGTGTATAATCCTCCGTATTCATTCTTACTATATTAGATTTTTTTGGTAGATCTAGAAGAACTATCGGTTTTTGAATTATCGGAGGATGTAAAGTTAAACACATTTTCAACATGCTCAATTGCACTTTTTTAACCTTTTCCTTTGTTAACAATATTTTTACCGGAATTCATATTAAAAAATTAAACGTGAGTAGATTATATATAATACGAAAAATGTAATGCAAACAAATAATTAATCACAAAATAAATAAATAATTATTGCAATATAAATGATATGTAAATTGAAAAGTAGACGTTTATGACCGCCGAAAGCCGAAAATTGAAAGTTGAAAGTTGAATTTTGAATCTCCAAATCCAATTTCCAAAGACCAAAACTGAAATTTCAACAATTTTAAGATATTAGATATTAGAGAAGTAGAGAGTTGAGAGTTGAGATAATATAAGAGATTTTGTGAATTTGTGATTGATAAAATGAAAGTTTAGGGGTATTTATAGGTGAAAAAAAGGATTAAAGTATAATTTTTAAAACATTGAGGTAATAAAAAAGTAGAGGGGGGGGGGTAGGATGTTTAATTGGCTGAAAAAATGGGGAAAGAGCCGTTGGGGGAGCCCACTAGCCGTTGCCCAATGGCTCCAAACAGGCAGATTTTTAAAAAAAAAAAGAATTTAAAAAAATTAATTAAAATTCGAACCGGACTGGGATGAACCGGAATCGGGACTAACTGGTAAATTCCAATTTCTGTCCCGTTACCTGTCCCGGAACCAGCTCTTACCGGGATGGACTGGAACGGAACCGGAATGGTAACCGGGACGTACCGGTTCCGTGGCCACCCATAGCTCCAAACGGGCAGATTTTTTTTTTAAAAAATAATAATAAAAAATTAAAATTCGAACCGGACCGGGACTCTGTCCCGTTGCCTGTCCCGGAACCGGCTCTTACCGGGATGGACCGAAACGAAACCGGACCGGTAACTGACCGGGACGGACCGGATCGGCAACCGGGACCTACCAGCTGCTACCTTTTAAGCGTGAATTTGAACATGCAATTTCATATTATAATTTGAAATTATGATTTTTAAATCAACATTTGGACAATTTTGAATTATCTAAAAATGCAATTTGATAATCAAATCATGATTCAAAAAAATAAAATTAAATAAAAACTTTAAAATTTGACCTATAAATTCATATTTTGTAATTTTTTTTTTTATCATACTTAACATTTGCAAAGTAAATAAATAAATTCATATTTGGTGTAAAAAGATTGTTAATATCATATGAAATTGTTATATAAAAAAATAACTAGTTACTACTGTTGTTGACTAGTGGATCTCTATAAAATTATGAGTATTAAGAAGTTTGCAATTACAAATATTTATTCATAAAAAGAATACTAAAACATGTGATTTATCAATATAGCTTCTTATTTCGATATCTTGTTTATGACTTTTGTTTACTCATTTCATAAGATTTTAAAAGAAATTGTGAAGTTTCTGACAACTTTCATAACTTGTAGTTGTGGGGATATTCATATTTATGAAAAACACAAATGTATCATAATTTTGTATTTGCACTTTCAAACAGAATTTAAATTTCATACTATGATATCGCATGTCTGGATCTCTAATTGTTGTGTCATTTTATTCTCTTTATGAATTATTTTTCCTTGCGTTAGCTTATTTCTTTTCCACCCTTTTTGCCAAATAAATCAGAAAAACACGTCAAGGAGACCATTTCAACCTTTTCTTAAACTCTGTTTTTTTAGCAGTTAGCAAATTTAAAAAGGATTACAACCTTTAAAAACAACACCACTTAGATATGTCGAGCGTTCGGATTATCAAATATTCATTATGTTTGTGTTCTTTGTCTGCTATAAAATCGACATATTAATTTATCTCCACATAAATAATCATATGGTAAATTAAATTTGACCATCACAAGTACTCCACACATAGATAAAACTTTAGGCTTTCCTTGTAATTTATCAACTTGAATTACAAAACGTTACAAACACATTGTTCCCCACAATGCACACATAATAATACTCCTATAATCAACCTAAAGAAAACAATAAGTTCCTTCTTTATTGAATAAAACATGTACGTATAATTAATCAGAGTCACACCAATTGCTGATCAAACTTGTTCAATAATTCTGACATGTAGAGATCGAAGAGAAACTTCAACAACCACAGCGGGTACAACAGGTACCTGGGGGTGTTGGTTCACAACACCCCACACAATGAAGACATGCAACACGTGGTGAAAATTTGTTTGACGCGAGTTCTGCATACAGAAAAAAAAAAAAACATATGTGAACTAACTTCAAAGACAAATCTAGAATTTAAACGTATGTATCTAATATTATCTGCTTAGATTCATGACTTCATATTATATCACATAAATTATGATATACCTCGAGA
This sequence comes from Solanum sitiens, assembly GCA_016801875.1. NCBI lineage: Eukaryota > Viridiplantae > Streptophyta > Magnoliopsida > Solanales > Solanaceae > Solanum > Solanum sitiens. The sequence continues at coordinate 1,186,326 of JABWTJ010000090.1, forward strand.
TGCATCGCATGACCATAGTAGCAAGGGAGCTAAGAAAATAGCATAGATCAGAAGTGTAATCACTATGGATTTTATAGAGTTGTTGGAGAGTAGTGCTGCCATATTGCAAACCTTAATTTCTATACCAAAAAAGTAGTACTTTGAAAGCTTTAATTTTAGAACTTGTGTTTCAAGCTCAATGCTTTTGGAAGTATTTATTTATATGAATTTTGACCGTGTGTACACAAATACTACAAAGCAAGCAAGTCAATTGACTTTGAAGGATAAAAAAAAGGGATAGAAAACAAAGGAAAATTCTTAAATAATTTAATAATAATAAAAAATATTCGTCAAGTCATCTAATCAACTAGACCAAGGAAACTACCTAGTTCCAGCAGAGGTGGACCTAACCTTTAATTTTAATTCATTCAAAATTTTAAGATTCTCGATATTGAGTTTATTGTGGTGTTAATATTTCAGGTTCATGTCTAATAGTTATTGATCTTTTAGTTGATTTTTGCATATTATATATATATATATATATATATATATATTTATTATTATTTATTTATATTTCACGTTGAATTCAGCTGTACTACGTAGCAAAAAATTAAGTCCGCCACTGAGTCCAAGGTCTATTTAAGAAAGAAAAAAAAATAATCTAAAGTGAATCAACAATGGGGAATTTCCGTGCAATTTATTTTGTCAATTTATTGACCAAGACCAACTATATTCTCTAACTGGTGTGGTGTGTCTTACACGTCAGGCAGTTTACTTGTGTTTATTTTCAGTACTTTTAATTCAAAAAGATACTCTTATATATTTTTATTAATTTGATTGGGACGAAGCAAGCACACTGACTACTCTAATTGAGCGTATATTGGAAAAAAATAGCAGCTAAAGGAAAACTATCAAATACATTTAGCTTGATAAGTTGTTAAATAAACGATCGGAACGTAGTTTTTGTAGTCTAATTCATAAGATGACTTGACTTCATCGTTTATTTATTACTACTATTTAATTTAACAAATTCCATTTGTTATTTGATAACCTTTTCTTTGTTCTCCTTCCAAATCAATGTCCTTTTTCCCTTTTTCTGTTATTAGGCTTTAGTTTGGGAACTGAAAATGATCAAACTTAATTAGAGCATTGATTTATAAGTTCGTCAAATATACTTTTAACTCATTTTTAGATTTTGAGAGTGTTGATAAAGTTTAAGATAACTTAAAATAAGTTAAAATGACCTTTAAAAAGTTTTTTTTAAGAAAACTTAAAAAATGACTACTTTTGTGAAGCTACTTTTGAAAAATGAAGTCAAACGGGCTCTTATTCCAGTTGGTTGTTACCTATGGAGTTATTATAATTGTTTTCTTAAATATTGTTGTATGGAATTGTTAAAAGTCATTGTTACAACTTATATACTAAATATATAACCATTTTAAATTTGACGTGTTTTCTGCTTAATATAATATATCAATAATTATATTATTACTGCTAAATAATTACCGTTTAACTCATTTATTTGTTGTAGTGATGAGCCACGGTTGTTAACCTAAAAGTGATGATCATGAGATTAACACTTAAATGAAAGACATATATTGACTAATTACATCTCCATAGACTCCGGAAGTCACATTCACAGGGTTGTTAGTAGGGAAACTTTCACATATAGCCACTTAAAAATAATTAATTACTCTCCATAGCTATAGTTTGATAATTACAATTTGTAGCTACATGTTATTTGGAGGAGAGAGGCGAGCGAGACTGGGAGAGAGAGGAGAGAGGAGAGAGAGGGGGAAAAGAGTGGGAGAAAGGTGAATTGTATATGTATATTGGTTAGATAATTGAATATTATACATATACATTTTTATAAATGGCAAACGAGATTGGAGAGGGAGGAGAGAGGCGAGCGAGATTGAGAGAGGGAGGAGAGAGGCGAGCGAGAGACGGCAGAGAGTGGGAGAGAGGTGACTTGTATATGTATATAGGTTAAAAAATTGTATATTATACATATGTATTTGTATATCTTGGTGTTATACATATACAAACATGACTAATTATACAAACTTGAAGTCATCCCACGTAATTAATGTATAATGTTAGTCGCGAATGGTAATTATAGCAAACTATAGCTATGATGAGTAATTAAATAGTATAAGTTTGCTTACTAGTACTTTCTTGGAAGATGAGTAGCAGACTCGTGAAATTTGAAATTCTATAATTAGGGGTTAAATTTGGGAGGGTCAAATGGGTCACTACAATAAACAAGTCAAGACTCAATTCAGTCCAAATTTGGTTGGGTCAAAATGGGGTTAGGACTTAGGTAACGGGTCATAACCCAACCCGTCAATTTTTACTAAGTTTTATTAGCTTTATTTCTTATTTTATAAGTTTTTAGTACCTTAAATTATTGTTTTCTTTATTGGGCTACATATCAATTCAATCTTTAATGTATTAAAATGGATTAAGCTAACAAATAAGCATGTCAATAATCAACCAAAACCTAAATTGTTCGGTCGAATTGGGCTAGTTAGGTTTGATTTGCCACCCCTAATTATTTTTTTGATGTGCAAGATATATTAATTTGATGCGCGAAAATGAGAAATTTTGAAGATTTGTAAAACTAATAGGGGATGAAAAAATGATAATAAGGAGAACTTAAAAGTGGGATTTCTGTCATTTTTTCGATTTTTTTAATTATAGAACCGAAAAGTGACCAATGGGAGTTGTTTCAAGTAGAGAACCCATGATGATTTGCAAAAATAACCCTTTTTAGTTACCATTTAAATTTTGTCCTTATTTTTAGGAGTGTCAAATATGAATAATGCTCTTGATTGATAAAATATTAAATTGGCATCTAATATCTATAAAATTTTAATTAAAAGATTAATAATTTTACGTAGGATTTTCAATTTTCTCAAAATAAATTTTAAACTGTAATCTAAAAGGTTTGCAGGTAACAAAACATACAAGAATAACAAATTCACAGATTGTCATTTTTTTTTTTTGAAAAAAAAAAAGGGTGGGCGGTGTGGGGGTGGGGGGTTATTCTTAATTAGATACTTAACTTTATAAATATTTGTGATTATTTTAGAACACTAAACTCAACAACCTTTTTTTATTATTAAACTTTATACCCGGTCAAAATGCATCAATTAAAACGAAATGGACTTCGATCTTTTCAAAGACAAGGAAAATTTTGTTTAAACTAGATCAGGTTTTTAAGCCGAAGGTGTTGTTTTAAGCCGTTGATCTAATCAAAACCATACAAAATTTCATGGTATTATAAAATATAAAGAAGAGAAAAATGAATGGTTAAGACTTTAGAGAGAATACGATTATCTAATTATTGACACTGAAATATGAAAAAAGAATTACACAAAATTTAGCATTAAATTTGTCCGATTCGACTTGCCAAATTTAGGAGGATTGATTTTTAAGTACTTAGAATTTTCTTATTTTGTCTTATTAGCTGTTAAGATTAGATTTGCAAACATTAATTTGACTTGATTTTTAAAGCTAAATTAAATTAGATTAATTTAATATTTAAAATTAAAATTTAGAGGTCCAAATATTATATGAAAAGTATTATAAATTATATTTTTTTTAATATTAATATAATAAAATAATATACCTTAAATATTTTCATTTAACTCTAATTGAAAACAATGTGACAATAATTCTGAAACTGAAATTGGGCCATCAACTAAAGCAACCACTTTTATTATTGTTTAATAGCTGGATCATATTTTTACATCGCAAAACACTAATACAAAAATACATAAATTAAAGATAAATTAAAAAAATTAAAAAACTATTAAACTATAGACCATTACAGTCTTTATTATTTATTTTCATTTGTGAGCTCTTCCCTATGCTACTAAACGCATCTCCTCACCATTTCAGCTTTGCTGGGAAATACTGCACAATATAACATTTCAATCAGTTTTAAAAAAGGAAAATTAAATATTACAATTAATTACTCGAACCAATAGATTCGCCGAAATAATTTATTCATATGTTAAATTTTTTTACTGATTTGAAGAAAAAAATATTTTTGATTTTCTAAATCAGCATTTTAAACTAAAATTATCTTAATTAAAATGCTCACCTTTTCAATTAGAGACATGTAGTAAGGCTTGACCTCTTCCACGTTAACCTGAACTTTGCTTTTGCTGTACAAGTCATATTTGCTGCACCACACAATTTTTTTAAAAAATTATAAAATGTTTATTTTTTTTTCTAAAAACAAATTTAATGAATTAAAATTATTAATATTTGGTAACTTTAAATCTTACTTAAAAATATGAAGCCACTTAAGATTTTCCTTATCTTCCTCATTCATTAGTTCCTTGTATGATCCAGACTTATGCAGGGCTGCCACATTTAATAAATCATTTAACATTTAGCCACTTATACACAGTTAAATAAAAAAAAAAAATATTGAAAACAATCTTAAACTTAGCGTGAGTTATTGCTTTAATCTGGCAGAGTAGTTTATTTTGTCCTTACCATAAAATGAATGATATCTAATGATGAAAAGACCAGCTGATGGCAACGTTGTCCCATTCTCTTTTGCAACCTGTGCATGTGAATAATAATGACCACAATCGTGACATATTTTTTTATTTTTTTTTACTGAGCGTTAGCTAATATAAATTTAGATTAATCAGATTACAAAATATTAAGCAATGAATATGGTGTAAAGAATATACCAAGTACATATAATCATCGTGACCCCATGACATCAACACCTTGTCTAGTCCACAACCCTCAGAGTAAACTCCAAATTTGCTTTTGTAAGCAGGATTATTATAGTCAGGATTTTCCTTAAAGTACTGGATCAACACCAAAATAGACAAAAACAGTACTAATTAACTAAAATTGAATGTGTTTTAATTTAGTGATTAAGGTATTTATTAACTGAGCTAGTAAAAAGGGGAACCTTGGAGTGAACAATAGAGTCATGGAAACCACAACCAACAGGGAACGTGTCACCAACAACAGCCCATTGAGGAAGCTCTCCAAAGCTAGGAAGAAGAAGCACTTTCCCCAAGTCTTGCAACAAAAAAAATTTGTACCATAATCTTAGTTAGTCTCATTTAATTTTAATACAATAATCAGGGGCGGAACTAGGGAGGGATGAGAGGGTTCGGGTGAACCCTTCAATTACACTATCTATACATGATTACAATTCAATTGTTTTTGAGAATCTCAGGATAATCCGCAACCACTACAACCTCTGTTACAACCTTTACAGAGTGAGCACTTTGTGCAAACAACGAGGTAAACCCCCACTGTGTAATAACGGTGATGTAAACTACACTATCTAGGCAAACCTTATGCTACAGACTCGAATCAGAAGACATAGAGAAGAGATCGATATCGGGGTGTGTAATAACGGTGATGTAAACTACACTATCTAGGTAAACCATATGCAACAGACTCGAATCAGAAGACATAGAGAAGAGATCGATATCGGGTCATCCGTGTGGATGATGTAGAAATCTCATGTCTAGAATTACAGAAATCGATGATTTCTCTAATCCTGGACGTGACATTATAATCATTAATACGATCTTTGATTTCTCTAATCCTGGACGTGAGATTTCTACATGATATTAGAGCTTAGTCGCACATAACTTAGGATTTAGTAGTCTAGTCCCGAAGGACTACAATTAAAATTTTACGTGTATATATAGTAGATGTTGAACCTTCTTTGGCCTCTTAGTGTGTTTGGTTTCTAAATTTCAAATCACTTAGTGAAAATCCTAGCTTGAACATAACTAGTGTAATTCCGCAAGTGGAGTTTAAAGAGTGATGTGAACACAACCTTACCTATTCTATTATACTGGCTGTTTCCGATACACCCTCGACATAGCTAACACTAACATTAATACAACGAGTCAAAAAAGAGAATTGAAAAGTATGATACCATGAATAAGGGCAGTCAAATGGAGCCAATCTTCATCAGGATAATCTTTTCTAATGGCTTCAGCACTTTGCAACAAGTGTTGAATTTGAGGTTCATCCAAATCAGGGTCACTGTCATCAACCACATCATTCAATAATTCACAGCATTCCCAGATGCTCATTTCTGCTTTGTCCAATTTCGCATATTCAACCCTCATCTTACTTACCTGCAACACATCATCAAGGACATATTTTTTTAAACCAAATAAATAAATAAAATTGACATTTTTGCTAAACCAAATAAAGTCACTTACATAATCATAGGTTTGATTAAAGTGATTGATCTTGTAAAAATTTTCTACCCCTTGTTGCCTTGCACTTTCAACAGTGTAGTCCCTGTTTTAAATATTGCTACTAGGTCAATTTTTGTCACACAAAATATGTACATATAGACTACAAGTTTTCTTTTTTGTTTGTTTGTTTTTTTCTCACGAAATTTGGATATGAGCTGTTGGTTAGTTTATTCAAACACTTAGATTGGTTAAGAAAATGACACTGAATTAATCTGAAGGTACTTTTTATTCCTTGTCACAGAAATCCATAGAAATTCAGGCATTCAGCAAATCATGTCCTGGCCATAAATATTCTTAATTTCTTACCAACATATCCAGTTTAATATCACAAAATATAGTGACGTGTACGCAGACTACAGACTTGGTAAACATCTTTCATCAAATCAGACCCGTATTTTTCTCATTTCACATTTTCCCAATTTTCCAAAGTATTGTTTGATACAATTAATTACTTTAGTACAAATCTGGAAGTAATATAACCTCTGTTATGGTTTAAACAGAGTATCGTCCTCAATTTCAGCGCGAAAATGATCGTAATTAGAGATTTAAGAAAATATTATAGTATAATAGAGACCTAAAATTATGGCCAAATGCATTGGTTTCAGGAACTGCAAATCCATCACCCAATACCAATTCCTTTTGATTCTGAGCATGAATATTCGTTTCATCTGCCTGGATCTCTGAGAAACACGCATTGTATCAGAAAAAAAAAACCAATTTTGAAGAACAAAGAAATACTATAATTAAAAAAAAAAAAATTACCAACAGGAAGCTGCTCAATAAGTATAGTCATGGTGAATGAAAAAACAGAGCTAAAATCAAAACTTCAATTTAAAAAAAAAAAATTAGTACTAGTAGTAGTATTAGATAGAGAGAAGAGTAGGCGGTGTGGCTTATTTTAGGTTAAAAAAAATAAGAGAGTATTTATAACAGCCGGAAAGTCCTTCCCTGCGATTTCGGAGGTTTTGAGTCCTTCCCTGAAAATCGCAAAGTTTGTATTGTATACCTAACTAGTTTATTTGTTTTTATTTGATATAAAAATATATTGTAATTGATTATACATACAAGGTTTCCATTACGTTAGGAACATAACAAATATATGCTAAGCTGTATCCCAGTACATTTCACATTCTTCCTTCCTTCCTTCCTTCTCCCAAGTACAGTATGAGAAGTCAGACCAACTTGCCTCATGCAACTAGCCTACCCATGAAACCCGCTAACCTCCTTATCATATATATATATATATAACAATAATTTTATTAATTATCTCAAAATTCATTTTTTGTCGTAAAATAATAATTAATTTCGTCCTTAAATTATTCAGTCTTAAAAATATCCTCTTTCTACTTGACTAATTAAACTTAAATTCACTTTTAATCTTGCGACTTCACTTGTGTTCTCAGTTAGCGTCGAGTTGAGGATTGTATTTTGATATAATTAGTCAATGAGTGTTTCTAAAACTGTCAAAAATTTAAAAATAGAAATAAATTATTTATGTCAAATTTAGAATAGAGTGTTTTCGATATTTCTTTTGAAATTAATTATTTATAAATAGATTATTCTGAGATTTATTTTATTATATACTAATATAAACTTCCAATCAATAATCCAAAAAATGTTCTACCTCTAATTAAAAGAGGATAAAATATGTAATGCGTTATACCAAACTAACTCTCAACTTACGTAATAAAATATAATATTTTGGTTATTGCGGTAATTCGTTGGCAGTATATTGGTGAGTATAGGGCCCAGCCTGACTCAGCTTTGAGTAGGAGGATTCATTATATCTTCTTCGTTACGTACTTCAAGGAATGGGTCCCACTTCTGAGGTGGATCCCAGTCAAGCCTTTTATTTTAGATATATTTATCATTTCTTCACGCCAATTTTCTGGCCGTTAACTATTGGGCCGACAAAATAACTTGTAAAATACAAAGAAGCCCATTCGACCATAGAATATTTACCGGCATTTGTGGAGTTTATGATCGCAAGAATTCATGAAATTATGAGAATGACAGTACATATCGATCGAAATCTATATATCTATATAAACGAGGATCATAGACACGGTGATGTGGTACCTCTCTATGGTCTTCATTTGTATTTAATTTTTTTCTTTCTTTTTTTTTGTGCTTTTTTTTAAATAATAAATTAACTATTATATCATAACAAAAATTACTTAAATTTATTACAAATAAATATTTTATTAAAGGAAGATTATTTATAATAAAAACTCTTCATATTTTTTTATTTATTTATCTCATTTATAATAAAAGGAGAAACATAATTTATTTATTTTTGACTTTTTTTAATTTATATTAATTATTCTATTGTAAACATACATTACTTTATTTATACAATAAATATATTATCAATGTAGGAACATTTATAAAAAAAAACTCTCTATATTTTTTTTATTTGTTTATCTCACTTCTAATCATGAAATCATAATAATATTTATTTTTTATTTTTTAATTTATTCACTAGGAGTTACTACCCATGACTTACCCCTCTTTAATTTTTACTTTTAATAATATTCACAGCTATCATAATTTTTATTTTCATAACCTCCAAATTAAATTTGTAAGTTTATGATGTCTTATGCTATTCCTTTATTTTTTCTATAAATTCATATTAGTTTCATGAAGATTCACATTCACAATTATCCTCTCTCTTTTTATCATATTGTTTTGGTTTGTAACAAAAAAAGAATTTCATGAAGGTAAGAAATATTTTCAGTGCAAATTTTTATTTTTTATTTTCTCTATTTTTGTCTATATAAATTCGTATTTGGTTTGTCATTAAAACTAATTAACATGTAACAAATAAAAAGTACATGAAATTAATAAATATATCATTTTCAAGTCCTTATTTTTCATTTCCTTTATTTTGTTAATATAACTTCATATTTATTTTCATGAAGATTCACCTACAAAGTTATAATTTCTCTTCTTCATTATACTCGTTTGTGAATTAACTAACATGTAACAAAAAAAGTATATGAAGGTAATATATATATCATTCTAAAGTCTTTCTTTTTATTTTTATGTACTTAGACATACTTTCTTAATATGTATTTTTTTATGTTTGTATTATCATTTATCAAGTAAGTATGATTAAAATAATCTCTGTAATTCTTAACAATGTTTTGTCCGTATGCAATTGCTCTTTCTAATAGTTAGTTTTCAAGATATAATATAGTTTGAGTATAATATTTGTTAGATTTCAAGAAATAATTATTATTTAGTATTGTTAGATAATATACAACTATATTACATATAATTTATATTTCGTTCTTTCTTTTGACATAATTATTTTTAATTGGTATATGATTTTTTTTTAATTAGTTGATTGCATATAATGAAGAGTTTGACATATAGATCAAAACATGATGGCGGATCTCTTTGCAAAGGAAGATGATAGAAGGAAAAAAATGAAGCATAATTAGAGATTATTTTTCACTTTGAAATTTATTAGCAACTTAGTTATTTTTGCTAGAGTTTTTTAAATCATGATTTATATAAATAATTTAGCTAAATATATTATATTGTCAATGCTAATCATTTGATTCTTTAGTATTCTACTTTCTCTTTGTTATGAAGAAAAATTAATATAATCATTTCATTTTAACAACAACAAAATTTTTTATGATGATTAGGAGTTTTATTTTTACTATAATCATAAAAAAGTAATTGAAAAATAAAATATTATTTTCATGATGTCATTTTTTTTGCGTATGTAACAATCTGTTATCGTTCTTTTTGCTTTGAAATGTATTTATAATTTTTATGTAATCACCAATTATTATATTTTCTCTGTTCATTTTTGTATTTTCACCCCTTATTTTTATTTATTTTTTTTAAAAATAAAATCAATACATAATTAGTAATACATTTAATGTCTAATAAAATTATACATTAGAATTATTTATAACTCATGTCTCTTAATCTTACTTGTAACATTTAATATTAAATATTATTCATAACTTTTATATATTTCATTTTTTGTAAGTCTTACAAATATTTAATTAATGTTTAAAAAAATATAATAAGCAAACGTAATGATAAGAAAATAATAAAAAAATCAATTTTGTTTTGACGAAGTCAGAGTTTGAATAGAACATTAGTACCCCTACAAAAAATAGAGAAAATTAAAACATATAAAATATTTTTAACCTAATACAATATATTGTTATTTCAACAAATATTATCTCTTATTCCATTTACTTCACCACGGTGAATATTTTGTTCTAATATATACATATACAAAATAAAAAATATATTTTATATGTTTAAAAAAAATCTATGATATCGCAGACGAGGGGAAATATTAATATCATCTATATATTCGATACTAACCTAAATATTACAGTTTCATATTATCATCTTATAAATATTTTATATAGTCGCGCGAAGCGCGAATAGTTTCACTAGTATTAAAATAATATTGAATAAGATGTATTAATATCATTATAAAAGATTTTCTTAAAATAATGTTGGATAAGAGTATTAATATTTTTTTAATATATAAGCATTTCCCAAATTTCTGATTTCAAAAACATGTAAAAGTACAAAGAAGAGAGATTATTTGCGTTCATTTTGCTCCTAATCAAATTAATTTAACTATATTAAAGAGCACTACTTACATTTGGTACTTCATTTTTTAAAAAAAACTTTACTATTATGTAGGGGTACATAAATGCAATACCATCCTTGATAATTATTTTTTAATTATAAATTATTACTCTTCTTAGATGGAATTATAATGGGGATTTTCTTTCTAATTAAGATATTTTCCGTAAGTTGAATTATTGTGATCAATCTAAACTAATGTTGCCACTTTTAACGTATGTATGTTTAATCACAATGTAGAATAAATTAGATTCACCAGAAAATCATAATAAAAGTATGATAAAATCTTTAAAGCACATAAATCACAATGTTGGTTCACATTTAAAAAAAAAAAAATTGAACATCAAAAAACCAAATCACTAGTCGGATTTGGTCTCGGTTGGTTGTTTTTAGTTGAAACCAAATCAATCCAAATATAATTGGTATTTTTTTTTTAATACCAAATCAAGTCAAACCAAATCACTAGTCAATTTCTTTTTTCAGTTTAACTTGATTTGTAGTTTGATTCGATTTTCAGTTCAATTTTGTACGCCCCTAAATATAATCATTACACAGTTTAAGCATATGCATTTATCATAATTATAACTCATGTTCAATCAATTAATCATTTATGTATTGCATTAAGCTATATTATTACCACATATGTGACGGTAACATAATTTTTATATGAAGTGACTAATAAAATACATTTGAATCATGCAAAAGTTGAAAATATTTAGTAAAATATTTAAGAAATATAAAACTTTTGAAAATATTTACATCAGTTAGCCGTGTATATAATATTATACAAAAAAAAGCCTAAAATATCATTCAACTATATGAATTGATAATTATTCTTCTATATTTCATGCCTAAAATGGCCTCAACGTCAACCTTTTTTATTCTATGTTGCGCTCATTTTTAACCGATTATATTATAACCTCAATTAATAAATTCATTAATGTCGTGTTACTATCCTAATTGACTTTCCTAAAAATTAATTAAAATAATTGAAAAGACCAAATTTCTACCAGCTTTACCCAAAATTAACGGGTGGGGCTTTTGGGTGGGTTAGATCTTTTTAATTATTTTTTATTAACTGTTAGTGTAGCCAATAGGATAGTGATATGTGATTAATTTGTTAATTGACGTTATGATTTAGTCTGTTACAGACTAGGATAAATAGAGCCAAAAGGTTGATGTGAGCAAAGGCGTATCCAGAATTTCAAAAGGATGAGTGTACTATTACAGAAAATGCATCTAATTAAATGTAAATTTGATCTATTCAACCTTTACGTTCTTAACGCTGAACCGTTAAATTTTAAAATTTACCGTCCAACATATATAATACTACTAGTTTTATATTTTAATATACACATATGATTTAATTATATAGAAATTTTACAGTGCTATTTTTTTTTTAGGAATTTCCAATGCAACACACTTAAAAATTTTGAAAAACTAAAGAAAAAAAAAAAGAAAAAATTATTCAAACGCCAAAAGTGTTATTCATAACCACTTGGAGGAGTGTTACTAAAAAAAAGATAGATATTAGATTTAAATTTCTATCTTTGCTTAGAAATGTGCACCGTGCACCCAATCAAGAATCATCATGTTATTTTATGATACTTTTAACGTGGGTTCACACCTTTATATTTAAGTATTTTTTGAAAAATATAACATTACTATATATGATCTATAGAGGAAACATGGGTTCACGTGAACCAACGAAACCCCCTCTAAATACGCCTTTGACGTTGAGGATATTTTAGGCCAGAAAAATAGAAATAGTCGAATGATATTTTAGGCCTTTTTTCGAATATTATAAAATATTATATCTAAGAAAAAACTACATAAGGTATCGATCTTGTATAAAATGTTTTATATTATGCAAAAGATATTTATACACAAATATATATATATATATATATATATATATATAAAATCATATTGCTTATAACAAAGTATAAACTGTGTGACATAAATATTTTCTAAAATATAGGGAAACGGTAATTTTTGCAAATATTATTACTTCCATAAAAACTTACGGTGTAACATTTACAATTTCAAGTTAACATTCAAACTGTTGTAGATTCAAATCTCTCCCATAATCAAATGAAAGAGAATAACTATAGTTATTAACTTCTTGTTCCATTTTATTTATATACATTTAAAAGTCTCTAAAAAAAAATTAGTAGCCGATTTGTAAGGAGTGGAAGAGTTGGATAAAAAAATTAAATGGCTTAATCCGTTAGATTTTCAAAGTGCAACAAGAAATGGTCATTGGATTTTACGTCTTTAATAAGATATTGATGTTCAAACAAGACACTTTATGTATATATATATATATATATATATATATATATATATATATATATATATATATATATACCTGCGCATTGATCATCGTGAAGTGTCCCATGTCTACTCTTTTAAGGGATGAGTGATGTATTGGTGTCTTAATTACTGTGCGATTCTCCGTTTTTGAGGTTGAGTTATTAAATTATCATTTGCCTATTCACCATTTGAGTTATTATTTGAAGCATTCTCATACTAATGTTATTGACTGCTAATAAACTGTCTATGTCTCGACCTCTAAATTTCTTTTGTTTTTTTGTTAGTTCAATCAGGGGTATTAAAGCTGCACAGCATTGTACAGGAGTATGAAAATATGAGTTTCATCATTTAAAGTTTAGCCTATTGTAATACTTATAATTTTTATTATCATTTTGGGATGAACCAGAAACTAGTTACTTAATAAATGTGAAACCTGGTTTAGATATTTGATATTGTAATTTAATTTTTACCTGCATTTTAATTTT